>JAIOJX010000023.1:44811111-46011111 GCA_022376925.1 Tragulus kanchil
TGTGAATTCCACTCCGGGGGAGCTTGGCGGGTAGCCTTTGTAATGGACTGCCTCGGAGAGCTCCCTGAGAGACAGTTAGAGCACTAGGTTGGCTTTGCAGCCCTCCGGAAAGTAATGTCAGGTTACAGTCGCCTTTCAATAAGTAAATACCTCACGTGTCAGATCAGATACCTTCTTACTTCTAGTGTAGAGGAGGGGCTCCAAGACTGAAAACTTATGAATCGAGGGAGCTTAGAATTCTATGCATTAACCGCCCCGGCCGCGGCCCCGCACTGCGCTTAAACCGGCGACGCGGCGCGGGTGGCTGCTCGGCTCGACTCGGCCCCGCGCGGCGCCGCTCGGCTCGGCGGCCGCGGTGCACCAAGGACGGGGCGGGGAGAGGCGCGACGGGAGGGGCGGAGGCTGGGGGAGAAAGGCGCAGCCCGGGGGACTGGAGGGACTTCCTCCCGCCCTCCGATCGCACGCGGGGTGGCTGATGTAAGACCCGCCTCGGGGGCTTCCCCGCCCGCCGCTGAGCCGAGACCTCGGGGGTCCCTCCTCGACGCGCCCGGAGGCGGATCTCTACCCCGCGCTCGAAAGCTTGCTGGGAGGGCTGGGAGGAGACTTTAAAGCCCGGCTTCGGTGGTCCGTAAAACCAAGTTCTTCCGCGGAGGCGCGAGCAGGCCAGCCCGACACCCGCGAAGGCGGAGACGTGTGGAGAGTCCGCCGGACGAGGGCTTTCGCTTCACCTCCCGCCCCTCCGCACCCCGGGGGGCCAACAGTCCGAGCCCCGCGTCCCTTCGGGCGGGTGGGGCTGGAAATGCAGCGGGGACCCCCGTCGGCGGCAGAATGGCTGCGGCCCCGCGTTGTACCGCGTGGCACCGGGCGGAGTCGACCTTCGCAGCCGGGGTGGACCGGGCAGCCCCGGCCGCTTCCCCAAGCCACAGAGGAGCTGAGCGTGCCCGAGTCCTGGAGGAGTTCCCTGGGTTTTCTACCGTTTAAATATAGGCTAACGAAGGCAGCAGTTAGCATTTCTAATGGGGCCTCGGAGTTAGTTTCCCCGAATACTTTTTATCTCGTTTATTTTTAAGGGCACCCCCGTGAGGTGTGTGAATTCCACTCCGGGGGAGCTTGGCGGGTAGCCTTTGTAATGGACTGCCTCGGAGAGCTCCCTGAGAGACAGTTAGAGCACTAGGTTGGCTTTGCAGCCCTCCGGAAAGTAATGTCAGGTTACAGTCGCCTTTCAATAAGTAAATACCTCACGTGTCAGATCAGATACCTTCTTACTTCTAGTGTAGAGGAGGGGCTCCAAGACTGAAAACTTATGAATCGAGGGGAGCTTAGAATTCTATGCATTAACCTCAGTTTTTCTTAAAGTTAAGGAAGAGTGCACTCTTTTATTTCACCTAAGTTCACTTAGTGGCAAACAAAACGACCTATGTCAGTTTTTAAAACATAAGATGCATTAAAATGCCAAAGCAAAAAAGTTTTAGAAAGATTATAGAAAAAGAGAAAAACAATATATCTAGTATGTTGTTTCCTGAGTTTTGCCTTTAAAATTTTAAGTCTTAGCAGACACCTGTGTGAGAGGGGGAATTGAGAGAAGTGCTCTTCAGGATGTTACAGGAGGTCTGTTACTGCAAGCTTATGAGAATCAGAGGACCATGAGAGGAAGGCTTTTACAAAAAGCTAGTAGATTAGTTCCATGAGCCAACAAGCAATGATGGAGCATCCACTTTTAGGGCTTAATACTGTCCTCTGTAATTTAATCCTCAGATTACTCTCTGAAGTAGACTGTATTTTAGTCATTTTTACAGATGCAGAACTGAAGCTGCTGGTGGCCAACAAGAGGTGGAGGTTTTAAGCTGAGATCTGTCTCCAAGGCCTGAGTGTTTTCTGCTTATCAGTCTGTATGGAATGAAGTCATAGCATGGAGGGGTCTGCTTTGGAAGAGTAGGTTGGGTGCAATTGTAGAGAGCCTTTAATACCAAACAGAGGCTGCAGGTGCCATCTTGTACCGGCAGCAGCACCGGTCCCCCCCTTCCCAAGCCACAGAGGAGCTTTCCTGGAGGAGTTCCTGGGTTTTCTACCGTTTAAATATAGGCTAACGAAGGCAGCAGTTAGCATTTCTAATGGGGCCTCGGAGTTAGTTTCCGAATACTTTTTATCTCGTTTATTTTTAAGGGCACCCCGTGAGGTGTGTGAATTCCACTCCGGGGAGCTTGGCGGGTAGCCTTTGTAATGGACTGCCTCGGAGAGCCCTCGGAGAGGCAGGTAGAGCACTAGGTTGGCTTTGCAGCCCTCCGGAAAGTAATGTCAGGTTACAGTCGCCTTTCAATAAGTAAATACCTCACGTGTCAGATCAGATACCTTCTTACTTCTAGTGTAGAGGAGGGGCTCCAAGACTGAAAACTTATGAATCGAGGGGAGCTTAGAATTCTATGCATTAACCTCAGTTTTTCTTAAAGTTAAGGAAGAGTGCACTCTTTTATTTCACCTAAGTTCACTTAGTGGCAAACAAAACGACCTATGTCAGTTTTTAAAACATAAGATGCATTAAAATGCCAAAGCAAAAAAGTTTTAGAAAGATTATAGAAAAAGAGAAAAACAATATATCTAGTATGTTGTTTCCTGAGTTTTGCCTTTAAAATTTTAAGTCTTAGCAGACACCTGTGTGAGAGGGGGAATTGAGAGAAGTGCTCTTCAGGATGTTACAGGAGGTCTGTTACTGCAAGCTTATGAGAATCAGAGGACCATGAGAGGAAGGCTTTTACAAAAAGCTAGTAGATTAGTTCCATGAGCCAACAAGCAATGATGGAGCATCCACTTTTAGGGCTTAATACTGTCCTCTGTAATTTAATCCTCAGATTACTCTCTGAAGTAGACTGTATTTTAGTCATTTTTACAGATGCAGAACTGAAGCTGCTGGTGGCCAACAAGAGGTGGAGGTTTTAAGCTGAGATCTGTCTCCAAGGCCTGAGTGTTTTCTGCTTATCAGTCTGTATGGAATGAAGTCATAGCATGGAGGGGTCTGCTTTGGAAGAGTAGGTTGGGTGCAATTGTAGAGAGCCTTTAATACCAAACAGAGGCTGCAGGTGCCATCTTGTAGGTAAAGGGGAGATGCTGAAGGAGACTGGAATGTGGCAGCTCTGTGCTAGAGAGAATAGAACCTGATGGGAGAGGCGATATGACGAGAGAGGTGATATCAGTCCTTAGGGAGAAAGGGCAGAATCGTGGGATCTTGTCCTGTCTTTATGAGCAACTCAAAGGTATGAAGTCTCAAAAGATAAATGTGTGTTTTATAAGATTAAGCTACAAAGTAATTAATAAACATAGCCACAATGTGCAGCAAATAAAAAGAAAGCAAAAGAGCCAAAGGAGAGACTACAGACCCGGTACTGTCCCTTGTGACACAGCCGGGGCTGGCGTGCACCTCTGAACAAAGAGCGTGTGTTCCAGTGACATGCTTCTTTGTCAGGGGCTCCGCTGCCAGAGGCATAAATAACCCAGGGAGAACAGGGTGTGTCTCACGGCCCTGCCAACGTCTTCCACTGGACGGTCAGTCCGGGGGCCTGAAGGGGCCGTTGTCACACTGCCCTGGTTTTGAACATTGCTGTACTTAACGTCATTCTGTGTAAACATCTGGGTGTAAGAAAGAAATAGAATATTGAACTGTATCTGAGCCCCAAGGATATATAATGACCGTGAATTTGTGGTTTGGGATGGCTAGAAGGGAATAACGAAAAATGAACACATCTTAGTTTGTGAGGGAATCTGAACTATGGGTAACTCACTTTTTACTTCCATTAATGTTCATGTTTGCCCAATAAGTAATACAGATATCAAGCAATGCCTGGTGTTGGCACTCCTTTGAGTCTTAAAACTGCTTGTTACAAAAAGCTAGTAGATTAGTTCCATGAGCCAACAAGCAATGATGGAGCATCCACTTTTAGGGCTTAATACTGTCCTCTGTAATTTAATCCTCAGATTACTCTCTGAAGTAGACTGTATTTTAGTCATTTTTACAGATGCAGAACTGAAGCTGCTGGTGGCCAACAAGAGGTGGAGGTTTTAAGCTGAGATCTGTCTCCAAGGCCTGAGTGTTTTCTGCTTATCAGTCTGTATGGAATGAAGTCATAGCATGGAGGGGTCTGCTTTGGAAGAGTAGGTTGGGTGCAATTGTAGAGAGCCTTTAATACCAAACAGAGGCTGCAGGTGCCATCTTGTAGGTAAAGGGGAGATGCTGAAGGAGACTGGAATGTGGCAGCTCTGTGCTAGAGAGAATAGAACCTGATGGAGAGGCGATATGACGAGAGAGGTGATATCAGTCCTTAGGGAGAAAGGGCAGAATCGTGGGATCTTGTCCTGTCTTTATGAGCAACTCAAAGGTATGAAGTCTCAAAAGATAAATGTGTGTTTTATAAGATTAAGCTACAAAGTAATTAATAAACATAGCCACAATGTGCAGCAAATAAAAAGAAAGCAAAAGAGCCAAAGGAGAGACTACAGACCCGGTACTGTCCCTTGTGACACAGCCGGGGCTGGCGTGCACCTCTGAACAAAGAGCGTGTGTTCCAGTGACATGCTTCTTTGTCAGGGGCTCCGCTGCCAGAGGCATAAATAACCCAGGGAGAACAGGGTGTGTCTCACGGCCCTGCCAACGTCTTCCACTGGACGGTCAGTCCGGGGGCCTGAAGGGGCCGTTGTCACACTGCCCTGGTTTTGAACATTGCTGTACTTAACGTCATTCTGTGTAAACATCTGGGTGTAAGAAAGAAATAGAATATTGAACTGTATCTGAGCCCCAAGGATATATAATGACCGTGAATTTGTGGTTTGGGATGGCTAGAAGGGAATAACGAAAAATGAACACATCTTAGTTTGTGAGGGAATCTGAACTATGGGTAACTCACTTTTTACTTCCATTAATGTTCATGTTTGCCCAATAAGTAATACAGATATCAAGCAATGCCTGGTGTTGGCACTCCTTTGAGTCTTAAAACTGCTTGTTAATCAGAATGCGTGTATTCCAACAAGCCCCAAAATGTCAGAGGAGAACACTCTGAGTTAGTTTGTGACTGCTTGGATCTGCTCTCCACCACACTGCCTCAGCAACATCATCAGATGACCAGAGGCTTCCACAAACTTTGTGTCTGTGAGCAAACTTTAGCAAATCTGAAGATGAGAAGAAATAGCCCAACTCCGACATCGGCTTAGTTGGCCTTGAAACCCATTTAGCAGAGTGGGCACCTGTTCTTGTTAGGGAAGACAGTATATGAAACAGATGCATAATACAGAGTGAAAACATCATTACTCTTTAAATCCTCAACACTGCCATTCTTTCCCTCCTCTTCCATACACATGTGCATACACTGGTAAATCTACCCTCTGAGTCTCCACAGCATGGTGTGTGTCCTTTTAATAGCAGCTGGGCAACACGTGGGAGCTGTTGAAGAATCTAAATTCTCAACGAGACTATGAGCTCATACAAATACTCTGGAGGAGATGAATGGATAGCAGGAGCCGGGGGCCGTCTTAGAGTATAAGCACCCTGCAAATGTGTGTTATGTTGAAATAATGTCACGTGTACTAAAAAATACTATCTAAAGACAGCTGAGACAGAGAGAGGAAGGCAAATAGTTGGGTGAAGATGGGTTAAAGAATAAGATCCTGTTAGTCTCCAGATGGCAAAAAAAAAAAAAAAGACGAGAGAGTGTCAGGTGTGCAGGCAGCTGCAGGTCCAGTAAGGGGCCCTGCCAAGAGAGCCGGATTCCGTTCTGCTCTCTGAAACAGCTGTAGGTGCTTGGCCTTCCGAGGGCAGCAACGAAGAGCGTTGACCACCAAGAGTTGGGTGTAATATTTATTAAGCGCTATCGTTATGCCAAACAGTGTGCTTTGAGACTTGCGTGTACATTGCATCTCAGTTAATCCTGGCAACAGCTCACTGGGACAAGACTATAATCCCCTTTTATTGTTTAGGAAACAAGTTTAGCAAAGCCAGGTAGAATTCACATAGCGAGTAAGAACCTGGATTTCTCTGTCATTAAAATCTCACTATAATTCATTCTCGTTATTTTGATCCACTAGTCCTCACACCTGCTTCTGAAAAACCTTTTTGTTTTCTCTGCTTTAAGATTTACATGCCCAAGGAGGAGATGGAGAGTGAAAAAAGAAACTGAAGAAAATAAAATTTTAAAATTAGATTCCTAATAACTGAGACATATTCGCCATTGAGGTGTATATCCTTGCAACTACTTTTCTACATTATACATATTTTAAAAACAATATTGGGATCAGATTGAAGATAGTTGTTTTTTTCACCTGCTATTATAAGTAGTGGAGAAGGAAATGGCAACTCTCTCTAGTATTATTGCCTGGAAAATTCCATGGACGGAGAAGCTAGCGAGCTACAGTCCATGGGTCATATATATATATATATATCTTCCCTGATGGCTCAGTGGTAAGGAATCTGCCTGCAACCTCCCTGGAGGAGAGCATGAGAACCCACTCCAGTATTCTTGTGTGGAGAATTCCATGGATGGAGAAGCCTGGCAGGCTGTAGTCCATGGGGTCACACAGAGTTGGACACGACTGAAGTGACTAAACAGCATGATAAGTAATGAGTTTATGTGCTCTGTCATGCCTGACTCTTTGTGACCCGATGGACTATAGCCCACCAGGTTCCTCTGTCCATGGGATTCTCCAGGCAAGAATACGGAGTAGATTGCCATTTCCTTCTCTAGGGGATCTTTCCAACCAAGGGATCGAACCCATGTCTCCTGTGTTTCCTGCATTGCAAGAGGATTCTTCACCCGCTGAACCACTGGGGAAGCCCAGTCAGTTAATACTCATCTCTCTCCTCTCCTAAGAAGAGGCCCAGACCTTGCTGGCCTCCTCAGGGGCTATTGAAGTTCTAGCCATTAGTCGTCTGCTCCAGCTCCATGCCCTTCATTTCTTGTATGTATCCTGCCCTTTTGGCTGAAGGAAGGACTCACCTCAAAACAATATAAGGTGGTTCTTTTTTTTTTGGCTTTGTTGTACAGCTTGTGGGATCCTAGTTCCCCAATCAGGGATTGAACCTGAGTCACCACAGTGAACGCATCGAGACTCAATCACTGGCCCACCAGGGAATTCCCTAACCAACGTAAGTTTTGACTTTCAAAAGGGGTGAACTCATTTTCTGTTTCTTGCAGCCTTGGTCTCTCTTGAGTGGCTGAGAACGTACTCCTGGAAAGTATCTGTGGCCCCACAGTGTTGGGCAGCCCTCTCATTCATAATTAGCCAACGTCTCCACCATCTGGACTCTCTCCTACCTCACAGGGATCTCCTTGTCCACACAGAACGAAGTTTGATTCAAGAGCCCCACTCCTGCTAACTGAACTCCCCCATCTGTTCCCAAGCTTGCTTTGCCAGCTCCTGCCCAGCCAGGGCCCCTCAGTGGGCATGCCAGGTATTCTCCCTCATCCAGATTCTGACATTACTGAGGTAGTGTGTGTGTGCGCACGCTGTATTTCTCTTATTTTGAGCTCACACTCTGCCTCTTCCTTGAAAATTGGGGCAGCCGGGTTCCTGGTTTATGTTTACTTATGCATGTACTACAGAAAACTTGGAAACCATACTTACCAAGAAAAAAAAAAAAAAAACAGAAAAACCTCAATTCAGGGCTAAGTGCTGCTCACATTTTGATATCTATTCCTCCAGTCTTTTCTCTGCACACATATGGCACTTTCTCAGGTCTCAAATTGCCAGAAACATCATCTCGTTAATAACAGCTTTCCAGGCAGGCAGGGAGGGGGGAGCCACTCCATTAAATATTCATATTGATTGCAAGAAACAGTTTTATTTAAGAAATAGTAAGTGGTAAAAAAAAAAAAAAAAAGGTATTCATAGTACCTAGGAAATACTGCGAATATTACATTAAAAATATTTAAGCAGGATGATACTATAACCTGCTTTTTTCAGTTAATATGAACATATTTCCATGCCATTGAATAGTCTTCTACAATATATATTCTTTGAGGACATTTCCTTCTACAAAATGAAAATAGCTTTTCTCCTTCTGACTGTAAAGACAATACATATTCATGTTGCAAATGCGTAAAATGCACCAAAAGTATAAAGAAGAACATACAAGCCAGCTAAAATCCTATTACTTAGAAGCAACCACTGTTAACATTTTTGTTAACAGTGAGCTGTTTCTAGGAATGTAGATGCATATGTAAAATATATAATATTATAGAAGCGGAATACTACTATAAAGCGTGCTTGGTAACATGCTTTTATTTTTCATTTATCACGGTGATAGGACCAAGTCAATAAATCATTTCATCATTTTAAAGTCTGCATCTTATTTCATAGTACAAATGTAGCACCATTTATTCACCTAGGCTTCTGGTTGACATTTATGTTACTTCCATTGTTCACCATTATGCATCATTTTACAGTTAGCTCCTTGAAATAAATTCCTAGAAGTACAACTCCTGAATCAGAGTACTTGTTTTTCAAGTCATATATTCATGGAAAATCACCCTTCAGGGGCTGTTTCTCCTTTGAAGTTGAACCTCTGCCTCACACCAAATACAAAAATTAACTGAGAGTGGACCACAGACTTAAATATAAGAGCTAAGACTATAAAGGGCTTCTCAGGTGTCGCAGTGATAAAGAGTCTGCCTGCCAGTGTAGGAGACTCAAGAGACAAGGGTTTGATCCCCTGGGGTTGGAAATGGCCACCCACTCCAGTATTCTCGCCTGGAAAATTCCATAGACAGAGGAACCTGGTGGTCATGGGTCGCAAAGAGTCGGACACGACCGACGACTGAACACAGACACACAAAACTATACGAGTGAATCTTCATGACACTGGATTAGGCAAAACTTCCTTAGATATGATACCAAAAGTACAACAAAACAAAGGAAAAAGAGATAAATGTCACTTAATCAAAATTTAAAGCCTTTCTGCTTCAAATGACACCATCAAGAAAATGAAAAAACAATACATAGAATGAGATAAAATATGTGTAAATAATATATCTAATAAAGGATTTGTATCCAGAATAAAGAACTGTTAGAACTCAATGGCAAAAAGACAAATAACCCAGTTAAAAATGGCCAGAAAAGGGCTTCCCTGGTGATCCAGTGGGTAAGGGCACTGCCTTGCGGTGCAAGGGGCACCGGCCCATGTGCCACAGAGCAGCTGAACCGATGTGACCAACTATCAAACCGTACCTCTGGAGTGACAGAGGCCACTGTGATGGGAGGCCCACACAGGTCAAAGAACAAAGATGGATGGAAATAAATGAATGAAAGATCAATAGAAGTGGCCAAAAAAAAAAAAAAAATGGACAGAAAATCTGAATAGACATTTCTTCAAGGAAGATATACAAATGGCCAACAAGCATAAAAAGACGCTTAACGTCATTAGGCATTCGGGAAGTGAAAATAGAATCTACACCCACTAGGATGGCTGTAATTAAAATGATGGACAACAAGTGTTCATGAGGATGTGGAAAAACTGGAACCCTTGTGCATTGCTTGTAAGAATGTAAAATGGTGCAGCTGTAATGGAAAACAGTTTGGCAGTTCCTCACAAAGTTAAACATAGAGCCAGCTATTTCTCCACTAAGTATATACCCATCAGAATAAAAATATATATCCGTGTAAAATTTGTCCATGAATATTCATAGCAGAAGTATTCATAATTGTCATAAATTGGAAACAATGTGAATGTCCATAAATTGATGAATGGATACAACAAATATGGCACATACATACAATGGGAATTTTTCAGTCAAGAAGAAAGTACTGATATGTGCTACAGCATGGATGAAGTGTAAAAATATTATGCTCACTAAAAAAAGTCTGACAACATGACCATAGAGTATATGATTCCATTTATATGGAATGTCTAAAATAGGGAAATCCATATGGGCTTCCCTGATGGCTCAGATGGTAGTAGAGTCTGCCTGCAATGCAGGAGACCTGTGTTTGATCTCTGGTTCAAAAAGATCCACTGGAAAAGGAAATGGGTACCCACTTCAGTATTTTTGCCTGGAGAAGTCCATGGTCAATGGTGGGCTACAATCCACGGGGTTGCAGAGTCAGACATGACTGAATGACTAACACTTTCCCTTTTCCATAGAAACAGAAAATAGATTAGTGGTTGCCAAGGGCTGGGAGTAGTAGGGAATGACTGCTAATGAAACTGAGTGGAGCCCTTTGGGGCTGACAGGCACCAACGCCTTTCTGCCCCCCATTTCTTGTAGGCAAGACTCTATAGCCATGAGCCTGAGTTCCAAAGGGCAGATTTGAACAGTTGCTAATTAAGGGAGGAGTAGCCAAGAAATCACCTGAGGCAAGATTAAAGGGACCAGAGAAGCTCATAAAGATTAGATGGACCACTTGAGAAGAGACTGAGACAAAGGAAATGCAGGGCCTGCTCACACTCTAATATTGTCAGAGACCCTAACTTTGACCCCTGGTACAAAAATAAGGATTAGGTTCTCTGGGGTTGGGATACACAGGCTTTTGCGTTTGAAGCCTGGTGTGTCTCCCTTTGTCTGACAAAGCAATGAAGCTATCCTTTGCAACTTCACCCAAAACTGTCTCTGAGATTTGATTTGGTTCCACTGTACAGATAGAGCTTCCCAGATGGCACTAGTGAGTGGTAAAGAACCTACTTGCTAATGCAGAAGACATGAGAGATGTGGGTTTGATCCCTGGGTTGGGAAGATCTACTGGAAAAGGGCATGACAACGCACTCCAGTATTTTTGCCTGGAGAATTCCATAGACAGAGGAGCTGGGTGGGCTACAGTCTATAGGGTCACAAAGAGTCGGACAGTACAGAAGCAACTTAGCACACATGTACAGAGAGACTGAGCTTTCAGTAACACAACTGAGTATTGGGCTTTTTTAGGGATAACTGGGATTTTTGTTTATTTGGCCGTGTTACATCTTAGTTGTAGCATGTGGAATCTTCACTGAAGCATGTGAGATCTAGTTCCCTGACCAGGGATTCAGCCTAGGCCCCCTGCATTGGACGTGCAGAGTCTTAGCCGCTGGACCACCAGGAAAGTCCCCAGGAATACTCTGGAATATGATAGTGATGGTTGTACAACTCTCTGAACATACTAAAAACTACTGAATTGTAATCTTTAGAAGTGAACTTTATAGTATCTGAATAATATTTCAATAAAACTGAATTTTTTCTATCAGGCAAGTTGAAAATGATAGATCATTTTTACTTTAATTTGTATTTGTGCATATGACTAATGGGGATGAACATTTTTTCAGGTGTTTATAAGCTATTTTTTTGTTTTTTCCATTGAAACTGAGTGGAGCCCTTTGGGGCTGACAGGCACCAACGCCTTTCTGCCCCCCATTTCTTGTAGGCAAGACTCTATAGCCATGAGCCTGAGTTCCAAAGGGCAGATTTGAACAGTTGCTAATTAAGGGAGGAGTAGCCAAGAAATCACCTGAGGCAAGATTAAAGGGACCAGAGAAGCTCATAAAGATTAGATGGACCACTTGAGAAGAGACTGAGACAAAGGAAATGCAGGGCCTGCTCACACTCTAATATTGTCAGAGACCCTAACTTTGACCCCTGGTACAAAAATAAGGATTAGGTTCTCTGGGGTTGGGATACACAGGCTTTTGCGTTTGAAGCCTGGTGTGTCTCCCTTTGTCTGACAAAGCAATGAAGCTATCCTTTGCAACTTCACCCAAAACTGTCTCTGAGATTTGATTTGGTTCCACTGTACAGATAGAGCTTCCCAGATGGCACTAGTGAGTGGTAAAGAACCTACTTGCTAATGCAGAAGACATGAGAGATGTGGGTTTGATCCCTGGGTTGGGAAGATCTACTGGAAAAGGGCATGACAACGCACTCCAGTATTTTTGCCTGGAGAATTCCATAGACAGAGGAGCTGGGTGGGCTACAGTCTATAGGGTCACAAAGAGTCGGACAGTACAGAAGCAACTTAGCACACATGTACAGAGAGACTGAGCTTTCAGTAACACAACTGAGTATTGGGCTTTTTTAGGGATAACTGGGATTTTTGTTTATTTGGCCGTGTTACATCTTAGTTGTAGCATGTGGAATCTTCACTGAAGCATGTGAGATCTAGTTCCCTGACCAGGGATTCAGCCTAGGCCCCCTGCATTGGACGTGCAGAGTCTTAGCCGCTGGACCACCAGGAAAGTCCCCAGGAATACTCTGGAATATGATAGTGATGGTTGTACAACTCTCTGAACATACTAAAAACTACTGAATTGTAATCTTTAGAAGTGAACTTTATAGTATCTGAATAATATTTCAATAAAACTGAATTTTTTCTATCAGGCAAGTTGAAAATGATAGATCATTTTTACTTTAATTTGTATTTGTGCATATGACTAATGGGGATGAACATTTTTTCAGGTGTTTATAAGCTATTTGTTTCCTTTATAAGTTATCTGTTTATGTTTTGTTGGTATTTTAAAATATTTATTAGTGCTCTGTATGTGTTAAGAATATTAATCCTTAGCCTGACATTCATAATCAAACTATTTTTCCCCATTTGTTGTTTGCTTTTAAAATTATATGTATGTATGTATTAATAAACATACACATACTGGGGAGGGTGATTACAAAATTTTTAAAATTTGTATTTAGGATAGAACTAATCTTTATTGCTTCCATGTCATGAGAGCCTTTCCCCTCCCAAGATTACATCAATATTCACCTATATTTTCATCTTATACTTCCGGTTTCATTTTATGTGAAATCTATGTGGCACTATTGGTAAAGAACCCACCTTCCAATGCAGGAGACATAAGAGGCATGGGTTTGATCAGTGAATCAGGAAGATCCCCTAGAGGAGGGCATGGCAACTCACCCCAGTATTCTTTTCTTTTTTCCCCCACCCCAGTATTCTTGCCTGGAGAATCCCATGGACACAGGAGCCTGGTGGGCTACAATTCATGGGCTCCTAAACTGTTGAGTCTCTGACACGGCTGAAGCAACTTAGGGATGCATGCATAATCTATATGGATTAATGTGTGACTTGAAGTAAAGGCTTAGTTGTCTTTATTTTTAATGGTTAGCTCCTTGTCCCAATACCATGTGTTAAATAATAATCTTTCTCTTAATAAACATGTGTGAAAAAAATTTTGAAGCATGTGAGATCTAGTTCCCTGACCAGGGATTCAGCCTAGGCCCCTGCATTGGACGTGCAGAGTCTTAGCCGCTGGACCACCAGGAAAGTCCCCAGGAATACTCTGGAATATGATAGTGATGGTTGTACAACTCTCTGAACATACTAAAAACTACTGAATTGTAATCTTTAGAAGTGAACTTTATAGTATCTGAATAATATTTCAATAAAACTGAATTTTTTCTATCAGGCAAGTTGAAAATGATAGATCATTTTTACTTTAATTTGTATTTGTGCATATGACTAATGGGGATGAACATTTTTCAGGTGTTTATAAGCTATTTGTTTCCTTTATAAGTTATCTGTTTATGTTTTGTTGGTATTTTAAAATATTTATTAGTGCTCTGTATGTGTTAAGAATATTAATCCTTAGCCTGACATTCATAATCAAACTATTTTTCCCCATTTGTTGTTTGCTTTTAAAATTATATGTATGTATGTATTAATAAACATACACATACTGGGGAGGGTGATTACAAAATTTTTAAAATTTGTATTTAGGATAGAACTAATCTTTATTGCTTCCATGTCATGAGAGCCTTTCCCGTCCCAAGATTACATCAATATTCACCTATATTTTCATCTTATACTTCCGGTTTCATTTTATGTGAAATCTATGTGGCACTATTGGTAAAGAACCCACCTTCCAATGCAGGAGACATAAGAGGCATGGGTTTGATCAGTGAATCAGGAAGATCCCCTAGAGGAGGGCATGGCAACTCACCCCAGTATTCTTTTCTTTTTTCCCCCACCCCAGTATTCTTGCCTGGAGAATCCCATGGACACAGGAGCCTGGTGGGCTACAATTCATGGGCTCCTAAACTGTTGAGTCTCTGACACGGCTGAAGCAACTTAGCACGCATGCATGCATAATCTATATGGATTAATGTGTGACTTGAAGTAAAGGCTTAGTTGTCTTTATTTTTAATGGTTAGCTCCTTGTCCCAATACCATGTGTTAAATAATAATCTTTCTCTTAATAAACATGAAATGTAACCGTTATCACATACTAAATTCTTCATTTTCATAAGTCTATTTCTAGACCACCTTCTCTGTTCATTTATTTTTCTGTCTATTACCCTCTGGTACAATTTAGCACATGGAAAGCCAGTGGACAAATGGGTGGCAGAAGACCAGATATTCACTCTCTGAAGACATGGGCTCAGAGAGCCACTGGACTTGGGGACACCAGGCCCAGGTGACAGTGCATCTCCATTAACCACGTAGAAGCGGGAACACACACCTTTCAGAATGAACAGCAATACCACTAGTAATACACTACTCTTCATCTGTCTCCCTTCCTTTTTCTTATTCTTACCCCAAAGAATACTGTTGACCTTGAACAATGCAGGTTCATACTGTATGGGACCATTTACGTGTGAATTTATTTTCAATTAGTATGAATTACAGTTTCTGTACAATATAAGATTCACTGAATCCATGGATGCAATATGAGGATATGGAGGGCCAACTATAAAGTTAAATGGATTTTCAACTTCAAGGAGGAGAGACAACTCTGATCCTTGAGTTATTCAAGAATCAACTGAAAGATCAGCCAAAATATAAAATGATACGAGAAGGATTTCTGGTTAGTCATAGTGGGTTCCTGGACTGCTATAGTCCATGGGGTCACAAAGAGACAGACACAGCTTAGCCACTGAACAACATCAATGGTGGATTTAACTCATATACTTATCACCATATCCTCCCAAATTATTAAAAGGAGTTAAACATAAAGTTGAGAAAAATTTACCTGAATGTAGAACAAAAAGATAATGAAATACACTAAAGGAGAAATAAAACCAGAGGATCAGTCCAGGATCTCCAATATCTGACTAGTCAGAGTTCAAGAAAGAAAGAAAAGATAAAATGGACTCTACATCCCAAATGTAGCTACCCCTTCAACTCCCCTTTCCCTGCTTAGTTCCAGAATGCTAACAGCTAGTCTCCTAAGGCAGGAGATTGGAGGATTCTTTTCTGAGGAAAGTGACTGGTTTAAGAGTAAACATCTAAGATAACCAACTTTATTTTATTTTAGCTGTAATTTCCAAAGGTGCTTTTTTGTCTTTATAATTATTCATTTTCCATAGCATCCTGTTTATATTTTATTGGTGTAATACCTCTTATCTTTGAGGAGATAAACTTTATTCTGATATTTGAATTATCTCCATTTTATCCAGGTTCCTTTTGTTGTTGTTAATTGTATTTATTTTGCTGTATTGGGTCTTAGTTGTGACATGAGGGGCCTTTGCTGTATCATTCAAATCTTTCACTGTAGCACGTGGACCCTGCTTGGGCTTAGTTGCCCCACAGAATGTGGGATCTTAGTTCCCTGACCAGGGATTGAACCCTGCATTGGGAGGTGGATTCTTAATTATTGGACTACCAGAAAGACCCATCCAAATTCCTCTTTACTAACACAGATTTCTGGCTTTTCTATTAGTGCCTGTTAACCCAAACAATAACAGCCAGTTATTTTACCAGCAAAACAAATTTATTTGGGAGCAGCAAAGAATTGCAAATCAGAACGTGCAACTGGTAAACCCACACAAGTCCACTTAAGAAAAAGAAACGAAATTCTTTTCTTGGGATGCACTGTTAAAAAATGAGAAGCCCAGGCACTGCAACTAGAGAGTAGTGCCTGCTCTCAGAAACTAGAGAAAAGCCTGCTTGCAGCAATGAAGACCCAGTGCAGCCAAAAACAAATGAATAAAACAGTGTGGACACATCCTAAATAAAGAGGGTGAGTAGAGTCTCCCCTCCCCACCTCCCCAAAAGCATGCAAACTGGCAGAGGTAGCTCCTAACTGTAGGTGTGGATTCTGGGAAAAGGTGTTCTGCCTGTCTGAGATCTATTCCAAAAGGGCAGGCAGTCCCCAGAGCACAGAGGACAGATGGTGTGGGAGGGATTGAGGGCCTCCCCACTGTTTCTGAGGCCGTCTGCCTCCTGGAATGGAAGTGTGTGTGGTAGGAGCTCAAAACCAGGTCATATTTTCTCCATCGAGCTACAACACGCACTTCATAAGAGAAGAGATGTTGCAAGACTCTGGCATTGCATTTTGGTCAGGTTTTGTACAATATTGGGAGATTGCTAATTTTCATTTTCTTCAAATGTGTTTTATTTATTTATTTATTAATATTTATTACTTATTTATTTTGGGAGGGGAGGCTGGGGAGGGAGGGGGCGGGCGGGCCACTTCTATTGGGCTTTCATTTATCTATTTTCATCCATCTTCGTTCTTCGGCCCATGTGGGCCTCCCATTGCGGTGGCCTCTGTTGTCACAGAGCACCGGCTCTGAGCGCATGCGCTCCAGAGCTCCGGCTTGGTAACTGGACACATCGGTCCAGCCGCTCGGCGGCATGTGGGATCTTCCCAGGCTGGGGATCAAACCAGCGCCCCTTGCACTGCAAGGCAGTGTCCTTACCCACTGGACCACCAGGGAAACCCTCAAATGTGTTTTAGAGACAAGTAGTGAGAGTGCAGGGGTTACTCTGAAGTCACTGTGTTTGGACATCCGGTTTGTATTTCTGCAACAGCCTAAGCAGGTCAACCTCGCTCTCGTTCACCTTTTCTCCTATCTTGCTCTCTTAAATTGAGGAATAATTACAGTATAATGCACATATGTGAAGCATACAATTGGTGGCTTTGGGGGTAACTTTTGAAAATTATAAAAAAGTTCCCTAACCAGGGATTGAACCTGCGCCCCCTGCATTGGAAGTGCAGTGTCTCAGCCACTAGGGAAGTCCTCAGTTGGCAACTTACAACAATGGTGTTACCGCCTTGCAGTGCAAGGGGCGCCGGTTCAATCCCTGGCCTGGGAAGATCCCACGTGCCGCGGAGCGGCTGGACCGATGTGTCCAATTACTGAGCCAGAGCTCTGGAGCGCATGCGCCCAGAGCCGGTGCTCTGCGACTACAGACGCCACCGCGATGGGAGGCCCACAGGAGCCACAGAATAAAGACAGATGAAAATAGAGAAATGAAAGACCAATAGAAGTGGCGGCCCGCTCCCCTCCCTCCCCAACCCGACCCCCGCCCAAAATAAATAAATAAATAAATCTTTAAAAAAAAAACAAAAAACCAATGGTGTTCACCTGTGTAACTGACACCCCGTCAAGAGAGAAAGCACTGCTATATCATCCCTAGACCCCTTCCAGTGTCCCATCAGAGGCAACCCTTGTTCTGAAGTATATCCCCGAGGTACGATTTTGTCTGTTCTTGGACTTCATATGAATGAAATCATACTACCTATACTCTTGTGTGTCTGACTTCTTTCCCTCAACGTATTTTTGAGATTCATCTGGGTTGTTGAATAATCACTAGCTTGTTCCTCTTTATGGATGAGTGCTATTCCAACATATGGATACACTGGGACTTATTTATCCATTTTCTGAATAAGTCTCTTCTCTCTTGTGACCAGCCTTGTTTCTGAGCTGGAGCAAGTCTTCTTTATGTGACCTGTTCTACTAACACACGAATGAGGTTGTTTCCACTGCATGGAACTGAAAGATTTAAAAACTAGGCTTCTTAAGTGAACAAAAGACGCTCAGTCGTGTTTGATTCTTGCAACCCATGGACAAGCCATGGAATTCCCAAAAGGTTTAGACAAGTAGTGAGAGTGCAGGGGTTACTCTGAAGTCACTGTGTTTGGACATCCGGTTTGTATTTCTGCAACAGCCTAAGCAGGTCAACCTCGCTCTCGTTCACCTTTTCTCCTATCTTGCTCTCTTAAATTGAGGAATAATTACAGTATAATGCACATATGTGAAGCATACAATTGGTGGCTTTGGGGGTAACTTTTGAAAATTATAAAAAAGTTCCCTAACCAGGGATTGAACCTGCGCCCCCTGCATTGGAAGTGCAGTGTCTCAGCCACTAGGGAAGTCCTCAGTTGGCAACTTACAACAATGGTGTTACCGCCTTGCAGTGCAAGGGGCGCCGGTTCAATCCCTGGCCTGGGAAGATCCCACGTGCCGCGGAGCGGCTGGACCGATGTGTCCAATTACTGAGCCAGAGCTCTGGAGCGCATGCGCCCAGAGCCGGTGCTCTGCGACTACAGACGCCACCGCGATGGGAGGCCCACAGGAGCCACAGAATAAAGACAGATGAAAATAGAGAAATGAAAGACCAATAGAAGTGGCGGCCCGCTCCCCTCCCTCCCCAACCCGACCCCCGCCCAAAATAAATAAATAAATAAATCTTTAAAAAAAAAACAAAAAACCAATGGTGTTCACCTGTGTAACTGACACCCCGTCAAGAGAGAAAGCACTGCTATATCATCCCTAGACCCCTTCCAGTGTCCCATCAGAGGCAACCCTTGTTCTGAAGTATATCCCCGAGGTACGATTTTGTCTGTTCTTGGACTTCATATGAATGAAATCATACTACCTATACTCTTGTGTGTCTGACTTCTTTCCCTCAACGTATTTTTGAGATTCATCTGGGTTGTTGAATAATCACTAGCTTGTTCCTCTTTATGGATGAGTGCTATTCCAACATATGGATACACTGGGACTTATTTATCCATTTTCTGAATAAGTCTCTTCTCTCTTGTGACCAGCCTTGTTTCTGAGCTGGAGCAAGTCTTCTTTATGTGACCTGTTCTACTAACACACGAATGAGGTTGTTTCCACTGCATGGAACTGAAAGATTTAAAAACTAGGCTTCTTAAGTGAACAAAAGACGCTCAGTCGTGTTTGATTCTTTGCAACCCATGGACAAGCCATGGAATTCTTCAGGCAAGGATAGTGGAGTGGGTAGCCTTTCCCTTCTCCAGGGGATTTTTTTTTTTAATTGAAGGATAATAGCTTTACGGAGTTGTGTTGTTTACTGCCAAACATCAACCTGAATCAGCCATAGCTATATATATATGTCTCCTCCCTCTTGAACTTCTCTCCCATCTCCCTCCCCGTTCCACCCCTGAAGATTGTTACAGAGGCCCTGTTTGAGTTCTTCAGGGGGTCTTCCCAACCTAGGGATGGAACCCAGGTCTTCTGCATTGCAGGTGGATTTTTTTTTACCATCTAAGCCACCAGGGAAGTCTTTTTAAGGGACCAGCATAATTTATACGCATTTATAAATGGAAATTAGGTGTAACATGTACTCATTTAGGTTAAAGCTATCTGTGTACCAGGAGATAAAAGTCTGTGACTATAACCCATGTGTGAGGTAGCTGAAGTCTGCACCAGGGTTTTTGCTGGGAAAAAAGAAAGGGAGGGACAAACAGGTTAAATATTTCACGGGAAAACTTGATGGGGCTTTGTGATGGTTTAGATGCATGGGAGGAAGGAACAGGATGAAACAAGTGGTATTTTCAGGTAGTCATCTGCCTGGCGGGTCCTTCTTCTCTCTAGGGAAGACCTAGGCTGGTCACTCCCTCTGCAGGCTCTGTCCTGTTAGGATGGGTAAGGAGCTCTGGTTCAGTAGCTCAGCCTGCCTTCTGGGCCCACTTGTATTTTTCAACCTAGGCCTGGGAACTAAGCTCTTTCCACACACGGTGGGGCTATTAAAAGGAATAGTGGCATTGCAGAAAGAACCCCAATTTTGAATTTGGTTAGGTTTTCATTCTTTCACTCAGAATAAGGTTCCCTAAGTCTCAGTTTCCTCATAGGTGAAATGAAGATGAGTGCTATTCCAACATATGGATACACTGGGACTTATTTATCCATTTTCTGAATAAGTCTCTTCTCTCTTGTGACCAGCCTTGTTTCTGAGCTGGAGCAAGTCTTCTTTATGTGACCTGTTCTACTAACACACGAATGAGGTTGTTTCCACTGCATGGAACTGAAAGATTTAAAAACTAGGCTTCTTAAGTGAACAAAAGACGCTCAGTCGTGTTTGATTCTTTGCAACCCATGGACAAGCCATGGAATTCTTCAGGCAAGGATAGTGGAGTGGGTAGCCTTTCCCTTCTCCAGGGGATTTTTTTTAATTGAAGGATAATAGCTTTACGGAGTTGTGTTGTTTACTGCCAAACATCAACCTGAATCAGCCATAGCTATATATATATGTCTCCTCCCTCTTGAACTTCTCTCCCATCTCCCTCCCCGTTCCACCCCTGAAGATTGTTACAGAGGCCCTGTTTGAGTTCTTCAGGGGGTCTTCCCAACCTAGGGATGGAACCCAGGTCTTCTGCATTGCAGGTGGATTTTTTTTTACCATCTAAGCCACCAGGGAAGTCTTTTTAAGGGACCAGCATAATTTATACGCAT
Source organism: Tragulus kanchil (assembly GCA_022376925.1). Classification (NCBI taxonomy): domain Eukaryota; kingdom Metazoa; phylum Chordata; class Mammalia; order Artiodactyla; family Tragulidae; genus Tragulus; species Tragulus kanchil. The sequence continues at coordinate 44,831,493 of JAIOJX010000023.1, forward strand.
TTATAAATGGAAATTAGGTGTAACATGTACTCATTTAGGTTAAAGCTATCTGTGTACCAGGAGATAAAAGTCTGTGACTATAACCCATGTGTGAGGTAGCTGAAGTCTGCACCAGGGTTTTTGCTGGGAAAAAAGAAAGGGAGGGACAAACAGGTTAAATATTTCACGGGAAAACTTGATGGGGCTTTGTGATGGTTTAGATGCATGGGAGGAAGGAACAGGATGAAACAAGTGGTATTTTCAGGTAGTCATCTGCCTGGCGGGTCCTTCTTCTCTCTAGGGAAGACCTAGGCTGGTCACTCCCTCTGCAGGCTCTGTCCTGTTAGGATGGGTAAGGAGCTCTGGTTCAGTAGCTCAGCCTGCCTTCTGGGCCCACTTGTATTTTTCAACCTAGGCCTGGGAACTAAGCTCTTTCCACACACGGTGGGGCTATTAAAAGGAATAGTGGCATTGCAGAAAGAACCCCAATTTTGAATTTGGTTAGGTTTTCATTCTTTCACTCAGAATAAGGTTCCCTAAGTCTCAGTTTCCTCATAGGTGAAATGAAGATGAGTACAGATCTTCATCCTACCACATGGTTTTGAGAATCAGGGGAAGTGACTTCAAATTTCTTAGAGTGATTCATAAGAAACTAATATGAGGAATCACCTGTAGGAGGGGTAAGAGGGACTGGGGAAGAAGCGGGAGTGAACTTTTAATTCCCCCTTTCTTTTTAAAACCACGTGAGCATATTCCCTTTGGAAAAAAAAAAAAAAAAATCCCAAACACAATCAAATAAGCTATCTCTCTAAGTGGTTAGGCATTTTAAACTGTGGAAAAAGACAGAGTCTGGCTACTTCCTATCTATGAGAATCTTGAGATCCATTAGCCTAGAAGTCCTCTAACTCCAGCATAACTGGACAATAGCAAATTATTTCAGCTTAATGACAGAAAAATGGGTTTAGGGTTGCAGCCAGAAGAACTCAACTACAAGAGTAAAAGATCTGGACCCTGGTCCTAGCTTTACTGTGTCATTCAGGTGGGTTCCTTCTCTTTCCTGAGTCTTCTAAGTCTTGAAAGATCAAGGCTGCACGAACTTGGAGATGCTTCCAAGTCTGATATCTAGAATATAATGCTAATTTCTAAGCAACAGAGGGTCTCATAATGTGATATCTGTAAAGGATTTCCTGGTGACATTTTTGCATCTAAGTCAGGAGTAGGACAATAACTCATGTGCTTCTCTTTTCACCTTTTATTTTCTTTGATATTGAAGTATCCAGAAGCCATGAGTCAAATGGAATGTGGTTTAGATGCATGGGAGGAAGGAACAGGATGAAACAAGTGGTATTTTCAGGTAGTCATCTGCCTGGCGGGTCCTTCTTCTCTCTAGGGAAGACCTAGGCTGGTCACTCCCTCTGCAGGCTCTGTCCTGTTAGGATGGGTAAGGAGCTCTGGTTCAGTAGCTCAGCCTGCCTTCTGGGCCCACTTGTATTTTTCAACCTAGGCCTGGGAACTAAGCTCTTTCCACACACGGTGGGGCTATTAAAAGGAATAGTGGCATTGCAGAAAGAACCCCAATTTTGAATTTGGTTAGGTTTTCATTCTTTCACTCAGAATAAGGTTCCCTAAGTCTCAGTTTCCTCATAGGTGAAATGAAGATGAGTACAGATCTTCATCCTACCACATGGTTTTGAGAATCAGGGGAAGTGACTTCAAATTTCTTAGAGTGATTCATAAGAAACTAATATGAGGAATCACCTGTAGGAGGGGTAAGAGGGACTGGGGAAGAAGCGGGAGTGAACTTTTAATTCCCCCTTTCTTTTTAAAACCACGTGAGCATATTCCCTTTGGAAAAAAAAAAAAAAAATCCCAAACACAATCAAATAAGCTATCTCTCTAAGTGGTTAGGCATTTTAAACTGTGGAAAAAGACAGAGTCTGGCTACTTCCTATCTATGAGAATCTTGAGATCCATTAGCCTAGAAGTCCTCTAACTCCAGCATAACTGGACAATAGCAAATTATTTCAGCTTAATGACAGAAAAATGGGTTTAGGGTTGCAGCCAGAAGAACTCAACTACAAGAGTAGAGAGATCTGGACCCTGGTCCTAGCTTTACTGTGTCATTCAGGTGGGTTCCTTCTCTTTCCTGAGTCTTCTAAGTCTTGAAAGATCAAGGCTGCACGAACTTGGAGATGCTTCCAAGTCTGATATCTAGAATATAATGCTAATTTCTAAGCAACAGAGGGTCTCATAATGTGATATCTGTAAAGGATTTCCTGGTGACATTTTTGCATCTAAGTCAGGAGTAGGACAATAACTCATGTGCTTCTCTTTTCACCTTTTATTTTCTTTGATATTGAAGTATCCAGAAGCCATGAGTCAAATGGAATGTGTTTTACAGGAAAAGAAAATTGAGTTGTGTTTCAGTAGAACCATTGGTGCAGTCCCATTGCTGTGTGTTATTGACATTATTAGCTGAAGGGTGTATCAGTGAGATATATATATGTATAGATATAGATATAGTACTTTATATGGATATCAATGAATAGGAACTCTAAGATTATGTAATTCAAAATTCTAACAAGACTCAAATAATGGTCTTTGGTGCAAAGGAACTCACCGCCTCCTGATGAGGTGCTGCATTCCATTCTCATAGTTCTCATATCACTAGGAAACTGTTTGGGTCGAGCTGAAATCTTGACTTCACGATGCTATTAGTGCCAACTTAGCTCTCTGGGCTGCAGACTACACCTGTGTTCTCTCTAGCTAAGGTTGAACACTGCTGAAATGTGGGCCAGTATTAGACAGTGTTTAAAAATATCTCAAACATTTAAAAAAACACCCTCGATTAGTTCTTAACATCCAAACATCATGAGAGAAAATTCTCTGGTGGTACAGTGGTTAAGACTTTGCTTCCCAATACAAGGGGTGCAGGTTTGATTCCTAGTAGGGGAGCTAGCATCCCACATGCCTCTCAGCCAGAAAATCAAAACATGGAAACAACATGGCTGCAAATTCAATAAAGACTTTTATTTATTTATTTTTCATCCATCCTTATGCTTCAGCTTGTGTCAATAAAAACTTTTAAATAGTCCACATTAAGAAAAAAAATCTTTGGAAAGTTGTGAGTTTTTGGTGGTTTTTTTTTCCTAACATGTTTCAGCCAGAAGAACTCAACTACAAGAGTAGAGAGATCTGGACCCTGGTCCTAGCTTTACTGTGTCATTCAGGTGGGTTCCTTCTCTTTCCTGAGTCTTCTAAGTCTTGAAAGATCAAGGCTGCACGAACTTGGAGATGCTTCCAAGTCTGATATCTAGAATATAATGCTAATTTCTAAGCAACAGAGGGTCTCATAATGTGATATCTGTAAAGGATTTCCTGGTGACATTTTTGCATCTAAGTCAGGAGTAGGACAATAACTCATGTGCTTCTCTTTTCACCTTTTATTTTCTTTGATATTGAAGTATCCAGAAGCCATGAGTCAAATGGAATGTGTTTTACAGGAAAAGAAAATTGAGTTGTGTTTCAGTAGAACCATTGGTGCAGTCCCATTGCTGTGTGTTATTGACATTATTAGCTGAAGGGTGTATCAGTGAGATATATATATGTATAGATATAGATATAGTACTTTATATGGATATCAATGAATAGGAACTCTAAGATTATGTAATTCAAAATTCTAACAAGACTCAAATAATGGTCTTTGGTGCAAAGGAACTCACCGCCTCCTGATGAGGTGCTGCATTCCATTCTCATAGTTCTCATATCACTAGGAAACTGTTTGGGTCGAGCTGAAATCTTGACTTCACGATGCTATTAGTGCCAACTTAGCTCTCTGGGCTGCAGACTACACCTGTGTTCTCTCTAGCTAAGGTTGAACACTGCTGAAATGTGGGCCAGTATTAGACAGTGTTTAAAAATATCTCAAACATTTAAAAAAACACCCTCGATTAGTTCTTAACATCCAAACATCATGAGAGAAAATTCTCTGGTGGTACAGTGGTTAAGACTTTGCTTCCCAATACAAGGGGTGCAGGTTTGATTCCTAGTAGGGGAGCTAGCATCCCACATGCCTCTCAGCCAGAAAATCAAAACATGGAAACAACATGGCTGCAAATTCAATAAAGACTTTTATTTATTTATTTTTCATCCATCCTTATGCTTCAGCTTGTGTCAATAAAAACTTTTAAATAGTCCACATTAAGAAAAAAAATCTTTGGAAAGTTGTGAGTTTTTGGTGGTTTTTTTTTTTTTCCTAACATAAGCTGTTTCTGACTTTTCTTGATAAACCAAAGATATATGTAGCTATTTCACCAATCTGATTCTTCCCTTTTAAGTAAACAATTCGAAACAGCTGATCCAAGAACTCAAAAATGGGGATGATCCTTCAGAGTTGTTAAAGATGGAAGAGGGCCAGACCTTTCTGTTCCCCCATCAGTCAGTCATGGGCCTCAGGCTGCACCCTGGAAGAGGGTGTAAAACTTTGGAGGCATGATTTCCTGAGGCTTTATTTGGTTTCCTGAAGCTGAGAAAGGAATATTCTCAGCAGCCGAGGGACAGATGTGTCTCTGATGGCGATCTGGGCAGAGCCCCTTGGAATCTCCTACAGTCACCAGAGCCACCCAGGGCAACAGACATTTGCTAGAACCTCTAAGAAAAAGGCTTCCAGAAGTGACCTGTGTCTGTCTGGGTATGATCGAGGAGCTCTGGAACTTGTCCAGAGCTATACATTGGGGCCAGCTGTGATGACATTGGTGCTCCACTGAATCAAACCAATCCTGAAGCTTCATCATTAAGTCAGTTTTCTGGTTGTGTTTTAATTCCTTACAAATGAACATATTTTGACATTCTGCCAATGTGGAACTGCATTCCCAGGCAATAACCTGCTGAGATGGGTCACTTGGTTTCCAGCTTACTAGTGCCCACTCAGCTTTTAGAGGAGATAGCAGAGAACCCACTCCAATATTCTTGCCTGGAAAATTCCATGGATGGAGAAGTCTGGCGAGCTACAGTCCATGGGGTCTCAATATATATATATATATATATATATATGACTTCCCTGATGGCTCAGTGATAAGGAATCTGCCTGCCATGCAGGACACCTGGATTTCATTTCTGGGGTGGGAAGATCCCCCTGGAGGAGGGCATGGCAATCCACTCCAGTATTCTTGCCTGGAGAATCCCATGGACAGAGGAGCCTGGTGGCCTGCGGTCAATGGGGTCACACAGAGCCGGACACAACTGAAGTGACTACACAGCAGCAGCAGAGAACTACATCCTAGTCTTCTAATAATAGTCAATAGATAAGATCTAAAGTGGAAAAACCAAGGCGTAAAGAGAAGAAGAAATAGCTAAAAATGTTGGCAGGAGTTGCCTCTAGGGAGCTGCATCAGGGTGGGGTGTGACAAGCGGAGGCAACCAGTTTTGTTGGGAAGCTTTGAAGTGCTCTTTAATTTGAAACTCTTGTGTATCCCGGTAGGTAATGCGTGTCCTGAGGCATCTTGCACCACTCTGGGACTCTCCCATCTTCTAGTTCTCTTGCCTTCCTCTACCCTTTTTCTTTTTTCTCTATCAGGCCTGGCACCCTGGAAGAGGGTGTAAAACTTTGGAGGCATGATTTCCTGAGGCTTTATTTGGTTTCCTGAAGCTGAGAAAGGAATATTCTCAGCAGCCGAGGGACAGATGTGTCTCTGATGGCGATCTGGGCAGAGCCCCTTGGAATCTCCTACAGTCACCAGAGCCACCCAGGGCAACAGACATTTGCTAGAACCTCTAAGAAAAAGGCTTCCAGAAGTGACCTGTGTCTGTCTGGGTATGATCGAGGAGCTCTGGAACTTGTCCAGAGCTATACATTGGGGCCAGCTGTGATGACATTGGTGCTCCACTGAATCAAACCAATCCTGAAGCTTCATCATTAAGTCAGTTTTCTGGTTGTGTTTTAATTCCTTACAAATGAACATATTTTGACATTCTGCCAATGTGGAACTGCATTCCCAGGCAATAACCTGCTGAGATGGGTCACTTGGTTTCCAGCTTACTAGTGCCCACTCAGCTTTTAGAGGAGATAGCAGAGAACCCACTCCAATATTCTTGCCTGGAAAATTCCATGGATGGAGAAGTCTGGCGAGCTACAGTCCATGGGGTCTCAATATATATATATATATATATATATATGACTTCCCTGATGGCTCAGTGATAAGGAATCTGCCTGCCATGCAGGACACCTGGATTTCATTTCTGGGGTGGGAAGATCCCCCTGGAGGAGGGCATGGCAATCCACTCCAGTATTCTTGCCTGGAGAATCCCATGGACAGAGGAGCCTGGTGGCCTGCGGTCAATGGGGTCACACAGAGCCGGACACAACTGAAGTGACTACACAGCAGCAGCAGAGAACTACATCCTAGTCTTCTAATAATAGTCAATAGATAAGATCTAAAGTGGAAAAACCAAGGCGTAAAAGAGAAGAAGAAATAGCTAAAAATGTTGGCAGGAGTTGCCTCTAGGGAGCTGCATCAGGGTGGGGTGTGACAAGCGGAGGCAACCAGTTTTGTTGGGAAGCTTTGAAGTGCTCTTTAATTTGAAACTCTTGTGTATCCCCGGTAGGTAATGCGTGTCCTGAGGCATCTTGCACCACTCTGGGACTCTCCCATCTTCTAGTTCTCTTGCCTTCCTCTACCTTTCTTCTGAGTAGGGGGTTTCCTAAATGCTGGTTGTTAATAATCTAAAGCTACATTCAGATAATAGAGTAAAAGTTTCTCTATTATCTTAATGTTTTTCTATGTCTGGGAAGATGCAAAAGTCTTGGCTCAGTGTAATCCAGTGTAATCTTTCCTTTGGTAGACACCTAAGCTATCTGGGACAAGTACCCTGCGTTTTCCCAAGCATGAGTTTCCTCAGGGTACGCCTTTGGGGGTGGCGTGCCTTTGGGGGTGGCAACAGAGGCTGCTGGCTTGATGGCTGGCATCCGGTTTCTATCCTGAGTTGCCTCAAGGCTCACTGTTGGGGCGCTGTAAGGTAATAGCTTGATGGCTGCAACACCCTTTGTTTACTAATGTGGCAGGCAACGTTTTTTCTACTCAATGCCAGATGAAACAGGTATTTACTGAGCAGCAACCAAGTGTGGGTCTGACACCAAATGCCATCCCATGGTTTTGCTATCACATGATTTGCTACTTTAACATCTCTTCACACTCTGAAGTTTTTGTTTCCTCAGTGTAACCATCTATAAAATTTGTATAAGGCTATAAGGATTAAATGAGTCAGTGTTTATAAAACCTTTTAAAAAGTACTCAACATGAAGTTACTACAACATTTGGAGGGCGCTCTGTGTGTGATCTGGGCTTCAGGGATAGTAAGAAGGGGTGTGTGTGTGTGTGTGTGTGTGTCTGTATATGGATGTGTGTGCTTAGTCACTCGGTCATGTCTGACTCTGTGATCTAATGAACTGTAGCCTGCCAGGCTCCTCTGTCCATGGGGATTCACCAGGCAAGAATCCTGGAGTAGATAGCCATGCCCTCCTCCAGGGGATCTTCCCAACCCAGGGATCAAACTCAGGTCTTCTGTGTTGCAGGCAGATTCTTTACTGTCTAAACCAATAAGATGCTGTTAAGAAATATCTTTTAAGAGACACAAAAAATGATGTAACTGTGATATAAGGTGACAAGATCTTATGTCAGGATTACCACATAGGGAATATGACCAAAACACAGTAAGAACCTAGATTAGGGGAAGGGAACAAATTTTCCAGAGTGGGGTTGAGGGGTGAAGGCCCAGGAAGATTTCATCAGGGAATGCCATTTTTTAAGAAATAATTTCTTTCTTTATGTCTGTGCGGGGTCTTTGTTGTTGCAAGGGGGCTGGGGGTTACTCCACTGCAGCATGCAAGCTCCTCACTGCAGTGCCTTCTCTTGTTGTGGAGCACGGGTTCTAGGGCCGCAGGCTTCAGCAGGTGAAGGGAATATCATTTTATTTTATTTTTTAAATTTTGGAAGTTTTATTTATTTATTTATGTCAGTTTGTCTGTCCTGGGTCTTAGTTGCAGCATGTGGGCTCTAGCTCCCTGACCAGGGATTGAACTCGGGTTCCCTGTATTGGGAGCACGGAGCATTAACCACTGGACCACCAGGGAGGTCCCAAGGGAATGTCATTTCAAATGGACTTCAAACAACAGGTAGTAGCCTTCCAGGTTGACAGAAATGACATTTCATGTGGTTTGAAGAGCTGAGCATGTTAGAGGAATAAGGAAAAGTGTTTCATACTTTTAGAATTGTAGCCTAACCCATAAGAAAACTGGCAAAAGGGAACATCTCTTCACACTCTGAAGTTTTTGTTTCCTCAGTGTAACCATCTATAAAATTTGTATAAGGCTATAAGGATTAAATGAGTCAGTGTTTATAAAACCTTTTAAAAAGTACTCAACATGAAGTTACTACAACATTTGGAGGGCGCTCTGTGTGTGATCTGGGCTTCAGGGATAGTAAGAAGGGGTGTGTGTGTGTGTGTGTGTGTCTGTATATGGATGTGTGTGCTTAGTCACTCGGTCATGTCTGACTCTGTGATCTAATGAACTGTAGCCTGCCAGGCTCCTCTGTCCATGGGGATTCACCAGGCAAGAATCCTGGAGTAGATAGCCATGCCCTCCTCCAGGGGATCTTCCCAACCCAGGGATCAAACTCAGGTCTTCTGTGTTGCAGGCAGATTCTTTACTGTCTAAACCAATAAGATGCTGTTAAGAAATATCTTTTAAGAGACACAAAAAATGATGTAACTGTGATATAAGGTGACAAGATCTTATGTCAGGATTACCACATAGGGAATATGACCAAAACACAGTAAGAACCTAGATTAGGGGAAGGGAACAAATTTTCCAGAGTGGGGTTGAGGGGTGAAGGCCCAGGAAGATTTCATCAGGGAATGCCATTTTTTAAGAAATAATTTCTTTCTTTATGTCTGTGCGGGGTCTTTGTTGTTGCAAGGGGGCTGGGGGTTACTCCACTGCAGCATGCAAGCTCCTCACTGCAGTGCCTTCTCTTGTTGTGGAGCACGGGTTCTAGGGCCGCAGGCTTCAGCAGGTGAAGGGAATATCATTTTATTTTATTTTTTAAATTTTGGAAGTTTTATTTATTTATTTATGTCAGTTTGTCTGTCCTGGGTCTTAGTTGCAGCATGTGGGCTCTAGCTCCCTGACCAGGGATTGAACTCGGGTTCCCTGTATTGGGAGCACGGAGCATTAACCACTGGACCACCAGGGAGGTCCCAAGGGAATGTCATTTCAAATGGACTTCAAACAACAGGTAGTAGCCTTCCAGGTTGACAGAAATGACATTTCATGTGGTTTGAAGAGCTGAGCATGTTAGAGGAATAAGGAAAAGTGTTTCATACTTTTAGAATTGTAGCTACCATAAGACCTGGCAAAAAGGATCACTTCCAGGATTAGAAAACCCTTAAGCAGCTTTAATATTCTGAATGGGAAGAAGCTCTCACGACTGCTTTATTTGTTTATTTATTTGGTCATGTTGTGTGGCAGGTAGGATTTTATTTCCCTGACCAGGGTTTGAACTCGTGCCTCCTACAGTAGAAGCTCCAGTGGTCTTAACCACTGGACTGCCAGGGGAAAAATTCCCCTCATGCTTCCTTTAATGTGTAACTTTTACTTTTATGTGTGTGCACGTACATGGCTTTTTTAATACAATTTTTTAAAAAAGTTGGGCCTCTTTTATTGGTTTTATTGATTTATTTTCATCCATCTTTATTCTTTGGCCCATGTGGGCCTCCCACTTTTCAGAGCACCAGCTCAGGGCACATGCGCTCCAGAGCGCTGGCTCCTAACTGGACACACCGGTCCAGCCGCTCTGCAGCACGTGGGATCTTTCTGGGCCAGGAATCTAACCAGTACCCCCTGCACTGCAAGGCAGACTCTTTACCCACTGGACCACTAGGGAAGCCCCAGTGTTTTTTATTTTTTTTTTTTATTGTTGTAAAATATGACAAAGTTCACTATTTTAACCATTTAAAAATATACAGTTTAGTAACATTTAGTTGTGCAACCACCTCCACTAATTAGTTCCAGAACATTTCCATTTCCCAAAGGAAACCTAGTACCCATTAAGCGGTCCATTAAGTACTCCCGCTTCTGGGCTCCCCCCAGCCCCTGGAAACTCCTCATCTGCTCTCTGTCTCTGTAGATGGGCCTCTTTTGGACATTTTATATAAGTTGAGTCATATAATTTGAAGTCTTTCAATACTGTAAAAAAAGCCAGCAAACATCTTAATATTACTACGAAAATAATTTTGACCTTAAGGACCCCTGAAAGAGTTATCAGGAGCCCTCAGAAATCTGCAGAGCAGACTCTGAGAACCCAGTCATCCAGGGGGTCATTTCAAATGGACTTCAAACAACAGGTAGTAGCCTTCCAGGTTGACAGAAATGACATTTCATGTGGTTTGAAGAGCTGAGCATGTTAGAGGAATAAGGAAAAGTGTTTCATACTTTTAGAATTGTAGCTACCATAAGACCTGGCAAAAAGGATCACTTCCAGGATTAGAAAACCCTTAAGCAGCTTTAATATTCTGAATGGGAAGAAGCTCTCACGACTGCTTTATTTGTTTATTTATTTGGTCATGTTGTGTGGCAGGTAGGATTTTATTTCCCTGACCAGGGTTTGAACTCGTGCCTCCTACAGTAGAAGCTCCAGTGGTCTTAACCACTGGACTGCCAGGGGAAAAATTCCCCTCATGCTTCCTTTAATGTGTAACTTTTACTTTTATGTGTGTGCACGTACATGGCTTTTTTAATACAATTTTTTAAAAAAGTTGGGCCTCTTTTATTGGTTTTATTGATTTATTTTCATCCATCTTTATTCTTTGGCCCATGTGGGCCTCCCACTTTTCAGAGCACCAGCTCAGGGCACATGCGCTCCAGAGCGCTGGCTCCTAACTGGACACACCGGTCCAGCCGCTCTGCAGCACGTGGGATCTTTCTGGGCCAGGAATCTAACCAGTACCCCCTGCACTGCAAGGCAGACTCTTTACCCACTGGACCACTAGGGAAGCCCCAGTGTTTTTTATTTTTTTTTTTTATTGTTGTAAAATATGACAAAGTTCACTATTTTAACCATTTAAAAATATACAGTTTAGTAACATTTAGTTGTGCAACCACCTCCACTAATTAGTTCCAGAACATTTCCATTTCCCAAAGGAAACCTAGTACCCATTAAGCGGTCCATTAAGTACTCCCGCTTCTGGGCTCCCCCCAGCCCCTGGAAACTCCTCATCTGCTCTCTGTCTCTGTAGATGGGCCTCTTTTGGACATTTTATATAAGTTGAGTCATATAATTTGAAGTCTTTCAATACTGTAAAAAAAGCCAGCAAACATCTTAATATTACTACGAAAATAATTTTGACCTTAAGGACCCCTGAAAGAGTTATCAGGAGCCCTCAGAAATCTGCAGAGCAGACTCTGAGAACTGCTGGTCGAGGTCATCCAGAGTGTGGGGAGTCAGCCAGTCCCCAGGATAGTTTCTGTCCCAAACAAGGTGATGGTCATGTCCCCACGTCCACCCTGAGACGTTCCCACCTTACCTTCTCATTTCCCATGAAAACTCAGTTGACCACTTCCTGCAAAATAATAAGAGCAATGGATTCACATTCGAACTGCTTGAAGGAACCAAACAACAAAATGAGGACACATTTTTATGAGTAATAAATCTAAATGTGATTTTTTAAAAAACTGTACTGTAAACTGATTTCCAATAAAATTCTGATCACTTCTTGCCACTGTCATTACATTTTATAATCACAGTAATTACCTTTTACCTGTGAGGAGAGCCATCCCGTAGTTTTGAATACCGAGCAGCAGCCATGCCATAAATTGCTAGCCCCCTTCTCTAATGATCACAGCTTATTTTATTCTTCAAGGATTCTTCTCTGAGTAATTAGCACGCTTATTATACAGCATATTCAAATGTTAATGTGCACACCAAACCGAGGCTATTGTGAGACCCATTTTGCTCAGGAGCTAAAATTATGTTGCCATTCTGCTTGGTGCTAGAAGTTCTGTGCTCGAAACCTGTCTCCCACACATAAGGAGCCAAGGTTATTTACCGAGAATGCTAAGCTAGACCGAGAGGAGTGACACTTAATACAGAATCTGGAAGCTAAACGGGTCAGCACATTGAGGCCTACACATTTTGGATTAGCTATCCATCACTGTGGAAACAATCAGTATTTGAGCAGACTGGCTTTGGGGCATGTTTAACACCGTTTCTCCAGCCAGTGTCTCTACCAGCCTCTGCCTCTGCAGAAGTTAAACGGCCCAAATCATAGTTCTGACCACTGGAAACATTTTCCTCATTCTGCGCTAAAATCTGCTTGCATTTTCACTCATCTGTTTTCGCTCTGCTCTCTGCAGCCACATGAAGCATGTCTGCTTTCTGTTCTGTGACTGCCCTTTAGAGATTTAGGACAGCGACCTTGTCCTGCTCCACTAAGGCTCAATTGTCCCAAGTCCTTATAGGACAGGTTACCAGTCCTTTTACCACTGCTGTGGTCACTCAACTTGTCAATGTTCTCCCTTAAAAAAAAAAAAAAAGGATGATGTGTTCAGAACATGAAGCAATGATCCCTGTGTGGTCTGGTTGGGGTGAAAATCAGCATGTCTCTGTTGGATGTGTTGTTGAATATGATTCTACGAGTGCTTTCCAAGAGTATGTTTTCTTTCTTGGGACTTCCCTGGTGATCCAGTGGTTAGGAGTCTGCCTTCCAATGCAGGGGGCATGGGTTTGATCTCTGGTTGGAGAATTAAGTTCATATATGTTATGGGGCAATTAGGCCCCTGTGCCACAATGTAGATTCCACGTATCACAACTAAGACCCGACGCAGCCAAATAAATAAATAGGTTTTTAAAAAGTATATTGTCTTTCTTGTTATTCACTAGTGATTTCTGATTACCTAAAACTACTAAGTCTTTTAAGTCACGTAGTGGTACTTAGGCAATTATCCATTTAAAAGAGCCCAAAACAGGATCTGAGATTTGTCACTCTAACACTGCACGTTGTTAAATTTGGCCCGGTGCTTTGGCCTATTAAGAACCTTTCTTGTGTCCTGAATCCATCCTTTCCCTCAACAGGTGCAATTGATCTCTCAGTACTGCTATCTGCATATAAACCAAAGTCTAAAATGCCAAACAGAATAGGTCTCAGGATGGAGACCTTCACCTATTGCCAGAGATCTCAAATCCAAGTATTCATTCAACCATTATAACTCTCCCTCCCTACCCCAGTACACACACCTGCATCCCAACTCTTCCATCCTCTAGCTCAAGCCAGCAGGGAGGGAAAACACCAAGGGATATTCCAGGTTACTAACTGGCTGGTTAACGTAGCCTAGAAAAGAAACTGAGAAAAAGAAGGGAGGGAGTGGATAAGGCCTGGTGAAGAGCCCAGCAGCACAGGTTCTCTGAAGTTATTTTCTCTGGGCCCACACACCAGCAGAGGTTGGAGAGGTATTAAGGTATGAGTCACATGGAAGGTAGTCCAGGACCTGCTGTGATGAGAGAGAGAGGAAATCAATAACCAGGAAACAGAACCAATGTTGGAAGGTAGAAGTTAGTCTATGAGTACATCACACTGGAGGGATTAGACAGAAGGAACAGAGATGGACATAAAGAATGAAGCAAAGAACGACTGTGTGAAATAGAATCTTGGCTTGCTGAGTGGGCTCCCGAACTGGGCTATCCAACATGAAAGCCACTAGCTACAGGTGATTCATAAAAATATCATTAGGGTATCATTTTAACGCACTGTCTTCTCTTTGCTTTCCTTCAAAACCCAGTTCTACCATCTGCTCTAGGCTGACTTTGGTGATCCTGGTTAGGCCCCGGGGAGGGTTGCCAGAATTAAGTTCATATGTGGGGATTCCCCACGTATCACAACTAAGACCCGACGCAGCCAAATAAATAAATAGGTTTTTAAAAAGTATATTGTCTTTCTTGTTATTCACTAGTGATTTCTGATTACCTAAAACTACTAAGTCTTTTAAGTCACGTAGTGGTACTTAGGCAATTATCCATTTAAAAGAGCCCAAAACAGGATCTGAGATTTGTCACTCTAACACTGCACGTTGTTAAATTTGGCCCGGTGCTTTGGCCTATTAAGAACCTTTCTTGTGTCCTGAATCCATCCTTTCCCTCAACAGGTGCAATTGATCTCTCAGTACTGCTATCTGCATATAAACCAAAGTCTAAAATGCCAAACAGAATAGGTCTCAGGATGGAGACCTTCACCTATTGCCAGAGATCTCAAATCCAAGTATTCATTCAACCATTATAACTCTCCCTCCCTACCCCAGTACACACACCTGCATCCCAACTCTTCCATCCTCTAGCTCAAGCCAGCAGGGAGGGAAAACACCAAGGGATATTCCAGGTTACTAACTGGCTGGTTAACGTAGCCTAGAAAAGAAACTGAGAAAAAGAAGGGAGGGAGTGGATAAGGCCTGGTGAAGAGCCCAGCAGCACAGGTTCTCTGAAGTTATTTTCTCTGGGCCCACACACCAGCAGAGGTTGGAGAGGTATTAAGGTATGAGTCACATGGAAGGTAGTCCAGGACCTGCTGTGATGAGAGAGAGGAAATCAATAACCAGGAAACAGAACCAATGTTGGAAGGTAGAAGTTAGTCTATGAGTACATCACACTGGAGGGATTAGACAGAAGGAACAGAGATGGACATAAAGAATGAAGCAAAGAACGACTGTGTGAAATAGAATCTTGGCTTGCTGAGTGGGCTCCCGAACTGGGCTATCCAACATGAAAGCCACTAGCTACAGGTGATTCATAAAAATATCATTAGGGTATCATTTTAACGCACTGTCTTCTCTTTGCTTTCCTTCAAAACCCAGTTCTACCATTGCTTGCTCTAGGGACTTGCCACATATGTGGTCTGTGATGGTAGGCTATAGGCAGCCAAGCGTTCTGAGCGACACAGTCACTAGGGATCACACATGGATCTAGACAGGACTTGGTATGGCGATCACGGCACAGCTGTCAGTCTTTAACCAAAATGTGGCCTTTTGCCATCTGGAGAAAGTATCCTCCTGGACAACACAATTAGCTTTGGAGCCAAAACTCATGGGACAAGAGAGGAAAGGAGGGGAGCACTGGCCTCCTCAGCCAGGTCTGCTGACTCTACCACTGTAGCTTTAAAAATAATTTGTGATAAAAGCTTTTGACCTCCTGTCCACAAATATTACAAAGGCCATCTCAGTCAGGCAGTCAAGAAATGGAAATCAGAGTGTATGATTTGCCTGATGCAAGATATCTTGTCATCTTACCTGTGGGCCCTCACAAAATTTTCAGTCTGTCTTCTTTCTTTTTTAATTTCCTGTGCTGTTACTCTTAGAATTTTTCATAATAAGATCTATCAATTCTACCTTCTAAATCTCTCGAATCTGTCCTTTCCTCTGATGCCCTCAGTAAATGTATCTTCTCTGTCCTTTCCCACCCAGCCCCCATAATGCTCTAAGAACCTTACCTGACCATGACATTCTCCTCCCTGAAACCCCACAACATCAGAAAGGCTTCTCCTTGGGCCGCCAGCTAGCCCTCTGGTTCCAGGTCCTCCCATTCCCTGATGGGTAGCCACACACTGGCTTCTCTGTCACTGCACTCAGAACCAAGGTGCCTTCTCACTTCCCTGTGTCTTTGTATACTCTCAGCTCCCCCTGCCTGAAATGCACCACCGCCCCACATACCTTTAATCCCCCTGGAGAACGTCTACACCCTTGTTTAGATTGAAATCCTATCTTTTCTGAGAAACCCACCCTGAACCCTCAGACAGACCTAAGAGACCCATCAGCTGTGCCCAAACACGGTGTGGGCTTTGGTCACAACACAGCCTATATGTGACACTCCTGAGTCTGTTTCTCCCACTAAACTGTGAGGTCTCAAGGGCAGGCAGCACATCTGACTCATCTCTTACCCCTGGCGGCAAGCACACCGGACCTGACTCATAAAAACACTAAGTGCCTGTTAGAACGAACAACAGCCTGTAGCATTACAGAGTTCTGCTATGAGGGTCCTCTGTGTGGTTTGTTGCCGCCCTGCTCCGGGTACAGCCATGCCCCCGGAGGCCAGGGGTCAAGTGGTGCTGGTGGTTGAGGATGTGCGGGAAAGCAGGAGGCCTGCAGCTGCTCCCACTGGCAGTGTCCCTGTATGCGAGCGTGTGGTGGCCTCTCAGACTCGGAGACCCGGCACAAGCCCGTTCCTTGTTTTTCATGAAAAAAACACAGGACCCTTGGAGAATGTTCTTGTAGGGCCCCATCTGTGGGAGAACTCTATGGGGGCGAATTATGGGCAAGGGGGAGAGACATCTTAATGGAATGGAGAGGGATGACACATTGCTATTCCTGCTTAGCAGAGAGGTCGCTGGTGGGGGACTGAAGGCGCTGGTAGAAACGCTTCTCATGTTTAGAAAGTACAGCACACCCTGCAGTTACCAAGACCTTGCACTTCTAATCATCTTCTTGAGCCTGTTATCCACCCTGAGAGGCAGGCAAGACAGAGCTGGGTTTTTATTTGTAGATAAGGAAACTAATATCCAGAGAGGTGAAGTGACTTGCCCAAGGGCGCGTTTTGAGCAAAGGCCCATAAACATGAAGTAACTTTCCCAGCATTATGAAGTAATAATCAGAACTATTAACATGTGGGGTTACTTATAAAAAATTTCTATGGGGTTTTCTTTGAGAAAATTATTGAAATGAGAAACATTTTCTAATAAATTGAGTCTGTACAGGGCTTTTAGACATCTCTTGGGAAATCTGACTAGAGGACATGAAAAATTTCTTCCAGCTCTGAAGTTCTATGAATTTTTATTTTTTACTGTATCCCAGGTTCATGTAACTCCATACAGTACACTTATAAGTTTGTAAGTAATTTCCAAAGCAAATAGCTCTCTTGCCCAGTTAAGCACCCCTGTCCAACTTACCAAGAAATGTCAAGCCCATTTACTTAGTGTATCACCTAGTCATCAGTCCATTCTTTCCATTCCAATTCCCTACTGAGGGCAACTCTATTACACCATCAGTTGTGTAATAACTAGTTGTGAGATAACTAGAATTTAGAGCTAAAGGCATGCTTTCTATATAAGGCTGGAAAGCAGAACTGCCATCATGTATTACTGAGGTCTTAATTTAATTTTCACTAAAGGGAAACTGAGTTGACTGGCTTAGCCAGGGTTCATGGTACTCATTCCTCCTCAGGGAGATGACTGAATCTCTGTGAGTGTCATATTGGGTAGTGGGATATAGGAATGGAGTTTTCCATAGATCATAGGAGTAGGACAGTCTAGAAAGGAAAATCTGCCTTGGTTGGATGAACCAAGTTATTTGAATTCTACCTGATAATGCTGTTCCATCTCCTTGCTTGAGAACAAAGTACTGTACATCCATCTGAACTGGGTCAAAACAGAAGCTAATAGCAACTCTGTGGCAATAGATACCCTACTTATCTTCTAATCCAAGAGTCCGGGCTCTATCTGCTGTGCCACTCACTCTTCAGGAGGATAATTACTCCCATATGTTAGTGTTTCCCAAGAAGTGAAGTACAGTATCCAATATTAATAATGAAGGCTATAGCAATAATAATATGTAACATCCTATTTTATTTTTATCAAGAAGACCAAGCCCGGGTTTTCCTGGTGGTCCAGTGGGTAAGGACACCACCTTGCAGTGTAAGGAGCTCTGTTTTTTTGAGGGGGGCGGGGGACAGGGTGGATTTGGGAGGGAGGGAGGCGGGCAGGCCACTTCTATTGGTCTTTCATTTATTTATTTTCATCCATCTTTGTTCTTTGGCCCTTGTGGGTCTCCCATCGCGGTGGCCTCTGTTGTCGCAGAGCGCCGGCTCTGGGCGCATGCGCTCCAGAGCTCCGGTTCAGTAATCGGACACATCAGTCCAGCCGCTCTGCGGCACGTGGGATCTTCCCAGGCAAGGGATCAAACTGGCGCCCCTTGCACTGCAAGGTGGTGTCCTTACTCACTGGACCACCAGGGAAGCCCAGGAGCACTGGTTTGATCCCTGACCTGGAAAGATCCCATGTGCTGCAGAGCAACTGGAGAAATGTGTCCAGCTGCCTAGCTGGAGTGCTGGAGTGCATGCCCCCAGAGCCAGTGCTCTGCAGTGAGACAGGCCACTGTGATGGGAGACCCACACAGGCCAAAGAACAAAGATAAATGAATGATAGATCAATAGAAGTGACCCCAAAAAAACCCAAGCCTATCAGACAGAAGAACTATGGGTAATTCTGGGTATTGCTGGATATCTCTGAAGATGGCTTAGCCAGGGTTCATGGTACTCATTCCTCCTCAGGGAGATGACTGAATCTCTGTGAGTGTCATATTGGGTAGTGGGATATAGGAATGGAGTTTTCCATAGATCATAGGAGTAGGACAGTCTAGAAAGGAAAATCTGCCTTGGTTGGATGAACCAAGTTATTTGAATTCTACCTGATAATGCTGTTCCATCTCCTTGCTTGAGAACAAAGTACTGTACATCCATCTGAACTGGGTCAAAACAGAAGCTAATAGCAACTCTGTGGCAATAGATACCCTACTTATCTTCTAATCCAAGAGTCCGGGCTCTATCTGCTGTGCCACTCACTCTTCAGGAGGATAATTACTCCCATATGTTAGTGTTTCCCAAGAAGTGAAGTACAGTATCCAATATTAATAATGAAGGCTATAGCAATAATAATATGTAACATCCTATTTTATTTTTATCAAGAAGACCAAGCCCGGGTTTTCCTGGTGGTCCAGTGGGTAAGGACACCACCTTGCAGTGTAAGGAGCACTGTTTTTTTTGAGGGGGGGGGGGGCGGCGGGGGGCCAGGGTGGATTTGGGGGGGAGGGAGGCGGGCAGGCCACTTCTATTGGTCTTTCATTTATTTATTTTCATCCATCTTTGTTCTTTGGCCCTTGTGGGTCTCCCATCGCGGTGGCCTCTGTTGTCGCAGAGCGCCGGCTCTGGGCGCATGCGCTCCAGAGCTCCGGTTCAGTAATCGGACACATCAGTCCAGCCGCTCTGCGGCACGTGGGATCTTCCCAGGCAAGGGATCAAACTGGCGCCCCTTGCACTGCAAGGTGGTGTCCTTACTCACTGGACCACCAGGGAAGCCCAGGAGCACTGGTTTGATCCCTGACCTGGAAAGATCCCATGTGCTGCAGAGCAACTGGAGAAATGTGTCCAGCTGCCTAGCTGGAGTGCTGGAGTGCATGCCCCCAGAGCCAGTGCTCTGCAGTGAGACAGGCCACTGTGATGGGAGACCCACACAGGCCAAAGAACAAAGATAAATGAATGATAGATCAATAGAAGTGCCCCCCCCCCCAAAAAAAAAACCCAAGCCTATCAGACAGAAGAACTATGGGTAATTCTGGGTATTGCTGGATATCTCTGAAGATGGCTATCCTGTCTGGGTTGGTTTTCATTTCTCTCTTGACTACCAAGAACATTCTGACACTCAAGAATAAGATGTACTTATTGCTTATGGGGAGGGGAGGGCTCCTCACAAAGCACTGGGTCAAGACCAACCCGGTGGCACAATGGGTAAGAATCTTCCTGCCAATGCAAGGGGTAGGGGCTCAATCTGGAAAGATTCTACACGCCTCGGAGCAACTAAGCCCATTCGCCACAACTACTGAACTCGTGTGCTGCAACCGCTGAACCCCAAGAACCTGGAGCCCACGTTACACAACAAGACAAGCCGCCGCAATGGGAAGCTCTCACACCGCATCAAAGAATAGCCCCCTTTCGCGGCAACCGGAGAAAGCCCGTTTACAGCAACACAGACCCAGTGCAACCAAAAATAAATACATAAAAATCTTTAAAAATTAAAAAAAAATCTTTATAAAGCCCTGGGCATGACCTGCACCCTTTTTCCTTCCAGTGGAACATCAGGCTTTGCTACATGACTTCCACACTGGTGTCCATCACAGCTGAGAAAGGCTAACTTTCCTAAAGTGAGAAGAGGATATTAACAATAGAGGGTAACAATACAGAACATAAAGAAGCACAAAGGAAGCCTTCATCCTCACATTGAACTTGCCCAAGATACATGCTGATAAAATCAGATCTGATCACATCTTGAGCTCCATCTGTTAAGAGGGCTCACAGCCGCTTAGGAGAATACCAAGGAGGAAAGACCTGGCAATACATTTTCTGCCTGCTGAAGTAACTCCTTCTCTTCCCGCTCCAACCTGGCTAAAAATACAACCAAAGTGTCACTAACACACACACACACACATACAAAACACAAAAAAGCCTAACATTTGTTAAACAGATTGTGGCAGAATATCAGTGAGCTAAGTGTTTGGTATGCAAACATCCCCGATGCTAACTCACCCAGAAGAGGACCTGCAGGGGAATAGAGTGTCAGAGAATCAGGGAGCAAGGCAGGCTGCCTCTCAAGGGAAGTGCTAGTGCCTGGTTGACAGGTGAGAATGGTGCCATTGCCTTTTATGTTTCCATGTACTGGCAGCAGCTCTGGCTAGAGTCACCTTTACCTCCACTGGTTCAGGTGATGGCTGTTTCCTTGAATGCATGCTTTATGCCAGGTCCCGGTCAGGCACTGGGTCCAAACCATTTGGAAGGTTGCTATTTATTAGCTGAGTTTCCTTTTGGGCAAGGTCTCATCTAGGTTATGCTAACTCTAAACTTCAAGCCAAGGGAATGGAATCTGCTGGAAGCAAGGAGTTGAAGTTTCCAAATAAAGAAGACTACAGTGGTGCTTCCCTGGTGGTTAAGAGTCTGCCAACCCAGGGGCATGGGTTTGATCTCACATGCCACAGGTGAGTTCTAAACCAGCGGTGCACAGATACTGAGTTGCCTTGCCCCAATGCCTAGATTCCAATTCCACAGCAGGAGAACCCACCGCAATGAGATCCTCGTGCACCACACTTGAAGGTAGTCTCTGATTGCCGTAACTAGAGAAAGTCTGTGTGCACCAACGAAGACCCAGCACAGCCAAATTAATTAATTATTTTTTTTTAAATTACAAAGAAAATATTTTTTGGTAGTCCAGTGGGTAGGGACACCACCTAGCAGTGCAAGGGGCGCCGGTTCAATCCCTGGCCTGGGAAGATCCCACGTGCCGCGGAGCGGCTGGACCAATGTGTCCAATTACCGAGCCCGAGCTCTGGAGCGCATGTGCCCAGAGCTGGTGCTGTGCGACAACAGAGGCCACCGTGATGGGAGGCCCACACAGGCCAAAGAACAAGGATGGATGAAACTGGACAAATGAAAGACCAATAGAAGTGGCCCGCCTGCTCCCCTCCCTCTCCACCCCACCCCCCACCAAAATAAATAAATAAATAAATCTTTAAAAATAGAGTAGGGCTTCCTTGACGGTCCAGTGGGTAAAGAGTCCGCGTTGCAGTGCAAAGGGCACTGGTTCGATCTCTGGCCCAGGAAGATCCCACCACATGCCATGGAGCAGCTGGATCGGTGTGTCCAATTATAATCCAGCACTCTGGAACTCATGTGCCCAGAGCCAGTGCTCTGCAACTAGAGAGGCCACTGCAAAGACTACAATGGAAGGCCCACACAGGCCAAAGAATAAAGATGGATTAAAAAAAAAAGAAAAAAGATAAATAAAAGAGCCACCGCCCGCCAAAAAGAGTAAATATCACATTAGGTTCTGGTACATATTCTGTGCCAGAGTAGCTATAACTCCAAAGGGTGGAGAAAGAGCAAAAATAGGAGAGGCTAGTGTTCAGCTAGAGACTACGTGTAGAGTAGCTGAAATGAATAACAGTGGGCCAATGGCAAGCCAGGGAATTGGTTGAATCTTTTGCTCTGTTCCTTTTGAATTATAAACGAGGGACTGTAAAGGGCAGTTTGGTTTTAGGATAATTTCGACATGATCTAGAAATTCTGTGAAATGAAAAGCATTCACTGATTAATTACATAGGCCAGCATTTCCCAAGAGGTGGTATGTACTCATTCTACTTGGGACAGTACAAATAATTTCAGATGAAACATCTTTTAACAGTTCAGTGTTTATTTGAATGTGCCTTAGAATAACGTGTTAGCCCACAAACCTGTGACTTCACAGGTGATATTGTTGGTTTTCCATTTACATTTGGTGATGTAGAATTTCCATTCTAAACACTTTCAGTAAAAATAAGCTTATTTGAAGAAAAACATTAAGTAAACAATAATACAGAAGATGTTATGACAAAAATATGGCAAACATCATGAAGAGAGAATGTAACAGTTGGAAAGTTTGGGAAATACTTCATCAAGCCAGGGGATGAGGTAGATTGGCTTCTAGATAGAAGGGTTTGGAAGAGCAGGCAGGTAAAGGGAAAATGGTAGACCTCTCGGAGGATCCGGATTCAGGTTCCAGCTGCCACTAGGCCTGTGTGACACTGGCTCCTCTATAAAATGCTCTCTTGCCTCTCTTAGCTTTAGTATATGGAGGCCCTTCTTTACTCATGGTTATTGAAATTATGTATGATCATAATGAAAGGCCAAGCAGGATGTTCTCCTGTATACCAGATGCTTTCCAATAGTCATCATTTTTTAAAAAATTTATTTATTTTTGGCCACACTACATGGCATGTGAGATCTTAATTCCCCAAGTAAGGATCAAACCTGTGCTCCCTGTACTGGAAGGTGGCATCTTAACTACTAAACAGCTGGGAAAGTCCCCAGCAGTTATTATTCTTAATTCTCATAATAGTCATGAAAGGCAAGTGTTGTAATACCTATTTCATGTAGGAGGGAACTGAGGCTGGAAGATCTTGGCCACAAGAACCTGATTTCAATGAACTTAGAGCTGACTTTGGAACCCATGTTTGTTCTTCTCAGCCTGGCTGTGTCATAGCAGCAGATTCCTATTCACCCTCAAAACTAAACTCGAGATCATCTATTCCGGGAAGACTCCTTTGACCTCATCTCTCCATCTTGGTTAGATATCCCACCTCTGTGTTCCCTTAATTTTCTATGGGTGTTTCTATTTGCCTTTGTATTTTCAGCACCCTACGTACTTCAGGGGTGCACAAATTAGATAGCTGGCAAATTGCAGAAAAAGAATTTGGAAAAGCATTCACTGATTAATTACATAGGCCAGCATTTCCCAAGAGGTGGTATGTACTCATTCTACTTGGGACAGTACAAATAATTTCAGATGAAACATCTTTTAACAGTTCAGTGTTTATTTGAATGTGCCTTAGAATAACGTGTTAGCCCACAAACCTGTGACTTCACAGGTGATATTGTTGGTTTTCCATTTACATTTGGTGATGTAGAATTTCCATTCTAAACACTTTCAGTAAAAATAAGCTTATTTGAAGAAAAACATTAAGTAAACAATAATACAGAAGATGTTATGACAAAAATATGGCAAACATCATGAAGAGAGAATGTAACAGTTGGAAAGTTTGGGAAATACTTCATCAAGCCAGGGGATGAGGTAGATTGGCTTCTAGATAGAAGGGTTTGGAAGAGCAGGCAGGTAAAGGGAAAATGGTAGACCTCTCGGAGGATCCGGATTCAGGTTCCAGCTGCCACTAGGCCTGTGTGACACTGGCTCCTCTATAAAATGCTCTCTTGCCTCTCTTAGCTTTAGTATATGGAGGCCCTTCTTTACTCATGGTTATTGAAATTATGTATGATCATAATGAAAGGCCAAGCAGGATGTTCTCCTGTATACCAGATGCTTTCCAATAGTCATCATTTTTTAAAAAATTTATTTATTTTTGGCCACACTACATGGCATGTGAGATCTTAATTCCCCAAGTAAGGATCAAACCTGTGCTCCCTGTACTGGAAGGTGGCATCTTAACTACTAAACAGCTGGGAAAGTCCCCAGCAGTTATTATTCTTAATTCTCATAATAGTCATGAAAGGCAAGTGTTGTAATACCTATTTCATGTAGGAGGGAACTGAGGCTGGAAGATCTTGGCCACAAGAACCTGATTTCAATGAACTTAGAGCTGACTTTGGAACCCATGTTTGTTCTTCTCAGCCTGGCTGTGTCATAGCAGCAGATTCCTATTCACCCTCAAAACTAAACTCGAGATCATCTATTCCGGGAAGACTCCTTTGACCTCATCTCTCCATCTTGGTTAGATATCCCACCTCTGTGTTCCCTTAATTTTCTATGGGTGTTTCTATTTGCCTTTGTATTTTCAGCACCCTACGTACTTCAGGGGTGCACAAATTAGATAGCTGGCAAATTGCAGAAAGAGGGAAAGGGAAAAGGGAAAGAAAGGATTGAAAAAGAAAATATATTGCTGCCTTATTTGATCAAACATGAAAGGAGTAGAATTGAGAAGCAGGAGAGTGAGGTGGTCAAGCATATGGCCTTCTAGATCCAAACCACCCAGCATCGTCACTTACTGGATGTGTGACTTAGGGCACAGATTCAATATCTGATTCTTCATTACAGAATAGGGGTATCTATAGTACTTATTTTAAAAGCTGTTGTAAAGATTAAATGAATTATCATACATAAAGTGCCTAGAAGAGTGCCTGGAATAAGGCAAGCAGGTGTTCAGTAGATACTGGCTATTATTATTATATCCGTAATAAAAGGGGAAAAGCTTAACAGTATTGTAAAGTGAAAAAAAAAAAAGCCATAATACTATTTTGCACATAGAGTCTCATTATTTTCCCAGTTCTACCTGTTGACCAATGCAGTCATTTCAAAGCAGTTACAAATAAAGAGAATTATAGCCAGAGGATGCACAATATAATATCTCTATCGTTTCACTTCTATGAGAGCAGAATTAAGAATTCTACCTCAACTCTTAGAACATTTGGCAACACTCATATTAAAATGATCAGACTGGGGTTTCCTTGGTGGTCCAGTGGGTAAAGAGTCGCCTGGCAGTGCAAGGGGCACCGGTTCAATGCGTGGCATGGGAAGATTACACATACCACGGAGCGGCTGGACTGGTATGTCCAATTACAAGTCAGCGCTCTGGAGCACGTGCACCCAGAGCCAGTGCTCTGCAATGAGAAAGGCCACTGCAATGGGAGGCCCACACAGGCCAAAGAACTAAGATGGATGAAAATAAATAAGTGAAGAACCAATAAGAGAGACCAAAATTAAAAAAAAAAAAAATCATCAGAGTGAATTATATTCTAAATTCAATGACTTGCTCTCACTTTCACTTAGACTGAGTTCCTTGGAGGAAAGGACTCCTGTTTGTTTCTTCTCCAATTCTTAGAAAAGGGGCTGGCATGAAGTAAGTGTTCAATAAGTGTTTGCTGAATGAATATTATAGAAAAGATGTCTACACATGAACAGTAAAATAAAAAACATTATGTGATGTTTATCATACAAAACCAAGTGACACTTCAGCTCAGAAAGAAGAGATCACCTCTATATAGGAAAAGATTGTAGAAAAGAATGGTTTAATCTGTAAACTTTGGAGTCAGACCTTTTTTTCCTTTGGATTTGGGTTTTTCATACATAACCGTAGACACTTAACTGACAAATTTCCAAACCACCCAGCATTATTTGGATGTGTGACTTAGGGCACAGATTCAATATCTGATTCTTCATTACAGAATAGGGGTATCTATAGTACTTATTTTAAAAGCTGTTGTAAAGATTAAATGAATTATCATACATAAAGTGCCTAGAAGAGTGCCTGGAATAAGGCAAGCAGGTGTTCAGTAGATACTGGCTATTATTATTATATCCGTAATAAAAGGGGAAAAGCTTAACAGTATTGTAAAGTGAAAAAAAAAAAAGCCATAATACTATTTTGCACATAGAGTCTCATTATTTTCCCAGTTCTACCTGTTGACCAATGCAGTCATTTCAAAGCAGTTACAAATAAAGAGAATTATAGCCAGAGGATGCACAATATAATATCTCTATCGTTTCACTTCTATGAGAGCAGAATTAAGAATTCTACCTCAACTCTTAGAACATTTGGCAACACTCATATTAAAATGATCAGACTGGGGTTTCCTTGGTGGTCCAGTGGGTAAAGAGTCGCCTGGCAGTGCAAGGGGCACCGGTTCAATGCGTGGCATGGGAAGATTACACATACCACGGAGCGGCTGGACTGGTATGTCCAATTACAAGTCAGCGCTCTGGAGCACGTGCACCCAGAGCCAGTGCTCTGCAATGAGAAAGGCCACTGCAATGGGAGGCCCACACAGGCCAAAGAACTAAGATGGATGAAAATAAATAAGTGAAGAACCAATAAGAGAGACCAAAATTAAAAAAAAAAAAAATCATCAGAGTGAATTATATTCTAAATTCAATGACTTGCTCTCACTTTCACTTAGACTGAGTTCCTTGGAGGAAAGGACTCCTGTTTGTTTCTTCTCCAATTCTTAGAAAAGGGGCTGGCATGAAGTAAGTGTTCAATAAGTGTTTGCTGAATGAATATTATAGAAAAGATGTCTACACATGAACAGTAAAATAAAAAACATTATGTGATGTTTATCATACAAAACCAAGTGACACTTCAGCTCAGAAAGAAGAGATCACCTCTATATAGGAAAAGATTGTAGAAAAGAATGGTTTAATCTGTAAACTTTGGAGTCAGACTGCTTTGGTTTTTCTGAGCCCTCACTATGGCATTTCTGAGTTTATGTGACCTTGGGGTGTAATCTCAATTCTTTCAACCATAATGTTCTCTCAGCAAAATGGGAATAGTATTAGTTAGAAGAACTAACTGAGATAGTATTTGTAACATGTTGTAACATGACACTGCCTGTGATGTATTTGTAGAACAACTGACATCACAATCATCATCAAAGGCTTTATGATAGAGGCACTTACTACCTGGATAGGCAGATGCAGGCAGGAGCACTGGACAGCCAGGAGGTGTGAATAAAGGTACTGTGGGTGTTAGAAAGAATCAAGGCCAAACAGGGAGGGCAAGCAGATTATTTAATTAGAACATTGAGTATATTCAGGAAAGTAATGGGAGAGAGGATTGGGAAATTGACTTTAATACCAGGCTGGAAATTTTAGTTTATTTTACACATAATACTAAGACTTGACAGAATTCTAAATGGGGTAGTAACCAGTTCAAAGCCAGACCTTTTTTTTTTGGTTGGGTCTTTGTTGCTGCTTGGACTTTTCTCTAGTTGCAGTGAGCAAGGGCTGTTCTTCATTGTGGTTCACAGGCTTTTCATTCTGGTGACTTCTCTTGTTGCAGAATATGGGCACTCAGGCTTCAGTAATTGGGGCACGTGGGCTCAGTAGTTGCAGCTCCTGGGCTTTAGAGCACAGGCTCAGTAGTTGTGGCGAATGGACTTAGTTGCTCTGCTGCATGTGGGATCTTCCCGAATCAGGGACTGAACCCACATCGTCTGCATTGGCAGGCGGATTCTTTACCATTGAGTCACCAGGGAAGCCCTCAGGGCCAGCTTTATGGGGAACATTTTTGACTATTTTTGCAGGACAATCTAGGGAAGGTGAGGGGAGATGGAGGAAAATAAACCACTTAAGACGTTTCTCCAACACTTAAGGAAAAGTTGAGGCTTTCCACTGGGATGATGGCTTGCGAAAGGAAAAAAGGAATGACCATGTGGGACATTAGGATGAATGAACTCACAGAACTGTGTCCAACTGGACATGAGAAGCCAAGTGAAGAGGCAGAGGCAAAGACAATTCTGAACCAGATCACTAATTAGAACTGGTGAGCCAGGAACATGGCGCTGGTCTTCTATAGTAGAACAGTCAAGAATGGCAGAAATAAAGCACAGGAGAGACTGGTTTTATGGGAAAGATATTTTTGCTTTTTGGTATGCTAAGTTTAAGGGTTGTGGGAAGGTGAAGGATGATACTCACAAGACACTTGAAAATGTGACCTTAGAACTCATACTGGTAATTATTTAGAAGACATCTGCAGAGAGGGAATAGCTAAAGGCATACAGTTGAATTGACTAGCAGAGAGAAGGGACTCTGGGAGTCATCCTGGGGAAGTACTTCCCACAGTTAGAGGGGTGAACGAGAAGTGTGTGGAGGAAGATGCCAGAGAGGAGGGAAGAGATGAAGAACACCTTACTACAGAAGCCAAGAACAGAGCGACAGAAATGCTCAGAGAAATCGTGAGCCACAGCAAGGTCATGGAGAGAGAACTAAGAAAGCACCACCAGACTTGGTCATTAGGAAGTCATCATTGACTTATGAGAGGACAATATGTGGAAGAGAAAACTAAACTGCAGATATGGAGGAAAGAAGTGATAAGGGGAAAGGAAGCAGTAGACATGAGTGTACCCTGTTCTGGAAGCTCAGGAATGTAAGGGCAGCCATGTGATGGGGGATCAAGGTGGGAAGGGACTAGTTCTTCCCTAGTTAAATGGACAAACATCTATGTTTATCCAGAGATTCTTCTTGTCTATACATTAAGAAGTAGAAGTGGGCTTCCCTGGTGGTCCAGTGGATAAAGACTCCGTCTTGCAGTGCAAGGGGTGCTGGTTTGATCCCTGGCCTGGGAAGATCCCATGTGCTGTGGAGAGGCTGGACTGATGTGTCCAACTACTGAGCCGGAGCACTGGAGCGACAGAGGCCACTGCAATGGGAGGCCCACACAGACCAAAGAACAAAGATGGATGAAAATAGATAAATGAAGGACCAATAGAAGTGGCCAAAAAAAAAAAAAAAAGAAGTAGAAGGCAATATTGGTGAAGGAGGTTGGAGGTGGAATTTGGAACAAACTCAATGGAAAGTCAGTTTCCAGTCATTCTCAAGCCAGACGCCATGCTATCTGTATGTGTACAGCAGCATCTGTTTCAGCAGAGAAAGAACTTATTTATCACGTATCGACAGACTGTGAGAGAGGGGGAAACCAGAAACTCTCCTTCTCCAGTAGGAAAAACAAAGCTAAAGAATTTAAAAGCTTCGAAGAAGTATTTTAGCAAGGAAAGAACACTAAGAAAGTGTTTGATAGCTTTCCTTTCTTTGCTTTTTCCACCCAAATTGCACTCCAGCAAAAGGCCCAGGTGCATCATAAGAACATTCTAATAATACTATTAACACTGCCCATGTTTATGGCATGTCTGTGTGCACATTTTACAGAAAGCTCTCACGATCTCTTTTACTCTTCCAGAATCCCTGATAGGTGCTACTTTTTCTGTATCCTAAGGGAAGAAATTGAGGACCAGAAAGAAATGAGCGATTTTCCCCCAAATTACACAACCAGGAGATGGTAAAGCCCCAAATCCCTTGCTATTTTTTCCTACGTGTTTTCAAATTCCAATCACAGGGTCTTCACAGTATAACACTCCATGAATGGGATGACAAAGTGTAGCAAAGTGACCTCCCTCGTTTATATAATTATATCAATATGGCCTAAAACTACAGTTGTTGGGGGCACTTTATCAGGTCATGTTTCTCACTGAACACTATCCAGTGCTCCCTTTTCACCCATGCCATAAAGAGCGCCAGGGCAGAAGTTCCTAGCAACGTGTTTCCCTCCTTCCCACATCTTCCCAGAGGCCTCTGACAGGCATGAACAAGGCCTCAGTACTTAAACCTGCTCCACATGGGTCAGGAGACAAGAAAGCAGTTCTCTCCCTCAATAGCTACTGGTTGAGTACGAAGAAGGCCAGACATGAAGGCTGCAGGCTCAGGTTTCACGCTCAAAGTGCCACTCAACACTCAGCACTAGTGCCCTGATCTGAAAAAGGAGGATACTATCAGTTGTTGTATAAGTTTGCTGCAAAGATTCAGTTAAACCCTTGTGAAAGTAGGGCCCTGGGATCGGCTTGATATTCTACTGTAACTGTGTTGAAATTCTTAATAATTAAAAAAAAAATTTTCTCATTTACAATTTGTTGAAACATCTTATGGTCCAACAGGTGATCTGTTTGCCATGATCCATGTGCGGGTTAGAAAAGAATTTCTAGGCACAAGGCAGAATAAGAGGAAAATAAAGTTTATTAGAGGGGGAGATGCTGTGAGAACAGCAGGCTGACTCAAGGGAGAACTGACCTTCTTAACTGTTTCTGAAGGAAGAGCTCTGTATTTTCATTCTGGTCTGAATCCTGCAAATTATGTCACTGGTCCGGCTTGTATATCCTTGGCCAAGTCGCTTAACCTTTCTGGGCTCCATCTGTAATGAATTAAATTCTTAGGAAATAAATTGTTAGAAAATTCTTAATCCTTCTTTCTTCTTCTTTTTTAAAATATTTGCAGCTTGTGGGATCTAGTTCCCTGACCAGGGATTGAACCAAAGCCCCCTGCATTGGGAGCACAGAGTCTTAGCCACTGTACCAACCAGGGAAGTCCCTCAACCTTTTTTCTACCTACCTATCAGCAAAATTTGACACAACTGATCATCACTCCCCTTCCCCCGCTCCCCTTGAAACAGTTTTCCTAACAAATTCCAATCACAGGGTCTTCACAGTATAACACTCCATGAATGGGATGACAAAGTGTAGCAAAGTGACCTCCCTCGTTTATATAATTATATCAATATGGCCTAAAACTACAGTTGTTGGGGGCACTTTATCAGGTCATGTTTCTCACTGAACACTATCCAGTGCTCCCTTTTCACCCATGCCATAAAGAGCGCCAGGGCAGAAGTTCCTAGCAACGTGTTTCCCTCCTTCCCACATCTTCCCAGAGGCCTCTGACAGGCATGAACAAGGCCTCAGTACTTAAACCTGCTCCACATGGGTCAGGAGACAAGAAAGCAGTTCTCTCCCTCAATAGCTACTGGTTGAGTACGAAGAAGGCCAGACATGAAGGCTGCAGGCTCAGGTTTCACGCTCAAAGTGCCACTCAACACTCAGCACTAGTGCCCTGATCTGAAAAAGGAGGATACTATCAGTTGTTGTATAAGTTTGCTGCAAAGATTCAGTTAAACCCTTGTGAAAGTAGGGCCCTGGGATCGGCTTGATATTCTACTGTAACTGTGTTGAAATTCTTAATAATTAAAAAAAAAATTTTCTCATTTACAATTTGTTGAAACATCTTATGGTCCAACAGGTGATCTGTTTGCCATGATCCATGTGCGGGTTAGAAAAGAATTTCTAGGCACAAGGCAGAATAAGAGGAAAATAAAGTTTATTAGAGGGGGAGATGCTGTGAGAACAGCAGGCTGACTCAAGGGAGAACTGACCTTCTTAACTGTTTCTGAAGGAAGAGCTCTGTATTTTCATTCTGGTCTGAATCCTGCAAATTATGTCACTGGTCCGGCTTGTATATCCTTGGCCAAGTCGCTTAACCTTTCTGGGCTCCATCTGTAATGAATTAAATTCTTAGGAAATAAATTGTTAGAAAATTCTTAATCCTTCTTTCTTCTTCTTTTTTAAAATATTTGCAGCTTGTGGGATCTAGTTCCCTGACCAGGGATTGAACCAAAGCCCCCTGCATTGGGAGCACAGAGTCTTAGCCACTGTACCAACCAGGGAAGTCCCTCAACCTTTTTTCTACCTACCTATCAGCAAAATTTGACACAACTGATCATCACTCCCCTTCCCCCGCTCCCCTTGAAACAGTTTTCCTACTTGTCTTCTGGAACAGTGTATTTTCCTGGTTATTCTCAGCTGCACTGACTGACTGCTCCTTTGTTGTTTTCTCCTACATCTATCAGCATGTCTGAAACTAAACTCCTGGTCATCTCCTTCAAGCCTGTTCCTCCTAGTCTTCCTATCTGTTAATGGTAACTTCATCCTTCCAGTTGATCAGACCCAAACCCTTGTCATAGTTTTTGCCTCTTTATCACTCAATCCATATCCAGTTTGCAAGCTATGCCAAAGTCTGACCTCTTCTTTATCACTCTGTCACAGTCCGAGCCTTCATTGTCTGGATTATGCAGGATCCTTCATCTCCTGCCCTCTGTCCTCATTGTCTATTTACACAGTAGACAGAGTAATCCTTTGAAAATATGTCAGGAACTTCCCTGGAGGTCCAGTGATTAAAATTCCATGCTTCCACTGCAAGGGGCACGGGTTCCAAGCCTGGTCTGGGAACTTAGATCCCGCATGCTGTGGGATGCAGCTAAAAAATAATAATAAAAAAAAGTCAGATGGCATCAGTCCTCTGTTCAAAAGCATCCCTGAGGACTTACCTGGTGGTCCTATGGATAAGGACACCGCCTTGCAGTGCAAAGGGCACCGGTTCGAGCCCTGGCCTGGAAAGATCCCACATGCCGCAGAGCTGCTGGACCTATGTGTCCAATTACCAAGCCGGAGCTCTGGAGTGCATGCGCCCAGCTCGGGTGCTCTGTGACAACAGAGGCCACAGCGATGGGAGGCCCACACAGGCCAAAGAACAAAGATGGATGAAAATTGACAAATGAAAAAGACCAATAGAAGTGGCCCGCCCACCCCCACTCCCTCCCCCGCTCTCCCACCTCCGCACCAAAAAAAGCATCCCTGACCATCCATCTCTCAGAGTAGAAATCCCTACAAGGGACAATTAGCTTCCTCTCGGAACCCACCTCCTGCCTCTCCCTCGCCTCAGGCCACTCAGCAGGGCCTCTCTGCCTCTGCCTCCTCCCAGAAGGCAGCCTAGCCGGCCCCTCAGTCTCCTTCGGTTCTGCTAGACTGTCATCCTGTTTGAAATAGTAACAGCCATCAACTTTCCTCCCTTCTTCCTTGTCCTATCATTCCCTGCTCACTTTTCTCCAAAGCTCTCATCACCATCTGATATTAATCCATCTTTTTATGTATATGCTTGTTGTTGATCTCTTCCCATTAGCGTGTAGGCTCTGTAAGGGCAGAGACTCCTTATCTTTGAACTGCTCTGTCTTCAGCACATGGGTCAGGGCCAGTGCAGGACAGTAGAAACAGCTCTGGAACAGATGATGGTGTTACTATAATTAAGTCACAGCAGCATCAGCCCCTCTGAGTGTGTAAAGTACTTGCACAGACCGCACTCCCATGAGGCTGGCACTGCATACAGCAGTGAGGTTGTTTATACAGGAATGGGTCAAACCTCCTATTAGACTATCCCTTGGGGATACATACGGGAAGAGTGATCCCAACCCTCCACCCTCAGAGAATTCATGGCCTAGAGAAAGGTATTCTGTATATAGGCAAATAATTCTAGAATGAGGCAGCTTTCTTAAAAATATCCAGCCTTTAAGGCTTAATGTTCTATAACACATTTTGCTAACAACTCAAGACTTCACTACAGAGGGAAAGGACAATGAACTATGGCTTGTGAACTCACTGTGTGGCTATTTCTGTTCCAGACAAGTTCCTGCTGTGTCCTGCTTATCACACCAGAGACACCTTGCTTGACTTCCAATCTAGTTTGCTCCAAGCTCCCTCCACCAGCCCTCTCCGCCCAATATTGCTCTCTAATTACTGTTAACTTGAGACCCCACCTTCACATAGTCCCTCCACATTCTGCTTCTAGATATCAGAACATGAGGCAAGGGTGGAATCAGCCTAGGCAGGCTGCAGCAGGGTGTAGAGGGTCTGAATATTATTTCCCTCCGATAAAGAGGTGCATACCTCTATGGGCCTACAGTCCACAGGACTCAGGGACTAACATCGGGCCCCCGCCTGCAGTCTGACAGCTTGCTCAGTACATGGCACAGAGGAGGCATTCCGTAAGGCTTGCTGTATCAATGAACTGGGTCTTAGAAGCTTTAAGGATAACTGTATTTAAGAAGTAATTTTGTATCTTCTGTTAGGTGCCCCAGAAGTTTTCTAAAAGCTTATCTTATTTCGTTATCATAAGAAACAATCTAATCAGGAAAAATGAAAAATCTCAAATAAAGTCGCTAGTATTTAAAATACCAGTTTAAATTATGAAACATCCTTATTTTATAATTGTCAAAGTTATTTGGTTTGTACTGGGGTTTGAAAACTCTGTATCTGAAAATTCAAGAAATTACAATGAGTTAAATTACAAATCAGACTTTACATTCTCTTTAGGACTTCTTGAATTAGAGACTCCCTGAAGTTATCAGAATTTTTAGATAGAGATCTATTTATGAGAAAGACTGTGGAATCAAGAAACTTAAATCTAGAGCTTAGGGTCTGGTTGTTAAATTCCACATTGAATTTTGGTGGCAAGTCCTTGAGCGCTTGTTACAGAATTTTTAGTCTTTTTCAGTGAGTTGCAAAAGCTTGCTTCTCTCATGTGTTCATATCACACATACATTTTGATATCCAGGCAAGATCAGACATAAAAAGATGGCCCACCTTATAATCAGTAAGACGTGCTGCCAGCAATAAGTAAGAAAATTTAGGGCAGGTAAATCCTTTCCCTCCTTGGTTCTCAGTTTCTCAGTATATAAAATAGGAGGAAGGCCTAGGTGGTTTAGGTGGGTATGCTAAAGCCTTAAGAGTCTACAATGAACTATGGCTTGTGAACTCACTGTGTGGCTATTTCTGTTCCAGACAAGTTCCTGCTGTGTCCTGCTTATCACACCAGAGACACCTTGCTTGACTTCCAATCTAGTTTGCTCCAAGCTCCCTCCACCAGCCCTCTCCGCCCAATATTGCTCTCTAATTACTGTTAACTTGAGACCCCACCTTCACATAGTCCCTCCACATTCTGCTTCTAGATATCAGAACATGAGGCAAGGGTGGAATCAGCCTAGGCAGGCTGCAGCAGGGTGTAGAGGGTCTGAATATTATTTCCCTCCGATAAAGATGTGCATACCTCTATGGGCCTACAGTCCACAGGACTCAGGGACTAACATCGGCCCACGCCTGCAGTCTGACAGCTTGCTCAGTACATGGCACAGAGGAGGCATTCCGTAAGGCTTGCTGTATCAATGAACTGGGTCTTAGAAGCTTTAAGGATAACTGTATTTAAGAAGTAATTTTGTATCTTCTGTTAGGTGCCCCAGAAGTTTTCTAAAAGCTTATCTTATTTCGTTATCATAAGAAACAATCTAATCAGGAAAAATGAAAAATCTCAAATAAAGTCGCTAGTATTTAAAATACCAGTTTAAATTATGAAACATCCTTATTTTATAATTGTCAAAGTTATTTGGTTTGTACTGGGGTTTGAAAACTCTGTATCTGAAAATTCAAGAAATTACAATGAGTTAAATTACAAATCAGACTTTACATTCTCTTTAGGACTTCTTGAATTAGAGACTCCCTGAAGTTATCAGAATTTTTAGATAGAGATCTATTTATGAGAAAGACTGTGGAATCAAGAAACTTAAATCTAGAGCTTAGGGTCTGGTTGTTAAATTCCACATTGAATTTTGGTGGCAAGTCCTTGAGCGCTTGTTACAGAATTTTTAGTCTTTTTCAGTGAGTTGCAAAAGCTTGCTTCTCTCATGTGTTCATATCACACATACATTTTGATATCCAGGCAAGATCAGACATAAAAAGATGGCCCACCTTATAATCAGTAAGACGTGCTGCCAGCAATAAGTAAGAAAATTTAGGGCAGGTAAATCCTTTCCCTCCTTGGTTCTCA
This sequence comes from Tragulus kanchil, assembly GCA_022376925.1. NCBI lineage: Eukaryota > Metazoa > Chordata > Mammalia > Artiodactyla > Tragulidae > Tragulus > Tragulus kanchil. The sequence goes on from JAIOJX010000023.1 coordinate 44,866,839, forward strand.
GTTTCTCAGTATATAAAATAGGAGGAAGGCCTAGGTGGTTTAGGTGGGTATGCTAAAGCCTTAAGAGTCTAGGGATGGGGGCTTCCCCTGGTGGTCCGGTAGGTAAGGACACCGCCTTGCAGTGCAAGAGCCACCGGTTTGATCCCTGGCCTGGGAAGATCTCACGTGCCGCGGAGCGGCTGGACTGATGTGTCCAATTACCGAGCCGGAGCTCTGGAGCGCATGCGCCCAGAGCCGGCACTCTGCGACGGCAGACGCCACCGCGATGGGAGGCCCACAGGAGCCAGAGAACAAAGACGGATGAAAATAGAGAAATGAAAGACCAATAAAAGTGGCCCGCCCGCTCCCCTCCCTCCCCAACCCGACACCCACCCAAAATAAATAAATAAAAATAAATCTTAAAAAAAAAAAAAAGAGTCTAGGGATGAGGAGGGCCTCTATTCACATTATACAGGTTTTCTCTTCACAAAGGATGGCCTTCAGATTTTCTCCGATCTTCTTTAGTACATTTAAAGTGTGACTTGACTTGCCAAAATCTTGTCACTACACTTTTCTTACTAATAACAGCAACTAAAATGTATTAAAGGACTTCCCCAGTAGCTCAACAGGTAAAGAATACACCTGCCTTCACAAATGGGGCAACTGATTGAAGATAGGTGATTCCTTTGATTTCAACTTAATTTCTGTGACATAATGTGCTGGTATCTTCATTAAGAAATGCTTTTGGACCTTCCCTGGATGAGCCACAGTGGATTTCACTAGTTTATCTTGAGTCACTTGACTTGGTTGATATGCCCTGAAGTTATCAGAATTTTTAGATAGAGATCTATTTATGAGAAAGACTGTGGAATCAAGAAACTTAAATCTAGAGCTTAGGGTCTGGTTGTTAAATTCCACATTGAATTTTGGTGGCAAGTCCTTGAGCGCTTGTTACAGAATTTTTAGTCTTTTTCAGTGAGTTGCAAAAGCTTGCTTCTCTCATGTGTTCATATCACACATACATTTTGATATCCAGGCAAGATCAGACATAAAAAGATGGCCCACCTTATAATCAGTAAGACGTGCTGCCAGCAATAAGTAAGAAAATTTAGGGCAGGTAAATCCTTTCCCTCCTTGGTTCTCAGTTTCTCAGTATATAAAATAGGAGGAAGGCCTAGGTGGTTTAGGTGGGTATGCTAAAGCCTTAAGAGTCTAGGGATGGGGGCTTCCCCTGGTGGTCCGGTAGGTAAGGACACCGCCTTGCAGTGCAAGAGCCACCGGTTTGATCCCTGGCCTGGGAAGATCTCACGTGCCGCGGAGCGGCTGGACTGATGTGTCCAATTACCGAGCCGGAGCTCTGGAGCGCATGCGCCCAGAGCCGGCACTCTGCGACGGCAGACGCCACCGCGATGGGAGGCCCACAGGAGCCAGAGAACAAAGACGGATGAAAATAGAGAAATGAAAGACCAATAAAAGTGGCCCGCCCGCTCCCCTCCCTCCCCAACCCGACACCCACCCAAAATAAATAAATAAAAATAAATGTTAAAAAAAAAAAAGAGTCTAGGGATGAGGAGGGCCTCTATTCACATTATACAGGTTTTCTCTTCACAAAGGATGGCCTTCAGATTTTCTCCGATCTTCTTTAGTACATTTAAAGTGTGACTTGACTTGCCAAAATCTTGTCACTACACTTTTCTTACTAATAACAGCAACTAAAATGTATTAAAGGACTTCCCCAGTAGCTCAACAGGTAAAGAATACACCTGCCTTCACAAATGGGGCAACTGATTGAAGATAGGTGATTCCTTTGATTTCAACTTAATTTCTGTGACATAATGTGCTGGTATCTTCATTAAGAAATGCTTTTGGACCTTCCCTGGATGAGCCACAGTGGATTTCACTAGTTTATCTTGAGTCACTTGACTTGGTGAGCAGAAGAGGGTCCAAATTTGTTTTGAATTCCTAATTTAGTTCTTTTTGTCTTATCTATGTCTAACTTTCCATTACTTTGCATCTGATTAAGGTGAAAAAATGCCACATACAGGAAAACATTACACAATTAATTTCAGATGTTCATCTTTTTCACATTCATTACATTCACTTTCACAAGAACTATGTGAGGTGGTCTAGTCAGGAAATATTCACCCGCGCTACAAATGCGGAAAGACCATCACAAAAAGGGGAAGCGATGTGTTCAAGGACATAGAGCCGGTGAGGTGCTAGACTTGGTATTCTTCCTATGCTATGCCACCTGTGGATGTGAAAAGGAACATCAGACTTGGGCACTTCTTAGCAGGTGGAGACAAATGACTGCCATGCCTGAGGCTGTGATGTGCTGGCCTGTGGCCACGGGGCTGCCTGTGCTGCAGCCGGCTAGCCACTGTGCCGGAGGATGAGGACCTAGCCTCAGCCACCACCCGCTCACACCTGTGCAGGGTGATAAAGAAGGTAGAAGGAGCCAGCAGTTGTGGCCCAACTAGATAAAACTTCATGGCGGGAAGTCAAGTGACAAGTGAACTCGTCTGTGTGTGTGTGTTTTAACTGTTAGTTACTTTTGACATTTTAGAAAAGGCTTCTTGTGGAAGTCAGACCAAATAGCAGGAAGATACTGCAGCAAGATGGATTTGGGGAAGGACCAATCTTCTGTAAGGCTCCATCAGACACCTGAGTCGCATCAAGAAGGGACCCGTGTACCAGGTAATGAAGGAGACCTTAAAAGGCAGTGACTGTTGGGAAGGATTGGACTATGATTGTTTTCTTCTTTTTATGGGTCTGGCAAAAAAAGGGACATCACTGGGTTCACTCATGCAGTAGAATGGAAGAATAGGGGGCTATATAGCTCTCTGAGGTCACTACACTGCTAAGATTCTGCTAAGCTCAAGAAACACTAGTAAGTAATAAAATATATATATATATATATATATAAATGAAAGGTAAAGAAAATAACCAATATTTGATGGTTGTGGTAAGACAAGTACAATGTTATATGCAGTGTAAATATAGTGTAACTTTTAGAAAGGGATCTGGCAATAGGTAGCAAAAACTATAATAGTGTTTATTCCTTTGAATCACTAATCTTAGTCTTTGGATTTATCCTAAAGCAGCATTTCAGATGCTTTTGCAGAACCCTAGAGCTTGAGACAGTGATTTGCTATTTTTTTATGCCATGGATCCCTTTGGCTTTCTGATGAATCTCTAGACCCCTTTTGAGACTAAATATTTTAAATACAAAAAATTAAATACATAGGATTACAAAGGAAATAATTGTATTAACATAAACTATCAAAAGGCTGTGATCTAATAATACATGTGCTTATTTATAGGTGCATTAATAACAAGATCCAGTAGTAGACCAAATTACCACTGTATCAAATCAAATATAGCATCTCAAATAAATGATTTTCTAAAGTATCTACAATAACTGTAATGTGATATGGAAAAAAATCTGTGATTTCTTTTTGTAACAAAGTCACATTCTGCTAAAACTACTGTGGTTTGTTACCTACATTCACAATAGAAGGAAATGGGCATTTAAAGACCGGTAAAAAATAGAGATATAATTTTCCCCCATACAAGCTCATCAGTAATGACTTCCATCCTAAAACAGTCCACAAGTACATTCTCTTTTGGCGGGGTGTGTGTGTGTGTGAGGGTGAGTTCCCAGTGCAAATCTGAAGTCATTCCATAGGCTCTAAGAAGATCTACATCAAAGACCTGTTAATTTTTCGCAAACTTGGATGGCAACAGAATTTTCTTGATAATATAACATTCCAAATAACTTAGAGAAGCATCATTCGAAGGAAAAAAATACAAAAGAAAAACAGTTCTGTGTGTGTGAAATGCTTATTATAGTTTGATCTACAATGGTGAAAAAAAAATAACTGGCAACAACCTAAATGTTCAGTATGAGTGGAATGAGTGGATAAATGAGAATATATCAACTTGGTTAAGTATCATGCAGTCACTAATGTTATAATTATGAGGGCTTGATGATGGAATATATTTTTGATGTTTAATAAGTGATAAAATTGTGGCATGCCAGTATTAAAACTTTAATATAGGGACGAGATGAATACAAGGAATAAAATGAAAATGTTATAACATTAAGGATGGGAGAACATGGCTGATTTTTTTCTTTTCTTTTATGTTTGTACAATACGCACACTATTTTGAAGAAATCAGTGGCACATTTACATACAAATACTGACCTTTTCATTTAAAAAATGTTGACTGAATGTTTGTTCTCAGCCATTCTTTAGAGGCACAAGGATAAGTAAGAGGTAATCCTTGTCTTCAAAGTTCAGGAGGAAAACTTAGACACTCAGGAAAGGGATTCAACCATCTTGCTGTAGGATTCTTTTGCTGTTAGTGCCACAGTTCATCACTGTCTCCCATAACTTTCATTTTGATCCTACAGAAGTCATTGGAACATGGAGTTTGCGAAACAGAGAACAACTTAGAAAAAGAAAAGCAGAAGCACAGGAGAAGCAAATGTCGCAATGGCAATTTGGGTATGGTATCACCACAAGGGAGAAGGGACTAAAATTTACGTAGTGTATGCTACTTGTCAAACGGTGCTGAGCATGTTCATACACTATAGTTTATCTTTCCAACAATTCCATTAATCGGGCACTGTTATCCTTATTCCCCTTCCCCCCAACTGAAAAAGAAACCAAGTCTCCGAAGGTTAAATCTCTTGCCTAAAGTCACACATCTAGTAAAGTGATGGGAACAGAATCTTATTTCTGGGCTCTTCTACCAGGTGATCAAATCATGTATATTGTAGAGAGACCTGGTGTTCAACCACTTTAGGAATATAACCATCGTTGTTGGGAGTGGGAGATACCATTGAGAAGACCCCCAAGCGTGTTTGCCAAGCTTTCCATTAGTAACATTCTTCTTGAATGAGTGTAGGTAACTCTCCATAGAGTAAACCAAAGCACTGTCTATAAATGAGCAATGGAAGAGTCTGAGAGTGTCTAAGGGTCCGAAGTCAGGTATACTGAATCTAGAGGTCTATAAATAATGAAGCAAAAAAGGAAATGATTTATTAATGGACGGAAAAGCTATGAGTGGAATGGGAAATATATTTTTGATGTTTTAATAAGGGTGATAAAATTGTGGGGCATGCCAGTATTAAAACTTTAATATAGGGACGAGATGAATACAAGGAATAAAATGAAAATGTTATAACATTAAGGATGGGAGAACATGGCTGATTTTTTTCTTTTCTTTTATGTTTGTACAATACGCACACTATTTTGAAGAAATCAGTGGCACATTTACATACAAATACTGACCTTTTCATTTAAAAAATGTTGACTGAATGTTTGTTCTCAGCCATTCTTTAGAGGCACAAGGATAAGTAAGAGGTAATCCTTGTCTTCAAAGTTCAGGAGGAAAACTTAGACACTCAGGAAAGGGATTCAACCATCTTGCTGTAGGATTCTTTTGCTGTTAGTGCCACAGTTCATCACTGTCTCCCATAACTTTCATTTTGATCCTACAGAAGTCATTGGAACATGGAGTTTGCGAAACAGAGAACAACTTAGAAAAAGAAAAGCAGAAGCACAGGAGAAGCAAATGTCGCAATGGCAATTTGGGTATGGTATCACCACAAGGGAGAAGGGACTAAAATTTACGTAGTGTATGCTACTTGTCAAACGGTGCTGAGCATGTTCATACACTATAGTTTATCTTTCCAACAATTCCATTAATCGGGCACTGTTATCCTTATTCCCCTTCCCCCCAACTGAAAAAGAAACCAAGTCTCCGAAGGTTAAATCTCTTGCCTAAAGTCACACATCTAGTAAAGTGATGGGAACAGAATCTTATTTCTGGGCTCTTCTACCAGGTGATCAAATCATGTATATTGTAGAGAGACCTGGTGTTCAACCACTTTAGGAATATAACCATCGTTGTTGGGAGTGGGAGATACCATTGAGAAGACCCCCAAGCGTGTTTGCCAAGCTTTCCATTAGTAACATTCTTCTTGAATGAGTGTAGGTAACTCTCCATAGAGTAAACCAAAGCACTGTCTATAAATGAGCAATGGAAGAGTCTGAGAGTGTCTAAGGGTCCGAAGTCAGGTATACTGAATCTAAGAGAGGGCATACATAAACTTGACTGTAAATTACATGGCATCTAACTGCCCTGTTTAGAAAGTAACTATGGAAACAGACATGCTGCTTGCTTGGAGATAGAAAAGGGGAGTCCAAAGAGACACAGTATAGCATCCGCCTGAACCAGGGTTTCTCAATGCCAAGGTTACTAATGCTGTGGGTAGGAGAATCACTGGCCTCTAGAAATCCATAGAACTCTTCTCTCCCCAGTTGTGGCAACCAAAAACGTCTCCAGACATTGTAAAATGCTTCCTGGGATGGAGGAAAAGAAAGTAAAATTGCACCCAGTTGAGTACCACTAATCTAAGTACACTTAAAAAAATTTTTGGTGGGGAGAGGGGCTGGGTCTTTGTTGCTGCATGTGGACTTTTTCAAGGTGCAGTGATCAGGGGCTGCTCTTCATTGTGCTGCACAGGCTTCTCACTGAGGTGATTTCTTCTGTTGCAGAGCATGGGCTCTAAGCTTGAGAAACAGAGAACAACTCAGAAAAAGAAAAGCTGAAGCACAAGAAAAGAAAACTTCAGTGCTTAAGTGCACAGGCTTCAGTAGCTGCAGCAGGCTGACTCAGGAATTGTGGCTCATGGTCCCTAGAGCAGAGACTCAGTAGTTGCGGTACACAGGCTTAGTTGCTCCACACCATAGGGAATCTTCTTGGACCAGGGACTGAGCCCTTGTCTTCTGCATTAATAAGTGGATTTTTAACCACCGTTATTACTAGGGAAGTCCCTTTACAAAATTTTGACTAAGATTTAGATATGTACTGCTTCCTTTTTGCAAAAATGTTTTCCTCAGTGACAAAAATAACATTGGTAAACATTTTTCTAAGCATCATTAAAAAAAATTTTTTTTTAGCATCATTTTTAAAATAGAATACCATGCAGGTGCTTTGAGTTCTTATTCTCACTGTGGACAGAGTATTGTTTGTTCTGCTATAACATATGTTTCTACAACATCGGTTAGCTCACATATGAATGGTAGACAGGAGAATGATGACAGTTTAACGTGGAAGTTGTGTTTATAATTTTTTCTAGTCAAAAGAAACCAGGATAGTGGCAACAGAATTAAAACCTTTAGCAGGAAAGGAAAAAGTCTTCAGCTTGGCCGCTGTATAGACGGGATTCTTTTCAGCCTGCATTCTGTCTCCTTCCCCAGAGAGGGACATCAGTAGCCCTGCAGAGATCTCCGCATACAGAAGGTTGCACTTCCTCCTGTGTCAGCTCAGCAGGCATCCGCCTGAACCAGGGTTTCTCAATGCCAAGGTTACTAATGCTGTGGGTAGGAGAATCACTGGCCTCTAGAAATCCATAGAACTCTTCTCTCCCCAGTTGTGGCAACCAAAAACGTCTCCAGACATTGTAAAATGCTTCCTGGGATGGAGGAAAAGAAAGTAAAATTGCACCCAGTTGAGTACCACTAATCTAAGTACACTTAAAAAAATTTTTGGTGGGGAGAGGGGCTGGGTCTTTGTTGCTGCATGTGGACTTTTTCAAGGTGCAGTGATCAGGGGCTGCTCTTCATTGTGCTGCACAGGCTTCTCACTGAGGTGATTTCTTCTGTTGCAGAGCATGGGCTCTAAGCTTGAGAAACAGAGAACAACTCAGAAAAAGAAAAGCTGAAGCACAAGAAAAGAAAACTTCAGTGCTTAAGTGCACAGGCTTCAGTAGCTGCAGCAGGCTGACTCAGGAATTGTGGCTCATGGTCCCTAGAGCAGAGACTCAGTAGTTGCGGTACACAGGCTTAGTTGCTCCACACCATAGGGAATCTTCTTGGACCAGGGACTGAGCCCTTGTCTTCTGCATTAATAAGTGGTTTTTTAACCACCGTTATTACTAGGGAAGTCCCTTTACAAAATTTTGACTAAGATTTAGATATGTACTGCTTCCTTTTTGCAAAAATGTTTTCCTCAGTGACAAAAATAACATTGGTAAACATTTTTCTAAGCATCATTAAAAAAAATTTTTTTTTAGCATCATTTTTAAAATAGAATACCATGCAGGTGCTTTGAGTTCTTATTCTCACTGTGGACAGAGTATTGTTTGTTCTGCTATAACATATGTTTCTACAACATCGGTTAGCTCACATATGAATGGTAGACAGGAGAATGATGACAGTTTAACGTGGAAGTTGTGTTTATAATTTTTTCTAGTCAAAAGAAACCAGGATAGTGGCAACAGAATTAAAACCTTTAGCAGGAAAGGAAAAAGTCTTCAGCTTGGCCGCTGTATAGACGGGATTCTTTTCAGCCTGCATTCTGTCTCCTTCCCCAGAGAGGGACATCAGTAGCCCTGCAGAGATCTCCGCATACAGAAGGTTGCACTTCCTCCTGTGTCAGCTCAGCAGGCAGCCCTGCTGGCTCAGAGTGCCACCCTTATTTGCATGATCTCAGCCCTAAAAGCCTGCATTCACACTGTTGCTTTTGTGCGTTTTTACCATCCCCAAGAGGCAGCCTCCCGCCAAAGAAAGCCACCTGTCTGGACTATCCCACTTATCTTTCTCCTGTACCGACTAGTATTTATGCTAATGTTATAAAGTTGTTTAGCATTTGACTTGTTTGCTCCAACTGAATTTTCTCCCCATAAGCACATGTCACTTTTAATGCACGATTTTGCAGAAAGTGAGGTTTTTCAGGAATGCATATATGTTACAGCAGAGACTTCTGTACTGAGGTCCTCTGGCAGAGGACTGTGTTGAAGCATACCCAGTTCTTCCATACTCAGTAATTCCATACTCACCAAGCAACCTTACTTGGGTTCCCAAGTACTCGCTACAGAGAAAGAGTGCATTGTCTGTCACTTTGCATTTCTCACAGTTTGTTTAAAAACTGGTCTTTAGGTTTACATGTCAATCCCTTTGAGCTGATTGCTGAGCTCTGACCCAAGGAACGGGGCTGGTTTCAGTAGGCTCTTAGAATTGAGTTTCTGTGCTCATTGGGTTGGGGAGGGGGCCAAGGCTGAAGAAGTCACTGGAGTACATGGAAACTTGGTGAGCCTCTTGGGAGCAGGCTGGCCCTGCTGCTGTGACACATTGCTAGACTACTGAGGGCTGTTTTCGCTAAAGCATTCTGCACAGGGAAACCTTACTTCTAGAGAGAAATGGCAGCATGTAATGGTTAACAGCCCAGCAGCTGAAGACAGATGACTCAATGTGAAGACTGGCTTCCCTTACCCCTTTCCTAGTACATTGTCACCGGTTAGCTCACATATGAATGGTAGACAGGAGAATGATGACAGTTTAACGTGGAAGTTGTGTTTATAATTTTTTCTAGTCAAAAGAAACCAGGATAGTGGCAACAGAATTAAAACCTTTAGCAGGAAAGGAAAAAGTCTTCAGCTTGGCCGCTGTATAGACGGGATTCTTTTCAGCCTGCATTCTGTCTCCTTCCCCAGAGAGGGACATCAGTAGCCCTGCAGAGATCTCCGCATACAGAAGGTTGCACTTCCTCCTGTGTCAGCTCAGCAGGCAGCCCTGCTGGCTCAGAGTGCCACCCTTATTTGCATGATCTCAGCCCTAAAAGCCTGCATTCACACTGTTGCTTTTGTGCGTTTTTACCATCCCCAAGAGGCAGCCTCCCGCCAAAGAAAGCCACCTGTCTGGACTATCCCACTTATCTTTCTCCTGTACCGACTAGTATTTATGCTAATGTTATAAAGTTGTTTAGCATTTGACTTGTTTGCTCCAACTGAATTTTCTCCCCATAAGCACATGTCACTTTTAATGCACGATTTTGCAGAAAGTGAGGTTTTTCAGGAATGCATATATGTTACAGCAGAGACTTCTGTACTGAGGTCCTCTGGCAGAGGACTGTGTTGAAGCATACCCAGTTCTTCCATACTCAGTAATTCCATACTCACCAAGCAACCTTACTTGGGTTCCCAAGTACTCGCTACAGAGAAAGAGTGCATTGTCTGTCACTTTGCATTTCTCACAGTTTGTTTAAAAACTGGTCTTTAGGTTTACATGTCAATCCCTTTGAGCTGATTGCTGAGCTCTGACCCAAGGAACGGGGCTGGTTTCAGTAGGCTCTTAGAATTGAGTTTCTGTGCTCATTGGGTTGGGGAGGGGGCCAAGGCTGAAGAAGTCACTGGAGTACATGGAAACTTGGTGAGCCTCTTGGGAGCAGGCTGGCCCTGCTGCTGTGACACATTGCTAGACTACTGAGGGCTGTTTTCGCTAAAGCATTCTGCACAGGGAAACCTTACTTCTAGAGAGAAATGGCAGCATGTAATGGTTAACAGCCCAGCAGCTGAAGACAGATGACTCAATGTGAAGACTGGCTCCCTTACTTCCTAGTCATTTCACCTTGGACACGTTGCTCAGCCTCTCCGTGCTTCAGTTTTCTCATCTGAAAAATGGAAATAATACTAGTATCTGCCTCATAAATTGGTGGCTCAGTTGGTAAAAATTCATCTGCAATAGGGAGACCTGGGTTGGATCCCTGGGTTGGGAAGATTCCCTGGAGAAGGACATAGCAACCCATTCCAGTATTCTTGCCTGGAGAATCCCATGGACAGAAGAGCCTGGCAGGTTATAGTCCATGGGTTGCAGAGTTGGACACGACTTATCAGCTGAACAACAACAGCATAAGTTGATGTGAAGATTGCATGAGATAACAGAATAAGTAAACTACTTCAAGCAATGCCTTGGCATGTAGAAAGGAATATATATATATACACACACACACACACACACACACACACACATATATACATATATATACACACACACACACACATATATATATATATGAGTAAAGATTTCTATTTGGTCAGTGCATTCATGTGAGTTATTATATGCTCTTACAACAACCACGTGAAGCTGGGAAGATACTATTTACTCCATTTCACCTGTGAATAAACTGAGGTACAGAGAGTTCGACTTGCCCATGACCACACAGCTGATAATTAAGAGTACCGATTAAATTTTAGGCCACACAGATATATTTGTATCTCTTGAGAAACTACCAGGAAGAACATGGAATACTATATTACTCAGATTCCCTCGTACAGAGACCTACATAACAAATTATTTAGGATTTAATTTCTAGGATAATAATATAACTGTTACCTGAAGAGTTCACAATCATCAGTTTTTAAAAACTTTTTAAATTAAAAAAATTTATATATTATCTTTTAAAAATCTGGTAATAAGGACTTTATAATTTATCTTGTTACTTTGGTAACTTGAATTTAAATTTCAAAATGCTGATGTGTCATTTTTAGCTTTATATCATCATATCATTTTACCTTCTATATTTTATTTTACTTGAAAAACCTTGAGACACGGTTTGCTCAGCCCTCTCTCAGATGTAATGGTTAACAGCCCAGCAGCTGAAGACAGATGACTCAATGTGAAGACTGGCTCCCTTACTTCCTAGTCATTTCACCTTGGACACGTTGCTCAGCCTCTCCGTGCTTCAGTTTTCTCATCTGAAAATGGAAATAATACTAGTATCTGCCTCATAAATTGGTGGCTCAGTTGGTAAAAATTCATCTGCAATAGGGAGACCTGGGTTGGATCCCTGGGTTGGGAAGATTCCCTGGAGAAGGACATAGCAACCCATTCCAGTATTCTTGCCTGGAGAATCCCATGGACAGAAGAGCCTGGCAGGTTATAGTCCATGGGTTGCAGAGTTGGACACGACTTATCAGCTGAACAACAACAGCATAAGTTGATGTGAAGATTGCATGAGATAACAGAATAAGTAAACTACTTCAAGCAATGCCTTGGCATGTAGAAAGGAATATATATATATATACACACACACACACACACACACACACACACACACACATATATACATATATATACACACACACACACACATATATATATATATGAGTAAAGATTTCTATTTGGTCAGTGCATTCATGTGAGTTATTATATGCTCTTACAACAACCACGTGAAGCTGGGAAGATACTATTTACTCCATTTCACCTGTGAATAAACTGAGGTACAGAGAGTTCGACTTGCCCATGACCACACAGCTGATAATTAAGAGTACCGATTAAATTTTAGGCCACACAGATATATTTGTATCTCTTGAGAAACTACCAGGAAGAACATGGAATACTATATTACTCAGATTCCCTCGTACAGAGACCTACATAACAAATTATTTAGGATTTAATTTCTAGGATAATAATATAACTGTTACCTGAAGAGTTCACAATCATCAGTTTTTAAAAACTTTTTAAATTAAAAAAATTTATATATTATCTTTTAAAAATCTGGTAATAAGGACTTTATAATTTATCTTGTTACTTTGGTAACTTGAATTTAAATTTCAAAATGCTGATGTGTCATTTTTAGCTTTATATCATCATATCATTTTTACCTTCTATATTATTTTTAATATTCATTTTAAGCTGTGCTATTATGATATATATCTTTTAAATATTGACTTCAAACTGGTTTTGATGAGATAATCTTTAAAAATCTTTTTAATTATGGAAATTTTCAGACACACAAAAGTAGAATAGGGTATACAGGTTTTAAGTGTGCAAAGAACTGTGAGCATTACAGAGGTATAGAAAACACTGGTTTTATCTCTAAAGAATGTCCAATTTACTAAAAGAAATAGGGTTTCTCTGGAAATAATCAGAGGCTGAGGTAGCCTTTGTTATTTGCCTTAAGCGTAATTCTTATAATGAATCCTATAGGAATGCTAAGTGGGGAGAGCATTTAACCTCTGTGGTCTGTTAGAGAAGGTGGGTACCACGGAACAGAGTTTCAGTAGGTTTAGACAGTAATGAAATGCTTATTTATAGTATCCTTTTCTCCTCCTAAGTTCATTTGTATTGGCTATCTGTATTTGGTTCTATTTGCAATAGCTAACATTCGTCATTGACTGCAATTCTCATGCATATCTTTATATCTGGATCTCTGTCAATTCAGATATGAGTACTCACACCTTTCCACCAAGCTGCTTTACCTCAAACAAAAAGGCTTTTGCCACTTTGGACCCAGCTTATGGTACATCTCATTTGATGTGCAGTGTAGCCACTTAGCCTGCTTTACACAAGACACTATGAAATGAGCAAGCCAGGCTCATCTCCTGCAGTTTTCGCAGATATGACGCTGGGCTGCACTGCAGATCTCGAATACGATCATATCAGTTTTCCCCAGGATCAAGCAACAAATTCACACAGACTAAACCCAAAGAGACTATTATGTAAAACAGAATGCCAGTCTATTCATTTATAACATCAGTGACACATTTTCTATAACAACAGTTTAAGTATAATTTTCAGATTCCCTCGTCCCTTTTTAAAAAGGATTTAATTTCTAGGATAATAATATAACTGTTACCTGAAGAGTTCACAATCATCAGTTTTTAAAAACTTTTTAAATTAAAAAAATTTATATATTATCTTTTAAAAATCTGGTAATAAGGACTTTATAATTTATCTTGTTACTTTGGTAACTTGAATTTAAATTTCAAAATGCTGATGTGTCATTTTTAGCTTTATATCATCATATCATTTTTACCTTCTATATTATTTTTAATATTCATTTTAAGCTGTGCTATTATGATATATATCTTTTAAATATTGACTTCAAACTGGTTTTGATGAGATAATCTTTAAAAATCTTTTAATTATGGAAATTTTCAGACACACAAAAGTAGAATAGGGTATACAGGTTTTAAGTGTGCAAAGAACTGTGAGCATTACAGAGGTATAGAAAACACTGGTTTTATCTCTAAAGAATGTCCAATTTACTAAAAGAAATAGGGTTTCTCTGGAAATAATCAGAGGCTGAGGTAGCCTTTGTTATTTGCCTTAAGCGTAATTCTTATAATGAATCCTATAGGAATGCTAAGTGGGGAGAGCATTTAACCTCTGTGGTCTGTTAGAGAAGGTGGGTACCACGGAACAGAGTTTCAGTAGGTTTAGACAGTAATGAAATGCTTATTTATAGTATCCTTTTCTCCTCCTAAGTTCATTTGTATTGGCTATCTGTATTTGGTTCTATTTGCAATAGCTAACATTCGTCATTGACTGCAATTCTCATGCATATCTTTATATCTGGATCTCTGTCAATTCAGATATGAGTACTCACACCTTTCCACCAAGCTGCTTTACCTCAAACAAAAAGGCTTTTGCCACTTTGGACCCAGCTTATGGTACATCTCATTTGATGTGCAGTGTAGCCACTTAGCCTGCTTTACACAAGACACTATGAAATGAGCAAGCCAGGCTCATCTCCTGCAGGTTTCGCAGATATGAAGCTGGGCTGCACTGCAGATCTACGAATACGATCATATCAGTTTTCCCCCAGGATCAAGCAACAAATTCACACAGACTAAACCCAAAGAGACTATTATGTAAAACAGAATGCCAGTCTATTCATTTATAACATCAGTGACACATTTTCTATAACAACAGTTTAAGTATATGCTCTCAGACACACACACACACACACACCACTAATGAAGAGGAGTTTTATTGAGCAAATGATCACCAACAAAGAAGTCCTAAGGGTCATTTCCTCTGCAGACAATTGAGAATGTCTAGCACTGCCTCTTCATTTTACAAACAATGAGATTGAGGCCCAGAGAGATTAAGTGATGGGTTCAAGGTCGTGCAACTGAGGCTATGGGAGTCCTGGGACTGTTATTGCCAAACATTGAATTCTGGAGCCCTGTTGCTGACAGTAATTCTGATTTCTCCATAGAGAGAGAAAACACAAGCGCCCCAAAACAGGAAAAAGAAGTGAAAGAGGCAGAAAGAGACAACAAAATACAGAAATGATGGTAGAGCTTCCGTCACAATTAGAAAAGGAAATGATGGAGAAAGTGCCAGCACCTACAGACAAAGAAATTGAGACACCTGGGAGTGTGACCGAAGCCCTCCTTTCAACAGACTCCCAGCAAAGAGTTGTGCCCAAGAAGCATGTTTCTGAAGGAGGTCAAGAAAGCATTATCCATCAGGAAAACTCTTCCAAGTATCAAGAAACAGCCATACAAAACCACCCTTCTGAAATATGCCAAGGTAAGACTGAATCCAAAGACCTCTCTCCTAAAATGTGTCAAGAAATAGCTGTATTTCAAGACCATCCTTTCAAGATAGTCTGTGACAGGCCTCAGCCTGATGACCTCTCTCCTAAAACGTGCCATGAAACCGTTGCAACCAAAGTTCTTTCTACTAAAACCTCTGAAGATACAACTAACCTGGAAGGATGCTCTCTTGGAGCACACCCCAAACCAGATGTGCCTACAGTCTCTACTCTTGAAACATCACAAAAGAGTGCTGAACCTGAGGAATCCAGTTCTGAGCCAGGCCAAGGAATAGTGGAGACTGAAGGCTTTGTTTCTAAAACACAAGAAGAAATAGCTGGGCCTAAAGAGCTTTCCACAAAAATATACCAAGAAACAGTTGAACCTCAACACTTTTCTCCTAAAATATATAAAGAAATGGCTGTGTCTAAAGCCCGAGAAACACCTGGTCCTGAAAAATATACACCTGAAATATGCCAGGAAGCACCAGGGTCTGAAGAATATTCACCTGAAATATACCAAGAAACACCTGGACCCGAAGATGGTGCACCTGAAATTTACCAAGAAACAGCTGGGCATGAAGACCTCTCTACTAAGATATCTGAAGATGAGGATGAGCCTAAAGAATGCTTTCCGGAACTGTACCAGGAAACAGGAGGACCCCAAGCTGAGGATCCTAAAGCATACCAGGAAGATGCTAGGGATGGTTATACTTTTCTTCAAGGTACGTTTTTTTTTTTATTTTAATTGGCGTCAAATTGCCATTTCTTAGTATTCCTTGTTCATAATCAGAGAACCAAATAGGTGTCTGTCCCTTGAAGCACTGATTTATTGCCTTCCATGACAGCCCTGGGTTACCTCAATGCTATCCTTAATGTCTTTGTCCAGTTTGAAGTGAAAAATATTTAGCAGTCAACCAATATCTATTTGATATATTTCCATATCATTAAAAGAAAAGAATTGAAACTGTAAATATATAGAGTGAGTACTTATACATACTATACATTTTGGGAAGCTCTAGTCAGTGAAGAAAAATGAACCCTATATAGAGTCAATCGTCGAAATATTTTAAAGGACAACCACATTTATATTAACAAGAAGGTTCGGTGAATGAAGTTTTTCTTGTAGAAAATTAACATTTTCTGGCAAACCAAAGGCAAGTAAACTTCATGATACATGGTACTGAGAAACCTCAAAGTTCTTTCTACTAAAACCTCTGAAGATACAACTAACCTGGAAGGATGCTCTCTTGGAGCACACCCCAAACCAGATGTGCCTACAGTCTCTACTCTTGAAACATCACAAAAGAGTGCTGAACCTGAGGAATCCAGTTCTGAGCCAGGCCAAGGAATAGTGGAGACTGAAGGCTTTGTTTCTAAAACACAAGAAGAAATAGCTGGGCCTAAAGAGCTTTCCACAAAAATATACCAAGAAACAGTTGAACCTCAACACTTTTCTCCTAAAATATATAAAGAAATGGCTGTGTCTAAAGCCCGAGAAACACCTGGTCCTGAAAAATATACACCTGAAATATGCCAGGAAGCACCAGGGTCTGAAGAATATTCACCTGAAATATACCAAGAAACACCTGGACCCGAAGATGGTGCACCTGAAATTTACCAAGAAACAGCTGGGCATGAAGACCTCTCTACTAAGATATCTGAAGATGAGGATGAGCCTAAAGAATGCTTTCCGGAACTGTACCAGGAAACAGGAGGACCCCAAGCTGAGGATCCTAAAGCATACCAGGAAGATGCTAGGGATGGTTATACTTTTCTTCAAGGTACGTTTTTTTTTTTATTTTAATTGGCGTCAAATTGCCATTTCTTAGTATTCCTTGTTCATAATCAGAGAACCAAATAGGTGTCTGTCCCTTGAAGCACTGATTTATTGCCTTCCATGACAGCCCTGGGTTACCTCAATGCTATCCTTAATGTCTTTGTCCAGTTTGAAGTGAAAAATATTTAGCAGTCAACCAATATCTATTTGATATATTTCCATATCATTAAAAGAAAAGAATTGAAACTGTAAATATATAGAGTGAGTACTTATACATACTATACATTTTGGGAAGCTCTAGTCAGTGAAGAAAAATGAACCCTATATAGAGTCAATCGTGCGAAATATTTTAAAGGACAACCACATTTATATTAACAAGAAGGTTCGGTGAATGAAGTTTTTCTTGTAGAAAATTAACATTTTCTGGCAAACCAAAGGCAAGTAAACTTCATGATACATGGTACTGAGAAAGCTACAAAGACATAAAATAGGATCCATGTACTAGGGAACTCCTTGACATAGGCCTTATAAGGCTTACCTTTCTATTTGAATATTTGTTCCTGAAAAGCATGGCAATTAAAAAAAATATTTATTTTTCTTTTGCAAAAGTTTTCTTTAATCTTTTAAAAATATATATTATTTTTTGATTTTTTTTAATACCAAAAACATTTTGTATTGCAGTATAGCCAATTAACAATTTTGTGATAGCTTCAGGTGAACAGTGAAGGGGCGTGGCCATATACATGTATCCATTCTCCCCGCTGCCTCCCTCCCATCCTGTCTAGTACATAACATTGAGCAGAGTTCCATGTGCTATATAATAGATTTTTTTGAGGGGTTATCCATTTCAAACATAAAAGCATAGTATTTTAAAAATAACATCACCAGAAGAAAAATAATAATGTGACCTTTCTTCAATTTGACTTGTCTAGGGGATATAGCTGAGAGCCTCAGTTCTCCTAGTTCAGTACTGTACTCAGTGGAGGAAATAGGCTGAGCCTAGAAATCCCTTTGGTAGCTTATTTTCTCTTTCTCCTAAAATATGAGTGCAACAAAAGCTGGGGCTAGTTGGGTTCCAAGCAATATAGGTTTTGAGGTAACACCTTTTCAAAATTACTGTAAAAACAGACATAATGAATCACTACCTGTACTGACAGGAGTCCCCTGCTAGAAAAGCAGCTCTGATCAGCATAGCATCTGATTCTAAGTGTTTTGTTCTAAACCCAGTAAGGTTAAGATGGGCAATTAAATAATGCTTATTTTGTTTCTTCTTTGTCTTTGTCCAGTTTGAAGTGAAAATATTTAGCAGTCAACCAATATCTATTTGATATATTTCCATATCATTAAAAGAAAAGAATTGAAACTGTAAATATATAGAGTGAGTACTTATACATACTATACATTTTGGGAAGCTCTAGTCAGTGAAGAAAAATGAACCCTATATAGAGTCAATCGTGCGAAATATTTTAAAGGACAACCACATTTATATTAACAAGAAGGTTCGGTGAATGAAGTTTTTCTTGTAGAAAATTAACATTTTCTGGCAAACCAAAGGCAAGTAAACTTCATGATACATGGTACTGAGAAAGCTACAAAGACATAAAATAGGATCCATGTACTAGGGAACTCCTTGACATAGGCCTTATAAGGCTTACCTTTCTATTTGAATATTTGTTCCTGAAAAGCATGGCAATTAAAAAAAATATTTATTTTTCTTTTGCAAAAGTTTTCTTTAATCTTTTAAAAATATATATTATTTTTTGATTTTTTTTAATACCAAAAACATTTTGTATTGCAGTATAGCCAATTAACAATTTTGTGATAGCTTCAGGTGAACAGTGAAGGGGCGTGGCCATATACATGTATCCATTCTCCCCCCAGCCTCCCTCCCATCCTGTCTAGTACATAACATTGAGCAGAGTTCCATGTGCTATATAATAGATTTTTTTGAGGGGTTATCCATTTCAAACATAAAAGCATAGTATTTTAAAAATAACATCACCAGAAGAAAAATAATAATGTGACCTTTCTTCAATTTGACTTGTCTAGGGGATATAGCTGAGAGCCTCAGTTCTCCTAGTTCAGTACTGTACTCAGTGGAGGAAATAGGCTGAGCCTAGAAATCCCTTTGGTAGCTTATTTTCTCTTTCTCCTAAAATATGAGTGCAACAAAAAGCTGGGGCTAGTTGGGTTCCAAGCAATATAGGTTTTGAGGTAACACCTTTTCAAAATTACTGTAAAAACAGACATAATGAATCACTACCTGTACTGACAGGAGTCCCCTGCTAGAAAAGCAGCTCTGATCAGCATAGCATCTGATTCTAAGTGTTTTGTTCTAAACCCAGTAAGGTTAAGATGGGCAATTAAATAATGCTTATTTTGTTTCTTCTTTGTCTTACCAAACAAGTGGACATGTCTGCCTTTTTATTGATTATAAAATTGTCATAATGATAAATTATAAATGTTCATTATAATAAATAAAAGCAGTATCTAAGTGACTGTAAAGTCCCTTATGATACCACCTCCTATCTCTAATCTCCAGTGCTAAGTTTTTGTTTTCTTTTAACAAATGAGATGGCACAATCCGTCCTATTTTTTAACCTTTTTTTTTCACATGCCATATATATTGTGGCCACCCTAATGACATCTTTTGTAAAAATCCTACAGTATTATGTGTATAATAATTTATTCAACCAATCCCTAAAATGATGAACACTGAGGTTACTGCCAAGTTTTACTGTTTCAGCAATGTTCGATGAACATCACTGGAAGTACAGTTATTTAACTAATATTTATTTGGCACTTTCTCTCTGCAAGACTCTCCGTTAAACATTTTGTGTGAATCTTTTTTATTCAATGTTAAAATTCTACTGGATGAATAATACTGTCCCTATTCCTTAGATAAATCCCTAGAAATTGAATTCCTTAGCAGAGGATACTAGCATTTAAAGTCTGGATACATTCAGTCAGACTAGCCTAAATATTGTAGTAATTCACAGAAACCAAGAATTTATGTAAGTGTCTAGTCCTCATGCCTTTGCCAACACTGCACATGATTATGTTTTCAAAGTCTATGTTACATTTAAAAAAAAAAAAACACACACAACCTAGTTGTTTTAATGCCCACTTCTGGGGGATTAATGCTACCAGGCTTATTTTTATGATTATTATGAATTTGAGTTTTTTCTTTTGAGAACTGCCTGTTTGAATACTTATTCCATTTTATATTTGGAGTATCTGTCTTTTTGATTGATTAAAAATCTCTTTAAAGGAGCTTCCCTGGTGGTCCAGTGGGTAAAGAGTCCTCCTTGCAGTGCAAGGGTCACCAGTTCCATCCCTGGCCTGGGAAGATCCCACAGGCCACGGAGAAGCTGGACCGGTATGTCTGATTATAAGCTAGTGCTCTGGAGTGCATGCGCCCAGAGCCAGTGCTCTGCAACGAGAGAGGCCACTGCAGTAGGAGGCCCAGACAAGCCAAAGAATAAAGACGTATGAAAATAAATGAATAAAAGAACCAATGAAAGAGGCCAAAAATTAAAAAAAAAAACCTCTTTAAATAATAGTTATTAAATTTTTACCTACATGAAAGTTGTAAACATTTTTCTTCTTTCTTTTTTTTAAAGATTTATGTATTCATTTTATTTGGTGGGTCTTGTTGCTGCACTAGGGTTTTTTTTTTTTTTTTTCCCCTAGCTGTATTAAGCAGAAGCTATTCTCTTAGTTGGGGTTTAGTTACTCCTTAGAATGTGGAATCTTCCCAGGCCAGGAATCGAACCAGTCTTCCTTGCATTGGAAGATAGATTCCTAACCACTGGACCACCAGGGAAGCCAACATTTTCCTTCTTGTTTGTGGTTTAACTTTGTTTATAGAGGTTTGATCATCTGCATGGCCAAAATTTTAGTGTTAGTTTTTAGTTATTCAAATCTATCATGATTTTAGGGTTTTTTTTTTTAAGATTAATTTTAACTTTAAAAAAGATCTTTATTTATTTATTTATTGGCTGGGCTTAGCCTTCATTGCTGTGCATGGACTTCTTTTTGCAGTGGCTTCTCTTGGGGAGCACGGATTTTAGGTGTGCAGGCTCAGTAGTTGCAGCTTACCGTCCCTAGAGGGCTGGTCTAATTGCCTCATGGCATGTGGGATCTTCCTAGACCAGGGATCGAACCTGTGTCCCCTGCATTGGCAGGCAGATTCCTAACCACTGGTCCACCAGGGAAGCCCTGATTTTAGTTTTTAATGATTCAAACCTGTCGATCTTTTCCCTTATGGCTTCCAGTCTGTGGTCTTCTTAGAAAGGCTTTTATTATCTCAAAATTTAAAAAAAAATCTTAAAATTAAAGGAATAGTCTATGGTTTCTACAACATTTATTGTATCTTAATATTTAAATCTTTAATGCATCTGAGATTTGTTTCTGTGTAAAGTGAGAGGTATTTTTTTTTCTTCTCCAAATGGATAGTCAATTATTCCAATAGCATTTATTGAATCTATTTTCACATTTTTTTTTTTATTTTACAGAAATGAAGGAAAAATCCAGAGCAGAAGAACCAGAGATAACAGAAATTCCAAATGTTCCTCAAGAGAGTAACCCAGAAAATGACATCTATAGTTATGTTTTGTTTTAACAATGTTCAACCATCATAGTCATACAACAAAATACACATCTTAATACATTATATGTGTGATTTTCTCAAAATATGTAGAAATTTCTATAATATTCATTAATATTTTAACAGTGTCCCCCCTTCATATATAGACTATATCTTAAAGAGAGAACCAAAGTTGTTTTTCAGGCTCTACCACATAGACAATATCCTGCTAGTGTGTGTGTGTGTGCGTGCGTGCGCATGTGTGTGTATAGGTACGTATGTGTTTATTGGGAAGAGGATAGTGGTGGGAACAGACTCAATAATTTTCCTGCCCTTAAGAATTAATCAAAGAAATGTTTGCTATTAGAGGATAATAATTAATTACTGGCCCTCCCATTTTCCATTTTTTAAGGCTGAACGACTAATATTTGGGAAGTATATAGTTTTCTTGTAAGCTTTGTTCAATCAGTAGTGTAACAATAGCATCAGAATTTTATTCAGGCTTCAGTTGGTTTTTAATAATTTAATTATTTTAACAGTTCTTATCATTCTAAGACTTTATTAAAGGTATTTTGGAATGATGAATGTATTTGTGTACTTGAATTTTGATTTTCTATTTTTACTTTTAAAACATTGTAATTGTGCAAGATGGACATTAAATCATCAGTACATGTTTAACTGTGTCCCCTGCATTGGCAGGCAGATTCCTAACCACTGGTCCACCAGGAAGCCCTGATTTTAGTTTTAATGATTCAAACCTGTCGATCTTTTCCCTTATGGCTTCCAGTCTGTGGTCTTCTTAGAAAGGCTTTTATTATCTCAAAATTTAAAAAAAAATCTTAAAATTAAAGGAATAGTCTATGGTTTCTACAACATTTATTGTATCTTAATATTTAAATCTTTAATGCATCTGAGATTTGTTTCTGTGTAAAGTGAGAGGTATTTTTTTTTCTTCTCCAAATGGATAGTCAATTATTCCAATAGCATTTATTGAATCTATTTTCACATTTTTTTTTTTATTTTACAGAAATGAAGGAAAAATCCAGAGCAGAAGAACCAGAGATAACAGAAATTCCAAATGTTCCTCAAGAGAGTAACCCAGAAAATGACATCTATAGTTATGTTTTGTTTTAACAATGTTCAACCATCATAGTCATACAACAAAATACACATCTTAATACATTATATGTGTGATTTTCTCAAAATATGTAGAAATTTCTATAATATTCATTAATATTTTAACAGTGTCCCCCCTTCATATATAGACTATATCTTAAAGAGAGAACCAAAGTTGTTTTTCAGGCTCTACCACATAGACAATATCCTGCTAGTGTGTGTGTGTGCGTGCGTGCGCATGTGTGTGTATAGGTACGTATGTGTTTATTGGGAAGAGGATAGTGGTGGGAACAGACTCAATAATTTTCCTGCCCTTAAGAATTAATCAAAGAAATGTTTGCTATTAGAGGATAATAATTAATTACTGGCCCTCCCATTTTCCATTTTTTAAGGCTGAACGACTAATATTTGGGAAGTATATAGTTTTCTTGTAAGCTTTGTTCAATCAGTAGTGTAACAATAGCATCAGAATTTTATTCAGGCTTCAGTTGGTTTTTAATAATTTAATTATTTTAACAGTTCTTATCATTCTAAGACTTTATTAAAGGTATTTTGGAATGATGAATGTATTTGTGTACTTGAATTTTGATTTTCTATTTTTACTTTTAAAACATTGTAATTGTGCAAGATGGACATTAAATCATCAGTACATGTTTAACTGTGTCTACAGCATCATGGTAAGCACTATGACAGTTAGAAGACCTATTACGCATAGTCCTTGCCCACTAGGAGTTTAATCTAGTTTCATGGAGAAATAAAACAGAAAACAAATAATTACAAAAGAAGATAGTGATGCTCATGCTGTTTGAAAAGAAGATTCAACCAAGGAAATGCTTTTTTTTTTTTTTTGCCAGAGTGACCTGAAAAAATTACGCACAAGTGGAACCTTGAAAGCTCGAGAAGCTTTGGATTATAGGTGAGGATTATATGTGACAGAGAAGGCTGAATTCAAGATATGTTCAGGAGAACCGCATCCAATCTACAAACACAGGGTCCATGTGAAACAGCAGGCTAGTGGACTAAAAATTATCATTTTATTATTGGAGTGTACAGACTTTTGCATACCTAAGATGTGCATCATTTACTTAGGTGATGGGGAACAAAATGAGACTTTTGAACGATGAAGTGGCAGTTTCAGCATTTTAGCAATATTTATCTGGTGGTCATAGGATTAACTGAAATGACAAGAGACTGAGGGCAGGAGTAGAAATTATTATGGGTAGGAAGATGTCTTCCATGGTATTTTGGGGGAGAGGGGTTTGTTTTCCTTCTGTTATTATGGAGGATTCAAAATAAAGGAGATTTCAGCAATGGCACAATTAGGCTTCCCTGGTGGCGCCGTTGGTAAGACATTTGCCTGCAGTGCAGGAGACCCAAGTTCGATTCCCTGATGAAGAAGATGCTCTGGAGAAGGAAATGGCAACCAGTATTCTGATCTGGAGAATTCCATGGACAGAGGAATCTGTTGGGTTACAGTCCATGGGGTCGCAAAGAATCAGACACGACTGAGCGACTCCAAACCACACACCTATTCAACGACTAATATTTGGGAAGTATATAGTTTTCTTGTAAGCTTTGTTCAATCAGTAGTGTAACAATAGCATCAGAATTTTATTCAGGCTTCAGTTGGTTTTTAATAATTTAATTATTTTAACAGTTCTTATCATTCTAAGACTTTATTAAAGGTATTTTGGAATGATGAATGTATTTGTGTACTTGAATTTTGATTTTCTATTTTTACTTTTAAAACATTGTAATTGTGCAAGATGGACATTAAATCATCAGTACATGTTTAACTGTGTCTACAGCATCATGGTAAGCACTATGACAGTTAGAAGACCTATTACGCATAGTCCTTGCCCACTAGGAGTTTAATCTAGTTTCATGGAGAAATAAAACAGAAAACAAATAATTACAAAAGAAGATAGTGATGCTCATGCTGTTTGAAAAGAAGATTCAACCAAGGAAATGCTTTTTTTTTTTTTTTGCCAGAGTGACCTGAAAAAATTACGCACAAGTGGAACCTTGAAAGCTCGAGAAGCTTTGGATTATAGGTGAGGATTATATGTGACAGAGAAGGCTGAATTCAAGATATGTTCAGGAGAACCGCATCCAATCTACAAACACAGGGTCCATGTGAAACAGCAGGCTAGTGGACTAAAAATTATCATTTTATTATTGGAGTGTACAGACTTTTGCATACCTAAGATGTGCATCATTTACTTAGGTGATGGGGAACAAAATGAGACTTTTGAACGATGAAGTGGCAGTTTCAGCATTTTAGCAATATTTATCTGGTGGTCATAGGATTAACTGAAAATGACAAGAGACTGAGGGCAGGAGTAGAAATTATTATGGGTAGGAAGATGTCTTCCATGGTATTTTGGGGGAGAGGGGTTTGTTTTCCTTCTGTTATTATGGAGGATTCAAAATAAAGGAGATTTCAGCAATGGCACAATTAGGCTTCCCTGGTGGCGCCGTTGGTAAGACATTTGCCTGCAGTGCAGGAGACCCAAGTTCGATTCCCTGATGAAGAAGATGCTCTGGAGAAGGAAATGGCAACCAGTATTCTGATCTGGAGAATTCCATGGACAGAGGAATCTGTTGGGTTACAGTCCATGGGGTCGCAAAGAATCAGACACGACTGAGCGACTCACACACACCTATTTAGGCATTGTGCTAGGCACTAGGCTAGAGTGAAGAACAAGACAGAAGAGCAGCCTCTCAAGCATTCATGGAGTAGGACAGTGGATCTCAACCCTCATGGTCTGCTAGAACCACTGGGGAAGATTTTGAAAACACAGACGCCTAGGCACCTCTCCAGGGATTTTAATTCATCTACCTAGAGTGACATGTAGACATAGGTCTCTTTATTTGAAAAAATTCTTTTGCCCTAAACAATTGTTGAGGAATAACTTTAGAATTATATCAAAGTTGTAAAGGCAGTATAGAAGTTCCTGTAGAGCTCTAACCCAGTTTGCCCTAATGTTAATGTCTCATGTAACTATGATCTATTTATTAAAGCTTAAGAAATTAAGATCGTCACATTACCATTCACTAAACTAGACAGTATTTGGATTTCATTAGTTTTCCTGCTAATGTCCTTTTTCTGCTTCTGAATCCAATCTAGGCCACAACATTGCATTTAGAGAATTTTAGTGAATCTCCAGCTGATTCTAACATGTAGCTAGGGTTGAGGCCCACTGGTATAGTGGAAGGTTACAATGTTATTTCTTTCCTATTTGCCACACCCTCCCCTGCAAACAGAAGTGTTTTCCCCCTCAGGATGTATTAAGTGATCAATGATTACTTAGATCTTCTTGTATTAGTCAAATAACATATTATATTGAGGACAGCACACTGAATGGATGATACTCCCCTACATCTGAAGGGCATTTCAGAGCCTTCAGATATCCTTTTTCTTTTTTTTTAAAAGTATTTATTTATTTTTGTCTGTGCTGGGTCTTTATTGGGGGGTGTGTGACAGGTTGGGGAGGGAGGGGGGTGAGCAGGCCACTTCTATTGGTCTTTCATTTATTCGGTTTCATCCATCTTTGTTCTTCGGCCCCTGTGGGCCTCCCATCACAGTGACCTCTCTTGTCGCAGAGCCCCGGCTCTGGGCACATGCACTCCAGAGCCCTGGCTTGGTAATCGGACACATCAGTCCAGCTGCTCTGCGGCACGCGGAATCTTCCCAGGCCAGGGATCGAACCAGCAGCCCTTGCACTGCAAGGCGGTGTCCTTACCCACTGGACCACCAGGGAAGCCCCATATATCCTTTTTTTACTTGATCTGCACAAGAGTCTTTGAAATGGGCTGAGCAGCGATTATCATTCCCATTTTTACGGATGAAGAAATAAATGTAGAGAGGCTGGGTACTCACTCAAAGCCCTCTCTAACTTCCTTATTTCTCTTTTGTGATGATTTTCAATCTTTGGAAATCTTATCTCAATTTTATCTGCTGGTGTGAGTCAAGATTAGAGAAAAAGGAGTAAACTGAAATCTCAAGTTCTGAAAGAGTTTCATTAAGATGAATCTTAAGAGGTTCACATATGTATGTACAGGAGAACAAAGGTGAAAAGAGATAAGGAAGCAGAAGGAATGAGGAATACAGTACATTAGAGGAAGAGAGATCTATTAACCTTTTAGGACCTTTCTGCTTGCTCTCTGATCCTACTCTCTATACATACAACCTCTGCTTTCTCACTATTCTCATTGAGACACCAGAGTGTTATCTAAAAATGTTTCAGTTTTCTTTTTGGCTTAGAACTTTGAGGTCACAGAATGAACATTTTGCAAGAATCCATCTAGCCCTACCTTGTATCATCCGCCTTTCATGGTGGGTGCGATGGTGGTTCTTTAAAGTCTGTGAATCTTATGATATTAAATCTAATACAATGTGTAAGAAGATCCAAAACTTTAACTGATTTTCAAAGGGATCCTTCACTCTAATGAAAAATGAAGAATCATTATACTGGGACATCCCATGTCCAATGGTCAAGAATCCGCCTTCCAATGAATGTAGAGGACTCAGTTTCGATCCCTGCTCAGGGAACTAAGATCCTATAAGCCACGGGGCACCTAAGCCTGAACATCACAACAAAGATCTCCTTACGGGGATCTTTGTAACTCAGAAAAAAAAATTATAAATGAGAAGTGTTTCTCAATGTGTAGGCAGATACGGCTTTGACTCATTTAGGTCTTTCTAAGTCAGATTCCTAGGTCCTATCTCCAGAGAGAGTTGTCCCAACATCTACAAATAATCATGTATAATCAAGTTATATAATCATATACCTTCTAGACAGGATAATAAAAATTTCAAGTAATATAATGAAAGTTACATATTTAAATTTCTGTTTTCCGTAGAGAATGTTTTCCTTTAAATGAAGTAGCAAGAGCTTGGGCTGAGCAGCGATTATCATTCCCATTTTACGGATGAAGAAATAAATGTAGAGAGGCTGGGTACTCACTCAAAGCCCTCTCTAACTTCCTTATTTCTCTTTGTGATGATTTTCAATCTTTGGAAATCTTATCTCAATTTTATCTGCTGGTGTGAGTCAAGATTAGAGAAAAAGGAGTAAACTGAAATCTCAAGTTCTGAAAGAGTTTCATTAAGATGAATCTTAAGAGGTTCACATATGTATGTACAGGAGAACAAAGGTGAAAAGAGATAAGGAAGCAGAAGGAATGAGGAATACAGTACATTAGAGGAAGAGAGATCTATTAACCTTTTAGGACCTTTCTGCTTGCTCTCTGATCCTACTCTCTATACATACAACCTCTGCTTTCTCACTATTCTCATTGAGACACCAGAGTGTTATCTAAAAATGTTTCAGTTTTCTTTTTGGCTTAGAACTTTGAGGTCACAGAATGAACATTTTGCAAGAATCCATCTAGCCCTACCTTGTATCATCCGCCTTTCATGGTGGGTGCGATGGTGGTTCTTTAAAGTCTGTGAATCTTATGATATTAAATCTAATACAATGTGTAAGAAGATCCAAAACTTTAACTGATTTTCAAAGGGATCCTTCACTCTAATGAAAAATGAAGAATCATTATACTGGGACATCCCATGTCCAATGGTCAAGAATCCGCCTTCCAATGAATGTAGAGGACTCAGTTTCGATCCCTGCTCAGGGAACTAAGATCCTATAAGCCACGGGGCACCTAAGCCTGAACATCACAACAAAGATCTCCTTACGGGGATCTTTGTAACTCAGAAAAAAAAATTATAAATGAGAAGTGTTTCTCAATGTGTAGGCAGATACGGCTTTGACTCATTTAGGTCTTTCTAAGTCAGATTCCTAGGTCCTATCTCCAGAGAGAGTTGTCCCAACATCTACAAATAATCATGTATAATCAAGTTATATAATCATATACCTTCTAGACAGGATAATAAAAATTTCAAGTAATATAATGAAAGTTACATATTTAAATTTCTGTTTTCCGTAGAGAATGTTTTCCTTTAAATGAAGTAGCAATCTATTTTATCGGTGTCTCCAAGTGTGCTTTGCATTTCAGAACTTGTCACACTTGGTAATGTATTTCCTTATCATTATATGGGCTTCCCCAGTAGCTCAGGCAATAAAGAATCAGTCTGCAACGCAGGAGACCCTGGTTTGATCCTGGGGTCTGGAAGATCCCATGGAGAAGGGAATGGCAACCCACTCCAGTATTCTTGCCTTAGAGAATTCCACGGACAGGGGAGCCTGGCGGGCTAGAGTCCATGGGGTCACAAACAGATGGACACGACTGAGCAACTAACACTTATCACTGTGTACAGTAACTAAGGCCAGGAGGGCAAAACTCTGTCCACAAATTAAGCGACGATCACTTTTAGCAACACCCCCATCTAGTGGCAAATTACAATCATTACGGCCCCAGTTTTACAACATGCATGAATTTAGTAGTTTTCAATTCTTGTTTTATCAGCTGCCTGGAACTGTTCGTCTCCTGGGAACAAAATAATGGCCTTCTTTTCATGGAAAAAGACCTATCAGAAGACACGTATGTACATTAACTTTATCAATTTTTAAAGTTTTTGTTTTAAAACCCATAATCCTCTCTTTAAATCTGACTCCTTCTGATGGCTATTTTCTGGTAGTGGTCTCTTGGTTCGTGACAAATGGACATGTTTAGGGACAGCTTTTCATGTTGTTAAGCTTTTAAATCTGTGGAGTTTTATGGTCTTGAGTTATTTATTTTGCAGGCAATATAAACAACATGAATCAATAGGATAAAGAGCTCAGGAGCAGAATTATATGCACAGAGAAACTTGATAAATACACGGGTGAGAGACGACGTTACAAATAAGAAGGTAAAGGCCAGGCTAGCGCTATAGGGATAGCTGGTCATTGAAGGGCCCGAAAACTGGTTCTTATTGGCCCTCAACTTTTTGGAGCTGCCCAGGTTGCTTCCTTGGAGGCTCAGCTGGTAAAGACTCCGCCCTCAATGAGGGAGACTCGGTTCGATCCTAGGGTTGGGAATATCCCTGGAGACAAAAATTTCAAGTAATATAATGAAAGTTACATATTTAAATTTCTGTTTTCCGTAGAGAATGTTTTCCTTTAAATGAAGTAGCAATCTATTTTATCGGTGTCTCCAAGTGTGCTTTGCATTTCAGAACTTGTCACACTTGGTAATGTATTTCCTTATCATTATATGGGCTTCCCCAGTAGCTCAGGCAATAAAGAATCAGTCTGCAACGCAGGAGACCCTGGTTTGATCCTGGGGTCTGGAAGATCCCATGGAGAAGGGAATGGCAACCCACTCCAGTATTCTTGCCTTAGAGAATTCCACGGACAGGGGAGCCTGGCGGGCTAGAGTCCATGGGGTCACAAACAGATGGACACGACTGAGCAACTAACACTTATCACTGTGTACAGTAACTAAGGCCAGGAGGGCAAAAATCTGTCCACAAATTAAGCGACGATCACTTTTAGCAACACCCCCATCTAGTGGCAAATTACAATCATTACGGCCCCAGTTTTACAACATGCATGAATTTAGTAGTTTTCAATTCTTGTTTTATCAGCTGCCTGGAACTGTTCCCTCCTGGGAACAAAATAATGGCCTTCTTTTCATGGAAAAAGACCTATCAGAAGACACGTATGTACATTAACTTTATCAATTTTTAAAGTTTTTGTTTTAAAACCCATAATCCTCTCTTTAAATCTGACTCCTTCTGATGGCTATTTTCTGGTAGTGGTCTCTTGGTTCGTGACAAATGGACATGTTTAGGGACAGCTTTTCATGTTGTTAAGCTTTTAAATCTGTGGAGTTTTATGGTCTTGAGTTATTTATTTTGCAGGCAATATAAACAACATGAATCAATAGGATAAAGAGCTCAGGAGCAGAATTATATGCACAGAGAAACTTGATAAATACACGGGTGAGAGACGACGTTACAAATAAGAAGGTAAAGGCCAGGCTAGCGCTATAGGGATAGCTGGTCATTGAAGGGCCCGAAAACTGGTTCTTATTGGCCCTCAACTTTTTGGAGCTGCCCAGGTTGCTTCCTTGGAGGCTCAGCTGGTAAAGACTCCGCCCTCAATGAGGGAGACTCGGTTCGATCCTAGGGTTGGGAATATCCCCTGGAGACAAAAGGACTACTAATCCCCTCAATGTCTATGGTCTTTGACTCAGTTTCACTCTCGCTTCAGTTCTCGGAGTGTGGAGCACAAGGAGCAGTCCTTGCTTTTTATCCCTAATCTGGTGTTGAGCTACCCACCCATTAGATTTGAAGTGAGGTTATCTTGGGGCTTCTTTCTGACAAAACACCATTTTTATTATGACAAAATTGGGAGCATACAGAGAAGTATAAATAACCATCTGTGTATTCCTACTTGTGAAGAAGCATCAGTATTTTCTAACATCTCGTTATCTTACTACGTGAGAACTGCATACACATATCCTCTTTTTTTTTTTTAGATTTATTTATTTATTTATTTTGGGCGGGGGTCGGGCTGGGGAGGGAGGGGAGCGGGCGGGCCACTTCTATTGGTCTTTCATTTTTCTGTTTTCATCCGTCTTTGTTCTTTGGCTCCTGCGGGCCTCCCATCGCGGTGGCGTCTGTTGTCGCAGAGCGCCGGCTCTGGACACATGCGCTTCAGAGATCTGGCTTGGTGATTGGACACATCAGTCCAGCCGCTCCGCAGCACGTGGGATCTTCCCGGGCCAGGGATCGAACCGGAGCCCCTTGCACTGCAAGGCGGTGTCCTTATCCACTGGACCACCATGGGAAGCCCCACATATTCTTTTTATTTAAAACTCAGAGTCATGCGTTGGATGTGTAGGTTGCTTATTATTTCGAGTATCTTTATGCATAAAAATACTTGTCCGCAGTGGAAAGGGCGGTAACTTGGAGTCTCTGACTGCCCTAAAACTGCAGCAGGTCTGCATGAGACAGCACAAGGCATAGTTTCAGAAGGAGAAAGAAGCAACCGACCGTCAACCGCGGTGACGTCTGGAGCCACCTGCCGCGCGCCCCCGCCCCGCGCGCCCCCGCCCCGCGCGTGCTCGATCTTGGCGCCCTCCGCCAGCACGGCTACCACGCAGGCGCCAGATAGCGAAACCGGAAGCGGATGTTCATGTATGATCAGTAGCCATGCGCGACATGGAAGAGTCCGGGCCTCGTCCCACAGCGACCCCGTGCGGGTGTGTGAAGCCAGCCTTGGAGACAGGTAACTTCTAAGAGGCTGATGGTTCCGCGCTCGTGAGAGCCCCAAGGGTAGGGAGCCGACTTCTCTGAAGAGAGGGAGAGGAAATGCGGTCCGAATGGACACGGGCCTTTTTTCCTGTTTATTGTGAGGGCGCGGGTCATGTGCTCAGGCGACCACGTGATGTGTCTAAGGCGAGCGGGATGATGTCATCGCTCCTGTTCTGTTCTTGGTGGCTAAGGTCGGCCTGGCCTTGGGAGAAGAGCCACGTGCAGTGAAAACTACTGTGTATTGTGATCCCGGCACTCCTTTTATTGCCTAATTAAACTAGTTCATTTCATTTATTCTGTTGTTTTTAATTGGAACAAAAAATCTTATATGTAACTTGTTTCCTTATGTTTCATTATTCTTTGCCATGTATTTCACACTCCAGTCAATTAAGATGCTTTATTCCCTTCTTATGCTATAAAATTTCTCATTTAACATTGTGCACCTTATTCCCTCTATTTGAAATACTCCATAATTTAAACCAACGTCACATAACATAGTAATGGTAGCATAGAATTTGAATTATAGTTATGGTAGGACTTATAAAAATAAATTTTTTGTTTCACCCATGCTCTTTCCAATTTAGTATCCAAAAGGATGTAATAATGAAATGAGAAGCCAGGTTTGCGGAGCCGAGGAATAAATTCCACAAACTCGCAAAGGCTCACACAGGCCGTTTATTTTAAAAGACAGAGATACAAAGCCCTCAGCATAGACACTGAGAGGGGATGAAGAGCCCCAAAAGGCGGGGATTATAGCACTTTTGTATCTTCACTAGTTATGAGCAGTACATTTTTGGTTGGCTTGTGACTTTAATATATGTCATCTTGACCAATTAGTTTAAACGTTGCAGAGTCCAGTTTGTCTTTTTTTTTTTTTTGGCCACTTCTATTGATCCTTCATTTATTTATTTTCATCCACCATTGTTCTTTGGCCTGTGCGGGCCTCCCATGGCAGTGGCCTCTCTAGTCGCAGAGCATTGGCTCCAGGCGCACGTGCTCCAGAGAGCTGGCTCGGTAATTGGACACACCGGTCCCACCACTCCGTGGCACAAGGGATCTTCCCAGGCCAGGGCTCGAACCAGCGCCCCTTGCACTGCAAGGCAGACTCTTTACCCACTGGACCACCAGGGAAGCCCCAGTTTGTCATTTTTATGGCTTTCTTTGATCCCCTCAGTCCTTGGTGACTTTTTTATTTTTTAATTTTTTTTAATTAATTTATTTTTTTTTGGTGACTTTTTTAGACACTGAAAAGTCATCCCTGGACATTCTCCCAAGACCCCAGACCATTATTTAGGGGGCAGATGCTTGTTTAAGAGCTAATGATGCACCTGGAGTTTTTCTCCTTGATAAACTGGACAGCAGTTAATCATTGCCTTGTCGTGGGTCTGAAAGTTTTATGACTTACCAGACCAGGGAAATATTCCTCCAAATGCCTGGAAATTGGAATAAAGAGTGAGATGTTTGAGAAGAAAAAAATTGAAATTAAAAAAGCGAATCCAGGTCTCAGAGTCCTGTACTATCTACTAATTTCTGCCTCAACAATGCATGTGTAATGGTGATATTTATGTGTATTATGAATGCAATGAGGATCTTGTTTTATAGCTGCATAACACCTGGTAGGGGCTTTCCCTAGTGGCTCAGTGGTAAAGAATCTACCTACCAAGGCAGGAGACACAGGTTCCATCCCTGCATCAAGAAGCTCACTTGGAGTAGGATATGGCAATCCACTCCAGTATTCTTGTCTGGAAAATTCCATGGACAGAGGAGGCTGACTGGCTATAGTCCATGGTGTCACAATGTCAGACTATGACTTAGCACACATGCATGCAACATCTGCTAGAATTTAAAACTAGGAAGTCAATACATTAAAGAAAACGTACCTTCCTACATCTTTGCTTGACCTTTTTTTTTTCAGTTTTGTTTTTGCTCACTTGGAAAAGAGAAATGTTTATGGTGGATGTTAGTACCTTGAATTAACAGTTTATATAAAAAATTGCGGCTCTTTTTAACTTTTTATAATATATTTTATTATTTTTTATTTAAATATAGTTGATATATAATGTATCAGTTTCAGGTATACAGCAGTGATTCGGTTATATGTATGTGTGTATATTCTTTTAAAAATTCCCTTCCTTTATAGGTTATTATGAGATATTTAGCTTAATTCTCTGTGCTATACAGTAGATTGTTTTTGGTTATCTATTTTATATAGAATAGTGTGTATATGTTAATCCCAAACTCCTAATTTGTTCTCCTCCCCCCCTTTTGGTGACCATAAGTTTGTTTTTTGTCTTTTAGCCTATTTGTTTTATAGATAAGTTCATTTCTATCATTTCTTTAGATTCCACATATAAGCAATATCATACTAAATGGCTTTCTCATTTAGTATGAAGTCTGCTTTCCTTCACTTAGCATGATCATCTCTATGTTGTTGAAAATGGCATTGTTTCATTCTGCTTGACTTTTTAACCATTGTCCTTATCTAATTTTCTTCTGTAGGGAATCTTTTAACTGAGCCAATTGGTTACTTGGAATCCTGTTTCTCAGCCAAGAATGGTACTCCAAGACAGCCATCCATTTGTAGTCATTCACGAGCTTGTTTGAGGATTAGAAAAAGCATCTTTAATAATCCTGAACATTCCTTGATGGGCCTAGAACAGTTTTCTCATGTTTGGTAAGTTTTTATAGCTAGAAATGGTACTTTGGACCAGAACTTCTCTCTGAGTAAAATACTCCAGTTGGATGCAGCCTTGGAGATGGCCATCCAGACCACCCTTGTTTATTGCCTGGGATTCTTGGATTATTTTTGTGAATGTGAATGTTGGCACAACTTGGACACCCTCAGGAAGCTTGGGACCCACTGAGGGGGCACATTCCATTTGCAGCTGGTTCCGATTGTGATGAATGACTTCTGTTAAGGTGAAATCTGTAGACCTTGTCAGTTCTGTCCACAGGTCCTTAATCTGTCCTTTTTAGACCAGGGGTCAACAAACTGTGGCCCATGGAGCCAGTCCATCTCATCTTCTGTTTTTGTAAGTAAGTTTTTTTTTTTTTTTTTTAGGGGTTTTATGTTTTACCTTGAATTAACAGTTTATATAAAAAATTGCGGCTCTTTTTAACTTTTTATAATATATTTTATTATTTTTTATTTAAATATAGTTGATATATAATGTATCAGTTTCAGGTATACAGCAGTGATTCGGTTATATGTATGTGTGTATATTCTTTTAAAAATTCCCTTCCTTTATAGGTTATTATGAGATATTTAGCTTAATTCTCTGTGCTATACAGTAGATTGTTTTTGGTTATCTATTTTATATAGAATAGTGTGTATATGTTAATCCCAAACTCCTAATTTGTTCTCCTCCCCCCCTTTTGGTGACCATAAGTTTGTTTTTTGTCTTTTAGCCTATTTGTTTTATAGATAAGTTCATTTCTATCATTTCTTTAGATTCCACATATAAGCAATATCATACTAAATGGCTTTCTCATTTAGTATGAAGTCTGCTTTCCTTCACTTAGCATGATCATCTCTATGTTGTTGAAAATGGCATTGTTTCATTCTGCTTGACTTTTTAACCATTGTCCTTATCTAATTTTCTTCTGTAGGGAATCTTTTAACTGAGCCAATTGGTTACTTGGAATCCTGTTTCTCAGCCAAGAATGGTACTCCAAGACAGCCATCCATTTGTAGTCATTCACGAGCTTGTTTGAGGATTAGAAAAAGCATCTTTAATAATCCTGAACATTCCTTGATGGGCCTAGAACAGTTTTCTCATGTTTGGTAAGTTTTTATAGCTAGAAATGGTACTTTGGACCAGAACTTCTCTCTGAGTAAAATACTCCAGTTGGATGCAGCCTTGGAGATGGCCATCCAGACCACCCTTGTTTATTGCCTGGGATTCTTGGATTATTTTTGTGAATGTGAATGTTGGCACAACTTGGACACCCTCAGGGAAGCTTGGGACCCACTGAGGGGGCACATTCCATTTGCAGCTGGTTCCGATTGTGATGAATGACTTCTGTTAAGGTGAAATCTGTAGACCTTGTCAGTTCTGTCCACAGGTCCTTAATCTGTCCTTTTTAGACCAGGGGTCAACAAACTGTGGCCCATGGAGCCAGTCCATCTCATCTTCTGTTTTTGTAAGTAAGTTTATGGGAACACAGCCACGTGCATTTATTTATGTGTTGGCCATGGCTGTTTCTGTACTACAGCAGTAGAGCTGAATATTTACAGCAGGGAGTTGTTGGCTTGTGACTTTAATATATGTCATTTTTAACCAATTGGTTTAAACATTGCAAACCCTAAAATATTTACCACCTGGTCCTTTACAGAATAAATTTGTGGACCTTGCTCTAGACCTCTGAAGTATTAAGTCTGCCCTTCGTAAAAGACAAAAGAGATCTTAGAAATCTGTATACTTTAAATAAAGTTTTTCCTATATCAAGGCCTGTGTTATGCTAACGTTACTTGGTGTCACTTTGAATTCTGTCTCCATCCATTTTTCCTCGCCCCAACATTTTTTCCTCCAGTGATCATATTTTAATATCATTAAAAAGCATTATTTCTGTTTTAATTAGTGAGGATTACAGTTTTTTCCTTCCCCCATATCATTATGGTAGATTGACTTGTTTGTATTCTTTCTTACTCAGTAGTTTGGTTTATTTTCAATAGGATTTTGTTTGTTTTTCACAAAAATGGCCGTTTGAGCTGTAAGGCAAAAGTGCAGCCTCCTAGGCTGAATGGTGCGAAGACTGGTGTTTTCTCTACGAGGAGCCCACATCGTCCCAATGCAATAGGACTGACCTTGGCCAAACTGGAAAAGGTGGAAGGTAATCTCTACTTTTACTTTTTCTTCCTTAACCAAAAGAGGTCTTATAAAATCCACATGATACCCAGCACTGGCTGTTATTCAGACTAGTACCAACGATTGTTAGCCCGGGAGAACCACCTTCTCTCTGAGTAAAATACTCCAGTTGGATGCAGCCTTGGAGATGGCCATCCAGACCACCCTTGTTTATTGCCTGGGATTCTTGGATTATTTTTGTGAATGTGAATGTTGGCACAACTTGGACACCCTCAGGAAGCTTGGGACCCACTGAGGGGCACATTCCATTTGCAGCTGGTTCCGATTGTGATGAATGACTTCTGTTAAGGTGAAATCTGTAGACCTTGTCAGTTCTGTCCACAGGTCCTTAATCTGTCCTTTTTAGACCAGGGGTCAACAAACTGTGGCCCATGGAGCCAGTCCATCTCATCTTCTGTTTTTGTAAGTAAGTTTATGGGAACACAGCCACGTGCATTTATTTATGTGTTGGCCATGGCTGTTTCTGTACTACAGCAGTAGAGCTGAATATTTACAGCAGGGAGTTGTTGGCTTGTGACTTTAATATATGTCATTTTTAACCAATTGGTTTAAACATTGCAAACCCTAAAATATTTACCACCTGGTCCTTTACAGAATAAATTTGTGGACCTTGCTCTAGACCTCTGAAGTATTAAGTCTGCCCTTCGTAAAAGACAAAAGAGATCTTAGAAATCTGTATACTTTAAATAAAGTTTTTCCTATATCAAGGCCTGTGTTATGCTAACGTTACTTGGTGTCACTTTGAATTCTGTCTCCATCCATTTTTCCTCGCCCCAACATTTTTTCCTCCAGTGATCATATTTTAATATCATTAAAAAGCATTATTTCTGTTTTAATTAGTGAGGATTACAGTTTTTTCCTTCCCCCATATCATTATGGTAGATTGACTTGTTTGTATTCTTTCTTACTCAGTAGTTTGGTTTATTTTCAATAGGATTTTGTTTGTTTTTCACAAAAATGGCCGTTTGAGCTGTAAGGCAAAAGTGCAGCCTCCTAGGCTGAATGGTGCGAAGACTGGTGTTTTCTCTACGAGGAGCCCACATCGTCCCAATGCAATAGGACTGACCTTGGCCAAACTGGAAAAGGTGGAAGGTAATCTCTACTTTTACTTTTTCTTCCTTAACCAAAAGAGGTCTTATAAAATCCACATGATACCCAGCACTGGCTGTTATTCAGACTAGTACCAACGATTGTTAGCCCGTGAGAACCACCAGATTTAGAAGAGAATAAAAAGATCAGAAGAGTGTGAGCAATGAGACACTTTGAAATAAACTCTCATAAGATGCTCAGAGTTATGTCGTTGCATTTATCAGAAATTATTAAATTACGTCCAAATAACTCTAAAGATTTCATAATGATTAAGTTAGCAACCAGATTTTTTTCTGACTCCGAATGCAGTAAATATAAAATGATCTAAAAATAATTGGACACTCTCAAAGTTTAATGCACAGTAACTGGCTGCATATGCCTGTGTGGTCAGCACACAGGGTGGTGGTCATTTCTTCCTCGCAGCCCTGAGGAATGGGTGTGCATTGTGGCGGCAGTGCCACTCTCCCCTAAGACATGGACATCGGGTCTGGGGTGAACACCCTGTAGATAGAACGTGTCAGCTTGTAGGAGAACCTGTGTAGAATACTAGATTAGATTTGACTAGGTGTTCGTATACAGCCCTGTTACTGAGCCATTCATTTTTGAAAGCTTCTGGTTCTGGAATCCCTCCACCCTGATGAGCACATTTGGGAAAGAGGCAGACGATGGAATGGCAGATGGGAAATCAGGAGACATTCCAACTTTAGCTTGCTTTCTTCATGAAGTGGGCAAAAGATGCCCTGGGATTTTTTTTTTTTTTAATTTTGGTCTCTCTTATTGATTTTTTATTTATTTATTTCCATCCATCTTTATTCTTCAGCCTGTGTGGGCCTCCAATTTCAGTAGCCTCTCTTGTTGCAGAGCACTGGCTCTGGGAGCATGTGCTCCAGAGCACTGGCTCGTAATTGGAGACACCGGTCCAGCCGCTCTGCGGCACGTGGGATCTTCCTGGGTCAGGGATCGAACTGGTGCCCCCTGCACTGCAAAGCGGACTCCTCACCCACTGAACCACCAGGGAAGCCCTGCCATGGGAATTTTTTTGAGGATCTTATGGAAACAAAGGCTCTAAGGGTGCTTTTCAGGCTAAACAGATGGGAGTCGTTACTTTACTTATTCTTCCCAAGCGCTTGAACGCCCTTGCTGAATTGTATTCACCTGGGCCTTGGTTAGATTTTCCAGAAAACTTCTGTAGCTGATCAAACTTTAGTTTTCTCAATTGGTGATGGCCAACCAACTCAGCTAACAGCACTGGAGCATTTTATGATCATTGCTGCCACTCACACGTGTTTTCTGAGCACTGAATACATGCCAAGCATTGTTCTAGGTGCTGAGGATATAGGAGCAGACAAATTAGATAAAAATCCCTGCCCTCAGACTTCCCTGGTGGTCCAGTGGTTAAAGAGTCCACCTTGCAGTGCAGGGGCACGGTTGGATCCCTGGCCTGGGAAGATCCCACGTGCCAAGGGGCGGCTGGACCGTGTGTCCAGTTATAAGCCAGCGCTCTGGGCGTGTGCCTAGAATCGGTGCTGTCCAACAGGAGAGGCCACTGCAATGGGAGGCCGACACAGGTGTCATTGTGGCGGCAGTGCCACTCTCCTAAGACATGGACATCGGGTCTGGGGTGAACACCCTGTAGATAGAACGTGTCAGCTTGTAGGAGAACCTGTGTAGAATACTAGATTAGATTTGACTAGGTGTTCGTATACAGCCCTGTTACTGAGCCATTCATTTTTGAAAGCTTCTGGTTCTGGAATCCCTCCACCCTGATGAGCACATTTGGGAAAGAGGCAGACGATGGAATGGCAGATGGGAAATCAGGAGACATTCCAACTTTAGCTTGCTTTCTTCATGAAGTGGGCAAAAGATGCCCTGGGATTTTTTTTTTTTTTAATTTTGGTCTCTCTTATTGATTTTTTATTTATTTATTTCCATCCATCTTTATTCTTCAGCCTGTGTGGGCCTCCAATTTCAGTAGCCTCTCTTGT
The DNA here is from genome assembly GCA_022376925.1 of Tragulus kanchil. Lineage (NCBI taxonomy): Eukaryota > Metazoa > Chordata > Mammalia > Artiodactyla > Tragulidae > Tragulus > Tragulus kanchil. Next base: position 44,906,572 of record JAIOJX010000023.1, read on the forward strand.
TGCAGAGCACTGGCTCTGGGAGCATGTGCTCCAGAGCACTGGCTCGTAATTGGAGACACCGGTCCAGCCGCTCTGCGGCACGTGGGATCTTCCTGGGTCAGGGATCGAACTGGTGCCCCCTGCACTGCAAAGCGGACTCCTCACCCACTGAACCACCAGGGAAGCCCTGCCATGGGAATTTTTTTGAGGATCTTATGGAAACAAAGGCTCTAAGGGTGCTTTTCAGGCTAAACAGATGGGAGTCGTTACTTTACTTATTCTTCCCAAGCGCTTGAACGCCCTTGCTGAATTGTATTCACCTGGGCCTTGGTTAGATTTTCCAGAAAACTTCTGTAGCTGATCAAACTTTAGTTTTCTCAATTGGTGATGGCCAACCAACTCAGCTAACAGCACTGGAGCATTTTATGATCATTGCTGCCACTCACACGTGTTTTCTGAGCACTGAATACATGCCAAGCATTGTTCTAGGTGCTGAGGATATAGGAGCAGACAAATTAGATAAAAATCCCTGCCCTCAGACTTCCCTGGTGGTCCAGTGGTTAAAGAGTCCACCTTGCAGTGCAGGGGGCACCGGTTGGATCCCTGGCCTGGGAAGATCCCACGTGCCAAGGGGCGGCTGGACCGGTGTGTCCAGTTATAAGCCAGCGCTCTGGAGGGCGTGTGCCTAGAATCGGTGCTGTCCAACAGGAGAGGCCACTGCAATGGGAGGCCGACACAGGCCAAAGAATAATGATGGATGAAAATAAATCAACAATAAAAGAGGCCAAAATTTAAAAAAAAAAAAAAAAAAGATTCCCTGCCCTCAGAGGAACATAGCTTTCTTTCTTTTTTTTTTTTAAAGATTTATTTATTTATTTATTTTAGGCAGGGGTCGGGTTGGGGAGGGAGGGGAGCGGGCGGGCCACTTCTATTGGGCTTTCATTTCTCTATCTTCATCCGTCTTTGTTCTTTGGCTTCTGTGGGCCTCCCATCGCAGTGGCCTCTGTCGTTGCAGAGCACCAGCTCTGGGCGCATGCGCTCCAGAGCGCCGGCTCGGTAATTGGACACATCGGTCCGGGGGATCCTCCCAGGCCAGGGATCGAACTGGTGCCACTTGCACTGCAAGGCGGTGTCCTTACCCACTGGACCACCAGGGGAAGCCCCAGAACATAGCTTTCTAATGGGGAAGATCAGATCAGAGACAGCAGGACTTGAGACGCTCTTAGGAGTAAGCATTACAAGGACAGCTAGTGTCTTTGTGGTGCTTTGCAGTATATTAAGTGTGTTCGTGTATGTTACCTCACAGTGGCTCATGGACTTGTTGGAGTAGCAGTCTAACTGATGTGAATGAGAGCACTGAGGCTCTTGGATGTTTGATAATTTACCCAATAGTATACAGCCAGGGGTTGTCTGACTTTAAATCCCTTGAACTCTCACCAGTACCTTTCTTTTGCAGACATTGGTAGACATAATCTGTCACTTAGAAAGTCCCAAATCTTCTTTCCAACATTCCAGGTTCATTCACGATAAGCATAGTTTGGAAACCAGAGTTCTTTGTTAGTCCTATTTTTCTAAAATGGAGATAGGATTGAGTGTGATCAGAGGCAGTTTTCTGATTCTCATTGGATCAGCTTTCCAAGGGTCAGGTTAGTAGACTCTGCAGCAGGAGAAAGGAATGAACACAGTGGGCACGGTTGGATCCCTGGCCTGGGAAGATCCCACGTGCCAAGGGGCGGCTGGACCGGTGTGTCCAGTTATAAGCCAGCGCCTGGGCGTGTGCCTAGAATCGGTGCTGTCCAACAGGAGAGGCCACTGCAATGGGAGGCCGACACAGGCCAAAGAATAATGATGGATGAAAATAAATCAACAATAAAAGAGGCCAAAATTTAAAAAAAAAAAAAAAAAAGATTCCCTGCCCTCAGAGGAACATAGCTTTCTTTCTTTTTTTTTTTTAAAGATTTATTTATTTATTTATTTTGGGCGGGGGTGGGGTGGGGGGGGGAGGGGAGCGGGCGGGCCACTTCTATTGGTCTTTCATTTCTCTATCTTCATCCGTCTTTGTTCTTTGGCTTCTGTGGGCCTCCCATCGCAGTGGCCTCTGTCGTTGCAGAGCACCAGCTCTGGGCGCATGCGCTCCAGAGCGCCGGCTCGGTAATTGGACACATCGGTCCGGGGGATCCTCCCAGGCCAGGGATCGAACTGGTGCCACTTGCACTGCAAGGCGGTGTCCTTACCCACTGGACCACCAGGGGAAGCCCCAGAACATAGCTTTCTAATGGGGAAGATCAGATCAGAGACAGCAGGACTTGAGACGCTCTTAGGAGTAAGCATTACAAGGACAGCTAGTGTCTTTGTGGTGCTTTGCAGTATATTAAGTGTGTTCGTGTATGTTACCTCACAGTGGCTCATGGACTTGTTGGAGTAGCAGTCTAACTGATGTGAATGAGAGCACTGAGGCTCTTGGATGTTTGATAATTTACCCAATAGTATACAGCCAGGGGTTGTCTGACTTTAAATCCCTTGAACTCTCACCAGTACCTTTCTTTTGCAGACATTGGTAGACATAATCTGTCACTTAGAAAGTCCCAAATCTTCTTTCCAACATTCCAGGTTCATTCACGATAAGCATAGTTTGGAAACCAGAGTTCTTTGTTAGTCCTATTTTTCTAAAATGGAGATAGGATTGAGTGTGATCAGAGGCAGTTTTCTGATTCTCATTGGATCAGCTTTCCAAGGGTCAGGTTAGTAGACTCTGCAGCAGGAGAAGGAACTGAACAACAGCTGTGTAAGTGGGAAAGCAGGAGGCCTTTCCTTAGCACTTGGTAATGGTGACTTATGTTCTGCTTAATTATTTGATGAAGTCTTAGATTTTTCTTGCTGTGTAACAGATTATCATGCCTGTATAAGTTTAAATAGCTCATATTTATTATGTGTTTAAGACATTTTGATGTTTCTGTGGGTTAGGAGTTTGGGCACAGCTTAGCTGGGTCCTTACTTACAGTATCACCAAGGTTTGGTGAAGGTTCCACGTGAATGAGTTGTTTCTTGAGATTTGACTGGAAGAATCCATGTCCAAGCACATTCTGGTCATAGGCAGAATTCACCGTCTTGCAGTTGTGATCCTGAAGGTCCCGGCCTGTCTCTGGTTGTTGGCCGGTGGCTGCCCCCAGGTCTTAGAGGCAGCCCACAGCACCTCAGGACCACTCACAGTGCCTTGTTGCATGAGCTTTCCCAGTGTGCTTGCTTCATCAGGCCCACAAGAAGTCTCTCAAGTAATCTGCTGGCCAACACAGAAGTCTTAGGTAACATAACATAGTCACTGGAATGATATCAAGTCATACTCAAGAAGAGGGGATTATATACCATGTGATGAGCTTCACAGGGCCACCTTTGATGCCATTTGCCACAGTAGAAACCATCATCAGTCCCACAGAGATACATTGAGGACTGATGTGCCTGGAATTGCGTTTGAAACCTCCTGTGATGCAAAGGTGAATTGGCCCCACCTAGTGGTCGAGGGTCTACTCAGAGTCTAGGGGGAGAGACTATTGCCAGATCATGTGACTAGGAGAGGTTTGGACACAGGTTCCCAGCAGAACCCAGAGGAAAGAATATTCATGTCTGAAAGAGCCAGAAAAGCTCTGTAGAGAAGATGTTACATGAGAGCCATGAAGAGCAAGCAGCAGTCTGACAGGTTAAAAAGAGAATGGATTTCTAGGTAGAAAGAAGTCTATATCAGTGCCAGGTGTAAGAGAGCCTGGTGCATAAGGGAATTGTGGGTAAGCTTGGGGAGGTTGAGGCATATGGTGTTGATTCTCCAATTGTTTGCACTGTTCTTCATTGTTAATATCTCTAAGAAGATGTTTTTCACATTACAGGTGGAGCTGTATACCTTTCTGGAATCGACATGATTCATATGGTGTTCTGATTCTACCAACAATTTAGATTTTTCTTGCTGTGTAACAGATTATCATGCCTGTATAAGTTTAAATAGCTCATATTTATTATGTGTTTAAGACATTTTGATGTTTCTGTGGGTTAGGAGTTTGGGCACAGCTTAGCTGGGTCCTTACTTACAGTATCACCAAGGTTTGGTGAAGGTTCCACGTGAATGAGTTGTTTCTTGAGATTTGACTGGAAGAATCCATGTCCAAGCACATTCTGGTCATAGGCAGAATTCACCGTCTTGCAGTTGTGATCCTGAAGGTCCCGGCCTGTCTCTGGTTTTTGGGCCCGGTGGCTGCCCCCAGGTCTTAGAGGCAGCCCACAGCACCTCAGGACCACTCACAGTGCCTTGTTGCATGAGCTTTCCCAGTGTGCTTGCTTCATCAGGCCCACAAGAAGTCTCTCAAGTAATCTGCTGGCCAACACAGAAGTCTTAGGTAACATAACATAGTCACTGGAATGATATCAAGTCATACTCAAGAAGAGGGGATTATATACCATGTGATGAGCTTCACAGGGCCACCTTTGATGCCATTTGCCACAGTAGAAACCATCATCAGTCCCACAGAGATACATTGAGGACTGATGTGCCTGGAATTGCGTTTGAAACCTCCTGTGATGCAAAGGTGAATTGGCCCCACCTAGTGGTCGAGGGTCTACTCAGAGTCTAGGGGGAGAGACTATTGCCAGATCATGTGACTAGGAGAGGTTTGGACACAGGTTCCCCGGCAGAACCCAGAGGAAAGAATATTCATGTCTGAAAGAGCCAGAAAAGCTCTGTAGAGAAGATGTTACATGAGAGCCATGAAGAGCAAGCAGCAGTCTGACAGGTTAAAAAGAGAATGGATTTCTAGGTAGAAAGAAGTCTATATCAGTGCCAGGTGTAAGAGAGCCTGGTGCATAAGGGAATTGTGGGTAAGCTTGGGGAGGTTGAGGCATATGGTGTTGATTCTCCAATTGTTTGCACTGTTCTTCATTGTTAATATCTCTAAGAAGATGTTTTTCACATTACAGGTGGAGCTGTATACCTTTCTGGAATCGACATGATTCATGGCACACCTGTACTAGATATAAAGCCCTATATAGCTGATTATGACTCACCACAAAGTTTGATTCAATCTTTGGGGGAGTTTAATTTACAGAATCACCAACATAAACCAAAGTCCCAGTCTGAGAGCAAGACTGACAGCTGTGACTGGCGACAGCTCTCAGGGTGTAAGGAGCCGCAGCCCTGCAGCTGCACTAAGGAGACACATAAATGCCCTGACGACAGACCTTCAGGAAGAAACAACACAGAGCCTGACAACCCAGCAAACACCCAGCAGAGCTCACGTGAGCCCAAGGAGAGAGCATCAGATTTGGGTGAAGAATCAGGAAGTGGTTCCAGCCCTAGGGTGGCAGAGGAGCAAAGTAGCCCACGTCACCTGGAGAAGAGCCCGTCAGAGGAACTAGCAGACAGGCTGAGGAGAGTGGAAGACGCAGTGGTCCCAGGAGGACACAGCCTGGAGAAGCCACCTGAGGCTCCCCCCTACCCTTCCAGGGTGGCTGGCACAGCCCACCACAGTGTGGTCCCCACCTGGGTGAGAGAGGCCCCCGTGGCCAACTTGAAAGTCCGGTTTACCCCTCATGCAGAGATGGACCTTGAGCACCTCAGCTCAGGTGAACCAGGTACTTCCCGTTTCTTCCTTCTGAATGAGAATTGAGCCTTTACTAGAAAATATAGGCAAACGTGGTATTTTTGGGGGCAGTTATGTAGAGTATTTGTCATTATGACTTGTACAGAAACATAGGAATATAAAATGACACTTGGACAACATCATCATCTGACAGCTTTCACCGAACAACAGCTGTTGAGCATAGACTCCCAGGCACTCATTCACGTGTTTACTGAGAACAGCTGGGCCCAGGAACTGGGTCTCTTATCTGTCCATGGCAGTAGTTTAGGACTAATGACTAATGCTTAGATGGCATTCAGATGCTGAATGGTGCTTGTTCTGTCCTTAGGTAGATAAGTTCTTTTTTTTTAATTTTCATCCATCTTATTTTTTTTTAAAGATTTATTTATTTATTTATTTTAGGCGGGGGTCGGGTTGTGGGGGGGAACAGGCGGGCCACTTCTATTGGTCTTTCATTTCTCTATTTTCATCCATCTTTGTTTTTTGGCTCCTGTGGGCCTCCCATTGCGGTGGCCTCTGTTGTTGCAGAGCGCCGTTCTGGGCGCATGCGCTCCAGAACTCCGGCTCGGTGATTGGACACATCGGTCCAGCCTCTCCGTGGCACGTGGGATCTTCCCAGGCCAGGGATTGAACCGGCGCCCCTTGTACTGCAAGGCGGTGTCCTTACCCACTGGACCACCAGGGAAGCCCCATAACAGTTGATTTTTTTTTTTTTTTGTGGGGGGGGACGGGTTAGGGAGGGAGGGGAGGGAGGGGCGGGTGGGCCACTCTTATTGGTCTCATTTATCTATTTTTCATCCATCTTTGTTCTTTGGCCCATGTGGGCCTCCCATCGCGTGCCCTCTGTTGTCGCAGAGCACCGGCTCTGTGCATGCGCCCCAGAGCTCCGGCTCGGTCATTGGACACATCAGTCCAGCCGCTCCATGGCATGCGGGATCTTCCCAGGCCAGGGATCGAACTGGCGCCCCTTGCACTGCAAGGCCACGGTGTCCTTACCCTCTGGACCACCAGGGAAGCCCCAACAGTTGATTTTTAAATTGATCTCTTCATTTTAAAAGTTTTGTTTATGAAACTTGTTTAATCACTGTGTACAGTTCATGGTGGGCTTCCCTGGTGGCTCATGGGTAAAGAATCTGCCTGCAGTGCAGGAGACACAGGTTCAACCCCTCGACTGGGAAGATCCCCTGGAGAAGGAAATGGCAACCCACTCCAGTATTCTGGCCTGGGAAATCCTGTGGACAGTGGAGCATGGGCTATGACCCATGGGGTCCCAAAGAGTCAGACATGACTTGCAACTAAACAACAACAACCCAGTGCAAGGGAGGAAGGTCAATTTTTTGTTTTTGGCGGGGGCAGTGGGGGAAGCGGTCACACCCTGCATGACTTGTGGCCTCTCAGTCTCCTTAGCAGGGATTGAATTTACATCCCCAGCAGTGAAAGTCTGGACTCCTAACTATTGGGCCACCAGGAGATTCCCAAGAAAGGTCAGTTTTAAGAAAGGGTGTGCGCCTCATGCAGTTCGGGTTGTGGGGGAACAGGCGGGCCACTTCTATTGGTCTTTCATTTCTATTTTCATCCATCTTTGTTTTTGGCTCCTGTGGGCCTCCCATTGCGTGGCCTCTGTTGTTGCAGAGCGCCGTTCTGGGCGCATGCGCCCAGAACTCCGGCTCGGTGATTGGACACATCGGTCCAGCCTCTCCGTGCACGTGGGATCTTCCCAGGCCAGGGATTGAACCGGCGCCCCTTGTACTGCAAGGCGGTGTCCTTACCCACTGGACCACCAGGGAAGCCCCATAACAGTTGATTTTTTTTTTTTTTTGTGGGGGGGGGCGGGTTAGGGAGGGAGGGGAGGGAGGGGGCGGGTGGGCCACTCTTATTGGTCTCATTTATCTATTTTTTCATCCATCTTTGTTCTTTGGCCCATGTGGGCCTCCCATCGCGGTGCCCTCTGTTGTCGCAGAGCACCGGCTCTGTGCGCATGCGCCCCAGAGCTCCGGCTCGGTCATTGGACACATCAGTCCAGCCGCTCCATGGCATGCGGGATCTTCCCAGGCCAGGGATCGAACTGGCGCCCCTTGCACTGCAAGGCCACGGTGTCCTTACCCTCTGGACCACCAGGGAAGCCCCAACAGTTGATTTTTAAATTGATCTCTTCATTTTAAAAGTTTTGTTTATGAAACTTGTTTAATCACTGTGTACAGTTCATGGTGGGCTTCCCTGGTGGCTCATGGGTAAAGAATCTGCCTGCAGTGCAGGAGACACAGGTTCAACCCCTCGACTGGGAAGATCCCCTGGAGAAGGAAATGGCAACCCACTCCAGTATTCTGGCCTGGGAAATCCTGTGGACAGTGGAGCATGGGCTATGACCCATGGGGTCCCAAAGAGTCAGACATGACTTGCAACTAAACAACAACAACCCAGTGCAAGGGAGGAAGGTCAATTTTTTGTTTTTGGCGGGGGCAGTGGGGGAAGCGGTCACACCCTGCATGACTTGTGGCCTCTCAGTCTCCTTAGCAGGGATTGAATTTACATCCCCAGCAGTGAAAGTCTGGACTCCTAACTATTGGGCCACCAGGAGATTCCCAAGAAAGGTCAGTTTTAAGAAAGGGTTTTGTGGTAGAACAAAGCAGTGCTGCCTAGAAGATGCCATGTGTTTGCTCCTTGCCTCATAGTTACCATGAAAATGCTTTCTGCTTTGGAAAATTTTGTTTTTTTCAAACTACAGTTGAGAGGCTACCTTATGTCTTATTGATTTAAAAAAAAAATGACCTCAGAAAGTTCAGAGTCTAGAAAAGATAAAAAGATGTTGGAATGGGGAGTGAGGATTGGCATTGGAATAGAGTGCTATGGAAACATGAAGGAGAGAAGATTCTGATTTGGGGAGCAGGAAATCTGGGGAAGATTCTGTCTCCTTGGGGAGGAAGTCTGAGAAGGCTTCTTGAAAGAAAGTGTATATATTTGGGCTGAGCTCAGAAGGGTAAGTAGGCCGGGAAGGAAAGAAGGGCATCAACACCAAAAGAACAGCCAAGCAAACACCTGTGTTTCTAACAGAAACACAATTACTGCAGAGTGCTGTGTTTTGGGATTTCTTCTTCTTCTTCTTTTTAAATTTTGGCCTCTTTTATTGGTTTTTTATTTATTTATTTTCATCCATCTTTATTCTTTGGCCCATGTGGGCCTCCCATCGCAGTGACCTCTCTTGTTGCAGAGCATCGACTCTGGGTGCATGCCCTCCAGAGCGCTGGCTCGTAATTAGACACACTGGTCCAGCTGCTCCTCGGCACGTGGGATCTTCCCGGGCCAAGGATCCAACTGGTGCCCCTTGCACTGCAAGGCAGACTCTTTTTTTTTTTTTTTGTCATTTTACATTTTTAATCAGATTCCACTCATGATTATCACATGCCATGATTAGCTTTCTATAAACAATTTTGCTTTCAGTGTACAAATTGGTATCAATGAAATAAAAAAACCATATACTAGGCAAAGAACTTAATGTTTGTTTCAAACTTTAATCTTAGGCTTCTTCAGCTTACTCAGCAAAAATGAATTAAGCAAAACTGAAAAGAGCTGCAGTGTCCAGGGCTTGGGCTTAAAAATATTAGAGATCTAGATTTTATCTGACCCATAAACAAAATTTTAAAAAGCAGTCATAATATAAAAAGCAGCTCCCAGTAACTTGCAGTGCAAGGGAGGAAGGTCAATTTTTTGTTTTTGGCGGGGGCAGTGGGGGAAGCGGTCACACCCTGCATGACTTGTGGCCTCTCAGTCTCCTTAGCAGGGATTGAATTTACATCCCCAGCAGTGAAAGTCTGGACTCCTAACTATTGGGCCACCAGGAGATTCCCAAGAAAGGTCAGTTTTAAGAAAGGGTTTTGTGGTAGAACAAAGCAGTGCTGCCTAGAAGATGCCATGTGTTTGCTCCTTGCCTCATAGTTACCATGAAAATGCTTTCTGCTTTGGAAAATTTTGTTTTTTTCAAACTACAGTTGAGAGGCTACCTTATGTCTTATTGATTTAAAAAAAAAATGACCTCAGAAAGTTCAGAGTCTAGAAAAGATAAAAAGATGTTGGAATGGGGAGTGAGGATTGGCATTGGAATAGAGTGCTATGGAAACATGAAGGAGAGAAGATTCTGATTTGGGGAGCAGGAAATCTGGGGAAGATTCTGTCTCCTTGGGGAGGAAGTCTGAGAAGGCTTCTTGAAAGAAAGTGTATATATTTGGGCTGAGCTCAGAAGGGTAAGTAGGCCGGGAAGGAAAGAAGGGCATCAACACCAAAAGAACAGCCAAGCAAACACCTGTGTTTCTAACAGAAACACAATTACTGCAGAGTGCTGTGTTTTGGGATTTCTTCTTCTTCTTCTTTTTAAATTTTGGCCTCTTTTATTGGTTTTTTATTTATTTATTTTCATCCATCTTTATTCTTTGGCCCATGTGGGCCTCCCATCGCAGTGACCTCTCTTGTTGCAGAGCATCGACTCTGGGTGCATGCCCTCCAGAGCGCTGGCTCGTAATTAGACACACTGGTCCAGCTGCTCCTCGGCACGTGGGATCTTCCCGGGCCAAGGATCCAACTGGTGCCCCTTGCACTGCAAGGCAGACTCTTTTTTTTTTTTTTTGTCATTTTACATTTTTAATCAGATTCCACTCATGATTATCACATGCCATGATTAGCTTTCTATAAACAATTTTGCTTTCAGTGTACAAATTGGTATCAATGAAATAAAAAAAAACCATATACTAGGCAAAGAACTTAATGTTTGTTTCAAACTTTAATCTTAGGCTTCTTCAGCTTACTCAGCCGCAAAAAATGAATTAAGCAAAAACTGAAAAGAGCTGCAGTGTCCAGGGGCTTGGGCTTAAAAATATTAGAGATCTAGATTTTATCTGACCCATAAACAAAATTTTAAAAAGCAGTCATAATATAAAATAGCAGCTCCCAGTAACTTCTTTAAGATTTATGTTCTTCAGAAGTTGACTCAATTCAGTTTGCTTCATTCTTGGAAGCCTCGTCAAAATTCTCCACAAGATCTGGAACTTCATCATCATCCTCCTCCCCAGTGGCAAGTGGTGCTTTTCCATCCACAGATTGTTTGGGCAGAGCTTCTGCCAGTCTCCTTAAACTGGTCAGACTGTCTGCACCAAGCTGGTTTAAGATGCTGGGCAGCATTTCTGTCAGCTGCTTTGTCTCAGCATGGCCTGTAATGGTGAAAGAGTTTGCTGCCAGAGATGCCTGAACTTTAGGGTTGTTAAAGTGGATCACTGTTCCTTGATTTGTGAACATATTCACCTCTTCAATACCAGAGATATTGTTTACCCCTAACTTCTTTAAAGAGAACTGAAGTTTCTTGTCATCTGCTGTGGCTGTTCTATGAACCACCTTCTTCTTTCGGCGAGCAGTTCCTTTCCCACCAATGCGCACTTGTGCCTGCAGTTTGGCGAGTTTCTCCTGGTTCATGATAGTTTCTTTCATCTTGTTGGAGCGGAAATGGGGCCGCGCGGGGGACTAGGGTTGGCGCTCAGGTGGTCTCGGGCAGACCAGCTGATGTTAGGCGCACACACGCGGGGACGCAAGATGGCAGCTAGAAGGCAGACTCTTTATCCACTGGACCACCCAGGAAACCTGGGATCCCTTCTTTATAGAGTGGCATTAGAATCATTTTTTGCTCCTTGCACTAAAGGAATCTTTACACTGCATAATTAGTCTTCGGTTTTTGACCAGAAATTGTATTTCATGCCTTTACTTACCAGATATTTAATTGGACATAGCCCAGAGTGATATTTGGCTATTTTCTAAAAATAGAATTTACTTTCAGAAGAATCAAGACCCACCACCACTCCAGGTGATATTTTGAACAGGGACAGCATTGTGTAAAGCACCCTGCCTTCCTGGAAGAGCCTGGCTTTCATTTGGATGTGGAAGCTATTAAACATTAGGGCACAGTTAATCTTTTATTTATTTAAGTTTTATATGTACTGTCTTTTTAAAAATTATGATACACAATGTTATAAACATAGGATGTTTTCTCACTTGACAGGGTAGATATCTGTTTACTGAGATATTTACTGAGATATGAACCTGGGGGGAATAGGCTCAAGGGCTCGTCCCATTACTCTTACGGAAAGTAGTGTTACTTTTACCTGTGGCTGTGTGATCCCTGCCCCTGCCGGAGACACCCTCCCCTGCCCATAGCTAGGGCTCTGGCTATATGTGGCTTTCTGAGAATGCTGGGAGCATCATGCCTTTGGAAGGCATGCCTCCACTCGGAGAGGAAAATGACAAGGACTTGAATGAAAGTCTATTGTTTAGCATAAGAAAGTGGCATTTAGGCTGCATGAAAATAAAAGCTCAGCTCTCCTGCTTAGGAGACTAAGGGAAAATATCAGCATGATTTTTTGCTCAGTGGATTCAAATTTGGGTGGAGTGTGCATAAATTTAGTATAGTGACAGTCAGTACCACTTGAAGGTGACACTCTGTATGATGACTAAGTAGATTTCCAAGTGATGTTCAAGAGACTGGTCAGCTTCCACTTTGAAACTTGCTGTATTGAGATTTGACCTGCATGACATTGAGTATTGTGTTTTGTTTTTGTGTCGTTTTTTGGCGCTGTGCCTTGGGGGAATCTTGGTTCCCCAACAGGAAATGAACCTGGGTCCATGGCAGTTGACTCATAGAGTGCACACCACTGGGCCACCAGTGCATTACCAAGTGCCATTGCAGGTGTTAGTCGCTTCTTAAATATTTTCATGTCATTTTTGCTCCTTGCACTAAAGGAATCTTTACACTGCATAATTAGTCTTCGGTTTTTGACCAGAAATTGTATTTCATGCCTTTACTTACCAGATATTTAATTGGACATAGCCCAGAGTGATATTTGGCTATTTTCTAAAAATAGAATTTACTTTCAGAAGAATCAAGACCCACCACCACTCCAGGTGATATTTTGAACAGGGACAGCATTGTGTAAAGCACCCTGCCTTCCTGGAAGAGCCTGGCTTTCATTTGGATGTGGAAGCTATTAAACATTAGGGCACAGTTAATCTTTTATTTATTTAAGTTTTATATGTACTGTCTTTTTAAAAATTATGATACACAATGTTATAAACATAGGATGTTTTCTCACTTGACAGGGTAGATATCTGTTTACTGAGATATTTACTGAGATATGAACCTGGGGGGAATAGTCTCAAGGGCTCGTCCCATTACTCTTACGGAAAGTAGTGTTACTTTTACCTGTGGCTGTGTGATCCCTGCCCCTGCCGGAGACACCCTCCCCTGCCCATAGCTAGGGCTCTGGCTATATGTGGCTTTCTGAGAATGCTGGGAGCATCATGCCTTTTGGAAGGCATGCCTCCACTCGGAGAGGAAAATGACAAGGACTTGAATGAAAGTCTATTGTTTAGCATAAGAAAGTGGCATTTAGGCTGCATGAAAATAAAAGCTCAGCTCTCCTGCTTAGGAGACTAAGGGAAAATATCAGCATGATTTTTTTGCTCAGTGGATTCAAATTTGGGTGGAGTGTGCATAAATTTAGTATAGTGACAGTCAGTACCACTTGAAGGTGACACTCTGTATGATGACTAAGTAGATTTCCAAGTGATGTTCAAGAGACTGGTCAGCTTCCACTTTGAAACTTGCTGTATTGAGATTTGACCTGCATGACATTGAGTATTGTGTTTTGTTTTTTTGTCCTTTTTTGGCTCTGTGCCTTGGGGGAATCTTAGTTCCCCAACAGGAAATGAACCTGGGTCCATGGCAGTTAACTCATAGAGTCCACACCACTGGACCACCAGTGCATTACCAAGTTGTACTCTTCTTATTGCAGGTGTTAGTCAGGCTTCGTTTAAATATTTTCAATCAACGGAGGAAGCAAGGCATGCCATCGAGGCTGTGCTGTCCGCCGACCCTAGGTCTGTATATAGACGGAAGCTCTGCCAGGATCGTCTTTTCTACTTTACAGTAGACATAGCACACATCACGTGCTGGTTTGGTGATGGCTTCGCAGAAGTCCTAAGGATCAAGCCGGCCTCTGAGCCTGTTCAGATGAGCGAGCCTGCGGAGTCCCTGGTGTCTCTGGGATTGTGAATATCTTCATTTGAGCCTTTAAGACAACCCGATTGACTTCCGTGTGGCTGTCGGATTATGTGTACAAGCTAATGATGTGGTTTCCTTCCAGAAAGAAGCAACACGACACTTTATGATCTCGCTTTGATTTGGGTTGTTCAGAGTATTTATTTCAAAAAGCGTGTATTTTAATAAACTAAGAAATACAGAGTTTGGAGAAATTGCCATATCATGATTGCTTTCGATCATTTAATATTGAAGAATCCAAAGGTGATGTTGTAGGTCAGGGTTTTCTGAAAGAAGTCAGTTTTTCTTGGCACTTAATAAAACTGGGCAGAAGCTGGGGGATGTGTTCGACAATTCATGGGTTGTTTTTTGTTTTTTTTTTTGTCTGAAAAAGCCTGATCTCTCTATTTTATTCTAAATCAAACTAAGTTACTATAGCTTAAGAAACTAACAAATCAAAACAAGGTTGTTATAAAGATCTTTAGCGACTTTGCTCCCCCACATATGTGTATATATTTAATCCTGATTCAAAAATAATGACTTTAGGATTTCTTTGGGTGCCTTTATATCAGAAAAGAAAATCACTCTTAAAAGTCCAAAAAATTACTTAATTACCAGTTCATTTCTTATTTATTCTACGATTGTTGACTGAGAACTGCTTTGTGTTGGGTTTCAGTGATGGAATGAGATGAACTGGATGCAGTTCTTGTTACCAGTAGTGGGAGGAAGAACATTGAGTATTGTGTTTTGTTTTTTTGTCCTTTTTTGGCTCTGTGCCTTGGGGGAATCTTAGTTCCCCAACAGGAAATGAACCTGGGTCCATGGCAGTTAACTCATAGAGTCCACACCACTGGACCACCAGTGCATTACCAAGTTGTACTCTTCTTATTGCAGGTGTTAGTCAGGCTTCGTTTAAATATTTTCAATCAACGGAGGAAGCAAGGCATGCCATCGAGGCTGTGCTGTCCGCCGACCCTAGGTCTGTATATAGACGGAAGCTCTGCCAGGATCGTCTTTTCTACTTTACAGTAGACATAGCACACATCACGTGCTGGTTTGGTGATGGCTTCGCAGAAGTCCTAAGGATCAAGCCGGCCTCTGAGCCTGTTCAGATGAGCGAGCTCATGGAGTCCCTGGTGTCTCTGGGATTGTGAATATCTTCATTTGAGCCTTTAAGACAACCCGATTGACTTCCGTGTGGCTGTCGGATTATGTGTACAAGCTAATGATGTGGTTTCCTTCCAGAAAGAAGCAACACGACACTTTATGATCTCGCTTTGATTTGGGTTGTTCAGAGTATTTATTTCAAAAAGCGTGTATTTTAATAAACTAAGAAATACAGAGTTTGGAGAAATTGCCATATCATGATTGCTTTCGATCATTTAATATTGAAGAATCCAAAGGTGATGTTGTAGGTCAGGGTTTTCTGAAAGAAGTCAGTTTTTCTTGGCACTTAATAAAACTGGGCAGAAGCTGGGGGATGTGTTCGACAATTCATGGGTTGTTTTTTGTTTTTTTTTTTGTCTGAAAAAGCCTGATCTCTCTATTTTATTCTAAATCAAACTAAGTTACTATAGCTTAAGAAACTAACAAATCAAAACAAGGTTGTTATAAAGATCTTTAGCGACTTTGCTCCCCCACATATGTGTATATATTTAATCCTGATTCAAAAATAATGACTTTAGGATTTCTTTGGGTGCCTTTATATCAGAAAAGAAAATCACTCTTAAAAGTCCAAAAAATTACTTAATTACCAGTTCATTTCTTATTTATTCTACGATTGTTGACTGAGAACTGCTTTGTGTTGGGTTTCAGTGATGGAATGAGATGAACTGGATGCAGTTCTTGTTACCAGTAGCTGTGGAGGAAGAAGACACAAGAACATCGTTGTATTATAGTTAGATAAATAGAGTAATTAAGTCAATACATGATTCCTATGTGAGCACCACATGGGAAGCAACTTCAAGAATATATTGCCTATAGGTGATTCTAGTGATGTGATCCCAGATAGCTGAAGATTTATGGCCAGCGTAACCAAATAAGGCACCTGTCAACATGACATAAGCTTTCCTAGTCACAACCATGAATCTTCAGAGCTGATTGATCATGGTTTTGAAAGGAGCCCTGCTGCCTGTGGATACTTGCACAGTCATCCGTGGCTGACAAGACTACACTCCTGAAAAAAAACGGGGTTGTCTTTGAGGTTGCCTAGAACCTCCTGGGGAAGTATTTTTGATTTGATTTGTAAAAGCTTTTTATTCAGAGATTATTATAAGTTCATGGGTGTGCTAAGTCACTTCTGTTGTGTCCGACTCTGTGACCCTATGGACTTCAGTCTGCCAGGCTCCTCTATCCATGGGTTTCTCCAGGCAAGAATACTGGAATGCATTGCCATTTCCTTCTCCAGAGCATCTTCCCAATCCAAGGATTGAACCGTGTCTCCTGCGTCTCCTGCATTGCAGGTGAATTCTTTTTTTTTTTTTTAAACATTCATTTATTTATTTATTTTTTGGGGGGGCGGGTTGGGGAGGAAGGGGGTGGGCGGGCCACTTCTATTGGTCTTTCATTTGTCTATTTTCATCCGTCTTTGTTCTTTTGGCTCTTGTGGGCCTCCCATCACAGTGGCCTCTGTTGTCGCAGAGCACCGGCTCTGGGCACATGTGCTCCAGAGCTCCAGCTCGGTAATTGGACATATCGGTTCAGCCGCTCCGCGGCAGGTGGGATCTTCCCAGGCCAGGGATCGAACCGACGCCCCTTGCACTGCAAGGCAGTGTCCTTACCCACTGGACCACCAGGGAAGCCCCAGGTGAATTCTTTACTGTTGAACCACTGGGGAAGCTGCATAGATTCATAGGAAGTTGCAAAAGTAATGCAGAGGGCGCGTGAACCCTTCACGTAGCTTTTGCTCATGGTAACATCTTATAGAACTGTGGTATAATGTTAAAACTAGGAAGCTGACATTGGTAACAATCAAGCCTTTATTTTGAATTCTTGTCTCTTAAAATTACTTAGAGATGGAGTCCAGTCTTGAAACACAAAATGTTGATATTTAATATGGAAAAAATAACTCTGAGTACCGTACTAACCAGCCTTCTAAAAGATGACTCTTCCATTGTATGGGGTTTTAATATACATTCTCAGGGTTTTAGAACTAAAACCCTAGATATAATCCATCTTAGTTCCCTGCCAGCTCATCAGTCTTTTCACTATTCCCTGTGTTTGGTCCTCTCCCCTGTCCCTTCACCCCTGTCCTGTGGCTCATTATTGAAGTGTTCTTCCTTTCAGTGAGATCAGATGTGTTGTCAGATAACTCCACCCGCTGGTGGGGCCAAATAGGGTGAAGCTGATCAGCCGCGCATGTTTTCTTCAGCTGTTTCTCATACAGCACGTTTTCCAGCCTCTCCCCACCCCCAGTCCTCGAGTTCCCCATGTGGGCTTTGGTCTCTCGGCAAATCAGAGTCCTGTTGTGAGGAAATTTGTATCTCTGGGTTATGAACTTCCATCCCGTAGCAAGAGAAATCACTGGAAGTAAATCTATTCCTTTTCATCTTGGAAAATTTATGTGAAGGAAAGGGCCACAAACTACATCCTCCTTACAGTTAGCCTTTCTTTTTGGTGCCTGTAGGGGGAGCCCTGATAGCTGATCGTTTCCACTAGCTTGGAGATCAACTCCAGGAAGTTGTTTAGGTAATTCTGGCTTTAGGCTCGCCTGCTCCAGCTCTCCAGAACAGTAACTTCCACAAGGAATGCTGATACTTGTCAACCCCATATAGAGATGAGAAAGATGAGTACCATTTATTACATTTTAAAATTGTAGCTGGTTTAAGGAGTGGGATGGATTATTCTAGTGTGTGGAGGTTGTGCACAACCAGAGAGGCTCATTCACTAAACTCATGAGTTGTTTGTCAAGCTCTTGTTGGTAGTTTTCTTTTTATGATGTGATCCGAAAGGATGAGGGCTCCACTGTAATGAACTCTGTATCAGTTACTGCACTTTCAGTGAGTCCTGGACACTGGGCTACATGCTCTTCCTACACTGACCAGGGGAAGAAGTGACTTGCTCAGGCTCACACAACTGGTCAGCAAGCAGTGAGGATGTCTTCCCACCCAGACTGGCCTCAGAGTTGGCTCTCTTCCCAGCTCAGCTCTCCTTCCTTCACCGGTGCAGGTGCTCAGCTGACCCTGCTGCTGTATTTGAGGCTCCATATGCTTCATAAGCACAGGATGCTCACTTAGAGTGATGTTCTTTGGAATCTAACCACTAAATGAAGAACTGGGAGGGGAATGAGGGCAGAGATGCCCATTCCCACTAGATCTGCCTGGCGCCTCTGCAGCGTGGGAGATGTGGGGAGTACCAAGGCCAGCCTCAGAAAGTGTTCTGCTCCTTTCAGTGGAAGATTTCCCGGGATGTGTTTGTCAGATAACTCCACCCGCTGGTGGGGCCAAATAGGGTGAAGCTGATCAGCCCCCATGTTTTCTTCAGCTGTTTCTCATACAGCACGTTTTCCAGCCTCTCCCCACCCCCAGTCCTCGAGTTCCCCATGTGGGCTTTGGTCTCTCGGCAAATCAGAGTCCTGTTGTGAGGAAATTTGTATCTCTGGGTTATGAACTTCCATCCCGTAGCAAGAGAAATCACTGGAAGTAAATCTATTCCTTTTCATCTTGGAAAATTTATGTGAAGGAAAGGGCCACAAACTACATCCTCCTTACAGTTAGCCTTTCTTTTTGGTGCCTGTAGGGGGAGCCCTGATAGCTGATCGTTTCCACTAGCTTGGAGATCAACTCCAGGAAGTTGTTTAGGTAATTCTGGCTTTAGGCTCGCCTGCTCCAGCTCTCCAGAACAGTAACTTCCACAAGGAATGCTGATACTTGTCAACCCCATATAGAGATGAGAAAGATGAGTACCATTTATTACATTTTAAAATTGTAGCTGGTTTAAGGAGTGGGATGGATTATTCTAGTGTGTGGAGGTTGTGCACAACCAGAGAGGCTCATTCACTAAACTCATGAGTTGTTTGTCAAGCTCTTGTTGGTAGTTTTCTTTTTATGATGTGATCCGAAAGGATGAGGGCTCCACTGTAATGAACTCTGTATCAGTTACTGCACTTTCAGTGAGTCCTGGACACTGGGCTACATGCTCTTCCTACACTGACCAGGGGAAGAAGTGACTTGCTCAGGCTCACACAACTGGTCAGCAAGCAGTGAGGATGTCTTCCCACCCAGACTGGCCTCAGAGTTGGCTCTCTTCCCAGCTCAGCTCTCCTTCCTTCACCGGTGCAGGTGCTCAGCTGACCCTGCTGCTGTATTTGAGGCTCCATATGCTTCATAAGCACAGGATGCTCACTTAGAGTGATGTTCTTTGGAATCTAACCACTAAATGAAGAACTGGGAGGGGAATGAGGGCAGAGATGCCCATTCCCACTAGATCTGCCTGGCGCCTCTGCAGCGTGGGAGATGTGGGGAGTACCAAGGCCAGCCTCAGAAAGTTCAAGCGCTGCTTTCTGCCTGTCTTTGTGCTGGCCCTGTGACCTTGGGTGAGTCACCGAGCCCATCTCAAACTCCCTGACCTTATGGAGTTGTTACAAGGATAATTCTTGGAAAAATATTTTCTAAATTCTTTTGTGGTTTAGAAACTTAGATCATTTAAAATTTTTTTTGTTAGAAACAGACTCACAGATGTATTTATTTTTGCTGTGCTGGGTTTTCATTTCTGCACACGGGTTTTCTCTAGTTGCAGCGGATGGGAATTACTCTGTAGTTGCAGTGTGAGGGCTTCTCATTGCAGAAGCTTCTCTTGTTGTGGAGCATAGGCTCTAGGGCACGTGAGCTCAGTAGCTGTGGCAAATGGGTGTAATTGCTCCGAGGTTGCTGCGACTCGTCAGCTGGGTGCGTAGAGAATAGCAGTTACAGCCTTATTCAATGATTGTTCTCATAGCTTTGAGGATGGAAAGGGTGTGTTGCAGCTGGGGGGCAACTAAATTGGCAAGAAGTTAACGAGTCTGTTCTGTGTGCACATACAGCGTTCTAACGTGCACTGACCCAGTGTTTCTAAGTCTACAGAAGATCTCTCACCTGTTGCCGTCCAGTATATTCCCAGCTAAGAAGCCCATATGAGTCAAATTGACTTATTTTTCTTAGTTTTCTTATTTTCAAGATGGTTTTCTCCTGGCTTGGCCAAAGCTGCGAAAACCTTCACTGGTTTGTTTCCCCACATGAGATGTGTAGGATCTTCCCGGACCAGGAATTGAACCTGTGTCCCATGCACTGGCAGGCGGGCTCCCAACCACTGGACTACCAGGGAAGTCCAGCTTAGGTCATTTTTAAAGTGATCACCTGTCATCATTTACAGCCTTTCTCTGCCATTTGCTTTGGGTTACCTGGCTGGATAAGCAGGCCCAGGAGAATCAAGAGGTCTTTAAAATGTATGGAAGACCTTGTTTTATTGTTGTTATTTAATCATTACAGAATTTTCCTTTAAAGGACTTCTTTTAGCCAGTTATAGGGTGCTTTGCTAAGTGAGCTGTCACAAAGTGCCCCCAACTTAAGGACCCAGGTGACTTTATGCCACCTGCCCACCTGGCTCTCCTTCCTGAGGTTGCACATGGTCCCAGCTCAGTCCAGGAGCCACCTTCACTGCCCATGGTCCCAGCTCAGTCCCTTCCTCACACACAATCCTCAGCATCCTTCTCTTCCACCTTCTTTCCTGATTCCAGCCCAAGTATTTCAGGGTAGTCTGCACTTCTTTTGTAAGAAAATAAAATTATAATCATGCTGTGTAGTTATTAAGGTAAGTTATACCTCTTTGTGACAGAGAAGAGGTGAATCACAGGATTAAAGCTCAATGAAATACAATAGGGGTTTTTGGTCATTGTTAAAAATAAGGTTCCTCGTCTAAGTAGCTACCAAATGATTCTCCAGCATCCAAATGATTCTCCAGCATCCATCCTCACTATTCTGCCCCTTCTTCTGCCTTTGTGAGATACCAGAAATGCAACTCACAGAGAACTCAAGATTTAGGTCAGTTACTTGTGAATGTGAGTGACAAACACAAGAGAAGCCTTTCACAGTGCCAGTGGGAATTAGGTGGAGCAGAAGCTCAGTGGTACAGTCTCTGTCTTCTGATTGAGGAGTCTGCTTGGCCTGTGAACTCACATCACACAAACTGATCAAGTTTGGATCAGTGTATGTTTATGTTGTATTGACAAAAACGGTAGGATTGGTTGTAGTACAGGATTCCCCACCTCTTCTATCTTGTAGATACCTGGAGAATTCTATGCAGATTCTTCACGCAGTTTAAGATATATGAAACTTTTTTATTCAATGTTAACAAATTTTATTTTAAAAAATTGCCCACATGCTAGACACTGAAGAAGTGTGATAGTTCTTCACCATGATTTAGATGTTATGGTTTACAAAGTCATTTTAAAGTGATCACCTGTCATCATTTACAGCCTTTCTCTGCCATTTGCTTTGGGTTACCTGGCTGGATAAGCAGGCCCAGGAGAATCAAGAGGTCTTTAAAATGTATGGAAGACCTTGTTTTATTGTTGTTATTTAATCATTACAGAATTTTCCTTTAAAGGACTTCTTTTAGCCAGTTATAGGGTGCTTTGCTAAGTGAGCTGTCACAAAGTGCCCCCAACTTAAGGACCCAGGTGACTTTATGCCACCTGCCCACCTGGCTCTCCTTCCTGAGGTTGCACATGGTCCCAGCTCAGTCCAGGAGCCACCTTCACTGCCCATGGTCCCAGCTCAGTCCCTTCCTCACACACAATCCTCAGCATCCTTCTCTTCCACCTTCTTTCCTGATTCCAGCCCAAGTATTTCAGGGTAGTCTGCACTTCTTTTGTAAGAAAATAAAATTATAATCATGCTGTGTAGTTATTAAGGTAAGTTATACCTCTTTGTGACAGAGAAGAGGTGAATCACAGGATTAAAGCTCAATGAAATACAATAGGGGTTTTTGGTCATTGTTAAAAATAAGGTTCCTCGTCTAAGTAGCTACCAAATGATTCTCCAGCATCCAAATGATTCTCCAGCATCCATCCTCACTATTCTGCCCCTTCTCTGCCTTTGTGAGATACCAGAAATGCAACTCACAGAGAACTCAAGATTTAGGTCAGTTACTTGTGAATGTGAGTGACAAACACAAGAGAAGCCTTTCACAGTGCCAGTGGGAATTAGGTGGAGCAGAAGCTCAGTGGTACAGTCTCTGTCTTCTGATTGAGGAGTCTGCTTGGCCTGTGAACTCACATCACACAAACTGATCAAGTTTGGATCAGTGTATGTTTATGTTGTATTGACAAAAACGGTAGGATTGGTTGTAGTACAGGATTCCCCACCTCTTCTATCTTGTAGATACCTGGAGAATTCTATGCAGATTCTTCACGCAGTTTAAGATATATGAAACTTTTTTATTCAATGTTAACAAATTTTATTTTAAAAAATTGCCCACATGCTAGACACTGAAGAAGTGTGATAGTTCTTCACCATGATTTAGATGTTATGGTTTACAAAGTCATTTAAAATATATTGACTCTTTTGGTATCTTAGCAACATTTTGGGTGGATTTTGCTTCTGAGCGCTAAACTAGGAGCCTAACTGTTGTTTACAACGGGGCTCAGCAGACTATAGTCTGAAGGCCATGTTCGGCCCACAGCCCATTTTTGTACGGCCTACGAGCTAAGATTGGTCTTTCCTTTGTTAAAAGGTTATAAACAAAAACAAACAGACCCCAGACGGAACCCATGACAGAGACCATGGCCTGCAAAACTGAGAATATTTACCATCTGTCCCTTTATAGAAGTTTATGAACCCTAATTAGATAATTATTGCTCTGAAAAGGTGTTCTGAGTTCCAGAAAGGTTATTTATGAAGAAGGGTTTTGGGTTATCACATGCTTCTAAATCGTGGGCTTGCTACATTTTGAAAGAATTTAGTCATGTAGCCATGTGAGAAGATTTATACAGCATAAATAGTAAGGTATGTGTTATAGTGTTCTTATCATTGTGTAAAACAAGGTTATAACAAATCCATGTTTACACTTATGTAGAAAACTTCTAAAAGGATAAATACGAGTATGCTAACAGTGGTTGCTTTGGGGCATGTTCTCTGGGGGCTTCTTGGGGAAGGGAACTTTTCACTTTATTCTCTACAGTATACTGTAGATTCTTTTCTAAGTGTGAGCATGTTGTTTTTATTTTAAAACTAGTTTTATTTATTTATTTTTGGCTGTGCTGAGGCTTCATTGCTATGAGCAGGCTTTTTCTAGTTGCAGTGAGCAGGGGCTGCTCTCTAGTTGTGGTGTGTTGGCTTCTCTAGGTGCAAAGCACAGGTCCTAGGGTGAGTGGGCTTCAGAAGTTACAGCACTCAGGCTCAGTAGTTGTGGCACACTGGTTTAATAGGCTGGTGGCATGTTGAGTCTGCCTGGGCCAGGAATCGAACGCCTGTCCCCTGCATTGGCAGGCAGATTCTTAACCACTGGACCACTAGGGAAGTCCTGCACAGGTTGTTTTTATATGTGGAACATAAGGAGAGTAAAATGTCCTGACTTAAATTTTAAGTTCAAGTTATGTAAATATGTAGCTATGTACCTTTGTCTGTCCCCCAAAAGATCTGGTAAATATAGTTAGAGACATTTTTTTCCTGGAGCATCACGTATGGATCAGAGAACCAGAAATCACCCAGGTCACATATCAGGTGTGGAGCTGAGCCATTTGAGGGTAGGGAAACTGGCTGGACCTGGGCACCTTGACTCTGAGTATGCACTGACCTTTTCTGTTCTTCCAGAGACAGGGTTTTAGATAAGGCATTGTGCCTCCAGGCAGAAGGACAGGCACCTGTGGATGGTGTTTCTGGCAGAGTGCTGAGCCGCTGAGAGCTCAGCCCCGTACTTGCCAAACCTGTGCAGTTCATCCAATCTGGACAAAGGGATGGGTCTCTACTTGCAGGATCCATTCACACGTCAGCTCCACCCATGGCTCTCTGCTTGCATTTAGTGAATTCGCAGGCCATGTCACTGATGGGGATTGCTCTCCCTGGGTCCCCAGGACTGGCCCTTACCCACTGTCAGAATGGGAACTCTGAGCTCAATCCGCAGGAAAGGAGAGGCTCAGAGCTGGGACTCGGCTATTTCCCTGGGTCAAGGGGAGGTGGATGTGGGGCAGACTAGGAGTTAAGGGCAGGCTGGCACAGTGGTAGGTGGCAGAGCTGAGCCTGTTAGTGGTGGAGTAGGGCTGTTGACAGATTGGAGGCTCAGGCTCTTCCTGGCTTGGGGAGGAGTCAAGGTTTGAGAGAACTGTCAGAGCTAAGGCAGGACTGAGTCCCAAAGGGGTTAGGTATGTTATCTAGAGACTCAGGGACATCAAGTCAGGGACCCCTTCCTATCGGAGCTGGAGATTGTTCTTCCTTAGTTCTTTGCCCAACATCCTATATTTGCCAAGATAAAAGATCTCATTCAAAGATACCTTCCTTATAGGGGGACAACACAAATAAGAAGTGCTTAGAAACAAGTCAAGGCGGGAAACAAGTGACATAAAGTGGATTGATTAGTGAAGCCATTAACAGATTTATGTCAAAAGGCGGAAACAAGTGACTAGGATACGCCTGTCCCCTGCATTGGCAGGCAGATTCTTAACCACTGGACCACTAGGGAAGTCCTGCACAGGTTGTTTTTTTATGTTGAAAATAAGGAGAGTAAAATGTCCTGACTTAAATTTTAAGTTCAAGTTATGTAAATATGTAGCTATGTACCTTTGTCTGTCCCCCCCCCCCCCCCAAAAGATCTGGTAAATATAGTTAGAGACATTTTTTTCCTGGAGCATCACGTATGGATCAGAGAACCAGAAATCACCCAGGTCACATATCAGGTGTGGAGCTGAGCCATTTGAGGGTAGGGAAACTGGCTGGACCTGGGCACCTTGACTCTGAGTATGCACTGACCTTTTCTGTTCTTCCAGAGACAGGGTTTTAGATAAGGCATTGTGCCTCCAGGCAGAAGGACAGGCACCTGTGGATGGTGTTTCTGGCAGAGTGCTGAGCCGCTGAGAGCTCAGCCCCGTACTTGCCAAACCTGTGCAGTTCATCCAATCTGGACAAAGGGATGGGTCTCTACTTGCAGGATCCATTCACACGTCAGCTCCACCCATGGCTCTCTGCTTGCATTTAGTGAATTCGCAGGCCATGTCACTGATGGGGATTGCTCTCCCTGGGTCCCCAGGACTGGCCCTTACCCACTGTCAGAATGGGAACTCTGAGCTCAATCCGCAGGAAAGGAGAGGCTCAGAGCTGGGACTCGGCTATTTCCCTGGGTCAAGGGGAGGTGGATGTGGGGCAGACTAGGAGTTAAGGGCAGGCTGGCACAGTGGTAGGTGGCAGAGCTGAGCCTGTTAGTGGTGGAGTAGGGCTGTTGACAGATTGGAGGCTCAGGCTCTTCCTGGCTTGGGGAGGAGTCAAGGTTTGAGAGAACTGTCAGAGCTAAGGCAGGACTGAGTCCCAAAGGGGTTAGGTATGTTATCTAGAGACTCAGGGACATCAAGTCAGGGACCCCTTCCTATCGGAGCTGGAGATTGTTCTTCCTTAGTTCTTTGCCCAACATCCTATATTTGCCAAGATAAAAGATCTCATTCAAAGATACCTTCCTTATAGGGGGACAACACAAATAAGAAGTGCTTAGAAACAAGTCAAGGCGGGAAACAAGTGACATAAAGTGGATTGATTAGTGAAGCCATTAACAGATTTATGTGCCGAATCCTAAGGTGAGAGAAGCTTGCGCTCTCCTCCTCTCAGGACTCCTCCTACTACCACACAGACAAGCCTGAACCAGCCTGCTGGATGGTTAGGGATACATGGCTGAGCCTCTAGCTGACACTGAACTGGTCACCAGACATAAGTGAAGCCATCCAAGCTACGTCATCCAGCTCTGTCTGAGTTAACCTAGATGGCCCAGCCAACACAAAGACTCATGAGGGGAAATTTGTTCTTTTCCTCTCTAATGAACTAATTTTGGGATGATTTGCTATAAAACGAAAGCTAGCATATCCATTTAACTACTACATTTGAGAGGAGCAGTGGAAGACTAGAGTTTACTTAACAGGAGGGGTAACGTGATAAAATGCTTAAATGATAAAGGGATGTTTAGGGCA
This sequence comes from Tragulus kanchil, assembly GCA_022376925.1. Classification (NCBI taxonomy): domain Eukaryota; kingdom Metazoa; phylum Chordata; class Mammalia; order Artiodactyla; family Tragulidae; genus Tragulus; species Tragulus kanchil. Next base: position 44,932,385 of record JAIOJX010000023.1, read on the forward strand.
GGATGGATTTTTGTGATGAAAGTCATGAAAAAGTAATAATAGCTAACATGTATCAAGCATTTCAGCTTAGATATGGAGCTAAGAGTTTTCGCATAGATCACCTCATTATGAGGAAAGATACTATTATTTCTTTTGTACAGATGAGAAGCTGAGGCTCAAGGACACTAACTAACTCTACAGGTTTCGTGGTTAGAAGCGTGGAAGACTTAGGATATAAATCCCCAGTCTGTCAGATTGCAGAAAAAACATTTTAAACACTAATAATTACAGGGTGTCCTTCCTAGAAGAATCTACAAATGGCAGTTCTATAAACTCCAGTGGAAGAGCCATAAAGTGAAACTAAAACTAAATACACCACCTCTCTCCCTCAAGTCAGATCTCTGATTTCTGGGTAAGCGTTTAGTGAGCCCATGCGTTTGTTTCTGCTGCCTGCTAAAATCCCAATAAATTGCAGGAAAAGGGGGTAAATTAGACCCAAAGCAGAAATCAATGAAACTGAAAATAAAAAAAGTAATCAATAAAACCAAAAGCTAAGGTTATTTGGGGTCAATTTGATAAACTTCTGGCCAGACTGACTAGAAAAAAAGAAAACATCAATTAACAGTGTCAGGAATGAGAGGTGACCCCTCTATAGACTGTACTGATATTTAAAGGAAATACTGTGAACAACATTGTGCCAGTTCATTTTAAACACTTAGATGAAATGAATAAAAACTATGAATATGGTACAAATTACCAAAACTGACTAAAGAAGAAATAAATAACTTGAAGAGCCTTTATTAAAAAAATAAACACTGTAGATAAAAAAAACTTCCCTCACAGAAAAGTTCAGGTGCAGATGACTTCCCTGGTGAAGTTTATCAAACATTTAAGGAAGAAAAAAGAAAATAAGCGCTTAAAATCTCAAAAGAAAGGATTACTTTCCAACTGATTCTATGAACCCAACATTACCATGATATCAAAACTAGACAAAAATATTACAGGAAAGAAAACTACAGGCCAATATCCCTCATTTGCAAAAATTGTAAACAAAGTCCTAGGAAAGTTAATATAACATATTGAAGGATAATATATCATAGGGTTTGCCCTAGGAATGTGGAGTTGTTTTAACACTGAGTAAATTAACATAATTCACCATATTTACAAACTGGAAAAGAAAAATTCTATACTTGTTTCAATAGATACTGAAAAAGCATTTGACCAAGTATCCGTTTCTGGTAAAAACTCTCAGAAAACCAGGAATAAAGGAGAACTTCCTTAATCTGATAAAGGGCATCTACAAAAAATCTACAGCCAGCATCATACTTAGTGGTGAAAGACAATGCTTTCCAGCCTGAGATCAAGAACAAGACAAGGATGTCTATACATAGCCCTTCTATTCAGTATTGTATTGGAGGTACTAGCTAATGCCGTAAGGCAAGAAAAAGAAAAAGTACATGGATTAAGAGGGAGAAATAGAATTTACCTTATTTACAAATGACACATCTATGAAGAGAATCCTAGTCAACAAAAAAGCCCACAGGAACTAATAATTGAATTTAATAAAGTTGTGGAATATAAAATCAAAAAAACAGGGCTTCCCTGGTGGTCCAGTAGGTAAAGAGTCCACCTTGCAGTGCAGGGGGCACAGGTTCAATCGCTGGCCCGGGAGGGTTCCATGTGCCGTGGAGCAGCTGGACTGGTGTGTCCATTTGCAAGCTGGCACTCTGGAGCGCATGTGCCTGGAACCAGAGCTCTGCAACAGAGCAGTGGGTGGGGCCACTGCTATGGGAGGCCCACACAGGCCAAAGAATAAAGATGGATGAAAATAAATGGATAAAAAATCAATAAAAGAGGCCCCCCAAAAGCAAAAATATTTAAATTAAAAATATCTTTTGGCTGCACCACATGGCTTGCAGGATCTTAGCTCCCTAAGCAGGGATCAAACCTAGGCTCATGGAAGTAAAAGTGTGGAGTCCTGACCACTGGACCATCAGAGAATTCCAAATAAAGATCAATTTTATTTATTTATTTATTTATTTTTGGGCGGGGGTCGGGTTGGGGAGGGAGGGGAGCAGGCGGGCCACTTCCATTGGTCTTTCGTTTCTCTATGTTCATCCGTCTTTGTTCTTTGGCTCCTGTGGGCCTCCCATCGCGGTGGCGTCTGTCGTTGCAGAGCGCTGGCTCTGGGCGCATGCGCTCCAGAGCTCCGGCTCGGTAGTTGGACACATCAGTCCAGCTGCTCCGCGGCACGTGGGATCTTCCCAGGCCAGGGCTCGAACCGGCGCCCCTTGCACTGCAAGGCGGTGTCCTTACCCACTGGACCACCAGGGGAAGCCCAAGATCAATTTTTTAAAAAAATTTATTTTACTTTTTACTTTTACAGAGTTTTGTTGTTTACAGATATGTATGATCCCAGATTAGTCATATGTACAATTTTATCTCTTTATATTAGTGGTGAACAATTGGAAACAAAATAGCATTTATGTAAAAATACGAGATAAACTTATCAAAATATATGCACACCAAAAATTACAGAATTTTGCCAAAGGAAGCTGAAGAAGGCCCAAAGGCGTGGAGAGATTGACAGTGTTCATGAGTTGGAGAACGTGGTATCATTAATATATCAAATTGATTTATAGATTTAAGGAAATGAAACAGGCAGACTCTCTGAGGCAAGGTGCACTTCAATGGAAAAATCCTGAGGCTAGCTGTGCACCTCAACCTCCAGTAGAGCCTCAGCCCATCAGCAAGCTGCTCTTTAAGGCTTGGCCTTTCTAGATCTTGGGCAATCAACACTTCCTGGTGGTCCAGTAGGTAAAGAGTCCACCTTGCAGTGCAGGGGGCACAGGTTCAATCGCTGGCCCGGGAGGGTTCCATGTGCCGTGGAGCAGCTGGACTGGTGTGTCCATTTGCAAGCTGGCACTCTGGAGCGCATGTGCCTGGAACCAGAGCTCTGCAACAGAGCAGTGGGTGGGGCCACTGCTATGGGAGGCCCACACAGGCCAAAGAATAAAGATGGATGAAAATAAATGGATAAAAAATCAATAAAAGAGGCCCCAAAAGCAAAAATATTTAAATTAAAAATATCTTTTGGCTGCACCACATGGCTTGCAGGATCTTAGCTCCCTAAGCAGGGATCAAACCTAGGCTCATGGAAGTAAAAGTGTGGAGTCCTGACCACTGGACCATCAGAGAATTCCAAATAAAGATCAATTTTATTTATTTATTTATTTATTTTTGGGCGGGGGTCGGGTTGGGGAGGGAGGGGAGCAGGCGGGCCACTTCCATTGGTCTTTCGTTTCTCTATGTTCATCCGTCTTTGTTCTTTGGCTCCTGTGGGCCTCCCATCGCGGTGGCGTCTGTCGTTGCAGAGCGCTGGCTCTGGGCGCATGCGCTCCAGAGCTCCGGCTCGGTAGTTGGACACATCAGTCCAGCTGCTCCGCGGCACGTGGGATCTTCCCAGGCCAGGGCTCGAACCGGCGCCCCTTGCACTGCAAGGCGGTGTCCTTACCCACTGGACCACCAGGGGAAGCCCAAGATCAATTTTTTAAAAAAATTTATTTTACTTTTTACTTTTACAGAGTTTTGTTGTTTACAGATATGTATGATCCCAGATTAGTCATATGTACAATTTTATCTCTTTATATTAGTGGTGAACAATTGGAAACAAAATAGCATTTATGTAAAAATACGAGATAAACTTATCAAAATATATGCACACCAAAAATTACAGAATTTTGCCAAAGGAAGCTGAAGAAGGCCCAAAGGCGTGGAGAGATTGACAGTGTTCATGAGTTGGAGAACGTGGTATCATTAATATATCAAATTGATTTATAGATTTAAGGAAATGAAACAGGCAGACTCTCTGAGGCAAGGTGCACTTCAATGGAAAAATCCTGAGGCTAGCTGTGCACCTCAACCTCCAGTAGAGCCTCAGCCCATCAGCAAGCTGCTCTTTAAGGCTTGGCCTTTCTAGATCTTGGGCAATCAACACTCTTAGCAGGGACGAGGGTTCCTTGATCACTGGATTTCCTTGATCACTCGGACAGCCATTCTGTTTTATCTCCCAGCTCACTGGTTCTCAGGACATCTTCCAGTTGTGGCTCAGGAGCTGCAGACTTCTTGGACTTCTTCCCTGGACTTTTTGACTTTTGAAATTAATCTCCATCATCCTTGTCCTAAAATAGAAGATATTCCCCTCAAGACCTCTTCTCTGTTCCCTGCCTCTGGGGCACTGCTCCTCCATGACTAGAGTCTCTGGGGACATGACTCCACTCTCATCCCTTGGGTCGTGTCCTGACATTGTCTGACTTGGAGTGACTCTGTACTGCCTCTCTTGTCCCCCATACATTCCCACTCTGCCACAGTTTGTGGGTGTGAGGAGTTAAAAAGTTCATCTGTGTCTCCTCAGACTTAAAGTCCTATGTGGACCATGACCAGCATCCTAGGGCCACTTGGGCTTCCTTGTTCACAGCTGAGGAACCGGGAGAGGACTATCCAACATGGGGACTGACCTTTTGTGATCAGCTTGTCTCCTGACCAGCCAAAAGGTTCCTTTCAAAGAACTAAGCAATCTCAACTTAGCCATCCCTCATCCCATGGGTGAATGAGGGAGAAAGGTGGACTGAGGAAGAGGACATGATCGAGTTTCTATTACCTAAGCGGTTTTATGGATTCAAGGAGCTTGAGAGATAAGCCTTAACTTTGATGTATCCCAAACCATATCTGGGCTTCTGGTGTTATCAGGAAGGAAAACTTCAAAGAGAGGGGACTTCCCTGCTGGTCCAGTGGATAAGAATCTGCTTGCCAGTGTAGGGGACACAAGTTTGATCCCTGGTCCGGGAAGATTCCACATGCTGCGCCCATGTGCCACATGTGCCATAACAAATGAACCTGAGTTCAAGAGCCCATGTGCTGCAACTACTGAAGCCCATCTGCCCAGAGCCTGTGCTCTACAACAAGAGAAGCTACTGCAATGAGAAGTCCATGCATCACAACAAAGAGTAGGCCCACTGTGCAACATAACCCTCCCAGTAGAGCCTCAGCCCATCAGCAAGCTGCTCTTTAAGGCTTGGCCTTTCTAGATCTTGGGCAATCAACACTCTTAGCAGGGACGAGGGTTCCTTGATCACTGGATTTCCTTGATCACTCGGACAGCCATTCTGTTTTATCTCCCAGCTCACTGGTTCTCAGGACATCTTCCAGTTGTGGCTCAGGAGCTGCAGACTTCTTGGACTTCTTCCCTGGACTTTTTGACTTTTGAAATTAATCTCCATCATCCTTGTCCTAAAATAGAAGATATTCCCCTCAAGACCTCTTCTCTGTTCCCTGCCTCTGGGGCACTGCTCCTCCATGACTAGAGTCTCTGGGGACATGACTCCACTCTCATCCCTTGGGTCGTGTCCTGACATTGTCTGACTTGGAGTGACTCTGTACTGCCTCTCTTGTCCCCCATACATTCCCACTCTGCCACAGTTTGTGGGTGTGAGGAGTTAAAAAGTTCATCTGTGTCTCCTCAGACTTAAAGTCCTATGTGGACCATGACCAGCATCCTAGGGCCACTTGGGCTTCCTTGTTCACAGCTGAGGAACCGGGAGAGGACTATCCAACATGGGGACTGACCTTTTGTGATCAGCTTGTCTCCTGACCAGCCAAAAGGTTCCTTTCAAAGAACTAAGCAATCTCAACTTAGCCATCCCTCATCCCATGGGTGAATGAGGGAGAAAGGTGGACTGAGGAAGAGGACATGATCGAGTTTCTATTACCTAAGCGGTTTTATGGATTCAAGGAGCTTGAGAGATAAGCCTTAACTTTGATGTATCCCAAACCATATCTGGGCTTCTGGTGTTATCAGGAAGGAAAACTTCAAAGAGAGGGGACTTCCCTGCTGGTCCAGTGGATAAGAATCTGCTTGCCAGTGTAGGGGACACAAGTTTGATCCCTGGTCCGGGAAGATTCCACATGCTGCGCCCATGTGCCACATGTGCCATAACAAATGAACCTGAGTTCAAGAGCCCATGTGCTGCAACTACTGAAGCCCATCTGCCCAGAGCCTGTGCTCTACAACAAGAGAAGCTACTGCAATGAGAAGTCCATGCATCACAACAAAGAGTAGCCCCTGTTTGCCACCACTAGAGAAAGCCCATAGACGACAATGAAGACAAACAACAATAAATAAATAATTTTTAAAAAAAGCTTCTAAGAGGTATTCAGGAAGTGCTCCTAATTCATCGAAGGTGCCACACTTCTAGTTTCCAAGTGACCACAAGACTCCCAGGAGGGGGCAGTGTTTGGTGTCAACATGCCATGAACTGCACACACCTACAGGACTCCTTGGAAGAGGCATCAACCCAACTTCTTGTCTGAGTAAATCTTCAGGGTGTTTTCCAGTTGCCTCTGGTCTAGGTTCTCCTTTGAGCCCCCAGGTGAAATACCAGGTCACTTCCTGACTCAGAGTCAGACCCCACATTCCTCACAGGGTAGCTTTCTAAATATCTGTTTGGGAGCTCTTCAGCCTATGTGCCAGGCTCCTTGTGGGTCACTTTGCCAATTCCTTCACATGGCAGTTTCCTAGTTGCCTCAGCATCATGCAGCTGAATTCTTGCTGCTTTGGCATCTACCACAGAGGGCTCTGAAAGTGCCCTTTGGCCAGGAATTCCCTGCCAGTTTGCCCCAAGGCTGTCTTGTGCCAGGTAGGCCCGCTGTTGGATGAAGCTCTTCAAAGCTGGTGCTGCAGCTGCCCCCAGATCTCATTGCTAATAGGAGATTCTCCACCAAGGATGGAGCCTGGTACTTCAGGTAGAGAGACTATTTTACACTGAGCAATGTTGGGAGCGAGAGGATGAAAATTTTCCTGAGATCTTTGGACCAACAGAGTTACAACTGCTCCTGCAATAAATGCTACTCTGGGTGTTTAATTTCTTTAGGGAGGAGAGTCTGGACTTCATCTTAGGGTTTAGAGAAGGACACTGCAAGACCCTGTCTGGGTTGACACAGTAGAGAGGTTGAAGGTGGGCCAGAGTTAGGGGCTTAGATGGGGGCAGGATTCAAGATCAGAGTGGACTGGGGCTAGGGCCGCAATGGGGATTCTTGAGCCTCAATATGGACTAGGGAATGTACTGAATAAGACAGAGAGACACTGGTGGGGTCAGCCAGCCAAGGCCAGGACAGTAGCCCCAGGAACTCACTGCACAGAGGGGAGACCCTGGAAGAGCTAGCTCCATCTCTGCTGCAAAGAGTCCTCTGGAGTTTTGGGGTTTGGGAACTGCCGAGGACTCTGCTCTGGTTTGTCGATGATGCTCTATGGGGCTTGGGAGCCTGCGGTGTCCTGTGTGTCCACAAGAGACGCTGAAGTAGTCCCGGAAGATGTCATTGGTAGTCTGCCGCAGCTGCTTGGTAAGTTGCCTCCTCCTTTTCTTTCTCCTCCATGATTTGGAAATGTGCTCTCTTTGTCATTTACATCTCCAGGAGCTCTTGGAAATTGGAGCCGAGGAAGACAGGCTACTGGCTCAGCACCCCTGCTAGCCAGGTTCCCCAGAGACAGAGCGCCTCTGAGGGAGAGGAGGGCTCTGAGCTGAGGAAGGCAAAGGGAGGCCACCACAGCTTCCCAACCTCCCAAACATTGGAAAGTCGACTGCTACGTCAGGCTATCCTGATGCACTCAACAGAGATCTTCCACAAACAGTCCTCGTCAAGAAGCTTGCCTAGACAGCTGCAAAAAAACCAGGATGTACGAACAACAGTCGGGGGCAGAATGGGGCTAGGAGGGCTCAGTAGGCCATGCAGGAATCACATTCTCTGTGTCACTGACTTCTTTCTTTCCTCAATGAGTGTTTCTTTCACCTTCCTCTCCCTGTAGAATTGCCCTTCCATGTCAACCACGGTTGCATAGGAGCCTTCCAATCACAGAGGCCATGCTAGGAAGAGGGGGACAGGAGAAGAGATCCATCAATACCTGCTTTCCCAAAGAGTGGGCAGGTCCCATGTCACATGGACTCCTTTCTGGCAAACTCTCCTAGGTAGCCAGGAGGCTTGGTCACATGTAGGGAAGGAAAGAGGAAAGATCTTACAGGAGGCTGAACAAAACCACATGAATCAGTCTTTTCTAGCTAGCTGGAGAGGCTTTTGATGCATCTTTGAATTCAGCGCAGTTCTGTGCTCAGTGCCTTACATATAGCAGATCTCAGTGTGTTTCTGTTGAAAGGGAAATTTCTATGTAAGGGAACAGATGAATAAGTAAATGATTGGGGGGAGAAAAAACCCTGTCCTTTGTGGGAGGCTCTTGGGAGACTAGACTCCAAGAGCCCTAAGGATTAGTGTACAGGGTCAAACAATAACAACGATATTCAGGCTCAGGTAAGGAATAGTGCTTTATACTTTACCCCATCTGGTTCCTGCTGTGAGAGATGAAGGTCAAGTGTATTCAGGGAGGAATCTGAGCCTTAGGAAAGTTAAAATAATTTGTCCCAAATCATGACCCATAAAGTTTGTCTCTAGATAACTGTTACACTGTGCCTCACACTGCCACCTGGTGGGCAAGACCCACTGACTGGCTCCGCTGTCCTTCCATTGCCAGGATGGACCCAGCAGGGAAGTGAAGAAGTGTGCTTGGTTCTGACTCCTGGGTTACTCTCCCTAAGGAGAGCTTTGTTTTCTAAGAGGGGTGAGCTCTAGCGGCTGAGTCCTTAGAGACTGTGGATTCAGACCTAGGTCTCCTGGAAAGGAGAGATTAAGGTTAATCCTTGAGTGCTACAGACTGAACTGTGTGGGGTACCCAGGTGATTTTCTTCCTTTAGTAGACCTCTCCTGAGGAAAGAGATGAAATTTCAAGATAGGATTTGCTCCAGAAGGGGAGGTTCTGCTCCATGAGGATAGCACTGGGGCACCAGCATCTGATTAGAAGCCTCCAGAGGCTCAGCATTGCTGTTTAGATCAGCTCTCACACAAAGGAAATGCTTGGCCATGACCCCTGGATGGTGGGGGCGGGAAGGGATATGACCGATGAGGCAGTGTGGAGGATTCTGTTTTCAGTTCTTCTGATGCTCTCAATAATCCAATCCCTGACCCCTGAATTGCATGGTGGTTGTCGTGGGTTTTTTTTTCCCAGAGCCTGCTACAACACCAAACAGATGGTCTGTGGGTATTGGATAAAGGCCCTCCTCCTCTTTATTCTTGGGTTTCCCTGGTAGCTCAGCTGGTAAAAGAGTCCACCTGCAGTGCAGGAAACCCTGGTTCGATTCCTGGGTAGGGAAGATCCCCTGGAGAAGGGAATGGCTAACCACTCCAGTCTCTGCTCACAAAGATGATAGTGTCTTCTTTCATGAGCGTTCCCATCTCATTTGTCTCTCTGGGCCAACACAGTTAATTTACATAACTGGGAAGGGGGGCGGGGTAAAAAAAAATCCTCGATTTCTGCTGGGGGCTCACCTTCAGTTTCTCCAGGGTGGTGGCTGAGGGGCTAGGGGACAAAGAGTATAGCCTCTCAGCCTAGCAGTCCCTCAACCCTCTCTAAATCCCGACACCCTTCTATGGGCCTTTTTTATTCCCCACTCCATCTTTTCAGCATATCTAAAATGTCTATTATGCTATTTCCTGTTCTGTTGCCTAGGACCTAGATATTAACTGGGTCTTTAACTCTGAGATCTCAACTTGAACCTCACCAATTCCACAGACTCAAGTTCTGAAGTTCTCCCAGAAGTTGCTTTTTTTTTTTTAATTTACAAAAGGTAGGCATGTTTATTCAGAGTCAAAAGCAGTTGACTGTGATTCAGACCACAAAGACACCGTTTCTCCTTCATTCCCTCAGGGTCCCAAGGTTGGTCAGGGTCCAGTATGGCAGGAGGGCTGCCTGCGGCCCATTCACAGGTTCACGAGGGCAATCTGTGACTGTGTGAGGCTGGCCAGATAGGTCACCATCAAAAGGTCGTTGATGTTGCCGTGAGCGTGATCTCAAAGTCCTTGGGAACTATTTTGGGAACTTGGTTAACCAGACTCATCAAGAAGCGGGCCACAGCGGTGTCAGCTGACACCTTTCCAGACAGCGCATCCTCCGCATACTGCAGCACTGTGCTGAGGGCATCCTGGGTGCGAGCTGACATCCTGCCTACTTGTCACAAGTCAACTGGAGGCCCATCACCCCATTGGGGCTGAAACAGGTCTTCATGATCAGGTCAGCTCCAATGTGTTCAGTGTCATAATATGTGTATTTCACTGTCAGAGGGTCAATATCACCCCATGCCTCCTCCCGGAACACCCATTAAAGTGCTGACGAGGCCTTGATGCTCATGCGGCCATTCTGCAGGAAACCCTGGTTCGATTCCTGGGTAGGGAAGATCCCCTGGAGAAGGGAATGGCTAACCACTCCAGTCTCTGCTCACAAAGATGATAGTGTCTTCTTTCATGAGCGTTCCCATCTCATTTGTCTCTCTGGGCCAACACAGTTAATTTACATAACTGGGAAGGGGGGCGGGGTAAAAAAAAATCCTCGATTTCTGCTGGGGGCTCACCTTCAGTTTCTCCAGGGTGGTGGCTGAGGGGCTAGGGGACAAAGAGTATAGCCTCTCAGCCTAGCAGTCCCTCAACCCTCTCTAAATCCCGACACCCTTCTATGGGCCTTTTTTATTCCCCACTCCATCTTTTCAGCATATCTAAAATGTCTATTATGCTATTTCCTGTTCTGTTGCCTAGGACCTAGATATTAACTGGGTCTTTAACTCTGAGATCTCAACTTGAACCTCACCAATTCCACAGACTCAAGTTCTGAAGTTCTCCCAGAAGTTGCTTTTTTTTTTTTAATTTACAAAAGGTAGGCATGTTTATTCAGAGTCAAAAGCAGTTGACTGTGATTCAGACCACAAAGACACCGTTTCTCCTTCATTCCCTCAGGGTCCCAAGGTTGGTCAGGGTCCAGTATGGCAGGAGGGCTGCCTGCGGCCCATTCACAGGTTCACGAGGGCAATCTGTGACTGTGTGAGGCTGGCCAGATAGGTCACCATCAAAAGGTCGTTGATGTTGCCGTGAGCGTGATCTCAAAGTCCTTGGGAACTATTTTGGGAACTTGGTTAACCAGACTCATCAAGAAGCGGGCCACAGCGGTGTCAGCTGACACCTTTCCAGACAGCGCATCCTCCGCATACTGCAGCACTGTGCTGAGGGCATCCTGGGTGCGAGCTGACATCCTGCCTACTTGTCACAAGTCAACTGGAGAGGCCCATCACCCCATTGGGGCTGAAACAGGTCTTCATGATCAGGTCAGCTCCAATGTGTTCAGTGTCATAATATGTGTATTTCACTGTCAGAGGGGTCAATATCACCCCCATGCCTCCTCCCAGGAACACCCATTAAAGTGCTGACGTAGGCCTTGATGCTCATGCGGCCATTCTGCAGGCTGGTGTCCACTGTGAGGTGGATGGGGTTGGGGGCTTCCCGGCTGTAGTACTCGTGGATCAGCACTGAATGCTCTGTGACGTCGTGGCCTGTGGCGTACCAGCCCAGGATGACCTCATTTGAAGAGATTTTCTTGTGCAATTCATACATGTTCTTAGCTAATTCCATGTCAACAGCCACCTCATCTTCTGACTCATTGTGCGGCACCGAAAAGCAACTGGTGACTTCCACTGAGTGCTTGTCAACGGTTCCCAGCAGGGTCCTGATAACTCGGGCAGCACCCTCGTTGCGTCGCTCGTAACTGTCCACTATGGAGGCCAGAATGACCGGGTGCAGCCTGACCGCCCACGCGGACGCGGAGGAAGGGGCTGGGGAGCGCCGGGCTGGACAGCGGCTGTGCGGGCGTCTGTGCGGAGGCCGGCGCAGAGGCCGGGGTTTGGCCCGGAGCCGCTGCCCGCGCTGGGTCTGAGGATGAGGCGGGAGCAGGCGATGGAGCTGGAGCCGGCGCTGGAGCCGGAGTCGACGCTGAGGGTGGAGCCGGGGCCAGGCCGGGGAGGAGGCCGCAGCAGGGGATTCAGATGGGGTGGCGGGAGGCGCTCTGGCTCTCGGTACTGCGGATGTGGCCATCTAGTCAAGAGAGAAGGAGCCGGAGCGGAAGGGAGCGAGCTGGAGAACATTACGAGCACCATAGGCTGAATCTGCACCACGTGAACTAGGCCCTTAGGCTTACTGGCTGCTGGTGGTGCTTCTCAGAGCTACAGTTTCCTCCTCCCAGAAGTTTTTGCTCTTTTCCAGGGATTTCCACTGAAGTCTTTAATTCCAGTTTCTCTACATCATCTGTTTTTGCCTTGTATCAATATAGACATACAACTCATCCTTGGCCCCCTGCAATATTCCCAGAAAAATCCACTTTCACGTAAAAAGAATTAGTGAGTGATGCAGCCTTTTGGGAAAGATGGTGTGAGAGTAACCAGAGGGAGAGAAGACCATAAGCACACACCATAGTGAACAACTTAAAAATCTTCTCAGATGAATTCCCTTTCTCTCAAAGTCCCTTTGTGTTAGTGCGTCCCTAGGGACTCTCAGCTCTCTCTCCTTCACCCCTGTGGTGTCCCCCCCCCACTTTCCTCCCTTCTCTCTCCCAGGTGCCTCCCCTTTTTCCAGAATTATAATGCTTCTCTCTCATTACACTGAGCAGTTCCCCGCTCCTAAAGCCCTTCCCCAACCTGCCCATGCAAACCCATCATGATTTGAAGAGTAGGAGAGACCTTGAGGCCTTACTGTTAAGCTTTCCAACTTTTAAAGGCACTAGTTGGAATTACATATAAAAATATAGTTTATTAATTTTGAATCATGCCTATGGTTACTTCTTCTATAAAGGATTTCTTGGTTTTTCTCATTTACTTTTTCTATCTTTACCAATCTCGCTATTGAAATAATAACATTTTTGAGATCATGCATTTCATATAACTATTCAAATTTTCTGTTTTTTTTTTTCTCACAGCTTTATAAGCTGCGAGTGTTTAAAATGTAAAACCTGATGAGTTTTGACATAGACATATTACCAGTGTAACCACCACCACAATGAAGGAGATGAGAAAATTAGTAAAACACTAATTAGGGTTTCCCTGTGTCTCAGATGGTAAAGAATCTACCTGCAGTGGGGGAGGTTTGGGTTTGATCTCTGGGTTGGAAAGATCCCCTGGAGGAGGGCATGGTGACTCACTCCATTCTCCAGCCTAGGGAATCCCCATGGACAGAAGAGTCTGGTGGGCTACAGCCCATGGGGTTTCAAAGAGCTGGACACGACTAAGCGACTAAGCACGGCACAATTAGTAAAACAACTAAGTTCCAGTCAAGAAGTCCAGCTGATACTCTGTAATATATATATTCCCGTATGGTAGCTTCATACGAGATAGTGCAGGTGTGACCTTGCAGAGCCCAGAGGTACAGAACTGGGATGCACAAAGATACATACAATAAGACACTGGGACTGATGGTTAGTGGAGCTGCTGCTGCTCCCCCCCTTGCTTCCCATCTGTCCTTCCTGCTGAGGTGCACACACCTAAAGAGGTCTCTGATTTAATAACTGCACTGCCTCCTGAAGAATGCACTCTATTCTTTCAGTGTGTTGGCTGCTTCCTCAGCTGTGCCTTTAGAAGGGCATCTCAGCATTCTGTGAGGCTGGCTGCCTCTGGGTGCGTTAGGTGATATCAAGCTGTGCACCCCATGATCATGGGCCATCCCCATACCGCTTTCACCGGTCATATGCTATGTTGATAGGAGGGGGAGGATCCTGTGCCTGTGGATTAGGCAATTCTCATGCCCATAGAGGGTCAAAATAATAGGATGAAGATAATGGGAATTGTACTGAGGAAACAGAGGATGTCATGTATAATAATAGGCTAGATGAATGCCTATATAAAGCAAAGGGGAAAGAAAAGGATTCTGTAGAACCAGAAAGTTAATCTTGTTCTGACAACCTGGATAGAAGCTAGCCACTTCCAAAGTCTCCAGATTTTGGAAAATTCCTAAGAATCTTCAGTCTGTGATCTGGTGAACTGGATGACTTGTAGTGTGGAGAAAGTGAGGCATGTCTTTTCAGCTGGGAGATATGTTTCCAAAGACAACATGGAAGTTTGTGCTGTGTCAGTAATAACTGTTGAGATACTTTCTATCAAGGCTCAAGGGCAGTTTTCCTTTGATATCTTTTCCAGAAACCAAAATCTCCATATTTCATATCATGCAGAGGTTGCTTAGTGGCATGTTTTGAAAATTTCTGAAACAAACAAAACTTCAGCCACCTTACCGTCTCCTATGCCCATTTCCTCTGCATATTTCCCCAAGGTGGGGAGTGGGGGGAGCCGTCCATTTCTTAATCATATCTGTCTCACTTTTTCTCCAGAGACCCAAGCAGGGCGGGTGCAGGTAAATATTTAGAAAAAAAAAAAATGTTGACCCGCTTGGCACTGTGCCTCTGTGCTTGCAGTGGGCTCGCTCTCAGCCAGCCGCTGCTCGTTCTCTCCACTTGTCCAGCCTGGTGGATCTGTGCCGTGGCATGCACTGCCTCAGTCCTGAGAGCCTGGCCACCGTCCAGGACAGCACTCACTGCTTGATGAAGCCAGAGGAATGCCGGCAGTGGGTGAGCGCAACCCCAGCCAGGATGCAAATGGGAGTGAAATCAGTGCAGCTTCCGGTGGGGAGTCCAGCGCCAGGACCCCAACAGGAAGGTGCTCCTGACTCCTTCAGTAGAAACAGATTTTCAGGAATACAAAGCCCTTGCATCTTACTTTATCCAGGGTCTTCACCACTTGGGGGCTATGTGTTTTTTTTCTTCCTTTGGCTTCTAGTTTCATGAGACTGCATTTGTAAGGGAAGGTTTTCTTGTAGCCTCACTTGCTCAACAGTGGAATGGGCTGACATGGGAAGTTTTGAGTTTCCTGCCTGGGGTGCTGGATACCATCTTGGCAGACTGTTGTGGAGATGGAACAAGAACTCCCAGCCCCGAGATGCTATGAGTCTTTGGTGCCCACTGTCCCCAGGACGCTGCCAGAGGTACGCAATCTGATGTGGATTTTGCAATGCAGTGTTGAGGTTAGTGATGCAAGTTCATGCAGTAGAAAACTGTGGCTGGTGAAATGGAACCCCAGGCTGCTGCTGGGGCTCAGAGGGCCTGACTCACGCTTCACAGCCCCTGCCAGCATTTCAGAGGGAAGCGATGTTGTCTCTCATTCCTCTTCCTCTGCTCATCCCCTCAAGGTGGAAGCTGGTCTTCAGCCCTCCTCTCCATTCCACACAGCCCCCCTGGGAAACCTCAGCCACACCTCTGGCTTCAGTCCCTGTCTCTGTGATGATAAATCCTAACACTGTGTCTCCAGCCTTGACCTCATCCTTTCGCAAACAGACCAGGTAATCAGCAGCCTATTGAAGAGCTTCATCTCACCCTTCCTGCATCTCAAACTGGATGTGTCCCAAACTAAGATGTTTTTCTCCTGCCTTCAAATTGGCACCCATCATGCAGCCAGCCACCCCATACAGGAACCTTTCTCTCTCTCCCTCTCTCTCTCATATGTTTCTCCCTTGAGTCCACATCCTATGTGTTCCAACCTACAGTGGGTCTTTTTATCAGTCTTTTTTTTTTTTAATTTGTTTTCGTTTCCCCATCATGCCTCTTATATTCATATTTATTTTCATATATCTTTTTATTCTTTGGCATGTGTGGGCCTCCTATTGCAGTGGCCTCTCTTGGTGCAGAGCACCAGCTCTACATGCATGCACTCCAGAGCTCCGACTCAGTAGTTGGACACATCGGTCCAACTGCTCAGCAGCATGTGGGATCTTCCCAGGCTAGGGACTGAACCGGCACCCCTTACACTTCAAGGTGGTGTCCTTACCCAGTGGACCACCAGGGAAGCCCTTTATCAGTCTTTTTAATTCCAGTTCTGTGGCCACTGATTTCATGATCCCTCTCCTAGGCTTTATAGCCTGGCCTTGTGGCTAGTCCCTTTGTGGCATCTCCCCCTTTTCTAAGCACCACACTCTGTGTAAATGGACAAAACAGCTGTAGAAAACTAGTAGTATCTATTCAAGTAGACATATGCATGTCCTATGACCCAGCAATTCCACTCCTAGATATGTACCCAACAGATGAAAGTGAAAGTCACTCAGTCGTGACTCTTTGCAACCCCATGGACTGTATAGCCTTCCAGGCTCCTCTGTCCATGGAATTCTCCAGGCAAGAATACTGGAGTGGGTACATGTTCCCTTCTCCAGGGGATCTTCCCAACCCAGGGGTTGAACCCAGGTCTCCTGCATTGCAGGTGGATTCTTTACCATCTGAGCCATCAGGGAAGCCCAACAGATGGACATCCATAAAAGCGCCAAAATCATAAGCGATGTTGTCTCTCATTCCTCTTCCTCTGCTCATCCCCTCAAGGTGGAAGCTGGTCTTCAGCCCTCCTCTCCATTCCACACAGCCCCCCTGGGAAACCTCAGCCACACCTCTGGCTTCAGTCCCTGTCTCTGTGATGATAAATCCTAACACTGTGTCTCCAGCCTTGACCTCATCCTTTCGCAAACAGACCAGGTAATCAGCAGCCTATTGAAGAGCTTCATCTCACCCTTCCTGCATCTCAAACTGGATGTGTCCCAAACTAAGATGTTTTTCTCCTGCCTTCAAATTGGCACCCATCATGCAGCCAGCCACCCCATACAGGAACCTTTCTCTCTCTCCCTCTCTCTCTCATATGTTTCTCCCTTGAGTCCACATCCTATGTGTTCCAACCTACAGTGGGTCTTTTTATCAGTCTTTTTTTTTTTTAATTTGTTTTCGTTTCCCCATCATGCCTCTTATATTCATATTTATTTTCATATATCTTTTTATTCTTTGGCATGTGTGGGCCTCCTATTGCAGTGGCCTCTCTTGGTGCAGAGCACCAGCTCTACATGCATGCACTCCAGAGCTCCGACTCAGTAGTTGGACACATCGGTCCAACTGCTCAGCAGCATGTGGGATCTTCCCAGGCTAGGGACTGAACCGGCACCCCTTACACTTCAAGGTGGTGTCCTTACCCAGTGGACCACCAGGGAAGCCCTTTATCAGTCTTTTTAATTCCAGTTCTGTGGCCACTGATTTCATGATCCCTCTCCTAGGCTTTATAGCCTGGCCTTGTGGCTAGTCCCTTTGTGGCATCTCCCCCTTTTCTAAGCACCACACTCTGTGTAAATGGACAAAACAGCTGTAGAAAACTAGTAGTATCTATTCAAGTAGACATATGCATGTCCTATGACCCAGCAATTCCACTCCTAGATATGTACCCAACAGATGAAAGTGAAAGTCACTCAGTCGTGACTCTTTGCAACCCCATGGACTGTATAGCCTTCCAGGCTCCTCTGTCCATGGAATTCTCCAGGCAAGAATACTGGAGTGGGTACATGTTCCCTTCTCCAGGGGATCTTCCCAACCCAGGGGTTGAACCCAGGTCTCCTGCATTGCAGGTGGATTCTTTACCATCTGAGCCATCAGGGAAGCCCAACAGATGGACATCCATAAAAGCACCAAAAATCATATGCAAAAAGGTTTATAGCCCTAAACCAGAAACTATGTAATGTCCATTAATATTAATAATTGTGATACCTTCATGAAATGGGATATTAGCATAAAGATAAAAAACAAACTACTTCTGTAAAGGCAACATGGATGAGTCTTGAAAACATTGTGATCAGTGAAAGAAGCCAAATGCAAGAAAACAGGGGAAATGAATTTATGGTGTGGAAATCAGGATACTTGTGACTAGGGAGTTCCTGAAAGAGAGCCCAAAGGGGTTTCTAGAGTTTTTAGTAATGATTTCTTTCTTTAGCTGGATGCTGTTTACAAAGGTGTGGTCCAATTGTGAAAATGTTTGCATTTCTCTATATGTGTTCAATAAAAAAGTTTACCAATACCCTTCCACCCACCCACCCACCCACCCAAGCAAAATTCCCTCCACGTTCCTCATAACCAGGAGAAACATTTCCAAACCCTAGAAGTATGGTCAGTGCTCTCTGTGATATGACCCAGGGCATCTCCTTCTCATCTATGGCATGTGTGCCATGCACCCTAGGTCACACCCCATTCTGCTTGCACATCTCTGGGTGCTTGTTTTTGTAGTCCCTCTCTGTCTCTGCTGAAAATGCCACCTCCTCTATGAGTCCTCCCTTGATTTCTCAAGTCAAACTGATTGCTCCTGGGCTTGCATTCCCATGGCATGCTGCTTTCCCCTCTCTCAGGGCCCTTCACTGTCTCTGCTTACATGTTTCCTTGACTGGTAGCAAACTCTCAGTGTCTCATTCACCTTTGTAAAACTTCCTGGAGCTGGTGCTGTGCTGGCTACAGTGCCCCAGTTAACGAGTATCTGACAAGTGATTGAATGCGTGCTCTGAGTTAAGCCTCCGTCTGCACTGCCAGAAAGCCAAGACGTCCAACTTGCCCGCAAAAAGCTTTTGCCGAGAGCCAAGTCCCTTTGGAAGGAAACACATCCTGCCATCCTTTATTGGCTGCTGACAGCCAAGCAGATATAAATGTGTTGTGCACCATTGTGGGCGTGTCCAATTAGACTCAGTGAGACTGAGCAGCCCCACTAACATGAATAAGCTGTGCAAATATGTGGTTAATGACCATGTCGCTCCGTGTCAATTCTTAATCCCAGGTAATTAGCAGATAGATAATTGGTGGAGGAATGGGAGGTGCTGACGGACGTCCCATCACTTGGGTGAAGCTAATGATTCTCCATGGATGAGTCTTGAAAACATTGTGATCAGTGAAAGAAGCCAAATGCAAGAAAACAGGGGAAATGAATTTATGGTGTGGAAATCAGGATACTTGTGACTAGGGAGTTCCTGAAAGAGAGCCCAAAGGGGTTTCTAGAGTTTTTAGTAATGATTTCTTTCTTTAGCTGGATGCTGTTTACAAAGGTGTGGTCCAATTGTGAAAATGTTTGCATTTCTCTATATGTGTTCAATAAAAAAGTTTACCAATACCCTTCCACCCACCCACCCACCCACCCAAGCAAAATTCCCTCCACGTTCCTCATAACCAGGAGAAACATTTCCAAACCCTAGAAGTATGGTCAGTGCTCTCTGTGATATGACCCAGGGCATCTCCTTCTCATCTATGGCATGTGTGCCATGCACCCTAGGTCACACCCCATTCTGCTTGCACATCTCTGGGTGCTTGTTTTTGTAGTCCCTCTCTGTCTCTGCTGAAAATGCCACCTCCTCTATGAGTCCTCCCTTGATTTCTCAAGTCAAACTGATTGCTCCTGGGCTTGCATTCCCATGGCATGCTGCTTTCCCCTCTCTCAGGGCCCTTCACTGTCTCTGCTTACATGTTTCCTTGACTGGTAGCAAACTCTCAGTGTCTCATTCACCTTTGTAAAACTTCCTGGAGCTGGTGCTGTGCTGGCTACAGTGCCCCAGTTAACGAGTATCTGACAAGTGATTGAATGCGTGCTCTGAGTTAAGCCTCCGTCTGCACTGCCAGAAAGCCAAGACGTCCAACTTGCCCGCAAAAAGCTTTTGCCGAGAGCCAAGTCCCTTTGGAAGGAAACACATCCTGCCATCCTTTATTGGCTGCTGACAGCCAAGCAGATATAAATGTGTTGTGCACCATTGTGGGCGTGTCCAATTAGACTCAGTGAGACTGAGCAGCCCCACTAACATGAATAAGCTGTGCAAATATGTGGTTAATGACCATGTCGCTCCGTGTCAATTCTTAATCCCAGGTAATTAGCAGATAGATAATTGGTGGAGGAATGGGAGGTGCTGACGGACGTCCCATCACTTGGGTGAAGCTAATGATTCTCCATGGATTAAGACCCACCCTCTTCAAGTGTTGATGGCTCCTATTTGAAATGCTCCTTTGGAAAGGGCCTAGGCCCAAGAAGAGGTGTCAGGAACTCCAGAGTCGGGTGTTGGCGTCGGCGCTAATTCCCTGAGCTGCTTCCATGCAAGACCAGTGCATGGGCCCCACCAAGGCCAGCATAGTGCAGACAGCTAAGAGTCCTGCACTGCCCCTGACTTGGTAGGTCATCCTGACGGGGTCTCTTCTCCTTTCTTGGTTTTGCCCTTTTTTCTAATGGCAAAGGGTGGAAGGAATGGGTTGGACATGCCATGTTGAGAACCCACTGTAGGCAAGATCTTCCTTACTCTGCTCCTTCTTGGCCACATCAGAGGCTTGGTTGGTTGGCCTGGATGTCAGGGTGCCTCAAAGGGGATGTTCCGGGAGTGAAAGCAGACATCTGAGATGTGTTGACGTATCTTACTGTGTGCACGGTGACCCTGGAGATGCACATTCAGGCAGCCCTGGATTAAACAGCTTTCACCTGTCACATTTAACAAACTAGTCATTAACAACAACAAAAAACTAGTCATGCTCAAGAGAATGGAACCTAAAGGCAGCTCAGCTATGGAACTGGGTGTAGAGGAATGAGCACTCGGCTCAGGAGGCAAGTTTTGAGGTTGTTGCTGTAGGAGGTTTGGTGGAAACATAGTCTTTATTTCTCTGGGATAAATGCCCCTGAGTGCAATTGCTGAGGCATATGGCTGTTACATATTTAGCTTTATAAGAAACTGCCAAATTGTTCTCCAGAGCGGCATTATCATTTTACATTCCTATCAGCATTGTATGAACGATCCAGTTTCTTGGACTCCCTGCCAGCGTTTGGTGTTGTCACTTTTTTTTTTTTAATTGTAGTCATTGTGATAGGTATATAACAATATTTCATTGTGGTTTTAATTTGCATTTCCCTATTGACTAGTGATGTTGAACATCTCTTCATGTGCTTATTTGCCATCTGTGTATCCTCTTTGGTGCAATATCTCTTTTGTCCATTTTCTAGTTGGATTGTTTTCTTACTGGTGAGTTTGAGAGTTGTCTATATATTGTAGATATGAATCTTTTGTCAAATATGTGGTTTGAAAATATTTTCTTCTGGTTTGTCTTTTCTTCCTTTTAACAAGGTCTTTTCTAGACAAATGTTTGTAACTTGAACAAAGTCCTATTCAGCAATTTGTTTTTCATCTATGCACTGTGCCTTGGTGTCAAGTCTAAGAACGTTTTGCTTGCCTAGTCCTACATTCTGAAGATTTTCCTCCCATTTTTTCTAAAAGCTGTGTACTTTTACATTTTAAGTCCATTTTCCACTTACACTTAAAGTTAATTTTTGCATAAAGTATGAGATTTAGGTTGAGGATCAAATTTCTTTCTTTCTTTTTTTTTTCTTTTTTGGCCTGTGGATGTCCAATTGCTCCAGCACTATTTGCTGAAGAGGGTGTCTTTCCTGTGTTGGACTGCTCTCACCCCTTTGTCCAAAATCAGTTGGTTATTTAGGTGTGGGTCTGTTTTGGGGGTTCTCTATTCTTTTTCATGGATCTGTGTGTCTGTTTCTCTACTAATACCATACACTCTTGATTACTCAATTGAGTAAATGATTCCTTTCCTTGAAATGGACTAAATATTCGTGTCCCTTCAAAATTCAAATGTTGAAATCCTAATTCCAAAATGAGAATTATTAGGAGACAGGAAGGAATTAGGTCAGGGTAGAGCCCTCATGAATGAAATTCGTGCCCTTATTAAAGGATCCCAGAGAGCTCTCTTGTCTGCTTTCCACCACATGAGAATGCAATGGGAAGTAAGAAGTCTTCATCTGGAAGAGGGCTCTCACTGGAACTTGGCCATGCTGGCATCCTGACCACAGAGCTCTAGCTAGCTTCCAGAACTGTGAGAAGTAATTTTAATTGTTTTAGTTCCCAGCTGAGCTGTTACATATTTAGCTTTATAAGAAACTGCCAAATTGTTCTCCAGAGCGGCATTATCATTTTACATTCCTATCAGCATTGTATGAACGATCCAGTTTCTTGGACTCTGCCAGCGTTTGGTGTTGTCACTTTTTTTTTTTTAATTGTAGTCATTGTGATAGGTATATAACAATATTTCATTGTGGTTTTAATTTGCATTTCCCTATTGACTAGTGATGTTGAACATCTCTTCATGTGCTTATTTGCCATCTGTGTATCCTCTTTGGTGCAATATCTCTTTTGTCCATTTTCTAGTTGGATTGTTTTCTTACTGGTGAGTTTGAGAGTTGTCTATATATTGTAGATATGAATCTTTTGTCAAATATGTGGTTTGAAAATATTTTCTTCTGGTTTGTCTTTTCTTCCTTTTAACAAGGTCTTTTCTAGACAAATGTTTGTAACTTGAACAAAGTCCTATTCAGCAATTTGTTTTTCATCTATGCACTGTGCCTTGGTGTCAAGTCTAAGAACGTTTTGCTTGCCTAGTCCTACATTCTGAAGATTTTCCTCCCATTTTTTCTAAAAGCTGTGTACTTTTACATTTTAAGTCCATTTTCCACTTACACTTAAAGTTAATTTTTGCATAAAGTATGAGATTTAGGTTGAGGATCAAATTTCTTTCTTTCTTTTTTTTTTCTTTTTTGGCCTGTGGATGTCCAATTGCTCCAGCACTATTTGCTGAAGAGGGTGTCTTTCCTGTGTTGGACTGCTCTCACCCCTTTGTCCAAAATCAGTTGGTTATTTAGGTGTGGGTCTGTTTTGGGGGTTCTCTATTCTTTTTCATGGATCTGTGTGTCTGTTTCTCTACTAATACCATACACTCTTGATTACTCAATTGAGTAAATGATTCCTTTCCTTGAAATGGACTAAATATTCGTGTCCCTTCAAAATTCAAATGTTGAAATCCTAATTCCAAAATGAGAATTATTAGGAGACAGGAAGGAATTAGGTCAGGGTAGAGCCCTCATGAATGAAATTCGTGCCCTTATTAAAGGATCCCAGAGAGCTCTCTTGTCTGCTTTCCACCACATGAGAATGCAATGGGAAGTAAGAAGTCTTCATCTGGAAGAGGGCTCTCACTGGAACTTGGCCATGCTGGCATCCTGACCACAGAGCTCTAGCTAGCTTCCAGAACTGTGAGAAGTAATTTTAATTGTTTATAAGTTCCCAAGTCTATTTTGTTATAGCAGTCTGAACTGACTAAAATATACTCTAATCTTTTTTCAAAATTGTTTTAACTATTCTAGTTCCATTGCCTTTACATACATTTTAGAGTGATGTTGTCTGCATCAACAAAAACTCTTACTGGAATTTTGATAAGAATTACTTTAAACCTGTATGTCTACTTTGGGAAAAATTGACTTCTTCATATGTTGAGTTTTCCCACCATGAATATGGTCTCTCTCTGTTTATTTAGACTTCCTTTGATTTTTTTTCATCAGTATGTTAGACTTTTCAGCACACAGTTATATGCATGTTTTGTTAGATTTATCACCTGCTTTTTGAGTGATTATAAATGATATTATATTTTAAATTTTGATATATACACTTTCATGTTAATACATGGCAATATAGTTTCTTGGTATGTTTGTCTTATAGCCTGTAGACCTTTCTGAACTCAGTTATTAGTTCTAGGAGTTTTATTGTTGTTGTTGTTTTTCTCCCTGTAGAGTCCCTGGGATTTTCATTGTAGATAATCACAGTCATCTGAAAACAGGAGCGGTAATACTGCTTCTTTTCTATTCTGTGTAACTCTTTTTGTTGTTATTGTTGCTCCATTGAAGTTTATTAAAAACTGCCACAAGCAAGCAAAGCCTATACAGAAAGTGTGGAAATCACCTCCTTTGAAAGAAAAACTTTCAGAAACGTTATCACTTAGGGCTCTGTATCCCCCAGTCACGTCTTCCTCTGTCACACTTCCGTCGTCTTCTCCCACTATTGTGAAATAGTAGTCTTCAAAGAGATTATCGTCTGGGACCCCCTCTTCCTTGGCCTCTTCCTTGGCCTTGGCCTCTTCCTGCAACAGCTTCCCTTTTCTTAGACTTCACCTTTGGCTCCACATCCATAAGTAGCGTATCCAGAGGCAAGCTGTCTGGCAGGATGAAATACTGAATGTTATTTTCTCAAGTTTCCAGCTGCACAGGTTCTCTGTTCTTCAGGGTCATTTTCACTGCTTTAAGATGTGTATTCATGCTGACATCTACACCTGTGATTGTTCCGTGGATCTGTGTTCCATTCTTTAATTCAATGGTTACAGTTTTGTGGTTCAATTTCATCAAAAACCTCACGAGCTTCATCCTAGCGACGCCGTCCCCTTTTCAGCTCGACAGTACACGAAGCCTGACCACCGACCACCGAGCGCCCACCGGGAGGGAGCTGTGAATGGCCGGAAGCACGGACTCCCCTCAGACGCAAAGAGCGTGCCTCTGTGTAACTCTTTTTGTTTTTTTTTTTAAGATTTATTTATTTATTTATTTTGGGCGGGGGTTGGGTTTGGGGGGAGGGGGGTGGGCGGGCCACTTCTATTGGTCTTTCATTTCTCTATTTTCATCGTCTTTGTTCTTTGGCTCCTGTGGGTCTCCCATTGCGGTGGCGTCTGTCGTTTCAGAGCGCCGACTCTGGGCGCATGCGCTCCAGAACTCCGGCTCGGTGATTGGACACATCGGTCCAGCCACTCTGTGGCACTTGGGATCTTCCCAGGCCAGGGCTCGAACCAGCGCCCCTTGCACTGCAAGGCGGTGTCCTTACCCACTGGACCACCAGGGGAAGCCCTCTGTGTAACTCTTAATGTGTCTTTTTCTTTGAGGCATGGTACTGGTTAGAACTTCTAGTACTATGTTGAATAAGAATGATGAGAGTGGACATTTTGCCTTGAGCTTGATCTTTGGGA
The DNA here is from genome assembly GCA_022376925.1 of Tragulus kanchil. Lineage (NCBI taxonomy): Eukaryota > Metazoa > Chordata > Mammalia > Artiodactyla > Tragulidae > Tragulus > Tragulus kanchil. The sequence continues at coordinate 44,956,977 of JAIOJX010000023.1, forward strand.
AAAATATTCAGTCTTAAGTATAGTGTTAGTTGTAGATTTTTGGTAGATATTCCTTGTCTAGTTGAGGAAGAACCCCTCTGTTCCTACAGTTTTGAGAGTTTTTATCATGAATAGATACTAATTTTTTCAAAAGCTTTTTATGCACTGATTGATATGACTATGTGATTTTTCTTTTCTTTAGCCTGAATTGTAGTGATTCATTTTTGACTATTGAACTAGTCTCACATTCACTGAAGTCATCTGTGGTTGGTCATGGTATATAATTATTTTCATATATTGCTGAATTTTATTCACTGACATTTTATTGAAGACTTCTCCCTGAATTTTTACCTTTATTTTGGCCCCCCAAAAGGATGAAATAAACTGACTGTTATTTTCTCAAGTTTCCAGCTGCACAGGTTCTCTGTTCTTCAGGGTCATTTTCACTGCTTTAAGATGTGTATTCATGCTGACATCTACACCTGTGATTGTTCCGTGGATCTGTGTTCCATTCTTTAATTCAATGGTTACAGTTTTGTGGTTCAATTTCATCAAAAACCTCACGAGCTTCATCCTAGCGACGCCGTCCCCTTTTCAGCTCGACAGTACACGAAGCCTGACCACCGACCACCGAGCGCCCACCGGGAGGGAGCTGTGAATGGCCGGAAGCACGGACTCCCCTCAGACGCAAAGAGCGTGCCTCTGTGTAACTCTTTTTGTTTTTTTTTAAGAATTATTTGTGGATTTGTTTTGGGCGCGGGTGGGGTTGGGGGGGGAGTGGGCGGGCCACTTCTATTGGTCTTTCATTTCTCTATTTTCATCGTCTTTGTTCTTTGGCTCCTGTGGGTCTCCCATTGCGGTGGCGTCTGTCGTTTCAGAGCGCCGACTCTGGGCGCATGCGCTCCAGAACTCCGGCTCGGTGATTGGACACATCGGTCCAGCCACTCTGTGGCACTTGGGATCTTCCCAGGCCAGGGCTCGAACCAGCGCCCCTTGCACTGCAAGGCGGTGTCCTTACCCACTGGACCACCAGGGGAAGCCCTCTGTGTAACTCTTAATGTGTCTTTTTCTTTGAGGCATGGTACTGGTTAGAACTTCTAGTACTATGTTGAATAAGAATGATGAGAGTGGACATTTTGCCTTGAGCTTGATCTTTGGGAAAAATATTCAGTCTTAAGTATAGTGTTAGTTGTAGATTTTTGGTAGATATTCCTTGTCTAGTTGAGGAAGAACCCCTCTGTTCCTACAGTTTTGAGAGTTTTTATCATGAATAGATACTAATTTTTTCAAAAGCTTTTTATGCACTGATTGATATGACTATGTGATTTTTCTTTTCTTTAGCCTGAATTGTAGTGATTCATTTTTGACTATTGAACTAGTCTCACATTCACTGAAGTCATCTGTGGTTGGTCATGGTATATAATTATTTTCATATATTGCTGAATTTTATTCACTGACATTTTATTGAAGACTTCTCCGCCTATGTTTATGAGGAATACTGGTTTATAGTTGTTGTTTCACATGACCTTAATCTGATTTTGTTGTGAGGGTAATACTAGCTTTAGAAAAAACAAATTGGACATATATTTCCTCTTCTATTTTTTGGAAGAGATTGTGTCATTGGTATTATTTCTTTAAAATGTTGGTAGAATTTTCTAGTGAAATCAACTGGGCCTGAACATTTATTTGGGGGAGTTTTTTAAAAATTATGAATTCAATTTCCTTTATACTTATAAGGCTATTCAAGTAATCTATTTCATATTGGGTAAGTTGTGGTATTTTTTTGAGGCATTGGTTTATTTTATGTAAGTTGTCAGATTTATGTGTTTTTAGTTGTTTATAGAATTCCTTTATTATATATTTTTTTAAATTTGATCTTAATTTTTTTATTATGTTGCTATTTTTATATTTATTTAGGTTATTTTGGGGTTTCACTGCTGCCACAGGCTCTTCTCTAGTTTCAAGGAGTGGGGGCTACTCACAGGTTGAGGTGAGCAGACTTCTTGTTGCAGTGACTTCATTTGTCGTGGAACTTGAGCTCTAGGGCACTCAGGCTTCAGTAGTTGTGGCACATGGGCTCCATAATTGAGGCTCCAAGGCTCTAGAGCACAGGCTCTGTAGTTGTGGAGCATAGGCTTAGTTGCTCTGCAGCATATGGGGATCTTCCCAGATCAGGGATTGAGCCTGAATCTCCTGCATTGGCAGGCGAGCTCTTTACCACTGAGCTACCAGGGAAGCCCTCCTTTGTTATACTTTGATGCCTGCAGGGTATATAGGGATCTTCCATTTCACTCCTGATATTGGTAATTTGTGTCTTCTTTTATCCTTAATCAGTTTTGCTAGAGGTTTATCCATTTTATTCATCTTTCCAAAGAACAAGCTATTTATTTCCTTGATTTTTCTCTATTGTTTTTCTGTTTTTATTTTCAATGATTTCGGCTCTTTACGATTCCCTCCCTCCCTTCCTTCCTTCCTTTTTTCCTTCCAATCTAATTGACCTATTACAGCATGTTCCAGGTGTATAAGTGATTTGGTATTTCTGTATGTTACAAAATAGAGACTATGTTAAGTCTAGTTACTATCTGTCACCATACAGAGTTATAACATTATTGACTATATTCTCTTTTTTCTGCTTTATTCAGGGGAAGCTTAGGTTATTGATTTGAGATTTTTCGTTTTCATGGTGTATGCCTTTAGTGCTATACATTTCCCTCTTGGAGCTGCTTTTGCTATTTCCCACAACTTTTGATATGTTGTATTTTCATTCACTTCCATGGTTAATTTCTCCTCCCAAACCACCCATGGACCATTTAGAAACATACTAAATACAATGTTTTCCATTCACTGATAAACTAAGGGTCAATTTCTGGATCTGTTTTTGGTCCTGTATTCTTTGTTTGTTTTGTTAGCAAACAAAGCCCTATAAGGATGACTTCCCTCCTCCTCAGACTTAGATCCATCTTCATCTTGACTCATCTGGGTAACAAAGTTCATGTCTTCTTGTCAGATGCAACCCACAAAGCCAGTCACCAAAACTGTTCTGTTTTTTGTTTTCTTTTTAAATTTTGGCGTCTTTTATTTATTTATTTCCATCCATTTTTATTCTTTGACCTGTGTGGGCCTCCCATTGCAGCGGCCTCTCTCATTGCAGAGTACCAGCTCTGGGCGCTCGCGCTCCAGAGGGCTGGCTCGTAATTGGATACACCGGTCCAGCCGCTCCGTGGCATGTGGGATCTTCCTGTGCTAGGGATCAAACCGGTGCCCCCTGCACTGGAAGGCAGACTCACTGGACCACCAGGGAAGCCCCAAAACTGTTCTTTTTAAGGTATTTCTTGGTAATATATTTCAGATACCTTTTAGAGAACTGTTTCTCAGAAAAAAACTATGGTTTTATTCTTTTTAAAAATATTGCTTTTATTTGGAATCTTAGTGCTTGCTTCGGCAGCACATATACTAAAATTAGAACAGTTACATGTAAAATAATGAAATTAGAACACTTACTAACACCGTACATAAACTCAAAATGGATTAAAGACCTAAATGTTATGACCAGAAACTATAAAACTCTTAGAGGAAAGCATAGGCAGAACACTCGATGACATAAAGCAAGATCTTCTATGACCCGCCTCCTTGAGTAATGGAAATAAAAACAAAAATAAACAAGTGGGACCTAATTAAACTTAAAGTTTTTGTACCACAAAAGAAACTATAAACAAGGTGAAAAGACAGTCCTCAGAATGGGAGAAAATAACAGCAAATGAAACAACTGACAAAGAATTAATTTCCACAATGTACAAGCAGCTCAGACAGCTCAACACCAAAAAAAATTAAACAACCCAATCAAATATGATTTAATTCTTAAAACGTTCAATGTGAACAGGGTTCCCAAGATTTCCAGTTTTTCCATTCACTTTAACCTTCTCACAATAGAGACTTCTCAAAATCTCTGGAATCAAGAATCCCATCTTCGGGCTTCCCTTGTGGTCCAGTGGGTAAGGGCACCACCTTGCAGTGCAAGGGGCACTGGTTCGATCCCTGGCCTGGGAACATCCCACATGCCGCAGAGCAGCTGGACCGATGTGTCCAACTTCCGAGTTAGAGCTCTGGAGTGCGTGTGTGCAGAGACGGTGCTTTGCTACAAGAGAGGCCACTGTGATGGGAGGCCCACACAGGCCACAAGAACAAAGATAAATAAATGAAGAATCAATAGAAGTGCCCAAAATAATAATATTAATAATAATCCCATCTTCTCCTGGATGAGAAAGATCCAAATTAAACTTCCAAGGCTTCCTCATGTTTCTTTGGCACCATCTTGAAGGCTGACCACACAATCAGAGTGCAGCCCTGAATCTTTTGACTTCTAGCTTAGTGCTTCTCTGAACCAGAAGCCTCATAGTGCTGCTGCTCAACTGCCTGACTTCAAACTGCTCCTCCTGTTCTAGTTCATGGTCACCACCTCCCAGGGGAGCTTGTGAAGACTGAAGGCGCTAGGTAGTGTCTGCCCTCTACCCCACAGGCTGCTGACTGTTAGCCATTATGACTGGTATCAGAGAGGAAAGGCAGAGGAAGTTAAAGCTGAGACTTGCCCAGGTACCAGAGTCAGGATCTGAACCAGTGACAAAGGCAGGCAACCTTTCAGAAAATAGGAAAGTACCAAACAGTGTTCAGATTTGACCATTATTTATTTTTTAATATATTTATTTATTTGGCTGTGTCAGGTCTTAGTTGCAGCATTCAGGTGTGGCATATGGGATCTAGTTCCCTGATTGGGGATCAAATCCAGGCTCCCTGTATTGACAGTGTGGAGTCTTAGCCACCGGACCACCAGGGAAGTCCCAGATCTGGCTGTTGTTAACAATGTATCAGACTCCAGGTTCATTTCATGCATTTGTGTGTTGTAGGGGGCAACCCCACATGCATTTGTGTGTTGTAGGGGGCAACCTGAGGGGGAAACCCTCAGGTTTCCTGAGGATGGATTCAGGAGGAAGTTTTCAAAATGAGACCTGACAGGTTTCCCTGGTGGCTCAGTGGTAAAGAATTTGCTTGCCAGTGCAGGGGACATTGGTTCGATCCCTGGTCTGCGAAGACCCCACATGCCAAGGAGCAGCTAAGCCCATGTGCCACAACTGTTGAGCCTGTGCCCTAAAGGCTTGCAACCCAAACGACCGAGCCCATGTGCCTTGGAGCCAGCGCTCCGCAACAAGAGAAGCCACTGCAGTGAGAAGTCTGCGTACGGCAACGAGAGAGTAGTCCTTGCTCTTCACAACTAGAGAAAAACTTGTGCAGCAACAAAGACCCAGCACAGCCAAAATAAATAAATACATAAAACTTTAAAAAAAGACAAGAGAGAGGCCTGAAAGCAGCTTGCTGAGAAGCAAGGGGTCTGCCAGGGCATGTAACTCACTGGCCAGCCAACCCTGTGGTGGTGTTTCGGGAAGGTCGTTTACGTTCGTTATAGTTTGGGATTTAGGTGGAAAGCCTGTTTCAGTTCTGGGGTTTTGCTCTCCTATCAGGCCGGCTGCAGGCCCAGACGGGCCCCTGTTGGAAGGAAGTCAGCCCTCCTCCCCTCAAGGAGGAAGGGCCCTCCCGTCTGTGGTCGGTGCATTGTACTTGCTGGATTCCAGGCTGTCAGTCTCATGGAGAGCTCCCAGGACGCTTAGCCTGCAGATTGTTTTGTTAGGTTTCTCCTACAATTAATTTGGAAATTACCCAGCTGCCCACAGCCTCTCCCAGGTGTTCTGTAAACTACGGGCCTGCTCCTGCAGCATTTGCCTTGGTGGGACCATCGCTGGCTGAAGCTGGGAGGGTCAGGGTGGGGTGAGAGGAGGGTGAAAAGAGGCCCGTGATGGGAGAGCTCCTTTTAAGCCACAGCCGTGTCCCCTTCAGCTTTGGTACTAACCAACCTACTTTGTAGGATCTGGAGCAAGCAGATCTACACACTTTGCCGACTTTATCTTTAAGCCTCACACGCCCTGTGGAGGTAAGTCAGGGGTGTGTGGAGGATCCACCCTACTCAAAGAGAAAGGATTTCCCCCAAGCTGCAGTCAAACCAACACGAACGCCTGCTGATTCCCATATCCAGGGAGCAAAAATCCTCACATGCTTGATTCATTTTGCTGTGAACTTTGTTACACCTGGAATCCCTCATAGGCAAAGGTCTGTGAACTTGGTTTTGTCCTGTTTTCTTGGAGCTCAGTTTCCTCATCCAAAAAAAAAAAAAAAAAAAAAAATTCACCTGAAACCTGCTACTTCCCAGGGCAGTTGTGAAGATCTAAAGGATAGCCTTTGTGGAAGTTCTTGGTACACCATGATCACAACCACACTTGGATAAGGTTACATTAGTCAGCTGTGCCATGGCTGAGTCACTGGAAGCTGGGAAGAGCAATGATGTGGTGTGAGCCCTGGACAAGGATCTAAGATGTTAGCTCATTGTACAGCTGTGAAAAGTCACCTTCTTTGTTGTTGTTCAGTGGCTAAGTTGTGTCTGACTCTTTGCCACCCCATGACCGCAGCATGCCAGGCTTTCCTGTCCTTCACTGTCTCCTGCAGTTTGCTCAGACTCATGTCCATTGAGTCATTGATGCCATCCAAGCATCTCAGTCCCCTTCTCCTCTTGTCCTCATTCTTTCCCAGCATCAGGGTCTTTTCAGTGTGTTGGCTCTTTGCTTCAGCTTCAAGGTCAGTCCATACAATGAATATTCAGGGTTGATTTCCTTTAGGATGGACTGGTTTGTTCTTTTTGCTGTCCAAGAGACTCTCAAGAGTCTTCTCCAGCACCACACTACAAAAGCATCAGTTCTTCAACTCTCAGCCCTCTTTATGGTCCAGCTCTCACATCTATATACATGACTACTGGAAAAACCATAGCTTTGACTACATGGACCTTTGTCGGCAAAATGATGTCTCTGCTTTTTAATACCCTGTCAAGGTTTGTCACCTTCTTTGGTCCTTGTTTTTTCCCTCATAAAAAAAAAGGGTGAGACTAGATAACCTTTCAGCTGTATAGGTTTTTTTTGGTGGTTTGTTTTTAAATATAAGAATGGCAAAGGAAATCTCAAAGGGAAAACCAAGAATTATTTATTTTCCTGCCCCATAAGGGTCACCTGCTTTATTAGTGAGGATGATTTTGGCTTCAAGTAACAGAGATGGAAGATAAGAGTCTTGAATTGCAGCACATTTGTTATTGCCACAGGTATAATGAATCATTGCAGGGTTGGTTCTTTTAGTAGCTCAGTGATGCCATCAGGCACCCAGATTATTCCCACCCTCTAGCTCTGCCATCCTCATAGGTCAGCTTGTTCTCTGGGGCTGGTACGCTCAGAGCCCAACATGGCTGTCACACTTCCAGGAGTCAAACTCCAACAACATTAAGAGGAAGAAAACGGCTATTTTTTCCCCCTGTTGCTGTAAGAACAAAGACATATTTCCCAGAAGTCCTGAGCAGACTTTTCTGGACATCTCATTGGCCTGGAAAGTGTCCTGGGCCTGTTTCTCAATGATCACTGGCAGGAATGAGAGAATCATGACCACATTTACCTTAGACGAGTCCAGACTGAGTTGGTGGGCATTCCAAGGGCCAAGAGTTCCCCTACAACCCGTGACCAAACTTCATCCTGAACAAAATGAGCGTCTTGTGAGCAGAGAAGAAGTTGGGGGAGGGGAATGGCTGCGTGGGCAATGAGCAGTGTCTGGCACACCTTCTTCATGAATATGCTGAAAAGAGAGTGTATGGTTTTACCTGTCCAAGGCTCCCCGCTGTAGGGTTGTCCTCAGTAGGCTACATCTCAATTCTACCGTAAGACCCCTGTGCCCAGTTTCCATGACTGGACACCAATACACAGAAAATGTGGGCACACTCCACTCCACACGGCATTGAGTTGTTATATGAAGCTTGGGTGGAATTTAGGAAGAAAGGAAAGTGTTGCATGGGAGGAGGAAATTTTGAAAATGATCATATTAAGTATAATTTTCTCACAGTGTTAAGAAACCCTTGGTCTTCCCTGGTGTATAATGGATTACAGTAACCAAAAATAAATAAATAAATTTTTTTTTTTTAAAAAAAGAAAGCCTTCATAAGGCTGCCCTTGAACACACCATGTTCCCAATCTCACTCCCTTGTCCTGAGGTCGGGACCTCTACGAGAGAGTGACATGATCCGTTTGTGTCTGAGTTGAGTCCTATGCTGGCTGCTGTGGGAATAACTGAGGAGAGCTGTGGAGGGAGCAGGAAGCTCCGTGTGTGAGGCTGGTGCTGTGATCCAGGAGAGAGATGATGGAGGCTCCCGGGGGTTGAGATGGGATTAGGTGGTTCCTGGAGAGGTAATGGTCAGAGCAAACGCATGACTGGAACATATACAGGTGTCTAGGCACAGCAAGTGGAGTGTTGGCTGGAGCCTAGAGGCGTAGGAAGGGTAACTATGGGCGATGAGGCCGGGATGAGGGCTGGCAAAAGGATGATGGAGGGTCCCACGTGCCAGGGGAGGCGTTGGGGCGCTCTGCTGCAGACAGCAGGGAGCCTGCGCCCATGGACTGGAGCTCAGCTTCCGGAAGTGAGGCTGGCAGTGGGGACAGAATGGACGGCCGAGGCAGCAGCATCATGGGGCGGTCTTGGCTGACTGCTGGTGGCTGAGAACAGAGGGGAGAGCTGGGCTCTATGACGCTGCGCTTCTCACACTTCATCTCTGGTTGCTGAGTGCCTCCACGCCTGGAAAATCATAGCTGGGGCTCTATTTTGCCCACACTCCGCGGAGAAGCCGCTCCAGGTTCTCAGACAGCGAGATCAGCCAGTGAACTGCACCAGGCCCAAGAGCTGATTCTGGCTCTAGTCCTTTCCTCCCCCAGGAGGGGCTGACAGTTGATCCCTGCGGCCTCTCTGACTACGTGCACCGGGTTAACCCTTCTTGGCTGAACTGGAAATCTGAGTCTCTGCTCTCAGAAGAGGGTTGTGGGGCTGGCAGGGAGGGCCTTGGGAGCAGTCATCCTTTCTACCCCAGGAGCCTCCGCCTGGAGGGAAGACGCTGGAAGGAGGGCAGGGATGGGCCCCACACTCATTAAGGACCCCCTGTCGGCCCTCCGCACCCCCTGTCTGGCCTGCTTTTTCTTTAGTTCACTGCTCAGTGTGGGCTGAAAAGCAATAGCCACACCGCTTTCCCCCTGAGTCGTCCACAGCTATTTATTTAACTGATCCCAGGCTCAGTTTGCCCATCCGTACAATGAAGGGTCCCCTCCCAGCTGCACTCCTCCCCCATCCTCTGGGCCCCACCCTCACTGCCACCCCCCTCTGATTGCTTCCATTTCCACATTGCCTTCTATGAGGGTGATAATCAAATGCAGTCTCCCTTGAGGGAGACATAGGTTCTAGTCAGGCTTGGACACTTACAGCCATGAGATCTGGGGTAAGTCATGTGTCCCTTTAGCTCTCTAGAAGCTCTGTACACACCCCCGGTACTCCTATTTATTCCTATTATTGAAAACTTGTGTGAACACTGAGATGAGAGTCCTGGTTCTTCCGCTGAGCTCCTCTGTGATCCTGGGAAGAGAGCCCAGTCTGGTACATGGCCATTGTCTGAACCACTTTTCCTCAGGGACCTTTCCCTTCGAGTTATCCTGTCACGCCAGCCCCGGCAGTCAGCACTTCTCAGGAAAAGCATGAGCGCAGAAAGCAAATTCTACAGAAAGCTGTGTGTGTTTGGGGTCGGGGAGGAGGCATTAGGATGCCCAGGATCTTGAGCTGTGCTGGGGACACTTAAACCCCGCCTGAAAGCTCTATGACGCTGCGCTTCTCACACTTCATCTCTGGTTGCTGAGTGCCTCCACGCCTGGAAAATCATAGCTGGGGCTCTATTTTGCCCACACTCCGCGGAGAAGCCGCTCCAGGTTCTCAGACAGCGAGATCAGCCAGTGAACTGCACCAGGCCCAAGAGCTGATTCTGGCTCTAGTCCTTTCCTCCCCCAGGAGGGGCTGACAGTTGATCCCTGCGGCCTCTCTGACTACGTGCACCGGGTTAACCCTTCTTGGCTGAACTGGAAATCTGAGTCTCTGCTCTCAGAAGAGGGTTGTGGGGCTGGCAGGGAGGGCCTTGGGAGCAGTCATCCTTTCTACCCCAGGAGCCTCCGCCTGGAGGGAAGACGCTGGAAGGAGGGCAGGGATGGGCCCCACACTCATTAAGGACCCCCTGTCGGCCCTCCGCACCCCCTGTCTGGCCTGCTTTTTCTTTAGTTCACTGCTCAGTGTGGGCTGAAAAGCAATAGCCACACCGCTTTCCCCCTGAGTCGTCCACAGCTATTTATTTAACTGATCCCAGGCTCAGTTTGCCCATCCGTACAATGAAGGGTCCCCTCCCAGCTGCACTCCTCCCCCATCCTCTGGGCCCCACCCTCACTGCCACCCCCCTCTGATTGCTTCCATTTCCACATTGCCTTCTATGAGGGTGATAATCAAATGCAGTCTCCCTTGAGGGAGACATAGGTTCTAGTCAGGCTTGGACACTTACAGCCATGAGATCTGGGGTAAGTCATGTGTCCCTTTAGCTCTCTAGAAGCTCTGTACACACCCCTGGTACTCCTATTTATTCCTATTATTGAAAACTTGTGTGAACACTGAGATGAGAGTCCTGGTTCTTCCGCTGAGCTCCTCTGTGATCCTGGGAAGAGAGCCCAGTCTGGTACATGGCCATTGTCTGAACCACTTTTCCTCAGGGACCTTTCCCTTCGAGTTATCCTGTCACGCCAGCCCCGGCAGTCAGCACTTCTCAGGAAAAGCATGAGCGCAGAAAGCAAATTCTACAGAAAGCTGTGTGTGTTTGGGGTCGGGGAGGAGGCATTAGGATGCCCAGGATCTTGAGCTGTGCTGGGGACACTTAAACTGCTCTGAAGGATCCTTTAGCCTTTCCTGCTGACTGTTGTGTCCTGAGAAGAGAGCTTTCTTTTTCTCCTAAACCCCACCTAGCCAGGACTTGGGGTTGGAGCTGCCAACTTTATTCCATACTTGGGCAAATGACTGCTACTTAGAGGATAGAGAGACCAGAACCCAAGGTCCCCAGAGTGGCTCAGCAGGGAGTCAGGAGCCTGTGTTCCTGCCCTGGCTCTGACGCCCCAGCTTTCAGGATGGTTTCAGATACACTCCCATTCATGTCACTGTCACACCCCACAGACAGGGAACATGAGGTGAGATGCAGTCTAAAGGTTAGGATTCCATGGCTGCAAAGTACTCCGAAGGGTGGAGGTGAAGGGCTCTACCCCAGCCGTCTCCTCTCTGCAGCCATCTCTGGTTGGGGTTCCTGCTCAGAAACAGGAAACTTCTGGAAGTTATTCAGTGGTCTCTGACCTCGACAACATAACACATTACCTCCCTCTGGCCCCAGCTTCTCTAAAGCTCTGCCTCTCTGACTAGGGCGTACAAATCGCTTGAGGTCTTGTTAAAATGCAAGTTCTCGTTCAGTGGATCTGGGTGGCACCTGAGCATCTGCCCTGCTAGCGAGCTCTCGGGGTACCCTCGCTGCTCATCTGTGGCCCACACTGAGCTACAAGGCCTCAGGGCCTCAGTCTCTGCAGAACAGCAGGGACGGCCAGCCTTCGGCTCTCAGCCTCCGGCTCTCAGCCTCTCTACTGGCCCGTGGAGAAGAGCATCCTGGATTCAAAGGGCCAGAAAACGAGTTCAAGAATGTGAGGGTGAAAGGGACCTGCCACCTAGCTTTGTAGATGGAGAGCCCAGTCTGGTACATGGCCATTGTCTGAACCACTTTTCCTCAGGGACCTTTCCCTTCGAGTTATCCTGTCACGCCAGCCCCGGCAGTCAGCACTTCTCAGGAAAAGCATGAGCGCAGAAAGCAAATTCTACAGAAAGCTGTGTGTGTTTGGGGTCGGGGAGGAGGCATTAGGATGCCCAGGATCTTGAGCTGTGCTGGGGACACTTAAACTGCTCTGAAGGATCCTTTAGCCTTTCCTGCTGACTGTTGTGTCCTGAGAAGAGAGCTTTCTTTTTCTCCTAAACCCCACCTAGCCAGGACTTGGGGTTGGAGCTGCCAACTTTATTCCATACTTGGGCAAATGACTGCTACTTAGAGGATAGAGAGACCAGAACCCAAGGTCCCCAGAGTGGCTCAGCAGGGAGTCAGGAGCCTGTGTTCCTGCCCTGGCTCTGACGCCCCAGCTTTCAGGATGGTTTCAGATACACTCCCATTCATGTCACTGTCACACCCCACAGACAGGGAACATGAGGTGAGATGCAGTCTAAAGGTTAGGATTCCATGGCTGCAAAGTACTCCGAAGGGTGGAGGTGAAGGGCTCTACCCCAGCCGTCTCCTCTCTGCAGCCATCTCTGGTTGGGGTTCCTGCTCAGAAACAGGAAACTTCTGGAAGTTATTCAGTGGTCTCTGACCTCGACAACATAACACATTACCTCCCTCTGGCCCCAGCTTCTCTAAAGCTCTGCCTCTCTGACTAGGGCGTACAAATCGCTTGAGGTCTTGTTAAAATGCAAGTTCTCGTTCAGTGGATCTGGGTGGCACCTGAGCATCTGCCCTGCTAGCGAGCTCTCGGGGTACCCTCGCTGCTCATCTGTGGCCCACACTGAGCTACAAGGCCTCAGGGCCTCAGTCTCTGCAGAACAGCAGGGACGGCCAGCCTTCGGCTCTCAGCCTCCGGCTCTCAGCCTCTCTACTGGCCCGTGGAGAAGAGCATCCTGGATTCAAAGGGCCAGAAAAAGAGTTCAAGAATGTGAGGGTGAAAGGGACCTGCCACCTAGCTTTGTAGATGGTGACACACAGGCTGGCGCCGTGCAGGAGGGAGCTGGTTCAGGATCGAGAAGCATTTGTGACAAAGCTGGGACTCAGGCCTCTAGTAAAGGGGGAAAAAACCCAGAAAACATACTCACTGAGGTGTTTACTCACTGGGCTTTCTCTGGGCGAATTATGGGTTACTTTGATTCTTCCTCCATGTTGTATTTTTTGTTTGTTTCTTACAACGAACGTGTACTGAGTTTGTATTAAGAAAAATTAATTTTAATGAAAAAATTCTCAGAGTTCTTAGTAAATGAGATCACGAGTGTTCTGGATAGACTCTAGACAGCAGCTTCGTGTCGTGGGCGTGGAGTTCAGCCCAAACCTTCGTGAATTCATTTCAGCGAGGTTACCCTTCCTCTTTCTGGCTCACGAATCACGGAGATGAGGAAGGCAGACACCCTCACCGTCCACAGGCGCCTCCAGCAGTTTCTTATTCCTCCTTGACCCCTGCCATGAGAACGCTCCCCCTAGAGCGCTGGCCACGGAATCGTTCCCCTTAAACCGGGGAAGAAGTTTCCTTAATCCGTTTTCATCGTAAACGACTTCGGGGCCAAGACTGCTTTTGTTGCTGGTTTCCTAAACTTAATTGCAGGCAAAGTTAATTTGAAAGAAAATAAATGTTACAGCTCTGGGGCGCATTCTAACGAGCCTTGGGCAATTAGAGAAGAACGCATCTAATTACCCACAGCCCGAGGGGCGCCTCCACACGACGCTGGGGGGTGCAGGGTCCAAGAGGGGCACACGATTTTTCTGGCTTCACGATAGGAAGAAGAAAAAGAGAAACGCACTTCTCATCTCTGAGCCCCTAAACGGGGAGGTCCTGTTTCATGATTTGGGGATTCAGAGTGTGGTGGACGGTCTCTAGACGCAGCAGTCAATGTTCTTACCGTCCTAGAATCACGCGGACTGGAGGGCTGGCCCGGTCCGGCTGCGGTTGAAGCGCCCAGGTGGCACGCGAGGTTTGGGTGCCGCCGTCCGGCAGAAGGGGCCTCAGAAGGGCTGACATTCTCCAACACCTCGAGGGCCCCGCTGCCTCTCTTGGCTCCCGCGCAGGAACCCCTTTCCTTCCCTCCTCCAAGCGCCCCTCTTGGGCACAGACCCTGGCTTTTGGTGCCATCTCATCTGTCGTCCCGGTTTCCTGGGAGAGTCGGGAGAGAAGACTGGTACGCTTTCCCTCTCCATCTTTCTCCTTCACCTGGACTTTACCTTGACACTCCAGGAGGCTTCAGGATAAGGACGCCCTTTTTAATGTTAAAGCCTCCTTTCCCTCGTGTGTCCAGTGCTCTACAGTTTACAAAGAGCTTCTATCTTGATTCGTTTAACTTAAGAAGGACTCCGATCGAGGGGTCACAAATTCCCACTCACAAATGAGGACCCTAAAGAAGGGACTCGTTAATGGCGCTGTCAAAGCGTTAGACTTGGTAATTAAAACACACAGAAAACGTCAAAGGCAGCATTAACTCGGTGTATATATCGCCTTTCCCCAGACCTAATCCCCTAACTGGGCTTTAGGCAGTCCAGGACAAGACCCTGGGGTAGAAGGTTTTCAGTTGCTGGCTACTGCCATTGAGGCGAGGCATCTTGATTTCTGCCTAGGAGAGCCAGACTGTCTAGCTGTACATGGAGAACCTTTGAGTTTCAAACCGCAGGGATCCATAGGGACATAAGGGAGGCCTAACCCCATGGTTTCTCCAAGCTCACAGGGCTGGGTCTTAAATCTGGATCCATGGGCAGTAGGGTCATTGCGGTCGCTGCTCCCTGCCTCCAGGTGGTTGTTTACCAGCATCAGAGTCAGGAAGGACCAGTGTCTAGACCCGGATTAATGCCGTAGCCATCAACCCCACACTGCTGTTGAGCACTTGGCTGTGGCTCGTCCGAACCGAGAAGAGTTGTACCTGTAAAAATACACTCCTGACTCTGAAGACTTAATATGAAAACATAAACTGCCTCAGCAATTTTTACATTGCTTATATGTTGAAACAACAGTTTGGACACATTGTGTTAAATACAGTATATTATTAGTTAATTTCACCTGTCTTTAAAATGAATACTGCTACCAGAACATTTTTAATTACACAGGCAGCATGATATTTCTATTGGGCAGGACTTAGACAAATGCCTGTCTGAACTGAATCACATTCTCATGTCTTTGTAAACAGGAAAGCGCAATCCCCAAAATTAAAACTAAAAATTTTCAGTAGTTTTCAGTCTTCTTTCCCATACTCTCCAACTCTTCCTAACAAATTACATAGAAAGAGGCCATCTTTCTCTTACCAGAACTCACTTGCTCAAAGATCTTTATTAAAAACAGTTCATATGAACACTCAAGTTTATCTGAAAGCTGCACACCAGCCTCTGAAATATTTAATGCTAGAAAGCTTTGCTCCAGAACTGGACCTTACAATATTTCTCAGAAGAAAGGTGGGAAAATGGTTAGTTTTTTTTTTTTTTTTTTCTGATCTTGGTCAGCTTGTAGCTTAAAACAAATAAATGAATACAAAACAGTTTCTTTCTAAAGCTTGCCTAACTGACTGCCCCAGTTAGTTTGTTTCTTTCTTTTTGCTATGAGGAGGCATACCGAGGTACAGCAGAGGGTAGCTGGGATGGAGTGACCAGCTCAACAAAATGAAAGCCGCCACCAACAGACTCTCCTGAGTTCTGTCATCTCTTCGAGTTTTAATTCACCCATTGGGTTCAGGGCTTAATGAAGAGTGACACAATGGACAAAGGTGCTACCAGGCATCTTACTGGGGGCCTGTCTAGCTGTACATGGAGAACCTTTGAGTTTCAAACCGCAGGGATCCATAGGGACATAAGGGAGGCCTAACCCCATGGTTTCTCCAAGCTCACAGGGCTGGGTCTTAAATCTGGATCCATGGGCAGTAGGGTCATTGCGGTCGCTGCTCCCTGCCTCCAGGTGGTTGTTTACCAGCATCAGAGTCAGGAAGGACCAGTGTCTAGACCCGGATTAATGCCGTAGCCATCAACCCCACACTGCTGTTGAGCACTTGGCTGTGGCTCGTCCGAACCGAGAAGAGTTGTACCTGTAAAAATACACTCCTGACTCTGAAGACTTAATATGAAAACATAAACTGCCTCAGCAATTTTTACATTGCTTATATGTTGAAACAACAGTTTGGACACATTGTGTTAAATACAGTATATTATTAGTTAATTTCACCTGTCTTTAAAATGAATACTGCTACCAGAACATTTTTAATTACACAGGCAGCATGATATTTCTATTGGGCAGGACTTAGACAAATGCCTGTCTGAACTGAATCACATTCTCATGTCTTTGTAAACAGGAAAGCGCAATCCCCAAAATTAAAACTAAAAATTTTCAGTAGTTTTCAGTCTTCTTTCCCATACTCTCCAACTCTTCCCTAACAAATTACATAGAAAGAGGCCATCTTTCTCTTACCAGAACTCACTTGCTCAAAGATCTTTATTAAAAACAGTTCATATGAACACTCAAGTTTATCTGAAAGCTGCACACCAGCCTCTGAAATATTTAATGCTAGAAAGCTTTGCTCCAGAACTGGACCTTACAATATTTCTCAGAAGAAAGGTGGGAAAATGGTTAGTTTTTTTTTTTTTTTTTTCTGATCTTGGTCAGCTTGTAGCTTAAAACAAATAAATGAATACAAAACAGTTTCTTTCTAAAGCTTGCCTAACTGACTGCCCCAGTTAGTTTGTTTCTTTCTTTTTGCTATGAGGAGGCATACCGAGGTACAGCAGAGGGTAGCTGGGATGGAGTGACCAGCTCAACAAAATGAAAGCCGCCACCAACAGACTCTCCTGAGTTCTGTCATCTCTTCGAGTTTTAATTCACCCATTGGGTTCAGGGCTTAATGAAAAGAGTGACACAATGGACAAATGTATTTCTACCCGCCTCACTGGAAAATGACATTTATGACCCAGCAGTAACAGCTGCCGAATGATCAGCACATCACGCTCAAAAGATTCAAGAAATTATGGCATAATTGGTGCCTGGAGCTAATCCAGAGATGCTCGCCCTGAGTAAGGTTAGGCCCTGGGTGGCCCACCTGTGCTGCCAAATATGCAGGGCAGCAGCAACCACGATGGGCCCTTCAAGATCATATGGGGGAGGGCTGAATTCTGCCGCCCTCCTGTACATCACATGGGAAGACTGGGGGTGTGAGTGATGGAGTTGGGTCATGCTGCGGTATCCCAGCACAGTCCAGATTCAGGGCCAGGTCTGCAGTTCTCAGAGGCAGGGAAAAGCAGCCCCTGGTGAAGCGAAACAGATATCTTTCCCGTTAAAAAAAGATTAAAAATAAAAAGTTACTTCTTTGGCAAGTTTGTCCTCCTCACCTTAAGTAGGAAGACGCTATTGGAGCCTTTTATTGTAATAAGGTAGTCAAAGGCACAAGAGGTCGAACTGTGTAAAAAGAGTTTGGAGGACACGGAAGAGTGAAATCGTGTGATTCTCCACAATTCCCCTAGACTGGGGAAGAGACACGACGCTGTGCCCCTTTAGGGCCAAGAACCCTCCCAGATAAAATGTCAGAAAGGCACGACCTTTAGAGTTGCGGCTCAACGAGGGTCTACTGCCCTAGTTCGTGGGCCTGTGATGCTTCTCCCCACCTCCCATTTTCAAAGCGACCCGGTGTATACGCGGCGCGCCGGGAGCCCGCGCCTGTCCCGCCGGCTAGGTTCCTGCCCCGTGGTTCCGCATTCGGTCCTCTGGAGTCCAGTCTGAAATATTTAATGCTAGAAAGCTTTGCTCCAGAACTGGACCTTACAATATTTCTCAGAAGAAAGGTGGGAAAATGGTTAGTTTTTTTTTTTCTGATCTTGGTCAGCTTGTAGCTTAAAACAAATAAATGAATACAAAACAGTTTCTTTCTAAAGCTTGCCTAACTGACTGCCCCAGTTAGTTTGTTTCTTTCTTTTTGCTATGAGGAGGCATACCGAGGTACAGCAGAGGGTAGCTGGGATGGAGTGACCAGCTCAACAAAATGAAAGCCGCCACCAACAGACTCTCCTGAGTTCTGTCATCTCTTCGAGTTTTAATTCACCCATTGGGTTCAGGGCTTAATGAAAAGAGTGACACAATGGACAAATGTATTTCTACCCGCCTCACTGGAAAATGACATTTATGACCCAGCAGTAACAGCTGCCGAATGATCAGCACATCACGCTCAAAAGATTCAAGAAATTATGGCATAATTGGTGCCTGGAGCTAATCCAGAGATGCTCGCCCTGAGTAAGGTTAGGCCCTGGGTGGCCCACCTGTGCTGCCAAATATGCAGGGCAGCAGCAACCACGATGGGCCCTTCAAGATCATATGGGGGAGGGCTGAATTCTGCCGCCCTCCTGTACATCACATGGGAAGACTGGGGGTGTGAGTGATGGAGTTGGGTCATGCTGCGGTATCCCAGCACAGTCCAGATTCAGGGCCAGGTCTGCAGTTCTCAGAGGCAGGGAAAAGCAGCCCCTGGTGAAGCGAAACAGATATCTTTCCCGTTAAAAAAAGATTAAAAATAAAAAGTTACTTCTTTGGCAAGTTTGTCCTCCTCACCTTAAGTAGGAAGACGCTATTGGAGCCTTTTATTGTAATAAGGTAGTCAAAGGCACAAGAGGTCGAACTGTGTAAAAAGAGTTTGGAGGACACGGAAGAGTGAAATCGTGTGATTCTCCACAATTCCCCTAGACTGGGGAAGAGACACGACGCTGTGCCCCCTTTAGGGCCAAGAACCCTCCCAGATAAAATGTCAGAAAGGCACGACCTTTAGAGTTGCGGCTCAACGAGGGTCTACTGCCCTAGTTCGTGGGCCTGTGATGCTTCTCCCCACCTCCCATTTTCAAAGCGACCCGGTGTATACGCGGCGCGCCGGGAGCCCGCGCCTGTCCCGCCGGCTAGGTTCCTGCCCCGTGGTTCCGCATTCGGTCCTCTGCAGTCCTGCCCTCAGGTTTCGCGGATACTTCGTTCGTAAGGACAGTCGAGGTATCTATAAATCTTCGCCTGTATGCTCGGCTCACATGGCGGACACGAACCGATCCACGCTGCCTGGATAGGCAGCCGCATGGCGAGCATGGTAGGCGCCGCCAGTGCCCGGTCCGAGCTGCCCACCAGGATTGTAGCAGGGCCCCAGCGCTCCGAACTGGCCAGGCGATGTGCGCCCATAGAAGTCCACCGCAGGCTCGACGCCGCCACTGCTGCCGCCCGCGGGGGGCGACGCGGGCCCGGCCAACCTGCCCGCCGCGGCGAAGAGGGCGCCGCCCGCTCCTTGCGAGTACGCGCCGTCGGGACCCGCGTAGGCCGCCGCATAGGCGGCCGTGCTGGCCGGCCGGGCGCCCGCGCAGCCGGCCGGCTGGTAAGCGGTGCCCGTGGCCGAGCCGCCGGCCGAGGCAAAGGCGCAGGAGCCCGCGGGCCCCGACGGCGCGGGGCCCAGTTCGGGGCTGAGCGGCCGCTCGGGCACCAGGCCGAAGACGCGGCACGGGCCTGGCGATGCAGCCGGGTAGTAGACCGGGGGCGGCGCGGCGAGCGACGGCGGGGCGTAGCCCGCGTAGACGGCGCCCGGGTAGGGAGGGCGCGCGGCGGGCACCCCGCCCGGGAAGATGGCGGCGGCGGCGGCGGCGGCGGCGGCGGCGGCGGCGGCGGCCGCGTCGTGCATGTAGGCCGGGTAGGTGGAGAGGTCGGAGCGCTTGAAGCGCTTGCGGCGCCGCAGGAAGCTGCCGCTCTCGAACATGTCCTCGGCGTTGGGGTCGAGCGCCCAGTAGTTGCCCTTGCCCGGGCGGCCGGCCTCGCGCGGGATCTTGAGGAAGCAGTCGTTGAGCGTGAGGTTGTGGCGGATGCTGTTCTGCCACTTTTTGGGGTTGTCGCGGTAGAAGGGGAAACGCTCGGTGATGAACTTGTAGATGCCGCCCAGGGTGAGGCGGCGCTCCGGCGCGTGCGCGATGGCCATGGCGATGAGCGCGATGTAGCTGTAGGGCGGCTTGCCCCGCTGCAGGGGGCGCTTCCGCCGCCGCCCGCCCGCGCCGCGGCCCGCCGCCTCCGCCGGGGCCCCGGCCGCCGCCTCGCCGCGCTCCTCCTTCACGGCCGCCAGCGCCTCCGGCGGCGGCGGCGGCGGCGGCGGCCCGCTCTCGGCCGTCATGGCGCCGCCGTCCCGGGTCCCCGGCGCGGCCCCGCGGCCCGCGGCTGTCGAGGGGCGGGGGCGGGCCTGGGAGCCGCGGCGCCCGGGACACAGGGTCGCGGGGACCGACGCCGGTCCTTGTGCAGAGAGCTCCGAGCGGCCTCGCCGCTGGCACCCGGAGCGCGGCTGCGCTGGCAGGGGCGCGCAGGAGGCCCGGCGCCCGCGGTTTCCCGGCCGGCTGTCGGCGGCCCGAGAGTGTCCCGCCCGCCCCCCGACGGCTCTGCTCGTGCTCTGGACCTCGAAGCCCGGCGCCGGCAGCGACGCGGGGACCGGGACGGGGCTCCTGTCGCGGGCTGAAGAGTCCTTTGCGCGCGGATGCCAGGCGGTCAAGGGATGGGGAACTGGTCCTGGGGCTGGGGCGCCGGCCTCAGTTCTGGGCTTCCCGCCGATCTGAGGATAACTGTCGAGGTCGTGAGTGTGGAGGCGGTTGCGGGCCCCGGGGCCTGGAACGGGAGCAGTTAGTGCAGGCGTGGGGGCACCGTGGTGGGGGCGGCCCCGAGGCCGGGACCGCGGGAGGCGCCGAGGGCAAGGAGGCGAGGCGACGGCGGCGAGGTCGCGGCGCGGGCCAGGCAGGGTGGCCGGCGACTGGTCCTCTCCACGGGGTTGGCCTCCAGCCGCCAATACTTCTGGCGAGGCGCTCCCCTGCACACACCCGGGCCGGCTCCTCCCTCCGCGGGTTTCTCCTCCTTAAAGGCGCCGGGAAGCTCGGGGCGGTGCCCGTTCCCCGCCCCCCCCACCCCGACTGCCCGCCCCCTGGGCCCTGGCGCACCTTCCCAGGTAGGAGCAACTGTGGCGGCGCGGCGGGAACACTGCACGGTCGGAGCGCGGAGGGCGCTTTGGAGATCTCCCGGGCCGGTCCTCATGGCGCGCCGACTGGGAGAATGAGGCCGAGAGAGTCATGGACTGTCTCGGGAGACCTCGGTGCCCAAACTCAGCGCTTCCGAACTTTGCAGCCTCTTTAGAAGGCTGGAACCCGCAGGTGAAAGGGCTCGCTTCACTTTTTGACTGGAGAGGGTGAGAATTGACTCTGGGGCGCTTGGTTCTTCTGGGTGGGAGACGAGGCAGGGAGATGTCCCAGAGGACTGGCTCCCAAGGTCTTACACGGGTGGTTCTCAAGCTCTGAGTCAAGGCTGCCTTAGCCACTCTCCATCCAGTCCCCCATCTTTCAGGCAGAATTCCTAGGTCCGACAGAGGATGTGACTTGCCATATTTCCACCGCGACTTCGCGGCTTAGCTAAACCTCACTCTTACCTGCGTCTCTATCAGTGCGTTTCCTCGCCATCTGCCGGAGACAGCCACTTCCCCTGTTTGGGTCCCAAGTTCCTTGACTCTGTTTCTAATGCTTCCACTGCTGGTATTTAGGGAAAGGCCGCACCGCCCCCACCTGGGTGACTCGGGTCTCCTCTCTATATGACAGGCAGCGAAAAACGAAGCTTACAGAGGACGAAGGCTAGGCTTCTACCCTCTCGTGGTGATCGCCTCCAGTTCTCTCGGGTCAGGAAGGCTCCAAGAAGCTCCCAAGACCCGGCGGCGGCTGAGCAGCTCCTTCCCGCAGCGGGGCGGAGGGCTGAGAGAGGTGGGGGCCGGGAGTGGAAGTGTTGTGGCTATCGGTGGGTCTTCCTGGAAAGGGCGGCAGCAGGGGGGGGGTGGCCGGCGACTGGTCCTCTCCACGGGGTTGGCCTCCAGCCGCCAATACTTCTGGCGAGGCGCTCCCCTGCACACACCCGGGCCGGCTCCTCCCTCCGCGGGTTTCTCCTCCTTAAAGGCGCCGGGAAGCTCGGGGCGGTGCCCGTTCCCCGCCCCCCCCACCCCGACTGCCCGCCCCCTGGGCCCTGGCGCACCTTCCCAGGTAGGAGCAACTGTGGCGGCGCGGCGGGAACACTGCACGGTCGGAGCGCGGAGGGCGCTTTGGAGATCTCCCGGGCCGGTCCTCATGGCGCGCCGACTGGGAGAATGAGGCCGAGAGAGTCATGGACTGTCTCGGGAGACCTCGGTGCCCAAACTCAGCGCTTCCGAACTTTGCAGCCTCTTTAGAAGGCTGGAACCCGCAGGTGAAAGGGCTCGCTTCACTTTTTGACTGGAGAGGGTGAGAATTGACTCTGGGGCGCTTGGTTCTTCTGGGTGGGAGACGAGGCAGGGAGATGTCCCAGAGGACTGGCTCCCAAGGTCTTACACGGGTGGTTCTCAAGCTCTGAGTCAAGGCTGCCTTAGCCACTCTCCATCCAGTCCCCCATCTTTCAGGCAGAATTCCTAGGTCCGACAGAGGATGTGACTTGCCATATTTCCACCGCGACTTCGCGGCTTAGCTAAACCTCACTCTTACCTGCGTCTCTATCAGTGCGTTTCCTCGCCATCTGCCGGAGACAGCCACTTCCCCTGTTTGGGTCCCAAGTTCCTTGACTCTGTTTCTAATGCTTCCACTGCTGGTATTTAGGGAAAGGCCGCACCGCCCCCACCTGGGTGACTCGGGTCTCCTCTCTATATGACAGGCAGCGAAAAACGAAGCTTACAGAGGACGAAGGCTAGGCTTCTACCCTCTCGTGGTGATCGCCTCCAGTTCTCTCGGGTCAGGAAGGCTCCAAGAAGCTCCCAAGACCCGGCGGCGGCTGAGCAGCTCCTTCCCGCAGCGGGGCGGAGGGCTGAGAGAGGTGGGGGCCGGGAGTGGAAGTGTTGTGGCTATCGGTGGGTCTTCCTGGAAAGGGGCGGGCACATGGGACCCGTTTGCTTCGAGGCAGTCCAGTTTCTGAGTTCATTTCCTGCCAGCTCCCAAGGCCGAGCTGGGTCTCACCCCAAAGAACCCTTGCATCGGTGACCCCGCAGTTCTGGATTCATTTTATGATCATTTGCAGGGAGGCCTTGGGCCAGTCCCTTCCCGGTCGCAAATCCTCAGTTTTCTCTTCTGAGAATTGAAGCCGGAAAAAGATGTACAGATCGTGGAGGTTGGGAGGAGGGCTTCTACCCTTAGAATTTCGAAACTTCGTGCCGAGCCCAGAGGTTCCGGCCGAAATGCAGCTTTCCGCGGGGCTGCGGGTGCAGGGCTGGGCGGAGCGAACCGCGAGAGTGCGGGCGGCCAGCCTTCAAGGGTTGTGCTCTCGTTCTTCGTGGTGACGAGCTCGGGGCAGGTTCGGCTCCACCAAGCACGGGGCAGCTGCCTTCGGAAGAAAGAGGCAAAGAGTCCAGGTCCTCGCCCCACCGACCCGGGTGTTTGGAAGCCAATTGAATGATTGACTCGAGGACGGATGCGCACTCGAAGACTGGAGCGGCTTCTCAGTCGCTCAAAACGCTCCCAACTTCCTTCTTCCAAAGCAACAAAGCTGCGAAAATCCAGGTTTCGTCCTGTTACGTTTTTTTCAAAGGGGAAAGAATTTAAAATTTTAACCAGATTACATCATAGCAATCTTTTAATACTGGATTTTGTGGTTCCGAGATTCAGATTTCTAAATATTAAATTTTGGACTGCGATCCTAGTGTGAATCCATCAATCAAATAATGTGATTCTGTAATTCTAAGATTCTATGGCCAATGCCTAAATTTTTTGACTGTGACTTTATTCCTTTGACTTTAAGCTTCTGTTCAGAGTGTGAAAGCATATTCTTTATATTTTAAGGTGAGGGAAATAAGGTTTTGTGCCTGAAAACATGATGCCATTGCTGCGAGTTGTAGTTTCTCTAGGTTTTAGATATTTTTGCAGCTCTAATATTACTTAATTTTAATTTGTCTAGGAATGCCTGATTGGAAGGTTTGGGACCTATAAATCCACACCTCTCTTCTTTTTAATTCTAAAATATTAATGCTAGATCCACTATTCTATACTCAATCTAATAATTCTTATAATATTTGTGACCATATGCTTTAGTGACTTCAAGATAGAGATTTTTAACCTCCAATTCCTATGACCATAAACTTCCGTGTCTCAAGACATTCTGATCCTCATTGTTTTGTGACTGTGCACATACTTTTCTAGAAATCTGATTGCTTTTTCTCAAACCTTTTGGCTACAGAGCTACGTCTGTGCACCAGACCAAGCCTTAGCATTCTGAGGTTAGAATTATTAAGATTATGATTCTAAGATTTCGTGAACAAAGACTCCTAAACATTCTGTTCCATACATATTTTATTCTAATAACACACATTTCCAAATTTTGTATTTTGAAGATGTAAAATTCGAATTAAAGGATTTGAGTGGACTGGGACAGTTTACCCGTTTGTATCGAAACTATACAGAAAGATCCCCCCCCTCAGTGCCAGGCCATTTCCTCCTCTCATCCAGTGTTCGCCTCTTGGTGTGGTGCTCCTCAGTGCGTATGGGATTAACAGACCCCACTGAGAACCATTTGAGAACTACCTATTGAGTTCCAGTCCCTTGGAACTGGGGTGGGCTGATGTTGACGTGGGTGGGTTCTGGGTGATTTCTATCCTCTTTGTGCCGGTCTTCAGCCTGGAGTGTACTCTCAGCAGCTTTTGGGAAAAGCTGCCCCTTCCTGGGCTATTTTATGTTAAATTTGGGGGGAGGGGAGAAGTGACCTGTAGGAGATGTTAGTAGCTTTTCCCCTAACTACTTCCTGAGTTTAGAAGTACCCTTGGAGAGTTCCATTAAATTAAAGGAGGGGAATCTTAGGACTTTTGGAAAATTCCTCCATATCTTGAGGCAGATGCCCTTCAGGCAGATGTAGAGGTACCCTGCTCTTCCTAAGGAAATCTTGGAAAACTCAAGCCCAAGGAAACCAGGGAAAGGGGATAATCATTGACCTTTACATTTTCAAGGAAGCCAGGCCCAGATTGCCGAAAGGGCTTGCTTAAAGTTGTGCAGAGGAGGTTCTACACCCAAAGGGAACCTCGGGTATTTGAGCTCCTTACCTCCTGGCGCTGAAGCCTCTCTGTCTTTTCCTGAGTTCTCAGAGCCTTCCTGGTGCTTTATGTCCTGGCCCTCTGCAGTCTCCTTACAGCGGGACAGTAATCTAATAATTCTTATAATATTTGTGACCATATGCTTTAGTGACTTCAAGATAGAGATTTTTAACCTCCAATTCCTATGACCATAAACTTCCGTGTCTCAAGACATTCTGATCCTCATTGTTTTGGGACTGTGCACATACTTTTCTAGAAATCTGATTGCTTTTTCTCAAACCTTTTGGCTACAGAGCTACGTCTGTGCACCAGACCAAGCCTTAGCATTCTGAGGTTAGAATTATTAAGATTATGATTCTAAGATTTCGTGAACAAAGACTCCTAAACATTCTGTTCCATACATATTTTATTCTAATAACACACATTTCCAAATTTTGTATTTTGAAGATGTAAAATTCGAATTAAAGGATTTGAGTGGACTGGGACAGTTTACCCGTTTGTATCGAAACTATACAGAAAGATCCCCCCCCTCAGTGCCAGGCCATTTCCTCCTCTCATCCAGTGTTCGCCTCTTGGTGTGGTGCTCCTCAGTGCGTATGGGATTAACAGACCCCACTGAGAACCATTTGAGAACTACCTATTGAGTTCCAGTCCCTTGGAACTGGGGTGGGCTGATGTTGACGTGGGTGGGTTCTGGGTGATTTCTATCCTCTTTGTGCCGGTCTTCAGCCTGGAGTGTACTCTCAGCAGCTTTTGGGAAAAGCTGCCCCTTCCTGGGCTATTTTATGTTAAATTTGGGGGGAGGGGAGAAGTGACCTGTAGGAGATGTTAGTAGCTTTTCCCCTAACTACTTCCTGAGTTTAGAAGTACCCTTGGAGAGTTCCATTAAATTAAAGGAGGGGAATCTTAGGACTTTTGGAAAATTCCTCCATATCTTGAGGCAGATGCCCTTCAGGCAGATGTAGAGGTACCCTGCTCTTCCTAAGGAAATCTTGGAAAACTCAAGCCCAAGGAAACCAGGGAAAGGGGATAATCATTGACCTTTACATTTTCAAGGAAGCCAGGCCCAGATTGCCGAAAGGGCTTGCTTAAAGTTGTGCAGAGGAGGTTCTACACCCAAAGGGAACCTCGGGTATTTGAGCTCCTTACCTCCTGGCGCTGAAGCCTCTCTGTCTTTTCCTGAGTTCTCAGAGCCTTCCTGGTGCTTTATGTCCTGGCCCTCTGCAGTCTCCTTACAGCGGGACAGTGAAAACCCCAGGCCCAGATGCTTGCGAGCAGATCTAAGAATCTCAGCATAGCCAGAACACAGCGACCACTGGATGACTCTGAGACAGTCAGTCAGGGGCGGGGGACGGGGTGGGGTGGGGGTGTGGGGTGCATGTCTTGGCTGTATAGTGGCCCAGCCACTGGTTGGAGCAGCGACACAGAGTGAGAGCTCCAGTAGTAGCTAGCTCATTACTGGCCCTGCAGCCTTGAGCTATCTACCATCCTTCTTAAG
Source organism: Tragulus kanchil (assembly GCA_022376925.1). Taxonomy (NCBI): domain Eukaryota; kingdom Metazoa; phylum Chordata; class Mammalia; order Artiodactyla; family Tragulidae; genus Tragulus; species Tragulus kanchil. Next base: position 44,983,246 of record JAIOJX010000023.1, read on the forward strand.
CTTCAGTTTCTGCATCTGTGAAGTGGGAGACTTCCTACCTGTCACCCTATTTTCATCCAGTCAAGAGGATGGAGTGGGGAGCATCACCAACCTGTGATCATCTTTTACATTGTTTTCAGGATGAAAATTGGTTGTGAAAAAAAGACAAGCTGCTGGGGAAAATTCAAGTCATTCCCACTCCATGGGAGAAAATGAGATGCTCCCCTCGTGAAGTAGTGGTTGGTTAAACTGTTTTCTGATCACCTAGAAGGCAATATGTGTGTGGGGAGAGTGTTTCAGTTTCAGTCCGCACGAGTGTGGCTTTATTCTGCTCCACAGAGGCGCCGGGACCCTTGGAGCTCAGGACATCACGGTCTCTAACGCTTTCTCGCCGTTGATTCACTTAAATACCGTGGACAGAGAATTACCATCATCCCTGGCCCGGGTAGAGAAACTGGGACTGAGAGAGGCCATCTGCCCGGTTTACCCGGCTCACCTCGAGGAAGCTCCCAATCCCTGCCTCAGATCCCTTTCAGCGCTGCCCCCTGTTCCTGGAACGGAACGGGGAGCTCAGGAACCGGCTGAAACAGCCAGGAGCTCCGCGGCTGCGGGGAAAAGGGCAAGCCTCTCAGAGGACGCAGACTTGTCGCACTGTGCACAGCTAGTCGGGGTCAGAGCAGAGCCTAAGCACCACCCACCCCACCCCAGGTTAGCTGCTCCGCGCTTTCCCAGGCACTGTGAGCGTTCCTGAGCGGAGGACAGAGGAGCGCAAGATGGATCCGCTCAGACCGAGTGGGGAGCAACTCGGGCTGCGGCGGTGGCCTCTCCTGGGAAAGCTGTGGCCTGAGCAGGACCCCAGGAGTTCTCTACCGGGAATCCGTTGGATTCTAGGACCTTGTGGAGTAGAAGCGGCCTACCAGAGTCACTGGGCATCCCGGTGTCTTGGTTATTCGGAGCTTTTCGCAAGGCCTTTGGACTCAGAGAAGATTGCGAATATTCATTTCAGTGGACACAGCTCCTGGTTTGCAACACAAACTCAAAGGCCAATGATTATCCTCTTTCCCTCTCAAAGCGGAAACGCACTAGATTGGATTCTAGTATCCACTGTAGCACAGGAAGAGACAGTGATTTGCCCTCCCTACTGAGGCCAGGCTCAGCCCTGGGCCTTTGATTCTACTCCTTGACACGTTTGTCCGCACTGCACTGTGGCCAGCAGGGCACCTCTCCCTGAAGCTGTCTCGGCTCCCAGGGTGGGAGTGGGATCCGCACCCAGGTGGTTAGAACGTGGTGCAGTGCTCAGGCAGGGACCCAGCCCAGCTACTGGTTGCTCAGAGCTCACAGCGCAGGGTGAGCCATAGTGAGTGAGCCTGGAGACACTTGTCCTTGGATGCACACAGGTGTGGGCGGCCCAGCCCTTCTCTGGTTGCTTTCCTTCTGGCTTTTTTGGCTCCCTTTCTCTGTCTAGTCTGAGAGTGTGTGTATCTTTCCTTAGTCTCACCCTCTGCCTTTTTTGCCTCTCTATATGAACTGGCCCGCCTTTCTGGGCACCTCTCCCCGGAGTCCCTTGGTAGAGTACCTGTGCATTTCAGCCAGGGTTGGGCTGCCCATACCAGCCCCTTCCCTCCGGGAGGATGGTGCAGACAGTGGCAGGGCTCGGTTCCCCTAGGAACTCTGGGAGTCCTGATCCTCAGGCTTCCTGTCCCTCAGTCTTCCTGCCCAGGCACCTTGAAGCCCTCAGCTCCCTCAACTCTGCTGAGCCTAGCTGGGGGAGAGGGAACGAGGTTCCGCATGCCAGCTCTCTGGACAAATCTAAGGCTCCAAACCATCCTCCCCAGCAGGGTTCTCCTGCTGAGTGTCTCTGCAATCTGGGCTACCTGCCCTCATCTCCTCCTTAGGCCTTGTGGAGTTAGAAGGCGCCTGCTTGGAAAGCTCAGGGGACCCCAGGAGTTCTCTACCGGGAATCCGTTGGATTCTAGGACCTTGTGGAGTAGAAGCGGCCTACCAGAGTCACTGGGCATCCCGGTGTCTTGGTTATTCGGAGCTTTTCGCAAGGCCTTTGGACTCAGAGAAGATTGCGAATATTCATTTCAGTGGACACAGCTCCTGGTTTGCAACACAAACTCAAAGGCCAATGATTATCCTCTTTCCCTCTCAAAGCGGAAACGCACTAGATTGGATTCTAGTATCCACTGTAGCACAGGAAGAGACAGTGATTTGCCCTCCCTACTGAGGCCAGGCTCAGCCCTGGGCCTTTGATTCTACTCCTTGACACGTTTGTCCGCACTGCACTGTGGCCAGCAGGGCACCTCTCCCTGAAGCTGTCTCGGCTCCCAGGGTGGGAGTGGGATCCGCACCCAGGTGGTTAGAACGTGGTGCAGTGCTCAGGCAGGGACCCAGCCCAGCTACTGGTTGCTCAGAGCTCACAGCGCAGGGTGAGCCATAGTGAGTGAGCCTGGAGACACTTGTCCTTGGATGCACACAGGTGTGGGCGGCCCAGCCCTTCTCTGGTTGCTTTCCTTCTGGCTTTTTTGGCTCCCTTTCTCTGTCTAGTCTGAGAGTGTGTGTATCTTTCCTTAGTCTCACCCTCTGCCTTTTTTGCCTCTCTATATGAACTGGCCCGCCTTTCTGGGCACCTCTCCCCGGAGTCCCTTGGTAGAGTACCTGTGCATTTCAGCCAGGGTTGGGCTGCCCATACCAGCCCCTTCCCTCCGGGAGGATGGTGCAGACAGTGGCAGGGCTCGGTTCCCCTAGGAACTCTGGGAGTCCTGATCCTCAGGCTTCCTGTCCCTCAGTCTTCCTGCCCAGGCACCTTGGAAGCCCTCAGCTCCCTCAACTCTGCTGAGCCTAGCTGGGGGAGAGGGGAACGCGAGGTTCCGCATGCCAGCTCTCTGGACAAATCTAAGGCTCCAAACCATCCTCCCCAGCAGGGTTCTCCTGCTGAGTGTCTCTGCACATCTGGGCTACTTGGGTGCTCAAAGGCCCTCAACAACTCCCCTTCCTCCAGGGCAAGAGCAATACACATTCCCTGGCCTGGCAGTTCAGGGCTTTCCAGACACAATGCACCCCTCCCACCCCTCCTCTCTGCCTTGGTCTTCCCTGCCCCCAGCCTCAGAGCACTCCCTGCCCAGTCTTCTCCAGTTCACTCACCTAAGTTCTCGCCCTCAACCTGGACTGCCTCTTGCCCACATCAGCGCAAATGTCTCCTCTTCAGGGAAGTCCTCTCTGATCCGCCTAAGTCGAACACACCCTTTTTGGGCCTGCCCCAGCATGTTTGGATCTGGGCATTTGTCACACATTTTTGTGGTGTAGTCATTTGGTTAAGCAGCTGTTTCTGTTCTTCACTGGGAGCTCCTTGATGGCAGGAAGTGTAGCTTCCTGCAGCTGGGCACTCAGGTCACCAGCACAGAGTCTGACCCAAGGAACAATGTGGCCCTGCCCGAGAGCCAGTTACTTACCCAGGAACAGCTGATCTTCTCAGCTGTGTCACCCTTGATTACTGATTCGCTCCGAACCTCTGTTCTTTGATCTATAAAATGGGGATCACACTAATGTCATAAGCAAGCTGTGAAGGTTGCTTTTATTAACTGCAAACACATGCACAGCTCTTTTGTTTACAGAGATTGTTTTAAGCAGTTTATGTGCATTAAGGACACCAACGTGTCAGGAGACCTGGCAGCAAGTCTCAGGCCTGCCACTAACTGGGCACTGGAGGGGCATTCACGAGAACAGGCAGAGCTGGCTCTAGAAGGCATAATGACTTGCTGTGCCATCTAGGCAGGCGAGCAGCTGCAAAGGAGCCTAGAAGTAGAGGTCTTGCAGGTGGTAGATGAAGCCTAAGGGATAATTCAGGTGCTAAACAGTGTCTTCTACCCTAGGTTCAGGTACAGAGGCCTCTGGGGTGATTTGGGGGCCACCTGAAAGGCACAGTTGGGCCATCCTGGACTGAAGTCTGGAGGTCTCAGGGGGCAACCTCTCTCCCTGGTGTCCTGGAAATTTAGGGCCCTGGATCTGTATGCAGCCCTGGTTTCTGTTTAGGCAGATCTGGCCCACTCTCTTGGCACAAGCATGGAACACAGCATTGAACTGGGCATATTCAGAGCATATTCTTCAGTCCAGAGGCCATCCCTCTGCTTGCCATGCAGTAGGGTAGGAGTCCAGGGTCCATGGGGATGATGACAGGATCTGGGCTTACCCTCTTAATATGGATTTGGACATACTCCAAGAGTAGGAAAGAGGTGGGAGGCTGCTCCGGGAGTCTCTCTAGGGGGCCTCACCTTTGGTGGGTGTTGTATGTGACTCCTTGTCTTCTTTCCTGGCTAGGCCAAACTGGCCCCAGGTGCTGGGACCAAATGGACTGCTGGAACTTAGCTCTGGGTCAGTGCTATAATACAGTAGTTTCTATCTACTGGCTTCTATTGCTTTTTTCCCCACCTAGGTTCTAACTTTCTCATATATAGCCTACTCTTGTATATGTAGTTTGTGGAGCTGTTTCTGATTGTGGGGGCATTTGCTGGCCGGGGATGGTTGACATTGGTTTCACCCAATGAGTGAGTCATACAGCCTAAACTCAGGTAAGCAGCTCCACCTCCTTCTCTGGTTCACTTTGCTTACCATGTCCTAGTACTCCTCCCTTGGGGACTGGCTTTCTGTCAGTTATGGAATTAAAATAACATAAGCCGACCAACAGTAGTGGAAGGAAAGAGCGTGCTCTTCATACAACACCATAGCTCTGTTCAGCATTTTATCAATGATAAAGAAGAAGGCATAGAAGGCAAGCTGATCAAGCTTGTGGCTGACCACGCTGAGGTGCTGATCATGGTAGCTGACAGATGCAAGACTCATAATAATCACCAGGTTGGCTACTGAGCCAAAATCAACAAGAAGACATTTAAAAAACTGTTATGAAAACATCATAGTAATACAGAAGACAAAGCCTGAAGAAATTACAATTGCATGCCAATTACCTATCATTTACCTACTAGGTTTTTCTATGTTCTATTCCCCCCCCCACCCTTTTTGTTCTTATGCATCTATCGTTGGGCCATCCTGGACTGAAGTCTGGAGGTCTCAGGGGCAACCTCTCCCTGGTGTCCTGGAAATTTAGGGCCCTGGATCTGTATGCAGCCCTGGTTTCTGTTTAGGCAGATCTGGCCCACTCTCTTGGCACAAGCATGGAACACAGCATTGAACTGGGCATATTCAGAGCATATTCTTCAGTCCAGAGGCCATCCCTCTGCTTGCCATGCAGTAGGGTAGGAGTCCAGGGTCCATGGGGATGATGACAGGATCTGGGCTTACCCTCTTAATATGGATTTGGACATACTCCAAGAGTAGGAAAGAGGTGGGAGGCTGCTCCGGGAGTCTCTCTAGGGGGCCTCACCTTTGGTGGGTGTTGTATGTGACTCCTTGTCTTCTTTCCTGGCTAGGCCAAACTGGCCCCAGGTGCTGGGACCAAATGGACTGCTGGAACTTAGCTCTGGGTCAGTGCTATAATACAGTAGTTTCTATCTACTGGCTTCTATTGCTTTTTTCCCCACCTAGGTTCTAACTTTCTCATATATAGCCTACTCTTGTATATGTAGTTTGTGGAGCTGTTTCTGATTGTGGGGGCATTTGCTGGCCGGGGATGGTTGACATTGGTTTCACCCAATGAGTGAGTCATACAGCCTAAACTCAGGTAAGCAGCTCCACCTCCTTCTCTGGTTCACTTTGCTTACCATGTCCTAGTACTCCTCCCTTGGGGACTGGCTTTCTGTCAGTTATGGAATTAAAATAACATAAGCCGACCAACAGTAGTGGAAGGAAAGAGCGTGCTCTTCATACAACACCATAGCTCTGTTCAGCATTTTATCAATGATAAAGAAGAAGGCATAGAAGGCAAGCTGATCAAGCTTGTGGCTGACCACGCTGAGGTGCTGATCATGGTAGCTGACAGATGCAAGACTCATAATAATCACCAGGTTGGCTACTGAGCCAAAATCAACAAGAAGACATTTAAAAAACTGTTATGAAAACATCATAGTAATACAGAAGACAAAGCCTGAAGAAATTACAATTGCATGCCAATTACCTATCATTTACCTACTAGGTTTTTCTATGTTCTATTCCCCCCCCCACCCTTTGTGTTCTTATGCATCTATCTGTGTTTGAATAAGTGTAACCATAGTATATGCACAGTTCTGTAGTCTTTATACATAATTCATTTGCAATATTTTGTAAACGTGCTACTTGTTGCCCCTTACTTCTAGCTTCTCACCTGTAGTTGGAAGTGGCATGGTCTAGTGCTGATTCATCATTTATGGTAGATAGGCAGTTAGGTAATTTCCAGTGTCTCTGATACAGGTGATGCTGCCATGTGTTTGTATAAAGAACTTTCTGTTTACTTTGAACTTATCCTTAAGACACATTTCTAAGAGTAAGATTCATGGAATGAAGAACAGTTTTGTGTTTTTTAATATAGTGATACCATGTTGTCTCATCACCCCTAAAGGTTTCCTTGTGCCCCTTGTGATTGATTCTTCCACCTCCCACCATACCTGTGTTAGTTTCTCAGTTGTATCTGACTATGCAACCCCATGGACTGTAGCCCGCCAGGCTCCTCTGTCCATGGGATTTCCCAGGCAAGAATACTGGAGTGGGTTGCCATTTCCTTCTCCAGAGGATCTTCCCAATGCAGGGATCGAACCCAGGTCTCCTGCATCGTAGACTGATTCTTTATCATCTAAGTCACCAGGGAAGCCATATCTATAGGCAATCACGGACCTACTTATGCCACTATAGATGAGTTTGCATTTTATAGAACTTTTTTTTTTTTTTACATAATCTGTTTACTATTCATTTATTTTTTTTAAATAATGATTTTTATTTTACTCTTTTCTTCAGCTCCCACCCCAGATCTACGGGCATCTGTGTTTTAATTTATATATATATATTTTAAATTTTGGCTTCTTTTTATTTATTTATCATCCATCTTTATTCTTCAGCCTGTGTGGGCCTCCCACTGCAGTGGCTTCGCTCGTTGCGGAGCACTGGCTCTGGGCACATGCACTGCAGATCACTGGCTCGTAATCGGGCACACCAGTCCAGCCACTCTGTGGCACGTGGCATCTTCCCAGGCCAGGGATCGAACTGGTGCCCCTTGCACTGCAAGGTGAACTCTTTACCCACTGGACCACCAGGGAAGCCCCTTTATTTTACTTTTTACTCTTACAGAGTTTTGTTGTTTACAGATACGTATAATCCCAGATTAGCTCATAAGACCTCTTGAAGTACGTTCTTGGACAGTAAGATGTGCAGAGCCTCTGATCACTCAGGTTTCAGCTGACAGCCTAGGTGGATCCCCTGGTCTAACAGGCTTGAGTGGCCTCTGGAAGGTTGACCTTAGTCAGTGAAAGGACAGTAGTCTCTACTCTGGCTATCTTTGTGAATGATATCTGCATTATAATGGAAAAATCACTGGTAGCTGGGCTTGAGATATCTTCTGCCCAGTCAACGCCCCCTAATTCAATGCCCCAAGATGCAATAAATCTTGTGTGTCAATTTTTAGCTCCAGGTAGTGAGTGGGTGTGTGTGTGATCAGGCCACCCAAGATGGCTATTCTCCTCTCTCTGTACCTCCCCTGCTCAACCAGTCCCTGCCTTACCTACACCCGACTCACCGAACTGACCTTCCATTTTGATCATAGAACCTAACCAGTAAATGCCTTGGTACTTGCTCCTGACCCCAACTACTGATTGTTCTAATCTTTAAATCAGAATGTTTCCTTTAGGACAGTTTATCAAAGGGTAGTGAGGGTACGCTTTGAGGGTAGTGCCTCTGACCATTTCCCTGGCAGCTGATGAGCCAACTTGATGTTAGTTCTGTCTGGTAACCTCCCTCTCCCCTTTGTAGTGAAGGATGGCTTGCCTGCTGTGCATGTCCATGATGGGGTCTCATTCCAGGACCCTTTTGTGTTATCCTCTGTCCAAGAAACCACTGTGTCACTGTTGCTGTCTCTGGGTTCTTTCTTTGGTCTTAGGCTTGGTCTTTCAAGCCTGCAGATATAACCCCACAGTGAGTTTGAGAAGATCCTGCTTCCTCTCCAGGTTCAATCTCTTCAATCATTGAACGGAGGGGGAAGATTTGGTTGGCTAGGTCAGCAGTTGTCCTTACCCCATGGAAGAGAAGACTATGAAGTATGCTCCAGTCCTCATGAGTACTAAGCATGGTTTATTAAGTCATTCATAGATCTTGTGTATATATATATATATATATATATATATATATATGCACATATTTTTTAAGTGTGTGTATAGTTGTGTTATAAATAAAATACAAATATATTTAAGATGTTATTGAAATGTTGGTTTTTTTTTGTACCTGAAATTAATCTGTGTTTACTAAGTAATATGTCTACCTTGCATGTATGCGTGCATGTTGTGAGAACTGTGGAATTTATAGCTGTTAAAAAAGTATTCTTGGGCTTCCCTGGTGGTCCAGTGAATAGAGAGTCTGCCTTGCAGTGCAAGGGGCGCTGGTTCAATCCCTGGCCTGGGAAGATCACACGTGCCGTGGAGCGGCTGAACTGATGTGTAAAACTACCAAGCCAGAGCTGGTGCCCAGAGCTGGTGCTCTGCAGCGAGAGAGGGCACTGTGATGAGAGGCCCACACAGGCCAAAGAACAAAGATAAACAAGTGAAAGATCAATAGAAGTGGCCCCCCCAAAAAAGGTATTCTCACATTCAGAACAATTGAAAAGCACCAAGAGACTCCCTGTGGTCCTTCTAGCCAGATGGAATAATAGCAAGCATATATAACAAGCAGTATGTTATTCAATGAGTATAAGGTTACAGTTATACAAGATGAATCAGTTGTAGAGATCCCCTTAGGACATCTAACTATAGTGCCTATAGGTACATTAAGATGTCGTGCAATTAAAAATTTGTTAAGAGGATGGATTGCATGCTAAATGTTCTTATCACACACACAGAAATTAAGGGACATAATGAACTTTTCTGAGGTAACAGACGTGTCTGTCCCTTGATATGATGATAGTATCACATATGCATATGTCCAAACTCATCACAATAATGTAATAAATATGCACAGGGTTTTGTGTATTTATTATATGTCAATAAAGCTATTTAAGAAAACCAAAGCAGTAAGTCAGGGGTGTCGACCAATTACAGTAAATGTGCTGGACCAGGCCCAATCAGAATGGAAAGTCTGCTACAACAATAGCCTTCCCCTCCCCTCGCCCCCTCCCCGCCTTGCACCCGCCCTTGCTGTTTCAGGCTTTAAGCTTTTAGTTACAGAATACTGGGGACATTCTGGGCCAGGGGAAGGGTGGCTCAGGGCAAGGGTAGGGGTGGGGATGGGGGCTCAGCAGTGGCTGTTTATCTGTGGGGCGCACAGTATTTCATTATCGAAATGTTTACAGATTGCGTGCAGGTCATCATCCTCCAGTGGCTGCACAGAGACGGCATTTGGTGTCCGGACGTGGGCTTGGGCTCTTCCTTCCTGTACAGCTGCACTCCCCATGGCCACAGCCCACCTGGTATCAGTGCACCCTTCTGCCCCGAATTTGACTTTAAAATGCTCCATCGTACAGGAGAGTTTTGTACCCAGCTGGTAAACTTGTGACCCTCTAAATCTGGTTTTGGTTGAATGAGTTCATCTCCTCACTGTGCATGTACAGGTGAGCTGTGTGAAGAGAAGGCAGCACAATTTGAGGTCAGGAATTGGTTCTGGCTTCACGTCTCAGTTCAACTACTTTTCCTCCTTATGCCCCTGGGGACAAGTCAATAAATGAGGTGGTGACATCTTTCCCATCCCCTAAGTCCATGCTGAGGTTCGAGTGAGAGAAAGGAAGAGAGGTACTTTGCAAATAGTTAAGTATTGTGCACACATGAGCGAGTCTCTGTTCCATAGACCGAAGGATCTGACTGTTAAGAATGTTGCTTGGCTGCTTCTGATTGAACCAGGGATTACAGATCTGCCATCTATTTAATGTTTCCTGACTATCCTCTTCATGTGACTATGATACAGCTTTAGCTTTTAGTGAACAGGGGACAATCACTGCAGAAAGTGTGATCTTTCTTTCCCCTTACCCCAAAAGATCAGAGCTGATACAGGCTGCCAAAGAGTAACTAATTCCTTTTATAAATGGAGTCGCTGAGGTCCAGAGAGGATCAGCGAATAGCCCAAAGGCGCATAGTAAGGTTTTTCAGTTGCTCAGCTCCTTTCACCACAATATGTGATATGTCTCATGGAAAACCATTCATTCACATGTTCGATGATTTGGTAGCATTTGTTGAGTCTCTATTAAATGCGGGGCTCGGTGCTGACTAGCCTTCCACTCAAGGCCCCAATCAGAATGGAAAGTCTGCTACAACAATAGCCTTCCTCCCTCGCCCCTCCCGCCTTGCACCCGCCTTGCTGTTTCAGGTTTAGCTTTTAGTTACAGAATACTGGGGACATTCTGGGCCAGGGAAGGGTGGCTCAGGGCAAGGGTAGGGGTGGGGATGGGGGCTCAGCAGTGGCTGTTTATCTGTGGGCGCACAGTATTTCATTATCGAAATGTTTACAGATTGCGTGCAGGTCATCATCCTCCAGTGGCTGCACAGAGACGGCATTTGGTGTCCGGACGTGGGCTTGGGCTCTTCCTTCCTGTACAGCTGCACTCCCCATGGCCACAGCCCACCTGGTATCAGTGCACCCTTCTGCCCCGAATTTGACTTTAAAATGCTCCATCGTACAGGAGAGTTTTGTACCCAGCTGGTAAACTTGTGACCCTCTAAATCTGGTTTTGGTTGAATGAGTTCATCTCCTCACTGTGCATGTACAGGTGAGCTGTGTGAAGAGAAGGCAGCACAATTTGAGGTCAGGAATTGGTTCTGGCTTCACGTCTCAGTTCAACTACTTTTCCTCCTTATGCCCCTGGGGACAAGTCAATAAATGAGGTGGTGACATCTTTCCCATCCCCTAAGTCCATGCTGAGGTTCGAGTGAGAGAAAGGAAGAGAGGTACTTTGCAAATAGTTAAGTATTGTGCACACATGAGCGAGTCTCTGTTCCATAGACCGAAGGATCTGACTGTTAAGAATGTTGCTTGGCTGCTTCTGATTGAACCAGGGATTACAGATCTGCCATCTATTTAATGTTTCCTGACTATCCTCTTCATGTGACTATGATACAGCTTTAGCTTTTAGTGAACAGGGGACAATCACTGCAGAAAGTGTGATCTTTCTTTCCCCTTACCCCAAAAGATCAGAGCTGATACAGGCTGCCAAAGAGTAACTAATTCCTTTTATAAATGGAGTCGCTGAGGTCCAGAGAGGATCAGCGAATAGCCCAAAGGCGCATAGTAAGGTTTTTCAGTTGCTCAGCTCCTTTCACCACAATATGTGATATGTCTCATGGAAAACCATTCATTCACATTTTCGATTATTTGGTAGCATTTGTTGAGTCTCTAGTAAATGCTGGGCTCTGTGCTGACTATTTTGTGGGCAGACAAGTTGGATACAATTCTACTCTGAAGGTATTCATGCATGACTCTGGGCAGAGAATATTTTTTTCAGGATCCTGAGAGGGGACCAGAGAAAGTTATTTATACAGGTCTAGCAACCTCCCTTGGGAATGGAGGTGTTTTTTGAGAACAATCAAAACGTGTGATGAAGGGATGGGAGGTGAAGGAGGTTTAGAAGGGAGGACGCATGTGTATGCCTATCGTTGATTCGCAGGGTTGATGTGAGGCAGAAACCCACACAATATTGTAAAGCAATTATAATTCAATTAAAAAAAAAAAGACAACCACTCATTAAAAAAAAAGTGTGATAAAGCTCAGCAGCACTGATGCAACACCAGTGAACAGCCAACCATCCTCATCAGTTGTCTCATCCAGTGTTCCTAAGTGCGTTAGACTACAGATGGGGACACTGAAGCCTCAAGAAGGGAAGGGATACAACCAGGATCACAGGGCTAGACTATGCCAAAGCCACTTTGACAGAAAACAGGGTATGAGTCTGGGTCCTGTGGGTCTTATGAACCGGCTCAATTTAGGTGGAAAGAACATAGATTTGGGTGTTAAGGAGACCCGGGTTCAAATTCAAGGCATACCATTTCCCAGCTGTGTGAGTTCCCAGCAAGTTCCTCTTTGGGAGAATGTTTTCTTCATGTGCAACATAGAGATAACAGGGGACTTACCTTGTAGGACTCCTGTGACGGTGAAATCAGCGCCCAAGGGTGAAGCCCTTATTGTCTGCATGTGGTGAACAGTCAGTACCCGCTCCTTTGCTGCCTCTACCAGCCCCTGGAGTGGGCACCTTGACCAATAACCAAGGCCCCGGGTACTCCTTGGAGAAGCGAATGGCAAACCCATCCAGTATTCTTGCCTAGAGAATCCCATGGACAGAGGAGCCTGGTGGGGGTACCGTCCATGGGGTTGCAAAGAGTCGGACACAACTAAGCAAGACTAGCAAGTACTCCTGGCTTTTTGCACCTGAGTCCTGTGTTCCATGACCAAAGCCTGGAAGGTTTTCCATGGTTGAACAATACCAAGGGCAGTGGTAAAGGTGAGGTGTGCTGCAGACTCATACCTGAAAATTGGGGCCTCTCTCCCAAAGCTCGCTCGTTCTCCCTCCCTCATGGGTGGAGCCCAGTCAAAGCTTCTGAAGGCCCAGTTTGGATGCCGGAGACACCTGCCATGCCTGACTGCACGGGGTGTCAGTTCTGCCTTGTTCCCTGCTGCATTCCGGCTTCGTATGTCAGCACCTCATGAAAATCTTCCAAGTCCTGGTTTTGAATAGCCCCTTGGCTGCCTGGGAGTGAAGAGGCTGGCTCTGTTTTGCCTGTCAAATCATCCGCTTTGTCTTTCCATGGGCAGGTAAGCTGGGTCTCCTTACATAATACCGACTGGGCCATCACTGTCAGGGCTGATTCTGCCCAACTCAGACTGAACAAACAGCCTTTCAGCCCCACCAGCCGAAGCTGAGGCTGTGCAGTGGCAGGATTGCTATTCTTGGGAGCAGTTAAATGACAGTCTGAGATGCCGTGCACTCCAGTGGGGAAGGAGCTCAGCTCTGACTTGCCTCTCCAGACCAAGGCAAATCCTCCTTTCTCAGCTGAGTCAGATCTTCCCAAGGACTCCTGTTTTCACTCCTGGGCATGCAATATAGCCAGTGGGCAAAATGAAACAAGAGGTAGCCCCTCATATACAAAGAGCCCTTAATACGTGCAGAGAATTTGATAACCATACCACATTTCTTTTGCCTTAACTGCTAGGAGACTTGGAACAAACAGTACTGGAGGCAATAGTCAACTCATTCAAATTGTCTTGGTAACATCCTCTGCTCCTTTTAATTGGTTCTCATTTAGTCTTTAATCTTTTGCATTTTTTGGCTGCACCGTGAGGCAAGCTGGGTCTTAGTTCCCTCATCAGGGATCGAATTGTGTGCCCCTGCAGTGGAAGTGCAGATTCTTGACCACTGGACTGTTAGGAAAGTTCCTAACCAATCTTTCTTTAATGTATTTTTTATTGTGATAAAATACAACATACAATTTACCATTAGGGACATTTATGACACTCACTATGCTGTAAACCATTGCCACTATCCAGTTACAGAACATTTTCATCACCCCACAAGGGAATTGCTGACTCATTAAGTTGACATTGCCCATTCTTTAAGATATCACAGGATCCTTGTAACATGAGTCAAGAGTATGGATTCTAAATAAATATAACAAATAAAAGAACAACTCAAATTTCATGAGTTATTAGCTAGACATACTCACTTTTTTTTTCAATTTTTAAAAATTTTTATTCTTTATTTTAAAGGTTTTACAGAGTTTTGTTGTTCACAGACATGTATGTTCCCAAATCAGTCATATGCATATCCATGGTCCCCACCCCCATAGTTCCCCTCATCCCACCCCTCCAGACCATCGCCCCAAGCCATTGTAAGCACTCCTATTCCCTTAGCACAATGACACTAGCTATCTTTTCCACACATAACAGTATAGGTTTCCATGTTACTCCCTCCATGCTTCCCCTTCCCTATTTCTTCCCCACAATGTCACTATGTCTATGCTCTGTCTGTTTTTCCATGAGTTCCCTGCGTGTGTTATCAAGACCGTCCTACTAGATTTCATATATGTGTGTTAGTATACTGTATTTGTCTTTCTCTTTCTGACTTACTTCACTTTTTATGATAGGTTCTAGAGCCAGCCACTTCATTAGGACTGAGTCTTCTGCATTTCTTTTAACAGCTGAGTAGTATTCCATTGTATATATGTACCAGAGCTTCTGGATCCATTCATTCATCGATGGACATCTAGGTTGCTTCCAAGTTCTGGCTATTGTATAGAGAGCTGCAATGAACACTGGGATACAGGTGCTTCTTTCAGTTTTGATTTCATCAGGATATAAGCCTAAGAGTGGGATTGGTGGGTCATAGGGTGCTTATGTTTTTAGTTTTTAAAGAAATCTCCATATTGTCTTCCATAGAGGCTGTATCAGTTTACATCCCCACCAGCAATGCAAGAGGGTTCCCTTTTCTCTACACCCTCTCCGGCATTTATTGTCTACAGATTTGTTGATGATGGCCATTCTGACGGGTGTGAGGTGGTATCTCATTGTAGTTTTAATTTGCACTTCTCTAATAATAAGCGAGGTTGAGCATCGTTTCATGTGCCATCTGTATGTCCTCTTTGGAGAGGCGTCTCTTTAGATCTTTTTCCCATTTTTTGATTGGGTTGTTCGTTTTTCCTGCGCTGAGTTGTCTGAGCTGCTTGTAGATTTTGGAGATTAATTCTTTGTCTGTTGTTTCATTTACTATGATTTTCTCCCACTCTGTGGGGTGTCTGTTGAGCTTTTTTGTAATTTCTTTTGCTGTACAAAAGCTTTTAAGTTTCATGAGGTCCCACATGTTCATTTTTCTTTTCAGTTCCGCTATTTTAGTTGGTGGGTCAGAGAAGATCTTGCTTTGATTGATGTCCTTGAGGGTTTTGCCTATATTCTCCTCTAAGAGTTTGATGGTTTCTGGTCTTACATTTAGGTCTTTAATCCATTTTGAGTTGATCTTAGTGTATGGTGTCAGGGAATGTTCCAACTTCATTTTTTTGCATGTAGCTGTCCAATTCTCCCAGCACCACTTGTTGAAGAGGCTGTCTTTGTCCCATTTTATAGTTTCTCCTCCTTTGTCAAAAATAAGGTACCCATAGGTGCGTGGGTTTATCTCTGGGTTCTCGATCTTGATCTATAGTTCTGTTTTTATGCTAGTACCATACTGTCTTGATGACTGTTGCTTTGTAGTAGAGTCTGAAGTTAGGGAGGCTGATTCCTCCAGCTCCGTTTTTCTTTCTCAGGATTGCTTTGGCTATTCGAGGTCTTTTGTGTTTCCATATGAACTGTGTTATTCTTTGGTCTAGTTCTGTGAAGATTGTCATTGGTAGTTTTATAGCAATACAATCTCACTTTTTGTTTTATCATGTTTTTCCACATTCACTTTTGTTTCATTTTCTTCTTTGTTCAGTTAGATACTGAGTTGTGGCTCATTTCTGATCTGTCTAGGTTTTATTTTTTTTTTTTCATTTCCTTTCTTATCTTGTCTCCTTTTTAGTTTTTAAAGAAATCTACCAGATTGTTGATGAATTTTTTGGCATTTATTGTCTACAGATTTGTTGATGATGGCCATTCTGACGGGTGTGAGGTGGTATCTCATTGTAGTTTTAATTTGCACTTCTCTAATAATAAGCGAGGTTGAGCATCGTTTCATGTGCCATCTGTATGTCCTCTTTGGAGAGGCGTCTCTTTAGATCTTTTTCCCATTTTTTGATTGGGTTGTTCGTTTTTCCTGCGCTGAGTTGTCTGAGCTGCTTGTAGATTTTGGAGATTAATTCTTTGTCTGTTGTTTCATTTACTATGATTTTCTCCCACTCTGTGGGGTGTCTGTTGAGCTTTTTTGTAATTTCTTTTGCTGTACAAAAGCTTTTAAGTTTCATGAGGTCCCACATGTTCATTTTTCTTTTCAGTTCCGCTATTTTAGTTGGTGGGTCAGAGAAGATCTTGCTTTGATTGATGTCCTTGAGGGTTTTGCCTATATTCTCCTCTAAGAGTTTGATGGTTTCTGGTCTTACATTTAGGTCTTTAATCCATTTTGAGTTGATCTTAGTGTATGGTGTCAGGGAATGTTCCAACTTCATTTTTTTGCATGTAGCTGTCCAATTCTCCCAGCACCACTTGTTGAAGAGGCTGTCTTTGTCCCATTTTATAGTTTCTCCTCCTTTGTCAAAAATAAGGTACCCATAGGTGCGTGGGTTTATCTCTGGGTCCTCGATCTTGATCTATAGTTCTGTTTTTATGCTAGTACCATACTGTCTTGATGACTGTTGCTTTGTAGTAGAGTCTGAAGTTAGGGAGGCTGATTCCTCCAGCTCCGTTTTTCTTTCTCAGGATTGCTTTGGCTATTCGAGGTCTTTTGTGTTTCCATATGAACTGTGTTATTCTTTGGTCTAGTTCTGTGAAGATTGTCATTGGTAGTTTTATAGCAATACAATCTCACTTTTTGTTTTATCATGTTTTTCCACATTCACTTTTGTTTCATTTTCTTCTTTGTTCAGTTAGATACTGAGTTGTGGCTCATTTCTGATCTGTCTAGGTCATTCTTCATTTCCTTCTTTCTTGTCCCTCTCCTTTCCCCATGTCCATCTTCCCTTCCTTTAGACTTTCAAATCAGCTATCTAATCTACCTGTCATCTTTCTATCTACCAATCATCTATTGATAGAAAATCTGCTTATGAACTATCTTTCTTTGTATCTATTTAATATATCTACCATTTGTCTATCTTCCTACTCTCCATCCATCCATCTGTGCTTCTTTTTGCAAGTCTAGATCATTGGTTCTCAGCCCTGCATATTAGAATCATCTGTTAAGTTTTTAAAATCTGATACCTGATTCCATCTTGAACCAGTTAAAATTGAAACTTTTCTTTTTAAAAATGTAAAAACTTTTCTTTTTAATTGAAGGATAATTGCTTTACAGAAGATTGTTGTTTTCTGCCCAATATCAACGTGGTAGACCTTAGCATCTGCATATTCTTTAAGTTCTCATGGGTAATTCTATGAAGGTTAAGAACTACTCACCTAAATTAACCTCTCTTGATACTTAACCTTCTGCAGAAACTTCTTATCTCAGTTCCAGTCCTCAAGTGGTTTATTTTTTACATAAATGCCATTTACTACACATAATGCTGTGTAATTGGCCTTTTAACATGTATAAACAAGTTTCCATGTAGTTAAATATTTTCCAAGAGCATTTTAAAGCCTGAACTCATCAGGCTTTATTAACACATATATGTTACATTTATTTAGTCAGTTTCTCAGAATTTTGATTAGTATTGTATTGAGTCTATAAATGAATTAGAGAAATTTTGTGTGTATTTGAGATACATTTATCTAAAATGAAAAAATGTGAACATATACAAAAATAAATAATATGATATACTCTCAAATACTCAACATCACTGAGACTGGTGCTCCAAAACCATCAGTCCTGTTCACTTCTGTCCCATCTATACCCTTATCTTCCCCTACTGTCATATTATTTTGAAACTAATCCCAGACTTCATATACATTCATCTGTAAGTAATTCAGTATGTGTCTGTAAAACCCCAATATCGTTGTTGAACCAAAAGAAAAGCCACAATAATTCCTTAATATCATCAAGAGCAACTTGATGGGTTATTAAAAGTAAAATTTCAGATTTCTGATTGGGTCATAATTATTTTATTTTTGCCTCTTTTGGGGATTTAAACAATTTTTAAAATTGTGATAAAAATAGTTGGGATTGGTCTTGATTGCTCTGAAGTCTCATTTAATATAGAGATTTCCACTCTATCTTTAATTATGTCCTTGGACTTTGTTGAAGAAACTGGATTGTTGGTTTTAGAGTGTTTTCCAGTGTTTTGGGTCGTGTTCTTGTGGTGAAATTTAGTATGTTTTCTATCTTCTGTATATCTCATACATTGATGACTAGGCCTAATAGTTTACATGACATTAAGCCTTCCAGTATATTTATTTTAAAATTTATTTCTTTATTTTTGGTTGTACCAGGTCTTCATTGTTGTGCGGGCTTTTCTCTAGTTGCAGCGCATACAGGCTTCTCATTGTGGTGGCTTCTCTTGTTGCAGAGCATGGGCTCTGGATGTGCAGGCTCTGTAGCTGCAGCTCTTGAGCTCTAGAGCACAGGCTCAGTAGTTGTGGCACACGGACTTAGTTGCTCCATGGTATGTGGAATCTTCCTGGACCAGGGATTGAGCCCATGCTCCCTGCATTGGTAGGTGGATTCTTAACCCACTGGGCCATCAGGGAAACCCAAGCCTTCCAATTTATCAACATACTTCACTTATCATTTTAATTTAGATTTTCTTTAAGGTCCATCAATGATGTTTTCTGTTTTTTTCATAAAGGTCTTACACACTTATTAAAATTATTTCTAGTGCTTTGTCTTGCTTTGGATACAATTGGATATATTCGGTATTCTTTTTTTTTTTTCCTCCCAGCTTGATTGAGATATAATTCATGGATAACATTGTGTAAGTTTAAGGTATACAATGTGATGATTTGATACACCTGTATATGACAAAATATTTATCACAAGGAAGTTAGTAAACACGTCACATAATTACCATTTGTTGTTGTGTGGTGGTAGTAAGATCAATTAAGATCTACTCTCTTTCAAGGATACAACAGAGGATGCTTAACTATTGTCACCATGCTATGTATTAGCTCCCAGAACTCACACCTGTTACAAGTGGAAGTTTGTACCCTTTGATCAACATCTCATTTCTCCTGCTCCATAGCTTCTGGCAACCACCAGTCTGATTTTTCAGATTTCTGATGTTTTGCCTCTTTGGGGATTTAAACAATTTTAAAATTGTGATAAAAATAGTTGGATTGGTCTTGATTGCTCTGAAGTCTCATTTAATATAGAGATTTCCACTCTATCTTTAATTATGTCCTTGGACTTTGTTGAAGAAACTGGATTGTTGGTTTTAGAGTGTTTTCCAGTGTTTTGGGTCGTGTTCTTGTGGTGAAATTTAGTATGTTTTCTATCTTCTGTATATCTCATACATTGATGACTAGGCCTAATAGTTTACATGACATTAAGCCTTCCAGTATATTTATTTTAAAATTTATTTCTTTATTTTTGGTTGTACCAGGTCTTCATTGTTGTGCGGGCTTTTCTCTAGTTGCAGCGCATACAGGCTTCTCATTGTGGTGGCTTCTCTTGTTGCAGAGCATGGGCTCTGGATGTGCAGGCTCTGTAGCTGCAGCTCTTGAGCTCTAGAGCACAGGCTCAGTAGTTGTGGCACACGGACTTAGTTGCTCCATGGTATGTGGAATCTTCCTGGACCAGGGATTGAGCCCATGCTCCCTGCATTGGTAGGTGGATTCTTAACCCACTGGGCCATCAGGGAAACCCAAGCCTTCCAATTTATCAACATACTTCACTTATCATTTTAATTTAGATTTTCTTTAAGGTCCATCAATGATGTTTTCTGTTTTTTTCATAAAGGTCTTACACACTTATTAAAATTATTTCTAGTGCTTTGTCTTGCTTTGGATACAATTGGATATATTCGTATTCTTTTTTTTTTTTCCTCCCAGCTTGATTGAGATATAATTCATGGATAACATTGTGTAAGTTTAAGGTATACAATGTGATGATTTGATACACCTGTATATGACAAAATATTTATCACAAGGAAGTTAGTAAACACGTCACATAATTACCATTTGTTGTTGTGTGGTGGTAGTAAGATCAATTAAGATCTACTCTCTTTCAAGGATACAACAGAGGATGCTTAACTATTGTCACCATGCTATGTATTAGCTCCCAGAACTCACACCTGTTACAAGTGGAAGTTTGTACCCTTTGATCAACATCTCATTTCTCCTGCTCCATAGCTTCTGGCAACCACCAGTCTATTTTCTGTTTCTGTAAGTTTAGCTTTTCTAGATTCCACATGTAAGTGAGATTATACAGTATTTGTCTTTGTCATCTGACTTAAGAAATGTTAGCTGTTCTTAAACTGCATTTATCTACTTGGTAACTGGTGGATATTAACACAACTGATTTTTCTTTTTCTTTTTTTTTTAAAGATTGATTTATACCCAGTAACTGATTCAACTCTCTTAAAATATCTAATAATTTGTTCTAAACTTCTTGGGGTTTTCAATGTAGATGATCCTATAATCTGTGATTAATGACACTTTTATTTCTTCTTTTCAAATATATTAATATATATACATGTATAAGATACATATCACCAGGCTCCTCCTCCACCAGTCGCCTTATTGCCCTCTTTCTATGAAGCATCTCTCTGGTTTTTCTCTTAGCTGGTCCTGACCTGCTTTCACCTCTCTCCCAAACATTTGCCCGATGGCTCCTCATGTGCCATCTCTTCAGAGTAGCTGTCCCCTTCTGGTACCAGAATGAATAATGATTGAATTATTTTTTCTGGACTTGACTAGAAGTTGCTTGGTGGCAAGAATGAGTCTGGGTTTACACTGTGTCACCAGCACTGCAGGGCCTGGCCCAAGGCTGCTGCCGGGTAAATATTTGCTAACTGGACAGTTGGATGAATGAAAAGGAATGGGGGACCCTTGCTGATCACCTTGAATGAGGATTTGTTTGCAGATCAGCAGTCAAATTATTTAAAAACCCAGATCCACAGAGAGCTAGGGAAATGAAGTTAAGAGTGACAGGCAAAATGGCTTCTAAAAATACCAGAGCTTCAGGGTTGTATTTTCACACCAGGCCTGGCTAGTTTTGTTTATTCAGAATTTTCTTATTTCCATGTAAACCACATTCTCTGTATCAGTCTGGCGTTGGCACTATGTCTTCCTGTCTTTGGGTTAAAAATTAAATACTATGGTTAGTGAGCTCCTGGATTGAAAGTGCTGCTATGATTTAGCACTGTTTACTAGAGCTTCCTCTGCCAAGGAGTGTGGGGAGTGCCTGACATCTGATATCTAGTTAAATCCTCACTGGTCAGTGCTATGTCCCTCAGTAAGATCAATTAAGATCTACTCTTCAAGGATACAACAGAGGATGCTTAACTATTGTCACCATGCTATGTATTAGCTCCCAGAACTCACACCTGTTACAAGTGGAAGTTTGTACCCTTTGATCAACATCTCATTTCTCCTGCTCCATAGCTTCTGGCAACCACCAGTCTATTTTCTGTTTCTGTAAGTTTAGCTTTTCTAGATTCCACATGTAAGTGAGATTATACAGTATTTGTCTTTGTCATCTGACTTAAGAAATGTTAGCTGTTCTTAAACTGCATTTATCTACTTGGTAACTGGTGGATATTAACACAACTGATTTTTCTTTTTCTTTTTTTTTTAAAGATTGATTTATACCCAGTAACTGATTCAACTCTCTTAAAATATCTAATAATTTGTTCTAAACTTCTTGGGGTTTTCAATGTAGATGATCCTATAATCTGTGATTAATGACACTTTTATTTCTTCTTTTCAAATATATTAATATATATACATGTATAAGATACATATCACCAGGCTCCTCCTCCACCAGTCGCCTTATTGCCCTCTTTCTATGAAGCATCTCTCTGGTTTTTCTCTTAGCTGGTCCTGACCTGCTTTCACCTCTCTCCCAAACATTTGCCCGATGGCTCCTCATGTGCCATCTCTTCAGAGTAGCTGTCCCCTTCTGGTACCAGAATGAATAATGATTGAATTATTTTTTCTGGACTTGACTAGAAGTTGCTTGGTGGCAAGAATGAGTCTGGGTTTACACTGTGTCACCAGCACTGCAGGGCCTGGCCCAAGGCTGCTGCCGGGTAAATATTTGCTAACTGGACAGTTGGATGAATGAAAAGGAATGGGGGACCCTTGCTGATCACCTTGAATGAGGATTTGTTTGCAGATCAGCAGTCAAATTATTTAAAAACCCAGATCCACAGAGAGCTAGGGAAATGAAGTTAAGAGTGACAGGCAAAATGGCTTCTAAAAATACCAGAGCTTCAGGGTTGTATTTTCACACCAGGCCTGGCTAGTTTTGTTTATTCAGAATTTTCTTATTTCCATGTAAACCACATTCTCTGTATCAGTCTGGCGTTGGCACTATGTCTTCCTGTCTTTGGGTTAAAAATTAAATACTATGGTTAGTGAGCTCCTGGATTGAAAGTGCTGCTATGATTTAGCACTGTTTACTAGAGCTTCCTCTGCCAAGGAGTGTGGGGAGTGCCTGACATCTGATATCTAGTTAAATCCTCACTGGTCAGTGCTATGTCCCTCATTTTGTAGGTGAGGACATAAGTCTAGAGAGGTTAACTATTCATGGTCACCCAGGGAACGAACAGTGAAGCTGGGGTTTGAACCCATGTCAGACCCTTTTGTTCTCCAGGTCTTATCTCCCCAGTTTACAAAGTGGTTGCAGGTTCATCATCTCAATGGCTCCTTGAAGCTGTGCATAAAGGAAGCAAGCAGGCTTCCCTAATCCCCTGTGGAAGATGGAGTTAATGACAAATTTAGAACTTTAGCCCAGTAGAACTTCAGCCCAGTCCAGTAGACCCTGTGGTCAACCTTTGCCAGGGCTGAGACCGTGGACAATATGTTTTTCCTCTCCCACGTCTCAGAATCCTCATCTGTTACATGGGAATGAGGTTTTGTTTTGTTTTCTTCCCCTGGCATCAAATGTGTGGTGTCTTGTCCAGCACCCCTTCTTCAGCTCTCCAACGCCAACTATGTGTCCTGCGATTCAATTCAATTCTAATACTGACTACCTGGAGCCAGTGTCAGACTTCCCAGGTTAAAGCCTCAGTCCCAAAAGAGTGTCCTCACTTTGCAGGCAGTGGGTTCCCAGATTACATGCCAGCCTTGGCTACAGAGTCAGGGCTTCCCACAGTTCCCCTCCTCGGGTCCAATAACTAGCTAGAACAATTCACAAAACTCCAGAGAATGCTATACTTACCATTGCAGTTTATTATGAAGGATAGAAGTGAACAGCCAGATGAGGATGTACACAGGATGAGATCCCAGAGTCCCAAGTTGGGGAGGTTCTATTCCCATGCAGTGGGAGTGCACCACCACCTGAGCACCTTAATGTGTTCCTCAACCCAGAAGCTTTCCAAACTCATCCTTTATTTTTTTAATAGAGAGTTATATATATATATAAGGCTTATATATATATATATATATATATATATATATATATAATAGAGGCTTATATATATATATATAATCATATATATATATATGATTGATTATTTGCAATCATACACATCATTGACCAGTGATGACTGAACTCAGTCACCAGCCAATCTCCCCAGATCAGGGGTGGAAAGGTAGGGTGAAAAGGACTGAAAGTTTCAACCCTCTCTAATCAAGTCTTGATCTTTTGGGTGACTAACCCTCATCCTGAAGCTATTTGGAAGTCTCTAGCGTGAGGTGACCTCATTAGCATACACTCCATATGGTTGAAAGAAGTAACAAAAGACACTCCTGTCACCCCTCTCTCTCAGGAAATTCCAAAGGTTTGAGGAGCTTTGTGCCAGGAACCAGAGGCAAAGACTGATTTACCACTATACTTAGGGAGTAATCATGGCACCCACCTGCAGGGTTTCTGGAGGGATGAAATGAGATAATAGAGGTAAAGCAGCAAGCAGATACGATGTGTCCCCAGGAAGCCCAAACCTTTCAGGCAGAGGGAGAACAGACTGAATGCCATTGAGGTTGGAACGGTGGGAATGAGGAGGAGGCTGGGGACGAGGGTGGGGTAGGACAGCCAGGATGGCTGGCTGAATACGCCACAGGCTTATTGGAGACCTCAGGCTGAGATCCACATTGTGAGCTGAGAGAGGTTAGAGCTGAGAGAATGACTAAAGCCAAACTGCTTGGATCTCAGCCTCAAAGGCTCCTGCCTCTTCCTCCTGCCTTCCTAGTCCCACCTACACACACTCCCCCCACCCCGCCCCTGTGCACACACGCAAACATACGTACATACATGCTCACATGCGTGCACAGACACACTCTCTCCTGGGACTCATACACTCCGTCCCAGCAACTAGCCCATTACTTCTCACAACAGTTAGCACCAGTAGCCTCCTAAGCAACTTTAAGGGTCATTCACCCATTCACTCACTCATTCATTTGTTTACCAAGCACTTCCCAAGCCTTTGGTGCCTTGTGCTGGCCTCCCTGAACTGGACAAATCATGCTTCCCTTCTCACTAAAGGAGCTACCCCATCAATCCAGCCAGCTCTCAGTTGCTGACCCTGTCTCCAGATATCCTTCCACCTTGCTGCCCTCATGAAATTTATCATTGCCATCCTGTTTCTTATTCTTAAAATATTTAAAAATTGCTATTCAAATAGTGTTGAATAATATTAGTAATACAGTATTGGCTTCCCTGGTGGTTCAATGATAAAGAATACACCTGACAATTCAGGAGATACAGTTTTGATCCCTGGGTTGGGAAGATCCCCTGGAGAAGGAAATGGCAACCCACTCCAGTATTCTTGCCTGGGAAATCCCATAGACAGAGGAGCCTGGTGGGCTGCAGTCCATGGGGGTCAAAAAAGAGTCAGACACAACTTAGCAACTAACCAACATCAGCATCACCTCTTGGCTGAACTTCTGGCTTTCATTTCTCTGAGAATACTACTTACAGAGTTGGTTTTGCTAGAAGATGGTGTAACAAAGTGGTTAAGGGTTTGAACTTTGAGGCCTCCTGGGGTTTCCCTGGTTGAGCATGGTACTTAGCCTCTACAAACCTCCATTTTCTTATCCATGAAAATAGGCAGAGGGAGAACAGACTGAATGCCATTGAGGTTGGAACGGTGGGAATGAGGAGGAGGCTGGGGACGAGGGTGGGGTAGGACAGCCAGGATGGCTGGCTGAATACGCCACAGGCTTATTGGAGACCTCAGGCTGAGATCCACATTGTGAGCTGAGAGAGGTTAGAGCTGAGAGAATGACTAAAGCCAAACTGCTTGGATCTCAGCCTCAAAGGCTCCTGCCTCTTCCTCCTGCCTTCCTAGTCCCACCTACACACACTCCCCCCACCCCGCCCCTGTGCACACACGCAAACATACGTACATACATGCACACATGCGTGCACAGACACACTCTCTCCTGGGACTCATACACTCCGTCCCAGCAACTAGCCCATTACTTCTCACAACAGTTAGCACCAGTAGCCTCCTAAGCAACTTTAAGGGTCATTCACCCATTCACTCACTCATTCATTTGTTTACCAAGCACTTCCCAAGCCTTTGGTGCCTTGTGCTGGCCTCCCTGAACTGGACAAATCATGCTTCCCTTCTCACTAAAGGAGCTACCCCATCAATCCAGCCAGCTCTCAGTTGCTGACCCTGTCTCCAGATATCCTTCCACCTTGCTGCCCTCATGAAATTTATCATTGCCATCCTGTTTCTTATTCTTAAAATATTTAAAAATTGCTATTCAAATAGTGTTGAATAATATTAGTAATACAGTATTGGCTTCCCTGGTGGTTCAATGATAAAGAATACACCTGACAATTCAGGAGATACAGTTTTGATCCCTGGGTTGGGAAGATCCCCTGGAGAAGGAAATGGCAACCCACTCCAGTATTCTTGCCTGGGAAATCCCATAGACAGAGGAGCCTGGTGGGCTGCAGTCCATGGGGGTCAAAAAAGAGTCAGACACAACTTAGCAACTAACCAACATCAGCATCACCTCTTGGCTGAACTTCTGGCTTTCATTTCTCTGAGAATACTACTTACAGAGTTGGTTTTGCTAGAAGATGGTGTAACAAAGTGGTTAAGGGTTTGAACTTTGAGGCCTCCTGGGTCTGGTTCATGCCTGTATCTCTCACCAACTGTGAGACCTTGAGCATGGTACTTAGCCTCTACAAACCTCCATTTTCTTATCCATGAAAATGGGATTATAATACCTAATTCAAAGAGTCATAAGAAGTAGGTGAGAAAATGTTTACAAAGTGCTTAACATTTAATACATGTCGATAATTGGAGCTGTAGTCAGAGTATGTACGCATCTTTATGACCTACTTTCTCTGCTTAACTTCATTTCATAAAGCTTTTCTGTCCTTTTCCTCACTGTTCGTGCTTATTATTTTGAATGATGACAGAATATTTCATCAAGCTTCATTATATTTAAGTCAATCATTTTCTTATTGTTGGATATTTTCAGTTTTTCTCTAGTATAAAAATGCTGTGCTTAATATTTTGGAATATAAAATTTTTTTCAAATAGCAAAACAAATTTAGTTCAACCTATTTATACCTCAACCTTGAGTAAAATTTTGTGCTAAATACCCTGAATACAAAGATGGTTCAGCCCTGTTTCCTTCCTTTGGGGAGCTCAGGGTCTTGAGGGGAGAGACGCCTCAGGCATACCTGTCAGTTACATAAGCAGGGAGCTCTCAGTGCTGTCAGAGAGAGGAACAGAATGCAGATGCAGAAAGTGAAAGGGAGATATTACAAATAAGCATGGACCTGGAAGCTCCAAGATAATTCCACTCGTCGATTCAGTCCTGCATCCAGCATGCGAGGCACCTCTGCTATTGGGGTGCTATCCTATCCTCAGGAGCTCACACACCATTGGACTTTAAAACCAGAACCCTAATCCTAGGTACAGGCGGTAGAGGAGGTCTTCTGAGAGCAAGGCTTTGGCCTTAGCTCTGAAAGAAGAAAGATACAGTTTTGATCCCTGGGTTGGGAAGATCCCCTGGAGAAGGAAATGGCAACCCACTCCAGTATTCTTGCCTGGGAGATGCCATAGACAGAGGAGCCTGGTGGGCTGCAGTCCATGGGGGTCAAAAAAGAGTCAGACACAACTTAGCAACTAACCAACATCAGCATCACCTCTTGGCTGAACTTCTGGCTTTCATTTCTCTGAGAATACTACTTACAGAGTTGGTTTTGCTAGAAGATGGTGTAACAAAGTGGTTAAGGGTTTGAACTTTGAGGCCTCCTGGGTCTGGTTCATGCCTGTATCTCTCACCAACTGTGAGACCTTGAGCATGGTACTTAGCCTCTACAAACCTCCATTTTCTTATCCATGAAAATGGGATTATAATACCTAATTCAAAGAGTCATAAGAAGTAGGTGAGAAAATGTTTACAAAGTGCTTAACATTTAATACATGTCGATAATTGGAACTGTAGTCAGAGTATGTACGCATCTTTATGACCTACTTTCTCTGCTTAACTTCATTTCATAAAGCTTTTCTGTCCTTTTCCTCACTGTTCGTGCTTATTATTTTGAATGATGACAGAATATTTCATCAAGCTTCATTATAATTAAGTCAATCATTTTCTTATTGTTGGATATTTTCAGTTTTTCTCTAGTATAAAAATGCTGTGCTTAATATGTTCGAACATATAATTTCTTTCAAATAGCCAAACATACTCAGTTCATCCTATTTATACCTCAACCTTGAGTAAAATTTTGTGCTAAATACCCTGAATACAAAGATGGTTCAGCCCTGTTTCCTTCCTTTGGGGAGCTCAGGGTCTTGAGGGGAGAGACGCCTCAGGCATACCTGTCAGTTACATAAGCAGGGAGCTCTCAGTGCTGTCAGAGAGAGGAACAGAATGCAGATGCAGAAAGTGAAAGGGAGATATTACAAATAAGCATGGACCTGGAAGCTCCAAGGTAATTC
Organism: Tragulus kanchil; assembly: GCA_022376925.1. Taxonomy (NCBI): domain Eukaryota; kingdom Metazoa; phylum Chordata; class Mammalia; order Artiodactyla; family Tragulidae; genus Tragulus; species Tragulus kanchil. The sequence goes on from JAIOJX010000023.1 coordinate 45,010,896, forward strand.
CACTCGTCGATTCAGTCCTGCATCCAGCATGCGAGGCACCTCTGCTATTGGGGTGCTATCCTATCCTCAGGAGCTCACACACCATTGGACTTTAAAACCAGAACCCTAATCCTAGGTACAGGCGGTAGAGGAGGTCTTCTGAGAGCAAGGCTTTGGCCTTAGCTCTGAAAGAAGAAAGATGGAGTCTTGGAGGAATTTGCAGCTAGAAGAAGTCTTGGATAGGAGCCCTCTGGGATGGAGCCTTTTGGGAGTGATGACAACTTGTTTCACTGCTGTGTTGCAATTGTGAATTCAGGTCCTGATAGAGAGGGAGAAACTTTTTTACAAGGATATTTTGCCTCCAGGGAACCTAAAGCAACTGCCAAGAGTGAGTGTCTGCTGACTCCCCAGTCACTTTCTTTCCTTAAACCATGACAGAACTGGATAGCAAGTGACTGCCATTCTCCCTGAGTGCCAGGAATATAGAAAACCCCACATAACATACCTCTACCACCTTGGATGTACAGTTCAGCAGGGTTAAGTCTGTTCACTTCATTGAGCAGTGTATCCCCAGAGTTTTCTCGTCTTGCAGCCCTGAAACTCTGTACCCATTAAGCAGCTCATCATTCCCCTCTCCTCCCAGCCTCTGGCAATGACCATTCTGTTTTCTGTTTCTATGAATTTGACTTCTGTAGGAATCTCATATAAGTTGTATATCATTCTTTCTGGTTTATTTTTTGGGCCACGCTGTGCAGCATGTGGGATCTTAGTTCCCTGACCAGGGACTGAACCAGTGTCCCTTGCAGTGGAAGCACAGAGTGTTAACCACTGGACCACCAGTGAAGTTCCTCCTGAAAGTGAAATCAAACAGTATCTGTCTTTTTGTGATGAGCTTCTCTCGGTTAGTTTAATGTCCTCAAAGTTTGTAGTGTGTATCAAAATTTCTTTCCTTTTTTACCAGGCACATTTTGAGGCAAGGTATGCACACTGCTCCATGCACGTTGCATCATGTCATCCTCACAGTGACCTTGTAAGGGAAGTCCCAGCCTCACCTTCCCCACGTTGAAGATGAGGATATTGGGCCACAGCGAGATTCTGTTAACTGCCTCAAGGTCCCCTAGCTGGTGGTGGAGCCAGGACTTCAATTCTGGCAGCCTGGCTCTAGAATCCATGCTCTTAACTACTCCCCTGGGTTGCCTCTCACACTGTTGCACCGAGGAACACAGAGGTAATCAGAAATCAGTGCATCCCCATAAACAAGATATCTGTAAAAGGGAAAAGAGCTTTGGGTAGGGATCAGAAGCCCGGGGTGTGCGTCTGGTTTCTGCTCTTGATATTCTGTGACTGTGAATGAGCTTCCTCCCCACCCCTGTAGGGCATCATTTTCCCCATCAGGGAAATGAGGAGAGTGGACAAGATCATTTGTAAGATGTTCTGTAGGCAAGTGAATCTAGGGAATCTGCTGAGGTTCAATATGCTTCCCTTTAAAAGAGAAAATGGGCCTTCCCTGGGGGTCCAGTGGGTAAGAACACTGCCTTGCAGTGCAGTGGGCGCCAGTTTGATCCCTGACCTGGGAAGATCCCACATGCCACGGAGTGGCTGGATCGATGTGTCCAACTACCGAGTTGGAGCTCTGGAGCGCATGTGCCCAGAGCTGGTACTCTGCGCAAGAGGGGGCACTGCAATGAGAGGCCCACACAGGCCAAAGAACAAAGATAAATAAATGAAAGATCAATAGAAGTGGCCAAAAGAAAAACAAATGTACATTTAAAAAGAGAAAATGGTGGTCATCATGCTGGTAAATACATGATGACTGAGGTTTTATTTGAGAAAATCTTACAGAGCCAGGGAGGAGAGGAGAGGAATATCTTTAATAATAATTTATTTGGTTATGTCATATGGGGTCATCATGGTGGTGCTTAGGCTCTCTAGTTGTGATGCATAGGCTCTAGAGCATGTGGGTTCAGTTGCCTCACAGCATGTGGGAATCTTAAATTCCTCTACCAGGGATCGAAGTTGAGTTCCCTGCACTGGAAGGCAGATTCAAGGAGGGGTATTAATTAAGGCAATTTTGGAGGAGAAGGAAGGCAAAGACTGCAAATCTTTTTCATTATGTGAGAGAACTTCTTTTCTTTTTGGCTGCACTGCAAGGCTTGCAGGATCTTGCCCAACCAGGGACTGCACCCAGGCAACCGCCATGGAAGCCCAGAATCCTAAGCTCTAGGCCACCAGGGAATTCCTAAAAAAGCATCTTGAGAGAGGGGTGCACAGACAGTTCATCTCTGGATCTTCACTAATCTTGCAGCTTCCTCCAGGTAACTGGTAGCCAGGAAATATTTGAGTGTGTCTGAGCAACTGCATCCAGCTAATCTGAATGCATCCCTAATTTATGCACCTTTGTCTCTAGGAGGGGCCATTGTAATGGACCCCCATTAGAGTATTCACAGAGAAATGGAGCTGGTGGGAGCATAACTCAGGGGTATTGAAGAACTACTTTGACCTGGGTGTAGAGCTACACGTTTATTTTAATACTTCTTTATTTAATTTTTGGTTCTGTTGGGTCTTTGTTTCTCTAGTTGTGGTGAGCTGGGGCTACACTCTAGTTGTGGTGCATGGACTTCTCATTGTGGTGGTTTCTCTTGTTGAGGAGACAGGCTTTAAGCACACAGGCTTCAGTACTTGTGGTGCGTGGGCTTCGTTGCCCCCCAGGGCATGTGGAATCTTCTCCCACCAGGGATGGAACCTGTGTCCGTAGCATTGGCAGGCAGATTCCCATCCATCGTGCCTTCAGGGGAGTCCCACATTTATTTTTTAAAGAACAGCTTTATTGAGCTATCACTCACATTCCATAGATATACACATGTAAAGTATGCTTCAGTGTTGTTGGTATAATCTCAGAATTGTGAGGCATCCTTGCAGTCAATATGAAAACATTTTTGTCACTCTCCTAAACCCTGTACCAATTAGCAGTCTCTCCCCATTCCTCCCCCACCCCACTCTCTTCTTCTACATTCCCGTGCTCAAGTTGAGGCAACCACCAATCTAACTAATAGATTTGTCTCTTATGCACATTTCTTAGAAACACAATCATACAATATATGGCCCTTTGTGGACTGCTTCTTTCACTCAGCAAATGGGATGTCTTTGAGAGTCATCCATGTTGTGGCGTGAGTCAGCACTTAATTTCTTTTTATGGCTGAACAATATCCTATTGTATGGATGTACCATGTTTTATCCATCCATTCATCAGTTGATGGAGATTTGGGTTCTTTCTACTTTTGGGCTTTTTTATGAATAAGCTTTGTCAACTTGCAGATCCCCCAAGGGACTGCACCCAGGCAACCGCCATGGAAGCCCAGAATCCTAAGCTCTAGGCCACCAGGGAATTCCTAAAAAGCATCTTGAGAGGGGTGCACAGACAGTTCATCTCTGGATCTTCACTAATCTTGCAGCTTCCTCCAGGTAACTGGTAGCCAGGAAATATTTGAGTGTGTCTGAGCAACTGCATCCAGCTAATCTGAATGCATCCCTAATTTATGCACCTTTGTCTCTAGGAGGGGCCATTGTAATGGACCCCCATTAGAGTATTCACAGAGAAATGGAGCTGGTGGGAGCATAACTCAGGGGTATTGAAGAACTACTTTGACCTGGGTGTAGAGCTACACGTTTATTTTAATACTTCTTTATTTAATTTTTGGTTCTGTTGGGTCTTTGTTTCTCTAGTTGTGGTGAGCTGGGGCTACACTCTAGTTGTGGTGCATGGACTTCTCATTGTGGTGGTTTCTCTTGTTGAGGAGACAGGCTTTAAGCACACAGGCTTCAGTACTTGTGGTGCGTGGGCTTCGTTGCCCCCCAGGGCATGTGGAATCTTCTCCCACCAGGGATGGAACCTGTGTCCGTAGCATTGGCAGGCAGATTCCCATCCATCGTGCCTTCAGGGGAGTCCCACATTTATTTTTTAAAGAACAGCTTTATTGAGCTATCACTCACATTCCATAGATATACACATGTAAAGTATGCTTCAGTGTTGTTGGTATAATCTCAGAATTGTGAGGCATCCTTGCAGTCAATATGAAAACATTTTTGTCACTCTCCTAAACCCTGTACCAATTAGCAGTCTCTCCCCATTCCTCCCCCACCCCACTCTCTTCTTCTACATTCCCGTGCTCAAGTTGAGGCAACCACCAATCTAACTAATAGATTTGTCTCTTATGCACATTTCTTAGAAACACAATCATACAATATATGGCCCTTTGTGGACTGCTTCTTTCACTCAGCAAATGGGATGTCTTTGAGAGTCATCCATGTTGTGGCGTGAGTCAGCACTTAATTTCTTTTTATGGCTGAACAATATCCTATTGTATGGATGTACCATGTTTTATCCATCCATTCATCAGTTGATGGAGATTTGGGTTCTTTCTACTTTTGGGCTATTATGAATAATGCTGCTATGAGCATTCATGTACAGGCTTTTGTGTGGACATGCTTTCATTTCTCTTGGGTATATACCTAGGAGTGACATCATTGGATCACATGGTAACTCTGTGTTACCATTTGAAAAACTGCCAGACTATCCTCCAAAGTGGCTGTAGCATCTTACATTCACATCAGCAGTATATGAGGGTTCTAATTTTCCCACATTTTTGCCAACAGGTGTGTAGTGGGTTAAAAGCCCTCCCCCCTCCCCACCAGATATGTCCATATCCTAATCTCTGAAACTTGTGAGTGCTGGAAAAAGGATCTTTGCAGATGTAATTTAACTCCAAGATTGTGAGATCTGGGCGGGCCTTAAATCCAGTGACAAATGGACCTATGAAAGACCCACAGAGAAGAGACATAAAGAGGGGAGGAAAAACCCATGTGAAGAAGGAGGCAGACTGGAGTAGCAACCAGTTCAAGGAATATCTATGCCCTGCAGAGGAGGCAGTGAATGGATTCAGATTTCCCTAAAGCCTCTGGAGGGAGTGTGACCTTGCCAACACCTTGACTTTGGACTTAGTTTCCTGAATTATTTCCTGAATTTCCATCTTCTTACTGGGCTCCTATCTCCAGCCTTGGCCCGCCCCAGGCCACCCCACCCTAGCTGCCAGAGGAGCTGCCCTAGAGCACAGCTCTGATTATGGTATATCCCACCTCAAAAACGTGCAATGACTAAGAAGTCATTTGCCCACATGACAAAGTTTAAACTGTAAGCCGGGCGTTCAAGGCCATTTCTCATCTGGCTCCTTTGTCTTTCTCCAAACTCATTTCCTTCTTTCACACTCTTCACACATTTTCACTCCAGCCAAACAGAACTACTCACTCTTCCACAGATGTACACCATGTCTCTAGTCTTCCTTTTTTATTGGCCAAGTAGCCTTGGAGATCTTAGCTCCCCAAGGATTGGGGAAGACTGAACCCATGCCTGCTGCAATGGAAGCACAGAGTCCTAACCACTGAATTACCAGGGAAGTCCCTGCCTTTGCTCTTATTATCCCTTCTGCCTGGACTACATCTTTGTGGACTGAAGTGTTTCTACTCTTTATGACTTGGCTCAGATGTCATCCTTCCATAGAGTCTCTTTCTCCCAACTGGAAGTGGTCTTTATTGCATTGTGTATCAGTCCTTGATTTCCTCACCTGCAGTGCCAGTGCTGCATCAGTGTACATCTCTGGACATGGGAATGAAGGCCTTCACTTCATAGTCTACAAGACCTTGGAAGTGTGTCTTTATTGCATTGTGTATCAGTCCTTGATTTCTCTCACAAACTCCAGCAGTATATGAGGGTTCTAATTTTCCCACATTTTTGCCAACAGGTGTGTAGTGGGTTAAAAGCCCTCCCCCATCCCCCCCAGATATGTCCATATCCTAATCTCTGAAACTTGTGAGTGCTGGAAAAAGGATCTTTGCAGATGTAATTTAACTCCAAGATTGTGAGATCTGGGCGGGCCTTAAATCCAGTGACAAATGGACCTATGAAAGACCCACAGAGAAGAGACATAAAGAGGGGAGGAAAAACCCATGTGAAGAAGGAGGCAGACTGGAGTAGCAACCAGTTCAAGGAATATCTATGCCCTGCAGAGGAGGCAGTGAATGGATTCAGATTTCCCTAAAGCCTCTGGAGGGAGTGTGACCTTGCCAACACCTTGACTTTGGACTTAGTTTCCTGAATTATTTCCTGAATTTCCATCTTCTTACTGGGCTCCTATCTCCAGCCTTGGCCCGCCCCAGGCCACCCCACCCTAGCTGCCAGAGGAGCTGCCCTAGAGCACAGCTCTGATTATGGTATATCCCACCTCAAAACGTGCAATGACTAAGAAGTCATTTGCCCACATGACAAAGTTTAAACTGTAAGCCGGGCGTTCAAGGCCATTTCTCATCTGGCTCCTTTGTCTTTCTCCAAACTCATTTCCTTCTTTCACACTCTTCACACATTTTCACTCCAGCCAAACAGAACTACTCACTCTTCCACAGATGTACACCATGTCTCTAGTCTTCCTTTTTTATTGGCCAAGTAGCCTTGGAGATCTTAGCTCCCCAAGGATTGGGGAAGACTGAACCCATGCCTGCTGCAATGGAAGCACAGAGTCCTAACCACTGAATTACCAGGGAAGTCCCTGCCTTTGCTCTTATTATCCCTTCTGCCTGGACTACATCTTTGTGGACTGAAGTGTTTCTACTCTTTATGACTTGGCTCAGATGTCATCCTTCCATAGAGTCTACTCTTTTCTCCCAACTGGAAGTGGTCTTTATTGCATTGTGTATCAGTCCTTGATTTCCTCACCTGCAGTGCCAGTGCTGCATCAGTGTACATCTCTGGACATGGGAATGAAGGCCTTCACTTCATAGTCTACAAGACTGGGTTTCCTTAGAGTCGTGCTAGAGAAACCTGTGTAGCAATATGTAGTCATTCTGGGCAGGGCCACTTTATCCTCTGGAGTCCAAAGGGATGGTCCTGGGAATTCCCTGGTGGTCTTATGAGATTTTCGAGCACTTTTGAAAAATATATTAACTCTCAAACATGGAAACTAGAAATCTGAAATTAATAATAAGGGTCTAAAAATTATTTACAGTAAAACATTTTTATACTGAAATGTAAAATGTTTGCACTAAAAAATCTTTTTACAGTACAGAATTTTAAATTTTTATTTTTATTTATTTTTATTTTTAATTTTTTTGGCCACTTCTATTGGACTTTCATTTATTTCCATCTTTGTTCTTTTGGCCTGTGTGGGCCTCCCATTGTAGTTGCCTCTCTCACTGCAGAGCACCGACTCTGACCTCATGCGCTCCAGAGCTCTGACTAGGTAGTTGGACACATCAGTCCAGTTGCTCCACGGCACGTGGGATCTTCCCAGGCCAAGGATCGAACCAGCACCCCTTGCACTGCAAGGTGGTGTCCTTATCCATTGGACCACCAGGGAAGCTCAAATTTTAAAATTTTTAAATTTTAATGGCTCCACCATTTGCAACCAATGGTGGAGCCATGGAATTCTCCAGGCAAGAATACTAGAGTGGGTTGCCTTTCCCTTCTCCAGGGGGTCTTCCCAACCCAGGAATCAAACCTAAGTCTCCCGCATTGCAGGCGGATTCTTTACCATCTGAGCCATCAGGGAAGCCCAGCCACCATTTTAAGGTATATACTATCATTTTAAGGTATTTTAAGGTATAGCTTATCATTCTAAGGTACCATACCATTTTAAAGGAGAGTTTATCAGCATCTTAAAATAGCCCCTCTTGCCTGCATCATCCTCTAAATCATAGAGCACTGAGGCCAAGAATACCCAAATGCTATGTCAGCTCAGGCAGTGGCATTGAACAGGTGCAAAGGGACGATAAAGTGAAGGAATGAATGAATCACTGAGTTGAAGGTCTTCCACAGCATCTTAGATGTGCGATGTACATCTTTATGGAATGCGTTGCCACCTATCTTATGTTTTTTTGTTGTTGTTCTTATCTCTGTTACCAGGCTCTGATAATTCAACTGCTTAAGGTAGTAAAAAGAATTTAGGCAATTGCTTTGCTAATGCATTATTGTGAAGATTCATGGGAAAGCGTAACAGAAACAGAAAACTCCTTAATGGTCACAGCACCAAGTCTCCTGGAGACAGAGCCTCATTCTGGATACCACAGGCCTATGGGTTGCCCTGTGGAAGTGGGCATCTGAGGTTTTTAACATAGTCTATGCAAATAGTGAGCAAAAGAGAACTGGGATTGCTACAGTGTTATTGGACAAATAGATTAAAATACTTTTTAATAATAGTTTTTATTTTTCATTAATGAAATGTTGACGTTTTTTTTTTTTTGGCCATTCCAGACAGCATGTTGGATTTTGGCTCCCTGGCCGGGGGTGGAACCCTTGCACCCTGCATTGGAAGCAAGGGGTCTTAGCTACTGGACCACCAGGAAAGTCCCAGATCAAACTACTTTAACTTATTTTTTTCAAATCAAAATTACATATATTTAAGGTCTACAACATGATGCTTTCATACATAAATATGTGTGAACTAATTACCCTAATAAAACTGACATACACTCATTATTAAGTTACCATTTTGTGTGGGATTTATTTTCTTAGGATTTAAACTTGGGATTTACTTTCTTAGCAAAATTCAAGTGTATAATATGTGATTGTCAACTACAGATGTTATACTGTACATAGGTTTCCAGAGTTTACTCCTCTTATAACTGAAAGTGTATACCTTTGATGGAGATCTCGTCACCGTTCTACTCTCTGTTGCTGTGAGTTCCACTCTTTTTGTTTGTTTGTTTTTCAGATTCCACATATAGGTGAGATCATGTGATATTTGTCTTTCTGTGTCTGGCTTATTTTACTTAGCAGAATGTTCTAGAGGCTCATCCATGTTGTTGCAAGCGGCGGAATTTCCTTTTATTTAAGGCTGAATAACATGCCATAGTGTGTGTATACCATATTTCTTTACCAGTTCTTTGGGTGATGGACTTGTGTGGTTTCCATAGCTTGGCTATTGTGAATAGCACTAATACAATGAGCACCTCCATGGGGTAGTGATTTTATTTCTTTCAGATATGTATCCAGAAGTGGGATTGCTGGATCATCTGATAGTTCTATTTTCAATTTTTTGAAGAACCTTCATACTGTTTTCTAGGGTGGCTGCACCAATTTACATTCCCACCAGCAGGGCACAAGCACTCAGTTTCCTCCACAGCCTCACTGACACTTGTTATCTCTTTCCTCTAGGTGTGAGGGGATAACTCATTGTGGTTCTGATTTGCATCTCCCTGATGATTCGTGATGCTGAGGATCTTTCCATGTATCTGTTGGCCATCGGTATGGTTTTTTTTTTTTTTTTAAGAAGTGTCTTTTCAGGTCCTTTGCCCATTTAAAAAATTGGGTTCTTTTTCCTTTTGCTATTGAGTGGAATGAGTTCTTAATATGTCTGGGGTTAATAACTCTTTATCAGATAAGTGTGTGCTCAGTCACTCAGTTGTGTCTGACTTTGTGATTAGCCTCTATAGCCCTCCAGGCTCCTCTGTTCATAGAATTTTCCAGGCAAGAATACTGGGGTGGGTTGCCATTTCCTACTCCAGAGCATCTTTCTGACCCAGGGATGGGACTCGTGTCTCCTGCGGCTCCTGCATTGGCAGGCAGATTCTTTACCACCGAGCCACATGGCAAGTCCATATCAGATATATGGTTTGCAAATATTTTCTCATACCATAGTTTGCCTTTTCACTTTGCTGATTGTTTCCTTTGTTGTGAAAAATGTATTAGTTTTAGTCTCATTTGTTATTTTTGCTTTTGTGGCCTGTGCTTTTGGAGATAAAATAGATTTAAGTAAAAGATGTACAAGAGGTAAAGAAGGACAATACAGATTGATAAAAATTTAATCCATCAATAAGTATTAAAATAGGTAATAACTATAAACATACATACAGCTAAAAATGGAGTCCCCAGATATATGAAGAACAATGGACAGACTCGAGAGAGAGACAGTTCTTGGATAAGAGTTGGAGACTATTTATATTTGGAATATCATTTTTCTCCAACTAGTTCAGGCAATTCAGGGGAGAAGAAAGAGAGTTAATTGCAGAACAATGAGTCACCATGGTTTTCAGAGACAGGATGAGGGAGGAATAAGGGCAAATTCAGAATGAGTGGATGGGTGTTGCACACTCTTCTGAAGTTGAGAGCGTGACAGTTCAGCTGGTGGATCATCATGAGTCTGAAAACAAATGGTTATATTGACATCACTGGCCGTGGGCTTGGTGAACGGCACCTCATTCATCATAGCTTGGGGATTGACTGGAATTTCTTGGGGTGGTAGCTGCTCTCATTTTGGAAGGGCCCCTGGCCCCCGTGTGAGAGTCCTCAGGCCCTTGCTGTGTATGTGCTGGGCACGGGTAGGAAACCAGGAATGTGAAATGAATGAGATAAGGAATGAAGTTCTGACACATTTCACAACAAGGATCAATTTCCAAAAAAAATCATGGTAAGTACAAGAAGCCAGAGACAAAAGACCACATGTGATATGATTCCACTTATTTTATAGATACAGAAGGCAGATTCATGGTTGCCTGATAAGTGTGTGCTCAGTCATGGGATTCTATAGCCCTCCAGGCTCCTCTGTTCATAGAATTTTCCAGGCAAGAATACTGGGGTGGGTTGCCATTTCCTACTCCAGAGCATCTTTCTGACCCAGGGATGGGACTCGTGTCTCCTGCGGCTCCTGCATTGGCAGGCAGATTCTTTACCACCGAGCCACATGGCAAGTCCATATCAGATATATGGTTTGCAAATATTTTCTCATACCATAGTTTGCCTTTTCACTTTGCTGATTGTTTCCTTTGTTGTGAAAAATGTATTAGTTTTAGTCTCATTTGTTATTTTTGCTTTTGTGGCCTGTGCTTTTGGAGATAAAATAGATTTAAGTAAAAGATGTACAAGAGGTAAAGAAGGACAATACAGATTGATAAAAATTTAATCCATCAATAAGTATTAAAATAGGTAATAACTATAAACATACATACAGCTGAAAATGGAGTCCCCAGATATATGAAGAACAATGGACAGACTCGAGAGAGAGACAGTTCTTGGATAAGAGTTGGAGACTATTTATATTTGGAATATCATTTTTCTCCAACTAGTTCAGGCAATTCAGGGGAGAAGAAAGAGAGTTAATTGCAGAACAATGAGTCACCATGGTTTTCAGAGACAGGACGAGGGAGGAATAAGGGCAAATTCAGAATGAGTGGATGGGTGTTGCACACTCTTCTGAAGTTGAGAGCGTGACAGTTCAGCTGGTGGATCATCATGAGTCTGAAAACAAATGGTTATATTGACATCACTGGCCGTGGGCTTGGTGAACGGCACCTCATTCATCATAGCTTGGGGATTGACTGGAATTTCTTGGGGTGGTAGCTGCTCTCATTTTGGAAGGGCCCCTGGCCCCCGTGTGAGAGTCCTCAGGCCCTTGCTGTGTATGTGCTGGGCACGGGTAGGAAACCAGGAATGTGAAATGAATGAGATAAGGAATGAAGTTCTGACACATTTCACAACAAGGATCAATTTCCAAAAAAAAAAAAAATCATGGTAAGTACAAGAAGCCAGAGACAAAAGACCACATGTGATATGATTCCACTTATTTTATAGATACAGAAGGCAGATTCATGGTTGCCTGGGGCTGGGGTTTGGAATGGGCACTCATGGGCATGCAGGGAATTAGGGGCATGATGGAAACATCCTTAAACTGGACTTTTGTGGTGGTTGCACAGCTCTGTAAACTTATGTTGTTGGTCATTGAATTGTACACTTCAAAGAGATGAATTTAATGGTGTATAAATTATGCTTCAGTTAAATTAGAACCATCATGAGGTCCCTGCCTCTTCTCCAGGAAAGTGGACCTTCCTCAGGGCCCACACTGGAGACACTGACCTGCACCAGACGTGGCGGTAGGCACCGGAGAGGAAGAGGGTGCCGGGCAGGGAGGGATGTGTGCTTGACCCGTGTTCACTTGGGAAATAAATCCTGTACGCACTGCACATTTTATTCCTCCCCCACCAGCAAACATTTCGTGCCTAGCCTGGGAGAGGACCATTAGGACGCTGCACTGATTGGTCTATGCCATCCTGGTGGGATTTTCGATAGTCAGTCAAGGGTGGGAATTTCAGCTCACCCCAGCTAGTTTCTGAACAGGGAGGCCTAGAAGCGGAAAGGGCTATGACTCTGGTTCAGACAGCAACTGGGTGAATTTACACCCAGGTCTCCAGTACCCTGTGCTCCTGCGTCTTCCCAACATGTCTCTCTGGACTCCTCAGCAGGCTCTTTAGGCCAAGACTTGAAGGACCCTGCTGACCCAGGGGCATGGGCTTTCTCTTCTGAGATGGGGGAAGTTCAAGCTGGACTTGAGGTCAAGCCCTGGCACAGAGGGGAAATCGTGTTCTTTTCTCTTGGGGACCAGGGATCTGTGTTGGTACAGTGGGAGTGTGAGATGAGGTGAGCTCTCCTGAGCCTTGATCTCTTCTAAATAAAGGCCTTACTGTAGGGAACTTGGTAGTTCCAACCTGCTGAGGAGCCTGGGACATCCCAGCCCTTGGGCCAGCCCTTGGAGATGAGTCACAGGGAAGGAGAAGATAATTCCATTATGGAAGGAGGCCACCCACTGGGACTTTATTACCCAGCATAATAGAAAAGTAATTGCCTCCATTTATCCAGTGTCTAATATGAACCAGACACTGTGGTAGGTGCTTCCCTGGCTTTATCCCACTTAATCCTCATAGTAGCAGGCAAAAGGTAGGTGGTATGATTTATACAAAAGAGAAAACTGAGGCTCAGAGAGGTAAGGCAACCTAGTGTGATTCCCTGCCCATATCTGCCGGTCGAAATCTTTCTCATGGCCTGGAGACCCATCTCTGGTACCGTAGTTCTCCTTGGAGCCACCTAAATGCCTCTGCTGTATCTCAGGCTGTGAACTGTGGTTCTCTGAATTTGTGTCCTGTTACCCCATGAGGCTGCGAACTCCTGGAGGGCAGGAAGCTGGCCCAGTTGGGCTTTGCCTCCCCAAAGCCTGGCCAGGTCTGCTGGGAATGTGGGTTGGATTGGCTCCCGATATACAAACTGGGTCCAGACTCACAGGTTACAGTAAGAAGGAAGAATACAAAGTCAGCAATGGTGAAAGTAACTTGTAATCCTCTTATCCACCCTATGAAGTAGGAATAATGCTCTCCATTAAAAAACAATAAGGATATCATCGCACCAGCAAACATTTCGTGCCTAGCCTGGGAGAGGACCATTAGGACGCTGCACTGATTGGTCTATGCCATCCTGGTGGGATTTTCGATAGTCAGTCAAGGGTGGGAATTTCAGCTCACCCCAGCTAGTTTCTGAACAGGGAGGCCTAGAAGCGGAAAGGGCTATGACTCTGGTTCAGACAGCAACTGGGTGAATTTACACCCAGGTCTCCAGTACCCTGTGCTCCTGCGTCTTCCCAACATGTCTCTCTGGACTCCTCAGCAGGCTCTTTAGGCCAAGACTTGAAGGACCCTGCTGACCCAGGGGCATGGGCTTTCTCTTCTGAGATGGGGGAAGTTCAAGATGGACTTGAGGTCAAGCCCTGGCACAGGGGGGAAATCGTGTTCTTTTCTCTTGGGGACCAGGGATCTGTGTTGGTACAGTGGGAGTGTGAGATGAGGTGAGCTCTCCTGAGCCTTGATCTCTTCTAAATAAAGGCCTTACTGTAGGGAACTTGGTAGTTCCAACCTGCTGAGGAGCCTGGGACATCCCAGCCCTTGGGCCAGCCCTTGGAGATGAGTCACAGGGAAGGAGAAGATAATTCCATTATGGAAGGAGGCCACCCACTGGGACTTTATTACCCAGCATAATAGAAAAGTAATTGCCTCCATTTATCCAGTGTCTAATATGAACCAGACACTGTGGTAGGTGCTTCCCTGGCTTTATCCCACTTAATCCTCATAGTAGCAGGCAAAAGGTAGGTGGTATGATTTATACAAAAGAGAAAACTGAGGCTCAGAGAGGTAAGGCAACCTAGTGTGATTCCCTGCCCATATCTGCCGGTCGAAATCTTTCTCATGGCCTGAGACCCATCTCTGGTACCGTAGTTCTCCTTGGAGCCACCTAAATGCCTCTGCTGTATCTCAGGCTGTGAACTGTGGTTCTCTGAATTTGTGTCCTGTTACCCCATGAGGCTGCGAACTCCTGGAGGGCAGGAAGCTGGCCCAGTTGGGCTTTGCCTCCCCAAAGCCTGGCCAGGTCTGCTGGGAATGTGGGTTGGATTGGCTCCCGATATACAAACTGGGTCCAGACTCACAGGTTACAGTAAGAAGGAAGAATACAAAGTCAGCAATGGTGAAAGTAACTTGTAATCCTCTTATCCACCCTATGAAGTAGGAATAATGCTCTCCATTAAAAAACAATAAGGATATCATCCCAGAGAGCCTGAGTTATTAGTTGATCGAGGTCACACTGCCAGCAAATGGAAGGACTAGTTTCAACTCCTGGCCCGTCTGACTCTGAAGCCCATATTCTTTCCATTGTTCTAGGGAAGTTGCTGGATTTTAGTCTTTTAATTCCTCTTTTACAATTTCTACCATATCTACAAACCACCTGTGAGATTGCTTAATATTTGTGCTTTAAATCAATTCACTATTTGGAAAATATAAATTTATTTGAAATTTTAGATGGAAGCCTATATCATTTGCCATAATTTAAAATTAATTAGCTATTATAAATAAATTCATCTCAGTGCCTCCTTTGCTGGTGTGTACATTTGCTCTGGAGAAACCAGATCATGCCCCCTCCCCAATGTGTCTCACACGGTCCCCACGATCCCTTTTAAATCTCTTCTCTCCTCCTCTCCTGTGAACTGTTCATTTTCCCACATGATGCTCAGAGTCCTGGAGAGTCTTAGAAGGGACATAGAAAGAGTCATGTCACTGAGTCTGAACAAGCTTGTGACGCGCTCACAGGCACATGTGAACCGATGGTTGCGTGGCTCAGGTTCCACAGGGGTTTCCACGAATCCCATTTCATTGATCAGAGGCAGTCACATGATGCCACTTTACTACAAGATGGCAGGAAGTGTAGACTGCCATGGAAGGAGAGGAGCATCAAATAAAGGTGAGCATTAGCAATAACTCCTGCAAATCTCTCCTCATGCCATCCCTAAGGGAGGGCGCATGCCTGCACGCTCAGTCTCTTCAGTCATGTCTGACTCTGCAGCCCCACAGAGTGTAGCCCGCGGGGCTCTCTGGCCACGGGATTCTCCATGGGTGGGTTGTTGTGTCCTCCTTTAGGGGGTCTTCCCACCCCAGAGATCAAACCCGTGTCTCTTACATCTACCTGCACTAACAGGTGTGTTCTTTACCACTAGTGCCACCTGGGAAGCCCCAGGGAGGGGTGCTGAGTATTATTTCTCTCCTATTAACGAGGGAGCCAAAGCCCAGATGGGTACATTGACCAAAACTACACAGATGTAAATGGTGAAGCCAGGATTTGAAGGCAGGCAGTCTGGTTCATGTATAAAACCCACTTAGATGACCTTAGATAATTTTGTTTCATTATGCAGTATATTATGTTTGCATTGGAGGGTTCTGAAAATAAATTATTTGTTCAGGATATGACTGAAAAAGAAAAACAATTAGAGTGCCTAACATATAACCAGTATTCTATTTGTATTAGGTTCCTGTGGCTCCTGAAACAAATCACCATAGGCTTAGTGGCTTAAAATAGCATAGAGTAATTGCCTCATAGTTCTAGACACTGGTCGCTGGAAATACTTTCAATGGATACATTTCAAGGTCTAACACCTTGGGTTCTTCCAGGAGACTCTCATGGAGAAGCTGTTGCCTTTTATTTTCTGGTTTCGAGGGACAACCTGCATCCCCTCACTCATGGCCCTTTCCTGCAAATACTGTAACCTTTTCCTTTCATCATTACTTCTCTGGAGTTAAATGTCCCTCTGCCTCTGTTTTGTAAAGATACTTGTGACGACCTTTAGGACCTATGTAGATAATCCAGAAATACGCCCCCATATCAAGATCCTTAATTTAATCACGTCTGCGAAGACTCTGTCGTGTAAAATAATATTCACAGGTCGCAGAGGTTGGCATATGCACCTCGATGGGGGCCATTATTCAGCTTGCCACATTCTGTGTGAATTCTTACTATCTGGATTCCAGGCGTCTTTGTTTCCTTTCCTGCCCTCCCCACTCCCCAGCACTTCCTACCTTCAGGCTAGCAATCTGTCACGATCAATTGCTTCTGAAATTCACGCTCCCTGAGGGCAGGGACTGGGACTGATTCGCTTTCCTCTCTGCAGAGCTGGGCGTATGCAATAATGTAGAATTGTGGAAGCGATTAAATTGGATGCACTAAAAATTTCAGAAGCGCTGTAGGAGAAGCCAGTGAAAGGTGGTGTCCGCATTAGCCACCTTGTTGAGGGTGAAGAGAGGGTGACCCACTGTCCCTGTGCCACTGCCTCATGCCTGCAGCCTGAGGAGGTGAAAGCTGGCTGTCTTCTCACTACCGCCTTTGACCTGTTGACTCATGCAGCAAACGTTTATTGACTATCGCTACATGTTAGTAATATCCTCAGCAGAGGCAGTCATGGCCTCAGGAGTCTGTTTTTGGTGCCATGTGAAAGACTTTTGGTTACGCCTTTATGTGCCTTGGGCAAATTGCCCGCAAATGAGGTGGGCTAGAAATAGGCTCAGGATTCCTGGACTCAAGGCCTGACTTTGGGGCTCCCTTGGAAAGTCACACTACCCTCAGAGTGTCCACACAGATCTATGTGACCGCATTTACCACATTATTATGTTGTAATTATATACAGTTTCTGCAGTCTCTTTCCATCTGTGAGTTCCCTGAGGAGAAGACATGGTCTATGTCATCTTTGTTTTCCCATTCGTTGTCTTGTTGTCATATCTGGTGCATAGTTAACTTCTTAGCAGTAGGAACAATGGTATAGGAAGGATGATGGTAAAATTTCTCCACTTTCGGAGAGTCGGCTGTGTGCCCGAAACTGTTCTACGTGTCTTCGTCTTGTAACTCATTTTATCCTTGTAACAAGTCTATTAATTAAACAGTATTATTATCTCTGCAAGTGAATAATCTGAGGCACAGAGAGGTTAAGTAACTTGCCCAAAGTAACACAGTAAGTGGCAGAGCTAGAGTTTAAGTTTAGTTCCTCTGTCCACAGTTTGTGGTAGACATCACTCACACAAAAGGGATTTCATCGATGGGGCCATTATTCGTGCCACATTCGGACTTCTCTACCTCTTTTTTTGCCCTCCCACTCCCCAGCACTTCCTACCTTCAGGCTAGCAATCTGTCACGATCAATTGCTTCTGAAATTCACGCTCCCTGAGGGCAGGGACTGGGACTGATTCGCTTTCCTCTCTGCAGAGCTGGGCGTATGCAATAATGTAGAATTGTGGAAGCGATTAAATTGGATGCACTAAAAAATTCAGAAGCGCTGTAGGAGAAGCCAGTGAAAGGTGGTGTCCGCATTAGCCACCTTGTTGAGGGTGAAGAGAGGTGACCCACTGTCCCTGTGCCACTGCCTCATGCCTGCAGCCTGAGGAGGTGAAAGCTGGCTGTCTTCTCACTACCGCCTTTGACCTGTTGACTCATGCAGCAAACGTTTATTGACTATCGCTACATGTTAGTAATATCCTCAGCAGAGGCAGTCATGGCCTCAGGAGTCTGTTTTTGGTGCCATGTGAAAGACTTTTGGTTACGCCTTTATGTGCCTTGGGCAAATTGCCCGCAAATGAGGTGGGCTAGAAATAGGCTCAGGATTCCTGGACTCAAGGCCTGACTTTGGGGCTCCCTTGGAAAGTCACACTACCCTCAGAGTGTCCACACAGATCTATGTGACCGCATTTACCACATTATTATGTTGTAATTATATACAGTTTCTGCAGTCTCTTTCCATCTGTGAGTTCCCTGAGAAGACATGGTCTATGTCATCTTTGTTTTCCCATTCGTTGTCTTGTTGTCATATCTGGTGCATAGTTAACTTCTTAGCAGTAGGAACAATGGTATAGGAAGGATGATGGTAAAATTTCTCCACTTTCGGAGAGTCGGCTGTGTGCCCGAAACTGTTCTACGTGTCTTCGTCTTGTAACTCATTTTATCCTTGTAACAAGTCTATTAATTAAACAGTATTATTATCTCTGCAAGTGAATAATCTGAGGCACAGAGAGGTTAAGTAACTTGCCCAAAGTAACACAGTAAGTGGCAGAGCTAGAGTTTAAGTTTAGTTCCTCTGTCCACAGTTTGTGGTAGACATCACTCACACAACATGGCGCATTTGAAGAATGGAACAAGTTGTGAAATGACGACCTCCAAGGTCTCTTTAGCTCTGATTTCCCATGAGTCTCAAAAATGCTTCTCAGAGTAGCATGAAAACTTGTACTATCATGTGTGAAAAGAAATAGCTATTGTCATTGCGCTGTGAGAAAAGGGGATCCTGCAGGGGTGCTGTGCGATGGCCTGGAGGGGTGGGATGGGGGGCATATATGACTAATCTGGGATCATACAAATCTGTAAACAACAAAACTCTGTAAAAGCAAAAGTCAAATAAAAAATTAAACAAAATTGCTTCTCAGCAGATTACAAAGAGGGACCCCTGCTCTGGTATGGCCCTGGAGACCAGGGGAGCAGGGCCACGCTGGCAAAGGGCGGGGCCCATGGAGAGCAGCAGTTTGAAAGCCGATGGGGGCACTCAGGGCTGTGGCCTTCAGAAAGTTATTTAACCTCCTTGAATCTGTTTCTTCACAGGGCAAAAGTACAGTATTATCTACATTGTATTCCTACTGGAAGAATCGATTAAAAATACGCTCCTTCCACCGCAAAAAAAATCCCCTAGAGCATCTTATGGAAAGTGCCTAGCACAAAGGACGCTCTCTACAGAAAACTATGGAGTTTGGAATGTAATTGATGCAGCGTTGGATGTGCTTTATAACAGTCTGGTGGGGGATTCAGGAGGATCAACTTATCAAAGATTAGTATAAAAAATTAAGTGACTCCAATGGTGGTCTGCTTTCTGAATGTATGGACTTTGGATGGAAATCTGACAGGCCTCCTGTGTGCGTGTGCATGTGTGCGCGTAGGGAGTCCTCCTTGGTGTGGAATGTGCGTGTGTCTGTGTAGGGAGTCTTGGGGTCAATTCCTGGGAACTGGGGTGGGAGCATCACTTTAGATCAAGCAGAGACCAGGGAGTGAAGAAACAAATCCAGCTCTGCCAATGCTTTCCTGTGTGATGGAACAGGTTTGGCAAGTCACCAATCATCTTTGGGTTTCCAGCTCCCCAGTTCCAAGTTGAGGGGGTGGAAGTTGAAGATCTGCAGGATCTCAGTAAGTACCACCAGTCTAGAAAGTTCCAAGCCAAGTTCCTGGATGAGTGGAAGATCCTCTAGTATCCATTTCTACTGAAAGAGCAACTGTCTTCCCTTCCCGCTGGCATTGCTATGTATTTGAATAGGAAACAGGTGAGAGGCATTTTGTTCTGGCATTTTGGCCCCTCTCCTCTCAAGCTGGTGAGGAGCTCCAGGAAGCTCAGCTATCAGCCAGTTGACTCAGGCCTCTGGAGAAAAGTACCAATCAGGCAACCAACATTTACTTTATTACAAAAAAAAAAAATCACAGGAATCTCTGGTGGTCCAGTGATTAGGACTCAAGGTGTGGCCCCAAATCACACAGAGAGCAAATACACAATTACAGGAGAAGACGTGGATAATACAAAATGAACCAAATTAAAATCTCCTAGAATCCTATCATCTAAAGATGATCATTAGTAGCATTTTGACACACATATATTTATTTCTTGATGCTTTTTTTCTATGTAAAATTTAATTTAAAAATTAGGTCCTTACAGTGCATACTTTGCATCTTATAACCTGCTTTTCCCACCTAACACCTTGTGAACAGTTTTCCCTTTATTACATATACGCCTATATTTTTAATGGTTGAAAAGTAGTCCATTGTATGAATATATTTATTTAACCTATCCCTTATTGGACCTTTTGGTTGTTTCTATTTTTCTTTTCGTTTTTTTTTTTTTTTAGAAAGAGACTTTTTTAAAAAGAAATGAATTTTATTTATTTATTTATTTTTGGCTATTCTGGGTTTTCACTACTGCCAAAGGCTCTTCTCTAGTTGCAGGGAGTGGGGGTTACTCTCAAGTTGAGGTGAGCAGGCTTCTTGTTGTGGTGACTTCTCTTGTTGTGGAACTCAGGCTCTAGGCACATGGGCTTCAGTAGTTGCGGCTTTGAGGCTCTAGAGCACAGGCTCTATAGTGTGGTTCACGGGCTTAGTTGCTTTGCAGCATGTGGGATCTTCCTGGATCAGGATCGAACCCATGCCTCCTGTATTGGCTGGCAAACTCTTCACCACTGAGCTACCAGGGGAAACCCTCCATTTTTCACTCTGATGAATATCAGTGCCTTTACAATTTTTGATCCATCTTTCAGGTTTTCTTAAATTTCTCAGAAAAGGAATTGCTGGGTTGAAGCAGATGCACATTTTAAAGGCTTTTGATACACATTTCCTTTTTTTTTTTTTTTCCCGGAGAGTTTGTATCAAAATGAACTCACCACGAGGTAAGTGTTCATGTATTCCTATTGCAATGGGTTAGGGATAGGGCCCCTCCTCTCAAGCTGGTGAGGAGCTCCAGGAAGCTCAGCTATCAGCCAGCTGACTCAGACCTCTGGAGAAAAGTACCAATCAGGCAACCAACATTTACTTTATTACAAAAAAAAAAAATCACAGGAATCTCTGGTGGTCCAGTGATTAGGACTCAAGGTGTGGCCCCAAATCACACAGAGAGCAAATACACAATTACAGGAGAAGACGTGGATAATACAAAATGAACCAAATTAAAATCTCCTAGAATCCTATCATCTAAAGATGATCATTAGTAGCATTTTGACACACATATATTTATTTCTTGATGCTTTTTTTCTATGTAAAATTTAATTTAAAAATTAGGTCCTTACAGTGCATACTTTGCATCTTATAACCTGCTTTTCCCACCTAACACCTTGTGAACAGTTTTCCCTTTATTACATATACGCCTATATTTTTAATGGTTGAAAAGTAGTCCATTGTATGAATATATTTATTTAACCTATCCCTTATTGGACCTTTTGGTTGTTTCTATTTTTCTTTTCGTTTTTTTTTTTTTTTTTAGAAAGAGACTTTTTTAAAAAGAAATGAATTTTATTTATTTATTTATTTTTGGCTATTCTGGGTTTTCACTACTGCCAAAGGCTCTTCTCTAGTTGCAGGGAGTGGGGGTTACTCTCAAGTTGAGGTGAGCAGGCTTCTTGTTGTGGTGACTTCTCTTGTTGTGGAACTCAGGCTCTAGGCACATGGGCTTCAGTAGTTGCGGCTTTGAGGCTCTAGAGCACAGGCTCTATAGTGTGGTTCACGGGCTTAGTTGCTTTGCAGCATGTGGGATCTTCCTGGATCAGGGATCGAACCCATGCCTCCTGTATTGGCTGGCAAACTCTTCACCACTGAGCTACCGGGGAAGCCCTCCATTTTTCACTCTGATGAATATCAGTGCCTTTACAATTTTTGATCCATCTTTCAGGTTTTCTTAAATTTCTCAGAAAAGGAATTGCTGGGTTGAAGCAGATGCACATTTTAAAGGCTTTTGATACACATTTCCTTTTTTTTTTTTTTCCCGGAGAGTTTGTATCAAAATGAACTCACCACGAGGTAAGTGTTCATGTATTCCTACTTTAAGAGCAAGTAGGAGGGGTCCCCGAGGTAGGTAGGGATAGGGCAGGAGAAGCTATGCAGAGGAAGTGTCCAGGTGGAGATCTGTAGAACACGTAGCACTGAGCCAAATAAAGAGATGAGGGCTCCCGATAGAGGGACCAGAATGTGAGAAGGCCCAGAGGCATGGCACCCTGGGAACAGAAATAAGTTCCATGCAGTTAGAGTCTGAGAGAACGTGAGAAACATGTGAAACAACATGGTAAGATGTGCACTTTAGTAAGGTCATTTGGGCTTCAGTGTAGAGGACTGGAGGTAAGACTACCGACAGAGTGACAAGTCAGGAGGCTGCTGCAGTCACCCAAATACAGCAGGGGCCAAGCCTGGGACAGTGACGATGGGAATGGAAAATAGGCTGAAGGGACATTAAAGAGGGCGGAAGGACAGGATGCAGGGGCTGCTTGGGAGTAGGAGGATGGGAGGGTGGCCTTCAGGATGGCTCTCAGGTGTTCCTGGGCCTGGGAAGAATGGAGAGCATGGACACTGTTCTCTGATGCGGGGACAGGAAGATGACATGTTCAGTTTGGAACATGTTGAATGGGAGGGTCCCGTGGTGCCCATCTGAGTGGACATGTCCTGTCAATATCTGTATCCGTGGAAGAGAGGTATGGTCTTCATGTAGCTGTTGGGATCTGAAGTCTTCGAGAGGATTCAGCCACCAGGTCTCTCTCCCCTCACCAAGGAACAGAGGGATGCCCAAGAGAGAACCTCAAGCCACATCAATTCCTAAGGGACGTGTAAGGGAAGGGGAGGCCGCAAAGGAGTAGCCAGAGACGTGGGAAGAAAACCTGGAGTGCCTGTTGTCATGGAAGCCAAGGGAAAAGAATTTTCCAAGGACAGTGGCTGGCAAAATCTGATCTAGGTGTGACCTTCACACCATTGAATCCTCCCCACAGATTGTGGAAGTGGAGACCTTCACCACACCATTTGAAAGAGGAACCCGAAGCACAGAGAAGGTAGGCAATTTCCCAAGGTCAGCCAGCAAGCCAGTGGCAGACAAAGGTGAACCCCGGCCTGGGTTGAAGAAGATGCACATTTTAAAGGCTTTTGATACACATTTCCTTTTTTTTTTTTTTTCCCGGAGAGTTTGTATCAAAATGAACTCACCACGAGGTAAGTGTTCATGTATTCCTACTTTAAGAGCAAGTAGGAGGGGTCCCCGAGGTAGGTAGGGATAGGGCAGGAGAAGCTATGCAGAGGAAGTGTCCAGGTGGAGATCTGTAGAACACGTAGCACTGAGCCAAATAAAGAGATGAGGGCTCCCGATAGAGGGACCAGAATGTGAGAAGGCCCAGAGGCATGGCACCCTGGGAACAGAAATAAGTTCCATGCAGTTAGAGTCTGAGAGAACGTGAGAAACATGTGAAACAACATGGTAAGATGTGCACTTTAGTAAGGTCATTTGGGCTTCAGTGTGGAGGACTGGAGGTAAGACTACCGACAGAGTGACAAGTCAGGAGGCTGCTGCAGTCACCCAAATACAGCAGGGGCCAAGCCTGGGACAGTGACGATGGGAATGGAAAATAGGCTGAAGGGACATTAAAGAGGGCGGAAGGACAGGACGCAGGGGCTGCTTGGGAGTAGGAGGATGGGAGGGTGGCCTTCAGGATGGCTCTCAGGTGTTCCTGGGCCTGGGAAGAATGGAGAGCATGGACACTGTTCTCTGATGCGGGGACAGGAAGATGACATGTTCAGTTTGGAACATGTTGAATGGGAGGGTCCCGTGGTGCCCATCTGAGTGGACATGTCCTGTCAATATCTGTATCCGTGGAAGAGAGGTATGGTCTTCATGTAGCTGTTGGGATCTGAAGTCTTCGAGAGGATTCAGCCACCAGGTCTCTCTCCCCTCACCAAGGAACAGAGGGATGCCCAAGAGAGAACCTCAAGCCACATCAATTCCTAAGGGACGTGTAAGGGAAGGGGAGGCCGCAAAGGAGTAGCCAGAGACGTGGGAAGAAAACCTGGAGTGCCTGTTGTCATGGAAGCCAAGGGAAAAGAATTTTCCAAGGACAGTGGCTGGCAAAATCTGATCTAGGTGTGACCTTCACACCATTGAATCCTCCCCACAGATTGTGGAAGTGGAGACCTTCACCACACCATTTGAAAGAGGAACCCGAAGCACAGAGAAGGTAGGCAAATTTCCCAAGGTCAGCCAGCAAGCCAGTGGCAGACAAAAGGTGAACCCCGGCCTTGACAGGCAGGGTGTGGGCCAAGCGGGAGAAGCTAGCCTATAGAATTTTAGCCTGAGCACCTGGAGTAGGTGATGGACATAATTAATGGCCACCACTCACCGTATACCCAGTGTGTGCTCGGCACTGCTCTAGACCACGACTTCACTCTTTCTAAGCCTCACAACCTCAAGGAGAGGTAGTGATTTTTACACCTAGTGCACAGAGAAGCCTGGGGACCCCAAGTGAAGTGACTTACGTGGGATCACACACTGTGGCAGGTGGCAAGGCTGGGTTGCGAACCCAGGTTTTCCCTATTCCCAGTAATGATCGCGGCGGTTCCTTCCCGAGGAGCAGGGCAGAGTCTCCAGTGGGAACACCTGGAGGCGCCCCGGGACCCTCGCCTGCCTCTCGCCCCCGCGCGCATGCCTGGCCGCTGAGGCCGTGAGAGCAGACGCCCCGGGCCCTCCCTTGCACAACCGGCCCGGGTAAGTGCTGCGTCTCTGGGCAATTATCGCCCTCCTGCCGCCGCCGGGACTGGCCCGGCACAAGGCCAAAGGCAAAGGGACTCGCAGCCACCCAAGGAGAGCGGTACCCAGCGGTAGGGCCAGCCACCAGCTCTGCGCGCGATTGCACAACGCCGGCCGCGGGGACCTGAAGGCGGGGAGGCGCGATGACGCCGCGCGGAGCAGCCCCGAGCCCACGGCTTCGGCCCGGCGTCCCCTCTTCCCCACGACCTCGGGTAGAAAGCCGGGAGGGGCCGGGCGTGCGCCGCCAGGTAGTCTTCTTTTCCTTCTTTTCATCTTCGTTTCGCCCCTTTCTTCCTGTCTTCTTCTCCTTTTCACGCCCGGCATTCCTCCGTCTTCCTCCTGCTTTCCTCTTTCCCTTTTTCCCTTTCCCCTTCTTTCCTCCTCCCCCGCCCGCCTGCCTCTTCCTCATTCCTTCCCTGCTCTCTCTCCTTCCTGCGTCTCTCTCTCTCCTTTCCTACCTCTCCTCTCTCCTTTCTTTCTCCCTGCTTCTACTTCCTTCTTCCTTCATGTCTTCCCTTTTGAAAATACTTCTTAATGTCTATGTAAAAGGCACAGTATTATAACATTTACCATCACAACTATGTTCATGAGTACAGTCAATAGTGTTAAGTATGTTCACGTGGTTGTGCAACCATCTCCAGGGCTATTTCATCTTGCAAAACTGAAACTCTAGACCCATTGGCTGCTCCCCATTCCCCCTCCCCTCAGTCCCTGGTCATCACAGTCTGTTTTCTCTTCCTCCCTTTCTTGCTTTTGCCTGTTTGTGCCCTTCTTTCTTTTCCTTTATATCTTTTTTTCCCTTCCCCTTCCCATGTTTTTCTCTTTTCTTAAAAACCGGATGGCCCCACTGCACCCTTGGCAGCCCTCTACAGTCTCTGCCAGGGGCTGGGCCAGGAGACCTGTCAGCAAGGCTGTTAGAGGGCTGGTGACTCACTTTTCCTCCCCCGTGTATCAGGGCCAGTGGGCGGCCCCTGGAAGCCTCACCTGGCTTTTTGATGGTAGGCAAACATGTCCAGCAAGGAGCTTTTGCCAGGAAGAGTTAATTAGGGGCCCTGACTCCAGGGTCAGGCTGGGAGCCCCTCTCTCATCTGGGCCTTCCCCAGCCCTGGGGCTCCCCTTCTAGACAGTGCAAGATAGCCATGATGATGGTGATGGTGGTGATAAGCTGGACTGACACAAAACTTTACCGTTTACAAAGCAATTCCATAGACATGATCTCATTCTTGTTCTCACAATCCTGGGAGGTAAGCCTTACCGTTCCCTTTCACAGGTGTGGAAACTGAGCC
This sequence comes from Tragulus kanchil, assembly GCA_022376925.1. Classification (NCBI taxonomy): domain Eukaryota; kingdom Metazoa; phylum Chordata; class Mammalia; order Artiodactyla; family Tragulidae; genus Tragulus; species Tragulus kanchil. The sequence goes on from JAIOJX010000023.1 coordinate 45,036,622, forward strand.
TCGGAAAGGTGAAGAGATTTGCATGCGGCCGTGGAGCTGGTAAGTGACAGTATTGGCATTTAATATCTCTCTCTCTCTCACACACACAGTCCTGTCTCTGAGCCTCGTCAATGCTCTTCCTTCAACCAGGAACACTCGCCGTCCGGCCCACTCACCTGGGAGGTCACTTCCCAGCGGAGCCTGCTCCCTGGTACAGACCCCCAGAGCTAGGTGGGCGTACAGTGGGGCTCTGAGTGGGATCAGGCCAACCCGTCATGGCTGGTCTGGCCCAGAGATGAAAGGAAGTCCAGCTAGACCCTCTGAGAAAGACCCTGAGGCACACACGAAAAAAATGGGGCCAGGTCAGAGTTTAAAATGTATTAAAAAAAAATTCATCCTCTTCTGTGTTCATGTAGCCCCTTGTTTAGACATCTTGAGGATAGGCCCCACCTGGTGGATTTCTTCACGACCTGAGCCATAAGGGGCAGATACTGGATGAGTGAATGGTGGAGGTATTTGATGGTATGCATAGTACATGTAAAAGAGGTGATATCTAGGCAGCTAAGAGAGTTTTAAAAGTGAAATAGGGCTTTCCTGATGGTCCAGTGGGTGGAGTCTGCCTTGCAGTGCAAGGGGCACTGGTTCGATCCCTAGCCCGTGAAGATCCCACGTGTCGTGGAGAGGCTGAACTGGTATGTCCACTTATGGAGCCAGCATTCTGAAGCGCATGTGCCCAGAGCCAGTACTCTGCAACGAGAGAGGCTACTGCAATGGGAGGCCCACTCAGGCCAAAGAATAAAGATGGATGAAAATCAATAAAAAACCAATTAAAGAGGCCAAATTTTAAAAAAATGTGAAATAGAGCTGTCCTTGGGTTATCTGGAATGTGGCTCTCTGTTCAGGGAACATATTGAGAGAATGGAGGACTTCTAAGTGTGGATGGATCTCAGTTTTCCCATCTTTTCTGTGTGGCACCTCTGCCTCAAAGACATTTCACATTTTTTGAGTACATTCTGTTTCAATCCTTTTGCCCATTGTTGGTGTGAAAATAATTTTGTGTCATGGGTAATTGTGGTAGATTATTAATGCTCACCAATATCTGCTTCTCCCATATATCATGAAATCCCGGTGAAAGCGTGGTCATGTGATAATTTTTGGACAATAAGCATGATTAGAAGTGATGTTTGTCACCTGTGGAATAGAACATTGAGTTGCAGGTGCTTTTTCTCTCTGGCTGCATTGACTGAGGCCACATTCCAGGATACTGGAGCTTTATTGGCCTGGGTCTCGGGGAGGCTGAACTTGACCCCCTATCAACCATTACAGATGCACAGAGCAAGTGGGAAATAAACCTCTGTGATATTAAGCCATTCAGATTTGAGCTGTTTGTTACTATAGCTTAATCTAGCCTATTCTGACTGATACGGTCATTGTAGAGCAGTCAGTGTAACACATTTAATGCATAGCCAATTTTTTATGCATAACTTTCAACTATTGGAACAAGATTTATTTAAAGACAGGTTTATAGCTGCACAATCTAGAAGAAAATATAAGCTTGATTTCTTTCTTTTTAAAAAGTTTTTATTTATTTATTTATTTTTGGCCATTCTGGATTTTCACTGCTGCCACAGGGTCTTCTCTAGTTGCAGGGAGTGGGGGCTACTCTCCAATTGAGATGAGCAGCCTTCTTGTTACAGTGACTTCTCCTGTTGTGGCGTTCGGGCTCTAGGGCTCATGGGCTTCAGTAGTTGCAGCACATGGGCTCAATAGTTGTGGCTCTGAGGCTCCAGAGCACAGGCTCCATAGTTGTGGCTCACAGGCTTAGTTGCTCTGCAGCATGTGGGATCTCCCCAGATTGAGCCTGTGTCTCCTGCACTGGCAGGCGAGCTGTTCACTACTGAGCCACCAGGAAAGCCCCGATTTTCTTTCTAAAACATCTCATCACATATTTTAAAAGTGTTTTTAAGAGCTTCTTGAGATGTAATTGAAATATGATCAACTTTGTATATTTAAAGTGTATAGTTTAAGTATTGACATGCATATGTACCTGTGAAACCATTCCTCTTGTCATGATAGTGAATATGTCCCTTCCCATAAAAGTTTTGTGTCCTTTTGAAATCCCTCTGTCCTGTCCCTTCCCAACAAGCCCACCACTGATCTGCTTTTGTCACTATAGCTTAATAGGCATTTCTTAGGATTTCGTTTAAATGGTATCATATAGTATGTGCTTTTTTTTCCTCTTCTTTTTAAAAAATTTTTATTTTACTTCTTTTACAGAGTTTTGTTGTTTACAGATAGGTATGATCCTATATTAGTCATATGTATATCCCCCCATCCCACCCCTCCAGGCTGTCACGCAGTGCTGCTGCAGGATCCCCTTTTCTTACAGTGTATGTGCTTATATTTGTCTGTCTTCTTATGACTTAGTATAATTCTTTTGAGATTTTTTTCATATTGTTGAATATGTCAGCAACTGACTCTTTTTATATTGCTGAATACTGTTTCATTGTATGGACCAGTTATTCCCAGGTTTCAGATATTAGAGTAAAATTATTATGAACACCTGTAAGTCTTTGATGTGGTATATATATATACAATGGAAGTGTACAAATCTTTGTATGGACATTTGCTTCCATTTTTATTGGGATACCTAGGAAAGGAATGTCTGGATTATATGGTAGTTGGTGTATGTTGAACGTTCTGAGAAACTACTAGACTGTTTTCCAAAGTGATTCTAGCATACGTTCTCACCAGTGATATATGGAAAATTCTGGTTCTTCTACATCCTTGCCAACACTTGATATAATTAATTTTTGGTCTTTTTGTCTTTTTTCTTTTGAACTTTTAATTTTGGATTGGGTATAGTTGGTTAATAATGCTGTGATAGCTTCAGGTGAACAGCAAAGGGGCTCAGTGATACATACCCAGGTACTCATTCTCGTCAAATCTCCCTCCCCAGCTGCCACAGAAAGTTCCTTTTTTTTTTTTTTTTGGTGGCGGGGCGGAGGGGTGGGGAACGGGGGGTTGGGGAGGGAGAGGGGCGGGCAGGCCACTTCTATTGGTCTTTATCTACTTTCATCCATCTTTGTTCTTTGGCCCATGTGGGCCTCCCACCGCGGTGGCCTCTGTTGTCACAGAGCACCGGCTCTAGGCGCATGCGCTCCAGAGTTCCGGCTCGGTAATTGGACACATCGGTCCAGCAGCTCCGCGGCACGTGGGATCTTCCCAGGCCAGGGATGGAACCAGCGCCCCTTGCACTGCAAGGCGGTGTCCTTACTTACTGGACCACCAGGGAAGCCCCACATAAGTTCTTTGATCTTTTCATCCTTAATAGGTGCATAATAGGTGTGCAGTGTCGTTCTTTGTGGTTTTTAAAATTGGGATAAAATACACAGAAACGTAAAATTAACCATTTTAAAGTGTGCAATCCAGTGGCATTTAGTATTTCACAATATTGTGAACCATTGTAGTTACAGAATATTTTCATTACCGTCAAAGGAAACTCCATATTCATTAAGAAATCATTCTCTATTCTGCTTTCTCTCAGCCCAAGGCAGCCACTGATTGTCTCTATAGATTTGATTATTCTAGATATTTCATGATGGAATATGAAATAAATGGAAAAATGCAACATGCAGTCCTTTATGACAAATTTCTTCCACTTAGCTTGTTTTTGATGTTCATCATGTAGCATGTTTTAAATCTTCCTTTCTTTTTGTGTCTGAATAATGATTCATTGCATGTATATACTACATTTTGTTAATCCATTCATTAGTTGATGGACATTGGGCTTTTTCTACCTATTAACTATTGTGAATAGTGCTGCTATGAACATTTGTGTATAGTTTTTAAATTTTATTGTGATAAGAGCATATAACATGAGACCTACTTTTTAACAATTTTTAAAAATAATTTGTTTGTTTTTGACTGTGCTGGGTCTTTGTTGCTGTGTCTGGGCTTTCTCTAGTTGCAGGGTATGAGGGCTGCTTTCTAGTTGTGGTGCATGAGCTTTACGCATTTTTAAGTATATAATACATTATTGTTGATTATAGGTATTGTGTATAGATTCACTTGACATGAGATCCACCTTCCTAAACATATTTTTAAAAATTTATATTTATTTAGCTGTGCCAGGTCTCACTTGCAGCACGTGGGGTCTTTAGTTGCGGCACTGCAATTCTTAGTTGTACCATGTAGGATCTGGTTCTCTGACCAGGGGTCAAACCAGGGCCCCCTGCATCGTGACCACCAGGGAAGTCCCCAAACAAAATTTTAATTGTATAATAAATACATTGTGGTTGACTATAGGTACTGTGTATAGGTTTTTGTTTGAGCACCTATTTTCACTTGTGTTAGGTATATATGTGGGAATGGAACTATTAGATAATATGGTAATTTTTTGTTAAATTTTGAGTAACTACCAGTTTCCCACAGTGGCTGTATCATATTATAATCCCACCAGAAAGGCAAAAAGCTTCTAATTTCTCCATATTCTCACAAACACTTGTTAGTTTTTTTGGATAATAGCCATTCTAATGGGTGTTCAGTGGCATCTCGTTGTATTGCCTTTGTTTTCGAAAGATAGTTTCACTGTGTGTAGAATTCTGGATTGCCAGTGTTTTCTTTCAGATGTTAAAGATTTTGTCTTCTAACTTCCATTGCTTTCAATAGTAATTTCGCTGTCATCTTTGTCTTTTTTCCACTGTATTAATGTCTATCTTTCTCAGAGTACTTGCAAGATTTTCTCCTTGTCATTTGTCTTGAACAATTTGATTATGATCTGCCTTGATGTAGTTTTCATGTATCTTCTATTTGGAATTCATTTAGCCTCATGGGTCTGTATATTTAGAGTTTTCCATATAAATAATTGGAAATTTGGGGCCATTATTTTTAAATTTTATTGTGATAAGAGCATATAACATGAGACCTACTTTTTAACAATTTTTAAAAATAATTTGTTTGTTTTTGACTGTGCTGGGTCTTTGTTGCTGTGTCTGGGCTTTCTCTAGTTGCAGGGTATGAGGGCTGCTTTCTAGTTGTGGTGCATGAGCTTTACGCATTTTTAAGTATATAATACATTATTGTTGATTATAGGTATTGTGTATAGATTCACTTGACATGAGATCCACCTTCCTAAACATATTTTTAAAAATTTATATTTATTTAGCTGTGCCAGGTCTCACTTGCAGCACGTGGGGTCTTTAGTTGCGGCACTGCAATTCTTAGTTGTACCATGTAGGATCTGGTTCTCTGACCAGGGGTCAAACCAGGGCCCCCTGCATCGTGACCACCAGGGAAGTCCCCAAACAAAATTTTAATTGTATAATAAATACATTGTGGTTGACTATAGGTACTGTGTATAGGTTTTTGTTTGAGCACCTATTTTCACTTGTGTTAGGTATATATGTGGGAATGGAACTATTAGATAATATGGTAATTTTTTGTTAAATTTTTGAGTAACTACCAGTTTCCCACAGTGGCTGTATCATATTATAATCCCACCAGAAAGGCAAAAAGCTTCTAATTTCTCCATATTCTCACAAACACTTGTTAGTTTTTTTGGATAATAGCCATTCTAATGGGTGTTCAGTGGCATCTCGTTGTATTGCCTTTGTTTTCGAAAGATAGTTTCACTGTGTGTAGAATTCTGGATTGCCAGTGTTTTCTTTCAGATGTTAAAGATTTTGTCTTCTAACTTCCATTGCTTTCAATAGTAATTTCGCTGTCATCTTTGTCTTTTTTCCACTGTATTAATGTCTATCTTTCTCAGAGTACTTGCAAGATTTTCTCCTTGTCATTTGTCTTGAACAATTTGATTATGATCTGCCTTGATGTAGTTTTCATGTATCTTCTATTTGGAATTCATTTAGCCTCATGGGTCTGTATATTTAGAGTTTTCCATATAAATAATTGGAAATTTGGGGGCCATTATTTTTAAACAGATTTATTGAGGTATAATTTGTATAACATAAATTAAGTCATTTAAAATGTACAAGTAAATGTATATTATTGTCTGTGTATTTGATGTATATCCATCACTACAGTCAGTTTTAGAGCATTTTCATTATCCCAAAGAGAAGCTCTGTTCTTTAACTGTCTGCTTCCAAACCCCCTAGCCCTTCTCACTACTAATCTAGTTTTCATCTCAGTGGATTTGCTTGTTTTGGACACTTCATATAAATGGAATCATACAATATATGGTCCTTGGCCATTATTTCATTAAATTTTTTTCCCCTGTCTTTTCCTCTTTCTACTTCAGGTACTCCTATTTTTTGGGGGAGCAGGGGTGGGTTGGGGAAGGAGGGGGGTGGTGGGTGGGCCACTTCTATTGGTTTTTCATTTATCTATTTTTCATCCATCTTTGTTCTTTGGCCCCTGTGGGCCTCCCATCGCAGTGGCCTCTGTTGTTGCAGAGCACCGGCTCTGGGCGCATGCGTTCCAGAGCTCCGGCTTGGTAATTGGACACATGGGTCCAGCCACTCCGCGGCACGTGGGATCTTCCCAGGCCAGGGATCGAACCGGCACCCCTTGCACTGCAAGGCGGTGTCCTTACCCACTGGACCACCAGGGAAGCCCTATTTTTTTTTTTTTTTTAACTTTTGTTTTACTTTTAACTTTTACAGAGTTTTGTTGTTTACAGATATGTATCCTATTTTTTTTATTTTTGTTTTTCTTGTTTTTATTTGTCTTACTCCCATTTGTTTTAAAATTATATTTCAGTATAATTAGTTTCTGTTGTAATCCTCTATAGTGTTTTCTTTCAGATGTTAAAGATTTTGTCTTCTAACTTCCATTGCTTTCAATAGTAATTTCGCTGTCATCTTTGTCTTTTTTCCACTGTATTAATGTCTATCTTTCTCAGAGTACTTGCAAGATTTTCTCCTTGTCATTTGTCTTGAACAATTTGATTATGATCTGCCTTGATGTAGTTTTCATGTATCTTCTATTTGGAATTCATTTAGCCTCATGGGTCTGTATATTTAGAGTTTTCCATATAAATAATTGGAAATTTGGGGCCAATTATTTTTAACTATATTTATTGAGGTATAATTTGTATAACATAAATTAAGTCATTTAAAATGTACAAGTAAATGTATATTATTGTCTGTGTATTTGATGTATATCCATCACTACAGTCAGTTTTAGAGCATTTTCATTATCCCAAAGAGAAGCTCTGTTCTTTAACTGTCTGCTTCCAAACCCCCTAGCCCTTCTCACTACTAATCTAGTTTTCATCTCAGTGGATTTGCTTGTTTTGGACACTTCATATAAATGGAATCATACAATATATGGTCCTTGGCCATTATTTCATTAAATTTTTTTCCCCTGTCTTTTCCTCTTTCTACTTCAGGTACTCCTATTTTTTGGGGGAGCAGGGGTGGGTTGGGGAAGGAGGGGGGTGGTGGGCCACTTCTATTGGTTTTTCATTTATCTATTTTTCATCCATCTTTGTTCTTTGGCCCCTGTGGGCCTCCCATCGCAGTGGCCTCTGTTGTTGCAGAGCACCGGCTCTGGGCGCATGCGCTCCAGAGCTCCGGCTTGGTAATTGGACACATGGGTCCAGCCGCTCCGCGGCACGTGGGATCTTCCCAGGCCAGGGATCGAACCGGCACCCCTTGCACTGCAAGGCGGTGTCCTTACCCACTGGACCACCAGGGAAGCCCTATTTTTTTTTTTTTTTAACTTTTGTTTTACTTTTAACTTTTACAGAGTTTTGTTGTTTACAGATATGTATCCTATTTTTTTTATTTTTGTTTTTCTTGTTTTTATTTGTCTTACTCCCATTTGTTTTAAAATTATATTTCAGTATAATTAGTTTCTGTTGTAATCCTCTATAGTGTTTTATTTTATGCACCTAAATATATCAGTCTAAGTTGTGCATTATCTCACTGATAGGCTTCTAGAGAGATCCTTGACACAAAAATGTTGACTAGAATGGTCGTATCCTAGATAGCATTATAGATGTGTGTTTTTAACTTTGGTTTTTCAAAGAAAGCTGTTCCTCAGAATATTAATAGTTGCTGTGATAGAGGTATTCTTTGCACAGATAAGCTTGGGAAACAGTGAAACAACACTGCTGTGTGTGAAGATACCACATTTGGTATCTTCTACTATTGGATTTCTCGCAGCCTTTAATTTGCTAAAATGGTTGGTGGTTGTCAGAGAGGAGATAGGATATATATTTTCCAAATCCAGTGGAGCACACAGTATGCACTTTGAAACTTATTTAAAAACCCTCGGGCTTCCCTGGTGGTGTAGTGGGTAAAGAGTCCGCCTTGCAGTGCAAGCAGCACCAGTTCGATTCCTGGTGCAGAAGATCCCACGTGCCACGGAGCGGCTGGACCGGTGTGTCCAATTACGAGCCAGCGCTCTGGAGTGCATGCGCCCAGAGCCGGTGCTCTGCAATGAGAGAGGCCGTTGCAATGGGAGGCCCACACAGGCCAAAGAATAAAGATGGATGAAAATGAGAGGATTAAAAAAATCTATAAAAAAGAGGCCAAGGGCTTCCCTGGTGGTCCAGTGAATAAAGAGTCCATCTTGCAGTGCAAGGGGTGCCGGTTCAATCCCTGGCCTGGGAAGATCCCACGTGCTGCAGAGTGGTGGACCAATGTGTCCAACTACTGAACCCCTGCTCTGGAGGGCATGCGCCCAGAGCAGGTGCTCTGCGACAACAGAGGCCACTGCGATGGGAGGCCCACACAGGCCAAAGAACAAAGATGGAGGAAAACAAATAAATGAAAGACCATTAGATGTGGCCCCCCGCCAAAAAGGCCAAAATTAAAAAAAAAAAAAACCTCTAGTAATATAGTAATATCTAGTTTAATTAATTCTACAAATGAAATGCTCCAAAACACAAATCTCCAAAAGAAATACATGTAAATTACATATAAATGTTTCTTAAGCTAAGGATAATAGTCTAATGGATCCACTTAAAAGGACAAAAATTTCCTGGATTCCTCAGTGTTGACTTAAATGTATTTTAATTTAATCTTAATATGCACAGATATAACAATAGGTACAACTTCCTTATAAATAATAAAAACCAAAATCTACAAATTAAATACAAAGCACAAAATCCATCAAATCCAGAATAATCATTTAATGTGTTGGGTTTTTTTTTTTTTTCTTGCTGACACAAAAGAGTAGCTGCAATGCTACTCTGGAAACATTCTTTAGACTCCCTCTTGGCTGAGCTCCTCTGTGTGTAAGATGACTATTCTCCCACAATTGTCTCCATTTAAACCTCTGTAAGTTTGCTTCTTACAGATCTGCGATAGTCCAGTCTTCAGTTAACGCCTTGAGACTAGGTCTGCCTCTCTTTTCTCATTAACTATTATAATTAAAATACTACTGTTTGGTTCCAGTTCCCTCAGAAGATGCAGACATGGGCACTGTGGTGGTTAATTTTACGTGTTAATCTGGCTGGGCCAGGGGGTGCTCAGATATTTGGTCAAATGTTATCCTGGTATTTCTGTGAGGCTGTGTTTATATGGGTTAAACACTTACATGGATAGAGTGAGTAGAGCAGATTGCCCTTCCTGATGGGGGTGGACCTCATCCAGTCAGTTGAAGGTTTGTCTAGAATCAAAAGGCTGACCCTTCTTCAAGCAGGAGAGAATTTTTCCTGCCTGCCTGCCTTTAAACTAGAACATTGGCTTTTTTTTCTTGAACTTCTAGCCTGTCAGCCTTTGAACCAGAGCCGCGCCATCAACTCTGTTGGTTTTTAGGCTTTTGGACTTGGACCAGAACCGAACCACTTGGTTAAGCTTCATCTCCACCTTGCTGACTCACCCTGTAGATCTCTGGAGAACCCTGTCAAGCACTGACGTCATGTGGTGGTAGTCATTGATAGGCTATAATTTTTCAGTATTAAGTATGTCCCATGTACTATCTAGGATATATTATACTAAACAAGTGTCATTTATCTGAAATTCAGATTTAACTGTGAGTCCTTGATTTCATCCAATAACCCTTCCTCCAGGTGAAACTGCCCATTGCAGCACCGCACTATCCAGGAACAGTGTGATGAACGGTGGACCTTGTAGTTCATCGTCATAACTACTCTTTTCAAACACTCCTAATTCCATTATCACACACTTCTTCCTTCATATTTGCTCTCTTTGAAGTCTACATATTTTCATATTACACACCAGAACTCAAACATAGGAAAAAATATATACCCAGACCAATGGGTCTCACTTTAAATTCATGACAACAAATTGCAAATATGCATTCAATCCTGTTCAGCAGTCCTGCTGCCCTTCTCTAGGTATTCATTTCCTATTCCCAAAGACAATTTTCTCACATCTTTACCTCCTTCTCAGGAGGGGCTGTCCATTCCACACCCCTCTTCCATCCTCATCTAATCACCTCATCTCCTATTTCATTGATAAAATAAGAAGCAGTTACAAAGGAGCATCCTTATCTTCCCACCACACCTCTTAATCCATCTAAACTTGTGTTTCTCTTTCCCACCTGCCTTCATATTGCAATGGCCTATCTGAAGATGCCCCTTTTCCTTGGGAGCTAATTAAAATACTACTGTTTGGTTCCAGTTCCCTCAGAAGATGCAGACATGGGCACTGTGGTGGTTAATTTTACGTGTTAATCTGGCTGGGCCAGGGGGTGCTCAGATATTTGGTCAAATGTTATCCTGGTATTTCTGTGAGGCTGTGTTTATATGGGTTAAACACTTACATGGATAGAGTGAGTAGAGCAGATTGCCCTTCCTGATGGGGGTGGACCTCATCCAGTCAGTTGAAGGTTTGTCTAGAATCAAAAGGCTGACCCTTCTTCAAGCAGGAGAGAATTTTTCCTGCCTGCCTGCCTTTAAACTAGAACATTGGCTTTTTTTTCTTGAACCTCTAGCCTGTCAGCCTTTGAACCAGAGCCGCGCCATCAACTCTGTTGGTTTTTAGGCTTTTGGACTTGGACCAGAACCGAACCACTTGGTTAAGCTTCATCTCCACCTTGCTGACTCACCCTGTAGATCTCTGGAGAACCCTGTCAAGCACTGACGTCATGTGGTGGTAGTCATTGATAGGCTATAATTTTTCAGTATTAAGTATGTCCCATGTACTATCTAGGATATATTATACTAAACAAGTGTCATTTATCTGAAATTCAGATTTAACTGTGAGTCCTTGATTTCATCCAATAACCCTTCCTCCAGGTGAAACTGCCCATTGCAGCACCGCACTATCCAGGAACAGTGTGATGAACGGTGGACCTTGTAGTTCATCGTCATAACTACTCTTTTCAAACACTCCTAATTCCATTATCACACACTTCTTCCTTCATATTTGCTCTCTTTGAAGTCTACATATTTTCATATTACACACCAGAACTCAAACATAGGAAAAAATATATACCCAGACCAATGGGTCTCACTTTAAATTCATGACAACAAATTGCAAATATGCATTCAATCCTGTTCAGCAGTCCTGCTGCCCTTCTCTAGGTATTCATTTCCTATTCCCAAAGACAATTTTCTCACATCTTTACCTCCTTCTCAGGAGGGGCTGTCCATTCCACACCCCTCTTCCATCCTCATCTAATCACCTCATCTCCTATTTCATTGATAAAATAAGAAGCAGTTACAAAGGAGCATCCTTATCTTCCCACCACACCTCTTAATCCATCTAAACTTGTGTTTCTCTTTCCCACCTGCCTTCATATTGCAATGGCTAAAGTGTTCCTACTTTTATCTGAAGATGCCCCTTTTCCTTGGGAGCTGAATCCTTTGGCCTCTGGTTTTTCCAGTTCTCCCATCTCTGCTGCCTCTCCAGTTTCTGTCTCCACTCAAATCATTCCCAACAAAATGCATACCCAATCCATCATCTCCTCCGTCTGCAGAGCCTTTCCTTTGCCCATGTCTTCCTTCACCCAATGGCCTGTCTCCCTGCTGCCTTCACAGCAGCCTTTCCCACAGACTTGTGTCCTGTCTCTTCTTCCTCGCCTCCTGTTTTCTGCTCAGCCCTCTGTGGTCGGCTTATCTTCTCTCTAGTCTACTGTTTTGGATGAGGTGATGTGGTCACCAGCAACCTCCAACAGTCACGTTTCTGTCTTTCCTTGATCTGTCAGCAGCACTTGATGAGGTAGACCACAACCTTCTTGAACTACTTTCTTTGCTTGGTTACTAGAATATCATATGTCATTTGCTGATAATTTCCAAATCTCAGAGTGCTCAAAGTTTTGGCCACCGTCCTCTTCTCTAGCTATTTCTTCTCTGTTGATATCTCTGGCCCAAAAATTTGAATACAGTCTGTACAGTCATGTCTCCCCAAACTCCCTCTCCAACTCTGCCTGCCTCTTGGAACATAGAAGCATCCAACCTAATAATGAGTACCTCCACTTGGATGTCAAATAGGTGTCTCAGTCCTGACTAGTCCCAAATCAAACTCTTGGCTTGTTACGCTGACATGTGTCAGTATGACCAAAATGAAGTCATTGAGTTTCCCATGGGAACCAACAATCACTGATGTGACCTGAAAGGGGTGAGTGAATGAATGAATGAATGAATGAACACACATAGCAGCATCTTCAAGGTCTTCAGTCTCAGCCAGGCTCTTAGTGCCACTTTTTAACCCATCCCCACACTTCTTTTAACCATTACTCACATCACGTTTTCAGTTTCCCACCTTCTCTATATGGCCTACTTCGTGGAGAAATTGAGATTATCAAGTGTCCTACTTCTCAATGTCATGGAGAAATTGAGACCATCAAGTGTGACCATACCTGTCTTCCCAAGTTCCTATTTTCAAATCCAGCACCACTACCTCTACCTCATTCTCAGAGCATCCTTCCTTCTTATCAAGGCCAATGTGTCCACCTGTGTGCTGGACCCCATCCTTTCTTGTTCTCTCTAGGACCTTGCTCCAACTATTATCTCCTTTCTTTCCTGTATCTGCCTTTCAGCTGGTTTACAAGTCTTACCAAGTTTCTTCAAAGAATGGTCTCAAATCACCATTTCTACTTCATCACTGCCCATTCACTCCTTGACCCACTGTACCCTGTCTATTGTCCCTGCCCTAGGTTTCTGTAAGGATACCAAGAACTCCTAATAGCCAAACCCATTAGAAACTTTTCAGTCCTCATCTGATTCAAGTCCTTTGCTGCACTGGACAGTTGAAGAGTCTCTCATCTACTATTCCTTTGGCACATACAACACTGAATTTTCCCATTTCTATTCTTACTTGTCTCCTTTGTGGGCTTCTCCTCTTCTGTCCTTTCCTTAATTTTTTTTTTTTTAAAGATTTATTTATTTATTTATTTATTTTGGGCGGGGGTTGGGGAGGGAGGGGAGTGGGCGGGCCACTTCTATTGGTCTTTTATTTCTCTGTTTTCATCTGTCTTTGTTCTTTGGCTCCTGTGGGCCTCCCATCGGGTGGCGTCTGTTGTCGCAGAGCACCTGCTCTGGGCGCATGCGCTCCAGAGCTCTGGCTCGGTGATTGGACACATCAGTTCAGCCGCTCCGCGGCACGTGGGATCTTCCCAGGCCAGGGATCGAACCGGCGCCCCTTGCACTGCAAGACGGTGTCCTTATCCACTGGACCACCAGGGGAAGCCCCCTTTCCTTAAATTTTATGTTCTTTGGGGTCCTTTCTTGTCTTGCGGCTCTTGTCACTTTGGGGGTGAAGGATGCCCCACTTCAGATCCTCTTGACTCACTGTCTCTTGTTCCAGGGCTGCTACAGTTACCAGCCTTGTGTGGACACTGATTTCATGTAGGCTTCAACTGATAGTGTCTCACTCAGGGTCATGTGACATGTCTCACTTCTCCCGATCTGGGGTTACCCATTGACCTTCCTGTCAATTTGACGCCCAGTACATGCACAACCCAGAAATATGGGTGAAATTAGCACAGCATAGGAGATAGTTCAACCCCTGAAGACAGTGCTGAGAGTAGGGTGGCCAGCTCATCCTGGTTTACCTGAAGCTGTCCCAGCCTTGCGCTGAAAGTCCCATGTCCTAGAAAATCCCTCAGACTTGTGAAAACTGGTAGCTGCAGATTGCACGGGGAAATTTCCATGAGACTGAATCAGGAGGCGCATCTAGCAGTATCCTTCTCCCTCATACAAGCTTGTATTGGCTCGTCCTTCCTTCTTATCAAGGCCAATGCCCTGTGTCTACCCCATCCTTGCTTGTTCTCTCTAGGACCTTGCTCCAACTATTATCTCCTTTCTTTCCTGTATCTGCCTTTCAGCTGGTTTACAAGTCTTACCAAGTTTCTTCAAAGAATGGTCTCAAATCACCATTTCTACTTCATCACTGCCCATTCACTCCTTGACCCACTGTACCCTGTCTATTGTCCCTGCCCTAGGTTTCTGTAAGGATACCAAGAACTCCTAATAGCCAAACCCATTAGAAACTTTTCAGTCCTCATCTGATTCAAGTCCTTTGCTGCACTGGACAGTTGAAGAGTCTCTCATCTACTATTCCTTTGGCACATACAACACTGAATTTTCCCATTTCTATTCTTACTTGTCTCCTTTGTGGGCTTCTCCTCTTCTGTCTTTTCCTTTTTTTTTTTTTTTTTAATTTTTTTTTTTTTTTTTTTTTTTTGGGGGGGGGGTTGGGGAGGGAGGGGAGTGGGCGGGCCACTTCTATTGGTCTTTCATTTCTCTGTTTTCATCTGTCTTTGTTCTTTGGCTCCTGTGGGCCTCCCATCGGGTGGCGTCTGTTGTCGCAGAGCACCTGCTCTGGGCGCATGCGCTCCAGAGCTCTGGCTCGGTGATTGGACACATCAGTTCAGCCGCTCCGCGGCACGTGGGATCTTCCCAGGCCAGGGATCGAACCGGCGCCCCTTGCACTGCAAGACGGTGTCCTTATCCACTGGACCACCAGGGGAAGCCCCCTTTCCTTAAATTTTATGTTCTTTGGGGTCCTTTCTTGTCTTGCGGCTCTTGTCACTTTGGGGGTGAAGGATGCCCCACTTCAGATCCTCTTGACTCACTGTCTCTTGTTCCAGGGCTGCTACAGTTACCAGCCTTGTGTGGACACTGATTTCATGTAGGCTTCAACTGATAGTGTCTCACTCAGGGTCATGTGACATGTCTCACTTCTCCCGATCTGGGGTTACCCATTGACCTTCCTGTCAATTTGACGCCCAGTACATGCACAACCCAGAAATATGGGTGAAATTAGCACAGCATAGGAGATAGTTCAACCCCTGAAGACAGTGCTGAGAGTAGGGTGGCCAGCTCATCATGGTTTACCTGAAGCTGTCCCAGCCTTGCGCTGAAAGTCCCATGTCCTAGAAAATCCCTCAGACTTGTGAAAACTGGTAGCTGCAGATTGCACGGGGAAATTTCCATGAGACTGAATCAGGAGGCGCATCTAGCAGTATCCTTCTCCCTCATACAAGCTTGTATTGGCTCGTCCTCCTTTCTGATTCGCTCTCCTTGCCCCTCACTGCTCAGCTCATAAGCATCTGACTGTTGTTCAGCTTTCCAAGGAACTCAGGCTAATTCAAAGCAGTAGCCTGACTCTTACTTTGACAATAGCCCCAGGTGCCATGGCTGTGGAAGAGGATTGTGAATAATTCAGGGAGGAAGGAGTTTCTCTGGACTTCTCATAAGCTTTATTTGAGCCTGTCCAAGACCTTGTCTTCCAAATATGTGAGCTGGATCTCTCTTAGCCCTTTTCTCTTAGCACCCCGTGGTGGTATTGCTGTTACTTAGTTGTGAAGTTGTGTCCAACTCTCAGGTGTCTAGCCTGCCAGGCTTCTCAGTCCATAGGATTTCCCATGTAAGAATATGGAGTGGGTTGCCATTTCCTTCTCCAGGGGATATTCCTGACTCAGGAATCGAACCTTCATCTCCTGCATTGGCAGGCAGATTCTATTTTTTTTTCCTCTAAGTCATCATTTAAAAAATTTGTTTATTTTAAAAATTGTGTCCTCTTGTGTTGGTTTTTTATTTATTTATTTTAATCCGTGTTTATTCTTTGGCCTGTGTGGGCCTCCCATCGCAGTTGCCTCTCTCATCACAGAGCACTGGCTCTGGGCGCATGCGCTCCAGAGCTCCGACTTGATAGTTGGACCACCGGTCAGACTGCTCCAGCGGCACGTGGGATCTTTTCCCGGCCAAGGATCAAACCGTGCCCTTGCACTGCCAGGTGGACTCTTTACCCACTGGACCTCCAGGAAGCCCCTGGCAGGTAGATTCTTTACTGCTGGGGGGCCCCCACCCAGTAACGCTGTGCTGTATGGAATGAGTTCTTTTCCACCTACCTTCTTAGCCCCGCTCACCCCTTGTTGCCCCCAAACCCTCCAACCTTTCTGCCAAACTGAGAGTAGGGTGGCCAGCTCATCCTGGTTTACCTGAAGCTGTCCCAGCCTTGCGCTGAAAGTCCCATGTCCTAGAAAATCCCTCAGACTTGTGAAAACTGGTAGCTGCAGATTGCACGGGGAAATTTCCATGAGACTGAATCAGGAGGCGCATCTAGCAGTATCCTTCTCCCTCATACAAGCTTGTATTGGCTCGTCCTCCTTTCTGATTCGCTCTCCTTGCCCCTCACTGCTCAGCTCATAAGCATCTGACTGTTGTTCAGCTTTCCAAGGAACTCAGGCTAATTCAAAGCAGTAGCCTGACTCTTACTTTGACAATAGCCCCAGGTGCCATGGCTGTGGAAGAGGATTGTGAATAATTCAGGGAGGAAGGAGTTTCTCTGGACTTCTCATAAGCTTTATTTGAGCCTGTCCAAGACCTTGTCTTCCAAATATGTGAGCTGGATCTCTCTTAGCCCTTTTCTCTTAGCACCCCGTGGTGGTATTGCTGTTACTTAGTTGTGAAGTTGTGTCCAACTCTCAGGTGTCTAGCCTGCCAGGCTTCTCAGTCCATAGGATTTCCCATGTAAGAATATGGAGTGGGTTGCCATTTCCTTCTCCAGGGGATATTCCTGACTCAGGAATCGAACCTTCATCTCCTGCATTGGCAGGCAGATTCTATTTTTTTTTTTCCTCTAAGTCATCATTTAAAAAAAATTTGTTTATTTTAAAAATTGTGTCCTCTTGTGTTGGTTTTTTATTTATTTATTTTAATCCGTGTTTATTCTTTGGCCTGTGTGGGCCTCCCATCGCAGTTGCCTCTCTCATCACAGAGCACTGGCTCTGGGCGCATGCGCTCCAGAGCTCCGACTTGATAGTTGGACCACCGGTCAGACTGCTCCGCGGCACGTGGGATCTTTTCCCGGGCCAAGGATCAAACCGGTGCCCCTTGCACTGCCAGGTGGACTCTTTACCCACTGGACCTCCAGGGAAGCCCCTGGCAGGTAGATTCTTTACTGCTGAGCCACCAGGGAAGAGTTCTCACCACCCTAGCTGTACTTTGTTGCTCAGTAACGCTGTGCTGTATGTAGTTCCCTATTCATGCCATTGCTTCAGACTCTGGGCTTTGTTTGTGCCCGGAATGCTCTCCATACCTTCTTGTGAGCAACTCCTGCTCACCCTTCCTGATTCAGTGTGGACCTCCCCTCGGCCCCCGCCAGAGCCCTCCAACCTTCTCTGCCAAACCTGGGGAGAGTCTAGCTAGCCTGTCTCTACAAATTCATTTCCCTATTGTTTTCTGCCTTCTCTGTTCAATTGTTAGAATGTGAATTCTTTGAAGGCAGCTTTATCCTACTCATTCCGTGTCTCAGCACTTGTCACACTCCCTGCGTAATAAAGATTTGTTGAGTGAGTAAATGAATTTTCCCGGTAATCCTGGGAGGTCAGTTGTGCAGCATCACTTCCATTTAAAAGATGATACAGTTGAGGCTTAGAGAGGAAAGAAGGAAGGTAGGAAGCTAGAGGTAGAGCCAGGCCATAGGTTCTTCCCCCCACACCCTAGACGAAACATTCCTGGCTTTTCCAGGGACTGTAAGCAGAGGGCAGCCAGCGGCTTAGTTGTACACACAGAGTGAGCTTCCCAGGGGCCCTCCTAGCACAGTCCTGACCAATCTGACCGCATGCTTGGTAGCCAAGCCCCTGGTTCCACTGCTGCCCTGACAGGGCCTCTGTAAGACTGCAGCCCTCTACCTGTTCTGGTTTGCAGGTCTCCCTTTGTTCTAATCTTGGAAATACCCTTACTTTCCCATGACAGTGTCTATACATTTCAAATGACTAAAACAAATACTATGCAGCATTTCTGGGTGTTTTGTAGCAGGGAGCTTTGAGGTTATTTAGTCTCCCTCTTTGCCAATAGCTCTTCTTCCTGGGGTTAGTCTTCATCTTCTATGCCACTCCTACCGCATCTTGGTGCCATTTCTCTACAATGAAGGACAGTTGGGTAGAGAAACCTAAAAGGTTGTCTCTCTTTACTCTAAAGTTGTTGCTGAAACCACTATGAAAAGGCTCGAAGGATTTATAGTTGGGGCTTTTCTGAACCTGGGAGGTGCTAGTCACTGTCCTGAGAGAGGGTGTGGGCAGGCACTGGGAAGAGGGCCTCACCCCCATCGGGTTCTCTCTCTGGCTCCAAGCCTTCAGCCCTTTACTGGTTACACAGCCAAGCCCACTCCCCTTGGCCTGACCTTAAGGCCTTTGGCAATGAGCCCATTGACTCGAGCCTCACTTCCTGCTTCAACCAAACATGGGGTCCACCTGCTGTTACTGAGATGCAGTCTACTTTTCCTGCCTCCAGACTCTGCCTCTTGCTGTCTTCTCAGCCCAGGGTGGCCTTATCCTAATGTTCTGCCCCCAGGTCTTCTCTGTCTTCCAAAGGTCAGGTTCAGCATCATTATCCAGGAAGGTGGGGGCATTCTTTCTCTCCCCTGTTACTCATAGCCCATCTCTGGGCCTTCCTGAGGCCCTGTTGACCGTACCTGACTGTGGCTGGGATCTGCATCTGTGTAGTCCTAGGTGACCCTGAGTTTGACCTGTGAGGCTACTCTCCATTTTCTCATCCAGCAGTGGGGCTGAGGGCTCTAAGGCAAAGGAGGGAACACAGCTTTGCTCTGAATGGAGGAAAGCCTAAGGCTTTCATGTCCTGGGAGGAGACAAGAGGCCATGTCCTGAAAGACCTCTCAGCTACTGTCACTCCATGGCCAAACCATGCTGCCATTTCCACCAGCAGCATCTCTGACAGCACCTCTGAATGACTGGGAGGTCAGCTGATGGTGGAGGAATTTTCAAGAGAAATTTGGTTTGGTTTGTTTTAAATATGTATGTATTTGGCTATGTCAGGTCTCTGTTATGGCAGGCAGGATCATTGTTGTTTCACATGGAATGTTTTTTCGCAGCACCTGTGCTCTCTAGTTGTGTGTGGCTTCAGTAGAGGCAGGTGTGAGCTCAGTGTTTGTGGCACACTGACTTAGTTGCCCTGAGGCACGTGGGATCTTTCTGGACCAGGGATCAAGCCTGTGTCCCCTACGTCGGCAGGCAGATTTCCAACCACTGGATCACCAGGGAAGTCCCATTCAAGAGTGATTTTGAATCTGCAGAGTTTTTACCTTTATGTTAACTTTACCTTCCGCCCCAAACTCCCACGTAAGGGGTCTCCACCTTAGCACCAGCACCTGGTGTGGGGCTTGGCAATAAATGTTTGTGGCATAAATGAATGAATTCTCAAACGTTGGAATTAGGAGAAACCTTAAGAGTGAATTCACATATTATAGAGAAATAAATAATAGTAATAACCTTTTACTGAGGGTTGACTCAGTGCTAGGATCCATGCTGAGCACTTCACATACATTACCTGATTTTATCCTTTCAATACAAAGTGAACAGGAAATGATCATTCCTGCATTGTTTTTTTTTTTTTTTTAAGTTAAGAAATTTTTTCTTTGTACAAAGAGCTAGCACTGTTCTGTCAGATAGATGTCTTGGATAATCCATTCAAGGAAGATCACTTAGTCCAACTTGATGAAGCCTATATCCTTGTGGATGGGTGGGAAACCCTGGTGGCATATATTTAGGCCGTACTTCCTGACCAGTCAGTGTCAGTATGAGCAGATGCAGTAGGAGTTACAACTCTGGTTGATTTTTATGGGTGGCTCCATTTGAGTTACTAATGACCTATCTTATTTTCAGGGGTGTAGTAGCGTACCTGTTGTGCAGTTGGTGACTTGCAAAACTAATTGTGCCCTGGGGCCACTGGCTGACCGTAGGCTATACCACTTCTCATCGCACACGCAGGAAGTAGAGACCCACAGAAAGGCAGAAGCTTGACCTGGGCCCTACGCCAGCCCCTGGGAGGTCAGCTGAGGGGAGGAATTTTCAAGAGAAATTTGGTTTGGTTTGTTTTAAATATGTATGTATTTGGCTATGTCAGGTCTCTGTTATGGCAGGCAGGATCATTGTTGTTTCACATGGAATGTTTTTTCGCAGCACCTGTGCTCTCTAGTTGTGTGTGGCTTCAGTAGAGGCAGGTGTGAGCTCAGTGTTTGTGGCACACTGACTTAGTTGCCCTGAGGCACGTGGGATCTTTCTGGACCAGGGATCAAGCCTGTGTCCCCTACGTCGGCAGGCAGATTTCCAACCACTGGATCACCAGGGAAGTCCCATTCAAGAGTGATTTTGAATCTGCAGAGTTTTTACCTTTATGTTAACTTTACCTTCCGCCCCAAACTCCCACGTAAGGGGTCTCCACCTTAGCACCAGCACCTGGTGTGGGGCTTGGCAATAAATGTTTGTGGCATAAATGAATGAATTCTCAAACGTTGGAATTAGGAGAAACCTTAAGAGTGAATTCACATATTATAGAGAAATAAATAATAGTAATAACCTTTTACTGAGGGTTGACTCAGTGCTAGGATCCATGCTGAGCACTTCACATACATTACCTGATTTTATCCTTTCAATACAAAGTGAACAGGAAATGATCATTCCTGCATTGTTTTTTTTTTTTTTTAAGTTAAGAAATTTTTTCTTTGTACAAAGAGCTAGCACTGTTCTGTCAGATAGATGTCTTGGATAATCCATTCAAGGAAGATCACTTAGTCCAACTTGATGAAGCCTATATCCTTGTGGATGGGTGGGAAACCCTGGTGGCATATATTTAGGCCGTACTTCCTGACCAGTCAGTGTCAGTATGAGCAGATGCAGTAGGAGTTACAACTCTGGTTGATTTTTATGGGTGGCTCCATTTGAGTTACTAATGACCTATCTTATTTTCAGGGGTGTAGTAGCGTACCTGTTGTGCAGTTGGTGACTTGCAAAACTAATTGTGCCCTGGGGCCACTGGCTGACCGTAGGCTATACCACTTCTCATCGCACACGCAGGAAGTAGAGACCCACAGAAAGGCAGAAGCTTGACCTGGGTCGCCCAGCCCCTCAGAGGCAGACCAGCCCCTTTATCTAAGGCGCCTCTCCTCCTGGTCTTTCCAAGAGCCGCGGCTGCAAGGACACTATGAAGAGGAACAAAGAATTTCAAGTGCACTCTCAGAACCCCTCCTGTCTGCTTGCAGTGGAGGCCAGGAGCAGGCACTCAAAGACTCAGCCAGAAAGAAAGGTTTCATCTCCTGGGCAGGGTCCACTTCCCAGGGCGACGCCTTCTTGAGTCGAAGCTCTGGTATGAAGTAAGACTTGTTTAAGGCAGTTGAAAGCAGCGATCCCTATTGTGTCGAGTGGTGACAGTATAATCCTCCTTAATGATTTCGTTCCCTCTCCAGACTCCCCTCCATTATGCATCCTTAAATGTGCCTTTAGATGCCTCTTTGGGTTTCTAGTCCTATAAGTGCAGAGGGATTTGGTGAGAGAGGACGAGGTAAAGATTCTCCCTCTTCCACTCAGAGATGCATCACAGGAAACATTTCCCCCCACTTGTTTTAGCTATAGCTATTTATTTTAAAGTTTTTTTTAATGCAAATTTAAATTATATATAAAAATAAAGGCATTAGTATAGAGTATATTAAGTCTCCATATCCCTATCACCTAGCTTTAAAATATCAATATGTGCCCAATCTGGCTTCATTTTTACCCTGTTCACTCTCATTCCTCCCCAACTGGACTGTTTTGAAGAAAAATACCAGATATATTGAAATACATGTAATTTTTATCTCTAAAACATGGCAGATCTTTTGAAAATTATCTGTAAAACCTATCACACCTAAATATTGAAAATGACTTAATATCAAGTATCCAGTCAGTTATCATTTATATAATATGTATAAAGTATATAGGGCTTCTTTGGTGGCTCAGTGGTTAAGAATCCGCCTGCCAATGCAGGAGACATGGATCAGATCCCTGGTCTGGGAAGATTCCACATGCCACGGGGCAACTAAACCCATGAGCCGCAACTACTGAACCTGTGCTTTAGAGCCCATGAGCTGCAACTACTGAAGCCCGCACACCCTTGAGCCTGTGCCCCACAAGAGAAGCCACTGCAATGAAAAGCCTGTGTGCGGCAACTAGAGAAGGGCCCATGTAGCAATGAAGACCCAGCACAGCCAAAATACTAAATATATTCACATAAATAGATATCAGAATACAGAGACAGTTTACACAATGGATTTAGTTGATTTATCTCCTGAGTTTCTTCCAATCAATAGGGCCCCTTTCTTCCTCTATTTTTTTTTTAAATTACATTTTGAAGAAATTTGGTTGTTTGTCCTGTAGAACTCTCCATGTTTTGGATTTTGTGGATTACATCCTGAGGGGATCATGTGATGTTCCTCTGGTCTCTGGAATGAAATCTAGAAATGTTATCAGGCTCAGGTTTGATTTAGGAACAAGAAAGTTTCAGTTTGTGCCATGTATTTCTCATTGCTTCATATCATGGGGCACATAATGTTTGGTTTTCTCTCTTCTTGGCTTATTAAGAAGATGTTAATTGTTGGGTTGAGGTGTTTTTAGCCTAATCTATTACAATGTTCCTTACTGGAGTTTTGTCTGAAGACTTTAGCAGTCACTAATGATTGCTATTATTTGATCAGGGATTTCAAAATGGTGCTATTGTAATTCTGATATTCCCTCTTCATTTATTAGCTATAATTATTTCATAAAGAAGAGGCTGATTCCATCAAATGTTTGGTTATACTGAAGTACAGTTCATAAAGCAGAGGCAAGATAAATGATTCTTTACTGTTTCCTATTTCTGGAATTATGAGTTTATTCTTAAGCACCCTCCAAAGATGATGTGCTTTTTGGTTTTTGGGCGAAGTATTGTAATTAAAACATGGCAGATCTTTTGAAAATATCTGTAAAACCTATCACACCTAAATATTGAAAATGACTTAATATCAAGTATCCAGTCAGTTATCATTTATATAATATGTATAAAGTATATAGGGCTTCTTTGGTGGCTCAGTGGTTAAGAATCCGCCTGCCAATGCAGGAGACATGGATCAGATCCCTGGTCTGGGAAGATTCCACATGCCACGGGGCAACTAAACCCATGAGCCGCAACTACTGAACCTGTGCTTTAGAGCCCATGAGCTGCAACTACTGAAGCCCGCACACCCTTGAGCCTGTGCCCCACAAGAGAAGCCACTGCAATGAAAAGCCTGTGTGCGGCAACTAGAGAAGGGCCCATGTAGCAATGAAGACCCAGCACAGCCAAAATACTAAATATATTCACATAAATAGATATCAGAATACAGAGACAGTTTACACAATGGATTTAGTTGATTTATCTCCTGAGTTTCTTCCAATCAATAGGGCCCCTTTCTTCCTCTATTTTTTTTTTAAATTACATTTTGAAGAAATTTGGTTGTTTGTCCTGTAGAACTCTCCATGTTTTGGATTTTGTGGATTACATCCTGAGGGGATCATGTGATGTTCCTCTGGTCTCTGGAATGAAATCTAGAAATGTTATCAGGCTCAGGTTTGATTTAGGAACAAGAAAGTTTCAGTTTGTGCCATGTATTTCTCATTGCTTCATATCATGGGGCACATAATGTTTGGTTTTCTCTCTTCTTGGCTTATTAAGAAGATGTTAATTGTTGGGTTGAGGTGTTTTTAGCCTAATCTATTACAATGTTCCTTACTGGAGTTTTGTCTGAAGACTTTAGCAGTCACTAATGATTGCTATTATTTGATCAGGGATTTCAAAATGGTGCTATTGTAATTCTGATATTCCCTCTTCATTTATTAGCTATAATTATTTCATAAAGAAGAGGCTGATTCCATCAAATGTTTGGTTATACTGAAGTACAGTTCATAAAGCAGAGGCAAGATAAATGATTCTTTACTGTTTCCTATTTCTGGAATTATGAGTTTATTCTTAAGCACCCTCCAAAGATGATGTGCTGGTTAGGGAGTATTGTGCATTCATTACCCTAAAACTTAGTGGCTTCAAACAACAGCCGTTCAATTATGTCTCATAATTTTGGTCCAGGACCAGCTGATCGATTTGTCTGCTCCATATGGTACTGACTGAATCACTTGGAGAGGAGTTCAACTGTTGGATGGGCTGGTTTGGGGAATGTGTGATGCCTTACTGGAAATGGCCTAAAGGCTGAGTTTTGCTGGAATTGTTAACCAGAGTCCCTACAAGTGGCTTCTCTAGGATGGCAGTCATGTGGCTCCTTACATGGTGGCCCAGGGATTTCAGAATGTGTTCCTGACAGAAACTTGAGAGTGTCTCCTAACCTACTTTCAGAAGGCATGCTGCTTCATTTCTGTTATCTTCTGTAGTTACAAGTGAGTACCAGGACCAGTCCAGGTTCAAGGAAAGAGTACTATACAAGCACATGAACACCAGGAGACACAGTTCATGGGATCCTGTAACACTTACTGGAGCCCAGAGTCAGAGCGCACTCCTCTAGTGTCTTTGAATGCCCTTGACTCCTTCTGTCCAGGGAGTTTGGCCATCCTCCTACATTCGGCTAGGAGCTGGCTGCAGGAGACACAGCCTTGCTCCAGGAGTCCATAGCCTCCCTCAAGGCGAGTAGAAGAGGGACAGCCTCATCATGAACAGAGTCAACAGTTAAGTTACCAAGCTCCTGAAAGATTAGTATGCCCTTTTCCACCTCCTGAAAATCCACTGCCAGTATCCTGTAGGCTCTGGCTTAAGCAGAACCCTTTTCATTGGAAACATCTTGGAGAACTTGGCCTTTGAGTGCTTGAGGACTTGAGCAGGGGTCTGTTCTGAGAGCTTGGCCCTCCCCTGATCACGAAGAAACCATCTTGCAGGACTCGCAGGAATTTTGTGGGCAGAACTAAGAATGCCATGGCCATGCCTCCTTAGAGATTGTTTTTAATAGTGTAGAATATTTCATCCCGCAGATGCAATATGCTTTAGCAGACCATTTCTCATTGTTTTAGTTGTTTGCACTTTCTTTTTTTTTTTTAAAGATTTATTTATTTGGGGGGGGTGGGGTGGGTAGGGAGCAGGCAGGCTACTTCTATTGGTCTTTCATTTGTCTATTTTCATCCATCTTTGTTCTTTGACCCGTGTGGGCCTCCCATTGCAGTAGCATCTGTTGTCGCAGAGCACCGGCTCTGGGTGCATGCGCTCCAGAGCTCTGGCTCGGTAATTGGACACATCCGTCCAGCTGCTCCGTGGCACGTGGGATCTTCCCAGGCCAGGGATCGAACTGGCGCCCCCTGCACTGCAAGGCGGTGTCCTTACCCACTGGACCACCAGGGAAGCCCTGCACTTTCTGATTATTTGAGTAATCCTACATGTTTTTGTGCACAAAACCTTTTTATTCTGTTAAATTCTCCTTCTAAGACAGATTTCCAAGAGTAGAATTATTTTTGACTCAACGTATTTGATCAAGATTTGCTTTTCAAAGTGAACATTTTACATTCTAACAACAGTGTATGTACATATTGACTCTTCTGTAACCTCAGTTGTGTTGAGAATTATCTTAAAATGTTTTTTGTTAATTTAGTAAGTGTTAAACTGAAGTTAAGTTTTCTTTGAATATTTTCTTTTGCTATTCTGTTTCTAAATTGTCAGTTTCCCCTTTATATCAATATTATAAAGGGTTGATTTGTTTAATTTCAATCAATTTGATATGAGTTGCTTAAGTGAAGTTTAGATTTCCAGTAGTGCCTCCAGTGCAGTGTTCTCTTAAACATTAAAAAGATCAAAATGTTTAACTTCTAATCATCTCAGAGATGAGCAGCAGCAACATGTTTATTTTTATATTCTGTACCTACAGGAAATTCACAAGTAACAGCAATACCTAATTATGTTTAAAATAACCAGAGAAAATGCAAAAGAAAAACAAACCCACAACACAAAACATTTAGAAGTAACTCCTTACATGTGTGAAACAACCCAGAAGTTATAAATAACTCTCACATTTATTATCTCATTAGTTTTTTACATTCAATCCTGGAGGTAGACTGGAAGGAATTGTTATGGCCATTTCACAGATGAGAACATTGAGTCTCAGAGAAATTAAGTGCATAGTGACCCAGTTGGTTAACTGCAGATCTTAGACTTCTTGACTCCAAATGAATTTGTTCCTGGATTTATTTAAAGTCATTAGTCATAACTCACCACATCTCAGGAAATAAGCTAAGAGCTAGGGCTGCAGGCATAAATAAGAGCTTGCCTTCTTAGAGTGTATAGTCTGCCAGGAGAGAAGAGCAGTTGCTGTAAACTAGGAAGCACAGGAGACCTAAACTACCCAGAGAACGGACACTTAGCCCAGGCTGGAGAGACAGGAACTAAGGTAGGCTTCCTAAAGGAGGTCAAGGTTAAAGAAAACCCTAAATAATGGGCTACCCAGGCTATGAGGGATGAGGCATATTTGATCTAGGCCAAGGGAAGTAATTGATTCATCCAGAAGTAAGGGTATGTGAACATGATGAACCTTTCTTGGAGGTCAGAGAAAGCGGTTCATTGAGGATGATGCCCAGGTTTCTAAACTGAGCAATTTGGAGAATGGGGAGGGGGTTGCTACTCACTGAGAAGGGGAATAGAAGCGAAAGAGCAGGGGTGTGTGTATGTGTATGTGGATTGTCAAGCCCTTAAATCCTCAGGAACTGGCACATAAGAACCTTTCCTTTTCCTGGAGAAATCTGTATTCCAATGAGAGAAGCAAAGACAATAGAAAATAGAAAATAAATCTGACATAAAGTGAGAGATGCTAAGTGGTGAGGATCTGTGTGAGGTCTGGGGACCCCAGAGGTGGGCAGGGCTAAATCTGTGGGGTAGGAGGAAAGAACCCTTCAAGGAAGTTTTCTGGAGGCTGTGATACAAATGTGGAGCAGGAAAGAGGCTTCCATTTAGAAGAGGTGTGAGGGAGCTGCTGAGGCTTGGAGGTAGCAACCTGGAAGTCCTGTTTGATGAGGTGAGGTGCAGGTTATGCTTGGGAGCTGTCTTGGAGCTGGAGAGTCTGGCACAGGGCTGAGAGATATGGACTTCATCTCGTTGATGATAGGCTAGGATTTTAAAAATCCCTCCACCATTAGAATGTAGCCACATCCATTAGAATGGGAGCTATACAGGGGCAGATCGTTCAGTAGTGTCTGGCACATGGTAGATACTTAGGAATTCTTTGTCGAATGAATGAGTGGTTGGTGATATTGCAATGTTGGCTTATTTGTCTTCCATATTGTTGGAGATTTCCCAACACCATCTATTTCTTTTGACTATACACATTTCAAAATGAGGATTAATATTAAATGTATATACCAAGTTGAGAGCAGATTTTTATTCATATTTATTTTTAATTGGAGGATAATTGCTTTACAATGTTTGTTGGTTTCTGCCATACATCAATGTAAATCAGGCATAGATGTACATGAAAATATAGAATGCTTCATGAATTTGTGTGTGATATTTGTGCAGGGGCCATGCTAATCTTGTTTGTATTGTTCCAGTTTTAGTGTATGTGTTGCTGAAGTGAGCTTTATTCATATATTTAATCTTTCTTAAGTTAATCAGTAATAATTTTTAAAAGAAAAGGCAAAGTATAAGTCTTTTTTGTGGATCTAGACATTTTTCCTACAGGGGTTGAAATATTATGAAAGAATTGAGACATTTAGGGACCATTTTGAAAATATGAGTAGATGTTAAAGTATTTTAGTTGATGCAGTTATCATTATTATTAAAAAGTTGGAAAAGACCAAGTAATTAAACTACATTTGAATAATATTAGATATTTATAAAAATATCTAATTTAGAAATTTATGAAAAAATTTATTAGATGTTTCTAGGCTATATTATGGGGTTCCCTGGAGGCTCTGTGGTAAAGAATCCACCTGCCAATGCAAGAGACAAGGTTCAATCCCTGGGTCAGGAAAGATCTGGAGAATTCCATGGACAGAGGAACCTAGTGGGCTTCAGGCCATGGAGTCACAGAAGAGTCAGACACAATTTAGTGACTAAACAACAAGACTATATTATATCCTGGAAGCAGCAGTCTAAAAGCTAGATAGGTTCAGTAAGTATTTTCAAGCGTCATTGTTGGAAATATGAATAATACTTAACAACTAATTCAAAGTTGTCGAATAGTAGAGGTGGGAGACAGCCTTGACTTCTGGTCCAGTTTTTCAGTTTTCATTTTCTTCTTTTGCTAAATCAAGTTGGACTTGGGTTCCTGTCCTTTTCAGCCAGAGTCTACCCAGGATTTCTCAAGAGCAGCAGTGGTGGTGTTTGGGGCCCGGTAAGTCTGTGTGGGGAGGGGCTGCTCTGTGCCCTCGAGGTTGTTGAGCAGCGCCCTGGACTCTCCCTCACTAGATGCCAGCATCATTCCATCCCAATTGTGGCAACCAAAAATGTCTCCAGACATGACCAAATATCCCCTAGGGGTTAG
Source organism: Tragulus kanchil (assembly GCA_022376925.1). Taxonomy (NCBI): domain Eukaryota; kingdom Metazoa; phylum Chordata; class Mammalia; order Artiodactyla; family Tragulidae; genus Tragulus; species Tragulus kanchil. The sequence continues at coordinate 45,065,235 of JAIOJX010000023.1, forward strand.
GACACAATGCCCCTGGTTGAGAACCGTTGGGTAATCTAATAGCCATGGTGATTATTACTAAAACAAACAAACAGACAAAACACCTAACCAACCAAACAAAGCAGATAGGGAAAGCCGAAATTCAGTGAGCTATGGGACTTCTTTCAAAGTGGCAAAGACAAGACTACTAAATCGAGCAAAACGGATCCAGGAAGTGATACTCTGCGGAGATGTTGGTACATGCACATGCTGGCCCTCATTGCTGTTGGAATAACAACAATCTCCACAAAATGATTTGCGATTTTACCCATGACATAGGCAGGAACTCTGTACCTAAGAATTCGAGACATTTAGGGACCAAAATATGAGTAGATGTTAAAGTATTTTAGTTGATGCAGTTATCATTATTATTAAAAAGTTGGAAAAGACCAAGTAATTAAACTACATTTGAATAATATTAGATATTTATAAAAATATCTAATTTAGAAATTTATGAAAAAATTTATTAGATGTTTCTAGGCTATATTATGGGGTTCCCTGGAGGCTCTGTGGTAAAGAATCCACCTGCCAATGCAAGAGACAAGGTTCAATCCCTGGGTCAGGAAAGATCTGGAGAATTCCATGGACAGAGGAACCTAGTGGGCTTCAGGCCATGGAGTCACAGAAGAGTCAGACACAATTTAGTGACTAAACAACAAGACTATATTATATCCTGGAAGCAGCAGTCTAAAAGCTAGATAGGTTCAGTAAGTATTTTCAAGCGTCATTGTTGGAAATATGAATAATACTTAACAACTAATTCAAAGTTGTCGAATAGTAGAGGTGGGAGACAGCCTTGACTTCTGGTCCAGTTTTTCAGTTTTCATTTTCTTCTTTTGCTAAATCAAGTTGGACTTGGGTTCCTGTCCTTTTCAGCCAGAGTCTACCCAGGATTTCTCAAGAGCAGCAGTGGTGGTGTTTGGGGCCCGGTAAGTCTGTGTGGGGAGGGGCTGCTCTGTGCCCTCGAGGTTGTTGAGCAGCGCCCTGGACTCTCCCCCACTAGATGCCAGCATCATTCCATCCCAATTGTGGCAACCAAAAATGTCTCCAGACATGACCAAATATCCCCTAGGGGTTAGGACACAATGCCCCTGGTTGAGAACCGTTGGGTAATCTAATAGCCATGGTGATTATTACTAAAACAAACAAACAGACAAAACACCTAACCAACCAAACAAAGCAGATAGGGAAAGCCGAAATTCAGTGAGCTATGGGACTTCTTTCAAAGTGGCAAAGACAAGACTACTAAATCGAGCAAAACGGATCCAGGAAGTGATACTCTGCGGAGATGTTGGTACATGCACATGCTGGCCCTCATTGCTGTTGGAATAACAACAATCTCCACAAAATGATTTGCGATTTTACCCATGACATAGGCAGGAACTCTGTACCTAAGAATTCTCACGCACTTCATGAGATGGCGAGACAAAGTGAAGCCAATTAGTTTTATTTCTGTTGTTTTAGATCTTTCTGGTGAATGACTTAGAGGTTTGGGTTCAGTAAACGTGTTTCACTTGGGTGTCTCCAGAAAGCGCACTGCTTGCCCTTCTGAAGCAGATATCCAGGAAGCCAAACCTTGCTACAATTAAAATAATAATGATTCATTGCTACAGTAATGATGTATCTACTTGAGATCAGTAAAATACCAGGAAGAATCAACTTCGTTTTTGTTGAGCTGTTTTTGTTAGGAAGTGCTCTTCAGAGGCAGGATTGTGAAGAAGTAATGGCTAGCACAGGAATCAAGAGGTCTGAATGTGAGCCTGACTCTGCCATTAATGCTGTGTGACGTTGTGCAAGTGTCTGTCTGTCTCTGGGCCTCCGTTTCCTTCTCTGTTGAGAGGTTGATCAGACAAATGCTGAGGAACTTCCTAGTACTGACTTTCAATGATTCTTGTTGGCAGGCACTATGTCCTGTTTTGGTTCCTTTATTCCCCAACCCAGGACCTGGTATGGCATCAGAAACAAAATAGGTACTAAGCAAATGCTCATCAAATGCACAGATAAATGAATTAGGTCTGAGATAAATGACATGAACACCCCAGAATTAGAAGGGTTCTTAGAATTGAAAGCAACCCCTAAGCTTGTTTAGTAAAGCCCAGTGAAAGCTAGAACTCTCTACCTTATTTCATGACCAAATATCCCTAGGGTTAGGACACAATGCCCCTGGTTGAGAACCGTTGGGTAATCTAATAGCCATGGTGATTATTACTAAAACAAACAAACAGACAAAACACCTAACCAACCAAACAAAGCAGATAGGGAAAGCCGAAATTCAGTGAGCTATGGGACTTCTTTCAAAGTGGCAAAGACAAGACTACTAAATCGAGCAAAACGGATCCAGGAAGTGATACTCTGCGGAGATGTTGGTACATGCACATGCTGGCCCTCATTGCTGTTGGAATAACAACAATCTCCACAAAATGATTTGCGATTTTACCCATGACATAGGCAGGAACTCTGTACCTAAGAATTCTCACGCACTTCATGAGATGGCGAGACAAAGTGAAGCCAATTAGTTTTATTTCTGTTGTTTTAGATCTTTCTGGTGAATGACTTAGAGGTTTGGGTTCAGTAAACGTGTTTCACTTGGGTGTCTCCAGAAAGCGCACTGCTTGCCCTTCTGAAGCAGATATCCAGGAAGCCAAACCTTGCTACAATTAAAATAATAATGATTCATTGCTACAGTAATGATGTATCTACTTGAGATCAGTAAAATACCAGGAAGAATCAACTTCGTTTTTGTTGAGCTGTTTTTTTGAGGAAGTGCTCTTCAGAGGCAGGATTGTGAAGAAGTAATGGCTAGCACAGGAATCAAGAGGTCTGAATGTGAGCCTGACTCTGCCATTAATGCTGTGTGACGTTGTGCAAGTGTCTGTCTGTCTCTGGGCCTCCGTTTCCTTCTCTGTTGAGAGGTTGATCAGACAAATGCTGAGGAACTTCCTAGTACTGACTTTCAATGATTCTTGTTGGCAGGCACTATGTCCTGTTTTGGTTCCTTTATTCCCCAACCCAGGACCTGGTATGGCATCAGAAACAAAATAGGTACTAAGCAAATGCTCATCAAATGCACAGATAAATGAATTAGGTCTGAGATAAATGACATGAACACCCCAGAATTAGAAGGGTTCTTAGAATTGAAAGCAACCCCTAAGCTTGTTTAGTAAAGCCCAGTGAAAGCTAGAACTCTCTACCTTATTTCTGTCAGGTGAACATACAGTTTCTGTGTAAATGCTTTGATAACAGGGAATTCCGTATCTGCAGAAGTGCCGTTTTTAGATAGATCTGGATATTAGAAGTTATTCCTTATCTGAAACCTAAAGTAGTCTCTGTGTAGGTGTCCCTTGCTTCTGTTCTTTTTAAAAATTAAATTTAATTTAAATATAAGAGTATATGCATATAACTTGAAAAGCAAAATAATACTAAAAGTCTTCTAATGAAAAATAACTCGTCCTCATACTTTCTTATTCCCCAGGGCTGCCCCTTCCAACATTTTACATTGTTTCTTCTGCTGCTTATATCTGCATTTTTTTTTTAATTTTTATTTTACTTTTCATATCTGCATGTCTAATTGGTATATACTGTTATTTCTTGATGGTACTGTCTGTTGATTTCCTGTTTTAAAGAAGAGAAGGTAGCCCTCTTCACTCACCTCCTCTGCCTTCTCTTCCATTTATCCTCTTCCTCTGCTATCACAGCATTTGGTTCAATCGGTGTTCCGTGTTTTCACAAGTGTAACTTCATACGTAGTGTTTAACTCCAAGCCAAGTAAAATTCGGTGTTTCTCTTCTTGTACTTATTTTTGGTTTTCCTGCTTTGACTAGTTTTCTAGGTACTTTTCTCTAGTGATTCTCAAGTATTTCAACTAAACTGTGGAAGTGCTAGTAACCTGTAATTAAATTAAATATTTTATCAAAGTTATACAGTAACAGGCTAAGACATGGAAGCTGTGTGACGTTGTGCAAGTGTCTGTCTGTCTCTGGGCCTCCGTTTCCTTCTCTGTTGAGAGGTTGATCAGACAAATGCTGAGGAACTTCCTAGTACTGACTTTCAATGATTCTTGTTGGCAGGCACTATGTCCTGTTTTGGTTCCTTTATTCCCCAACCCAGGACCTGGTATGGCATCAGAAACAAAATAGGTACTAAGCAAATGCTCATCAAATGCACAGATAAATGAATTAGGTCTGAGATAAATGACATGAACACCCCAGAATTAGAAGGGTTCTTAGAATTGAAAGCAACCCCTAAGCTTGTTTAGTAAAGCCCAGTGAAAGCTAGAACTCTCTACCTTATTTCTGTCAGGTGAACATACAGTTTCTGTGTAAATGCTTTGATAACAGGGAATTCCGTATCTGCAGAAGTGCCGTTTTTAGATAGATCTGGATATTAGAAGTTATTCCTTATCTGAAACCTAAAGTAGTCTCTGTGTAGGTGTCCCTTGCTTCTGTTCTTTTTAAAAATTAAATTTAATTTAAATATAAGAGTATATGCATATAACTTGAAAAGCAAAATAATACTAAAAGTCTTCTAATGAAAAATAACTCGTCCTCATACTTTCTTATTCCCCAGGGCTGCCCCTTCCAACATTTTACATTGTTTCTTCTGCTGCTTATATCTGCATTTTTTTTTTAATTTTTATTTTACTTTTCATATCTGCATGTCTAATTGGTATATACTGTTATTTCTTGATGGTACTGTCTGTTGATTTCCTGTTTTAAAGAAGAGAAGGTAGCCCTCTTCACTCACCTCCTCTGCCTTCTCTTCCATTTATCCTCTTCCTCTGCTATCACAGCATTTGGTTCAATCGGTGTTCCGTGTTTTCACAAGTGTAACTTCATACGTAGTGTTTAACTCCAAGCCAAGTAAAATTCGGTGTTTCTCTTCTTGTACTTATTTTTGGTTTTCCTGCTTTGACTAGTTTTCTAGGTACTTTTCTCTAGTGATTCTCAAGTATTTCAACTAAACTGTGGAAGTGCTAGTAACCTGTAATTAAATTAAATATTTTTTTATCAAAGTTATACAGTAACAGGCTAAGACATGGAAGCTCAGAGAGGGAAAATGACTTGCTGAAGGTCACCCAGAAGTGTGTAGAGAAGAGCCTTTAATGCAGCCTAGCACCTCCCCACCTACATGTATGTTTGGAAACATCACTTTGAGTCCAAACTGGTCAGTGGCAGAATGTGTCCCGAAGATAAGGGGCCCCTGGGATGTGACTCATTTTTAATAGATGGGAATAAATTGCTTCTGTGCAAAGCAGGGCTCAGCAACTGGCAGGACTGAGTGGGCTGGCAGCCATCCGAGGCCTCAGTGTGAAAGGCGAGAACGTCTCCACACCCTGTAATCCTACAAACAGGGTCTTTGCTTTTTAAAGGTTCCTAAACATTGTTACACAAACCCTCCAGGGGCTTAAACTTGACATTCAGACAGGTGAGCAGGGGCAGGTAGGTAATCTCCTCACGCCGCCTCCCTACCTGCGCAAAGAGAATAAGATGGCCTTAATCCCCACGAGGCAGATCTCTTCTTGTTCCTGTTGAGAACCAGGAGGGAAGGAGTGAGAAATGGCCCCAGGCCTGACGTCACATCATTCTCATTTTGCAGAAGTGAGGTCTGCAATCTAGAAAGGAAGCCACTTTCAGAAACAACCAGAACAATTCCTGCACAGTTAGGACAGTGCAGAGGGCCTCCTTGACACATGGCTGAACGAGTCGATTGAGAGCACCTCCTGAGTCCCCGGAGGTAGGAGGGTCTTTAGCTGTTTCTGGGGGAGGGTTGGACTCCCTGGACCCGTGGGGCAGCACTGCCAGGAGAAGGTAGCCCTCTTCACTCACCTCCTCTGCCTTCTCTTCCATTTATCCTCTTCCTCTGCTATCACAGCATTTGGTTCAATCGGTGTTCCGTGTTTTCACAAGTGTAACTTCATACGTAGTGTTTAACTCCAAGCCAAGTAAAATTCGGTGTTTCTCTTCTTGTACTTATTTTTGGTTTTCCTGCTTTGACTAGTTTTCTAGGTACTTTTCTCTAGTGATTCTCAAGTATTTCAACTAAACTGTGGAAGTGCTAGTAACCTGTAATTAAATTAAATATTTTTTTATCAAAGTTATACAGTAACAGGCTAAGACATGGAAGCTCAGAGAGGGAAAATGACTTGCTGAAGGTCACCCAGAAGTGTGTAGAGAAGAGCCTTTAATGCAGCCTAGCACCTCCCCACCTACATGTATGTTTGGAAACATCACTTTGAGTCCAAACTGGTCAGTGGCAGAATGTGTCCCGAAGATAAGGGGCCCCTGGGATGTGACTCATTTTTAATAGATGGGAATAAATTGCTTCTGTGCAAAGCAGGGCTCAGCAACTGGCAGGACTGAGTGGGCTGGCAGCCATCCGAGGCCTCAGTGTGAAAGGCGAGAACGTCTCCACACCCTGTAATCCTACAAACAGGGTCTTTGCTTTTTAAAGGTTCCTAAACATTGTTACACAAACCCTCCAGGGGCTTAAACTTGACATTCAGACAGGTGAGCAGGGGCAGGTAGGTAATCTCCTCACGCCGCCTCCCTACCTGCGCAAAGAGAATAAGATGGCCTTAATCCCCACGAGGCAGATCTCTTCTTGTTCCTGTTGAGAACCAGGAGGGAAGGAGTGAGAAATGGCCCCAGGCCTGACGTCACATCATTCTCATTTTGCAGAAGTGAGGTCTGCAATCTAGAAAGGAAGCCACTTTCAGAAACAACCAGAACAATTCCTGCACAGTTAGGACAGTGCAGAGGGCCTCCTTGACACATGGCTGAACGAGTCGATTGAGAGCACCTCCTGAGTCCCCGGAGGTAGGAGGGTCTTTAGCTGTTTCTGCAGAAACGAGGCAGGAGGGTTGGACTCCCTGGACCCGTGGGGCAGCACTGCCAGGCCAGAGGCACATAAAGCTCTCCTGTGCAGCCCCTGATCTCCCTGATCCTTATCTCCACGTTCTCCCCAGCTTTGCAGGGCTGATGGTCTCAGGATTTGCAGTCACGTCACAGGAACAGCACAGGGTTGACTCAGCACCAGCTGTGGGGATGGACAGACTGCCTGCTGAGGGGGCTCACACCCAGAACATCCTGGAGCAGGTGTGCAAAGCTGAGGACGGGGCACACAGCCTGGCCTAGAAGGTGACAGAGGCTTCTGGCCCACTTCGCGAACTCTGGAGTCTACAGTGTCATTTCAGTAGGGAAAGGCTGGTGGTGGAGACCCTTGAGCTCTGGAGTTAGAAGAAACCTTTGTGACATCTCCTTTGAGAGAGAGAGGACTTTGGAGGCTTACAGTGGTTGAGGGCCCTGCTTCGGGCCATCCGGCAGGTCCGTCCCAGAATTGCTGATAGCGATGGCAGTAATCAGGTGTTTGCCGTGTGCTCAGCACAGAGCAAAATGCTTTATATCCATCCACTCTTTTGCACGCCCCAATAAGTCTATGACTGGGGTAACGTTTGTTCTTTCTTTCTTTCTTTTTTTTTTTTTTTTTACCACTTTTATTGGTCTTTCATTCATCTTGTTCTTTGGCCTGTGTGGGCCTCCCATTGCAGTGGCCTCTGTTGTCGCAGAGCACCGGCTCTGCGCACATGCGCTCCAGAGCTCCAGCTTGGTAGTTGGACACATCAGTCCAGCCACTCCATGGCATATGGGATCTTCCCGGGCCAGGAATCGAACCAGCGCCCCTTGAACTGCACCAGAACCAGCGCCCCTTACCCACTGGACCACTAGGGAAGCCTTGTTCTGTTTTTGATTCAAAGTGAAGTTCAGAGTGGGGAAGTAATTTGCCAAAGCTGTGGGGCTAGATAGAGGTGGACGCAGGACTTGAATCCAGGCCTCTCTGCCTCCGAAGCCTGTGCTGTGACGAAGTGACATAACAGGTAGGAGAACACTTTAGATAGAAATGAGAGGATGGCATTGCCCTCTGCTCCAGTGTTCACATGCTATGTGGCACTAATTAAAGGAAGCATCTGCGAGGCCGTGGGGGAGCAGGGAGCCAGAAGGCCTTGGGTCCCAACCTCTTGGCTGGCTTGCCGTGTGACTTGGGACAATTCTCTTCCTGCCCCTTCCTGACCCTCAGTTTCTTCATTTGGGGGACTGTGTCCTCAAAGTGCATTCTGTGCTACATACAGGGATGGTCCTGTCTTGTGGGCATACTTCTGTCCAGCCCTCCATGGCAAAGGGTTTCAAAGGCCACCTGAGGATATCCTGGGCTGTGGCACAAGGCCTGGCCTCCCAAGAGCCGAAGCTGCTTCTGGCCCACCAGCCAGGGCAACACAAAACCTCCTCTTTTGTTTGCCTTGGCTTCTTGCACCTTGTTTAGTCTGCAGAGTGAGCTGCTTATCCTCCTGCCTTTGTCACAGGCCATTAGTGCGCACATAATCCCTGGGGGTTTACCGCTTTCTCTAGGAATTCAGGGAGGCCCACAGAGGGAACCCAGCTCCTAAGAGCCATCTGCCACCACCGCCGCCAGCCCCCTTCAGAGTAGCCTCGGCTGAGGACCCAGGACACTGGGTGCTCCTGGCCTGAGATTCTGGCTGTACAGCATTGGGCTGGTCTCTCTCCCTCTCTGGGCCTCCATCTGTGCCCAGAGAGAACTGGCTCAGATGCCCTCAAAGGGACTTCAGCTGCCTGAGGTTCAGAAGTACATTCCTGCGTGATTTTTCCCCTTGGAAAAACCCTCATCCCTCTACTGAGCCCTCCCCCAATTCTGAAGCAATTTGTAGCATTTTCACTGATCCCCTCCCTGCCCTGAGCCTGGGGCCAATCCCTCTCTCATTCAACCTTCTGCTTGTAAATTGGGGATAATAATACCTGACAACTCACCCTGCTGCTGTGGGGATTAAGTAATTAGTGGTTATTAAGGGATGGAGCAACATAGAGCACTGTTTCCATTTAGGGCAGTTTTCCTCCTCTGAGCTCCCTGCTACTGCACAATCTCGAAGAGTTAGTTGAAAAACCTGAGTCTGACTTCCTGCACTGCCGCTTTACAGATGAAGAAACTGAGGTCAAGGGGAAGAAGGAGCATACAGTTGTTTTGCGGAGCAGAGAGGACTGAAGTCAAGGCTCTGGAGGTCTGTCTGGTGCGCCCCCATCATGCTCAGTGGTTGCAGTCCAGGTCTGTGTTCACAGTCCCTCTGCTGGGATGGAAGACGAGCCAAAAGGCTGCCACACCTTGGACCTGGTTCGCGGGGGTTCCACAGCTTGGTATCAAGAAACAAAACTTGCTGGCTTCCCTGGTGGTCCTAAAGTGTCAGTCAAGGACTGGTTCGATCCCTAGCCCAGAAAGATCCCAGGTGCTACATACAGGGATGGTCCTGTCTTGTGGGCATACTTCTGTCCAGCCCTCCATGGCAAAGGGTTTCAAAGGCCACCTGAGGATATCCTGGGCTGTGGCACAAGGCCTGGCCTCCCAAGAGCCGAAGCTGCTTCTGGCCCACCAGCCAGGGCAACACAAAACCTCCTCTTTTGTTTGCCTTGGCTTCTTGCACCTTGTTTAGTCTGCAGAGTGAGCTGCTTATCCTCCTGCCTTTGTCACAGGCCATTAGTGCGCACATAATCCCTGGGGGTTTACCGCTTTCTCTAGGAATTCAGGGAGGCCCACAGAGGGAACCCAGCTCCTAAGAGCCATCTGCCACCACCGCCGCCAGCCCCCTTCAGAGTAGCCTCGGCTGAGGACCCAGGACACTGGGTGCTCCTGGCCTGAGATTCTGGCTGTACAGCATTGGGCTGGTCTCTCTCCCTCTCTGGGCCTCCATCTGTGCCCAGAGAGAACTGGCTCAGATGCCCTCAAAGGGACTTCAGCTGCCTGAGGTTCAGAAGTACATTCCTGCGTGATTTTTCCCCTTGGAAAAACCCTCATCCCTCTACTGAGCCCTCCCCCAATTCTGAAGCAATTTGTAGCATTTTCACTGATCCCCTCCCTGCCCTGAGCCTGGGGCCAATCCCTCTCTCATTCAACCTTCTGCTTGTAAATTGGGGATAATAATACCTGACAACTCACCCTGCTGCTGTGGGGATTAAGTAATTAGTGGTTATTAAGGGATGGAGCAACATAGAGCACTGTTTCCATTTAGGGCAGTTTTCCTCCTCTGAGCTCCCTGCTACTGCACAATCTCGAAGAGTTAGTTGAAAAACCTGAGTCTGACTTCCTGCACTGCCGCTTTACAGATGAAGAAACTGAGGTCAAGGGGAAGAAGGAGCATACAGTTGTTTTGCGGAGCAGAGAGGACTGAAGTCAAGGCTCTGGAGGTCTGTCTGGTGCGCCCCCATCATGCTCAGTGGTTGCAGTCCAGGTCTGTGTTCACAGTCCCTCTGCTGGGATGGAAGACGAGCCAAAAGGCTGCCACACCTTGGACCTGGTTCGCGGGGGTTCCACAGCTTGGTATCAAGAAACAAAACTTGCTGGCTTCCCTGGTGGTCCAGTGGGTAAAGAGTCCGCCTTGCAGTGCAAGGTGCACTGGTTCGATCCCTAGCCCAGAAAGATCCCAGGTGCTGTGGAGCGGCTGGACTCATGTATTCAGTTACAAGCCAGCGCTCTGGAGCGCATGCGTCCAGAGCTGGTGCTCGGCAATGAGGGCGGCCACTGCAATGGGAGGCCCACACAGGCCAAAGAATAAAAAGATGGATGAAAGTAAATATAGTAAAAAAAAAAAAAAAAAAAGAGGCATGATGGGGAAAAGAAAAAAAAGAAGAAACAAAACTTGGCTTCAGCCAGTCCTGGGTGCCACTCCTGGCATCTTGGCTTGCTGAGTGAGCTGGGGCATGTCACCCCGTTCACTTCTGAACCGTGAGTTTCTTTGTCTGTAAAGAGGGATAATGACAGGGTCCTCGGAGGTTGCTGTCAGGATGGGCCCAGAGCTGGCATTCAAGAAGTAGGTGTTAGGATGTTAGGATCTTGTTTTTGTTGACTGTGGCGATGGGCAGAGATCACCACGCAGCTGCTCAGCGATGCTTCAGGAGCAGACCCTCACCAGCTGCTCCCGTGGGCTACACCCTGGCCAGGGGCTTCCACCCTCAGCAGCACCTTCATCCTTACCCAAAGGCAGCAAGGGTGGTATTATCACCCCACTTGACAGGGTTGTACATGGAGCCTCCAAGAGGAAGAGAACTTGCCCAAAGTTGTGTTTGGTTTAGAAGTGAGATGTGTTCATTTTAGCCTCTTTCCTTGCTATGTTCAGCTCCCTTCCTTGCGTTCTCCTCTCTTTTTGGTAGAGAAGTGTAGGTAATGCCTGGCTTCTCCGAGGGGCAGCCCAGGCCCTCATGCCTTCTCATAATCCATCCCCATCAGTGCATCTGAACCCATGTCAGAGACCAGGCATTTTCTGGGAGCCATGATGGGGTACAAAAAGCCACTGGGTCTGAGCAAGCTGAGTGTGGGAGAGTACACTGTGAGATATGTTCACTTTGGTCCTAGGTATGGTCTCTCTATGATAATATTAGTATTATCTCCTGCTGGTGAGGACTTCCTAGTGCCATGCACAGTACTGAGCATTCATGGTTTCTTCCTTGCATCCTTGGGCTGTCTGCCCTGTGCTACTGGAGAGGTGGCGTGACCTTGCCCAAAGTCCCACAGTTGGTAAGAGGGTGTGTTAACCCAAACCTTTTGCCCATACAGCCTGTGCACATAACTTTTGCACTCCTGCCCACCTGGGAACCTGGGACTGACCCAGACCCAAACCTGGGCTATCCCAGGTCACATCCATCCTGCAGCTGGCCTCTCACCTGGGGGGACAGACATGTACACAGGCAATTCATCTGTGAAATGGGAATAATAATAACCACCTTACAGGGTTTGGGAGATGGAATATAAGCAGCGCACATGGCAAGTTGCCTGGCATATAGTGAACACATAATAAATGGCAGTAGCTATTGTTATTGACATGATCTTAGCTTCTTATGGGGTCCATGGAATAAGGGGGGTTCCATGTGACAGTGGGAAAGGGAAGCCAGAAAAGGCCATGTGCTAATGGATTAGAATATCCTGTCTCCCATGGTGTGTATAGGCTGCAGGCAGGCCAGAAGCCAGCTGGGGGTGGGGGGTGGGGGGGTCATTGTCTCTGAAGGGGTGCCCTGGGTGGAGAGAGCAGATGCAGTCTGGGAGGCTCGGAGGGCAAAGCCAGTGGGGAGGAGCTGCCGGACCGAGGCTGATTTTTAAATGGCCAGAGAAGGGAGGAGCTTCCCCGAGTGGTGTTGAGCTCCCCCGGACTGGAGGCCTATGAGCAGAGACTGGAAGCTAACTGGTGCTGGTGCTGCAGAAGGCCTTTCAGCGGCTGTATCACGTGAAGGTCTCAGACAGAAAAGCTACAGGAAGGTTGATTTTGACTCCACCTAAGCAAGAGGTCTCTAGCAGAGCTGTCTCCAGATGGACAAAACTGCTTCAGGGACAGTAGTGAGGTTCACATCATCAGGAGCACTTGAGCAGAAGCTCTATAAATGTTTGGAAAGAATGTTGCGGCATGGTTTAGTGCATCAGATGGCAGATTGGAGTAGACGACTCCTTAGTAAGAGGTGACGTGACACCGGTGGAAAGGAAGGGTCCAGAGTCTCAGCTGAGGTCTCTCCAGACACCAACATTTGCCAGCAGGGTGACCTTGAGCAAGAGTCTTCACCTCTCTGAGCTCTGGCTTCCTTACCTGTAAAATGAGAATCACCATCTCTTTCCTGCTCACCTTTCAGAACTGTAGTGAAGGGACAGAGATACATAGACTATTAACAAGGCTCTGAGAACCCTGAAGCCACTGTGACTTATTCTTCTGAGCCTGTGGGGAGATAGGAAGACGGGGTGGATGAAGATGGGTGGAGAGGAAATGAGGAGGTGCCTGACGTTTGCTGGGTGCTGGACTGGAGGAGAGAGGAGCTGGTGGCAGATGGTCTGCTCCTCTTAGAGCCACAGCAAGTGGGAATCTCTCAGAACAATGTTGTCCACTAGAATCTTCTATGCTAATAGAAATGTTGTGTATTTGCACTGTCTAATCAATAGCTATTTGAACCATTGAAAAGCAGCGTAACTGAGGAACTAAACTTTAAATTTTATTTGGCTACTTAATTGGACTATTCACTTCTAAAGGCAACAGGAACCCCCTGCCTTCCAGTGTCCCTATTCTCGCCTCCTAAGTAGGTGCTGTGGCCCCACACTCCCTGGGCACTGCCGAGGTCACCAAGATGAACAAGGCAGGAGTGCAGCTCAGAAGAGCACACAGTGCATTCTGGGAGATGGACAGATTGGCATGTACTGTAGATAGAAACTACAGCCCAGGGTGAAGCATACAGCTCTACAGCTGTGTGGCTGTAAAGGGGGGAAGCCACTCACTCTGGCGGGGCTCTAGAGACTGCACGTGAAGGAGGAGATGGGGCATCTGGACAGGAAAAACCTTCTGGTCGAGGGAGCGGCATAGGCAAGAGCTTGAAGGCAAGGAAGAGCACAGAACGGCTGGAGAGTGAAGGCTGGTGTGAGGATGGAAGAGGACGCATGGCAGGCATCAAGGCCCAGCTTCTGTTGCAGTCCCAAACCCAGAGCTTGAAGGCAAGGAAGAGCACAGAATGTTTGGAAAGAATGTTGCGGCATGGTTTAGTGCATCAGATGGCAGATTGGAGTAAGACTCCTTAGTAAGATGACGTGACACCGGTGGAAAGGAAGGGCCCAGAGTCTCAGCTGAGGTCTCTCCAGACACCAACATTTGCCAGCAGGGTGACCTTGAGCAAGAGTCTTCACCTCTCTGAGCTCTGGCTTCCTTACCTGTAAAATGAGAATCACCATCTCTTTCCTGCTCACCTTTCAGAACTGTAGTGAAGGGACAGAGATACATAGACTATTAACAAGGCTCTGAGAACCCTGAAGCCACTGTGACTTATTCTTCTGAGCCTGTGGGGAGATAGGAAGACGGGGTGGATGAAGATGGGTGGAGAGGAAATGAGGAGGTGCCTGACGTTTGCTGGGTGCTGGACTGGAGGAGAGAGGAGCTGGTGGCAGATGGTCTGCTCCTCTTAGAGCCACAGCAAGTGGGAATCTCTCAGAACAATGTTGTCCACTAGAATCTTCTATGCTAATAGAAATGTTGTGTATTTGCACTGTCTAATCAATAGCTATTTGAACCATTGAAAAGCAGCGTAACTGAGGAACTAAACTTTAAATTTTATTTGGCTACTTAATTGGACTATTCACTTCTAAAGGCAACAGGAACCCCCTGCCTTCCAGTGTCCCTATTCTCGCCTCCTAAGTAGGTGCTGTGGCCCCACACTCCCTGGGCACTGCCGAGGTCACCAAGATGAACAAGGCAGGAGTGCAGCTCAGAAGAGCACACAGTGCATTCTGGGAGATGGACAGATTGGCATGTACTGTAGATAGAAACTACAGCCCAGGGTGAAGCATACAGCTCTACAGCTGTGTGGCTGTAAAGGGGGGAAGCCACTCACTCTGGCGGGGCTCTAGAGACTGCACGTGAAGGAGGAGATGGGGCATCTGGACAGGAAAAACCTTCTGGTCGAGGGAGCGGCATAGGCAAGAGCTTGAAGGCAAGGAAGAGCACAGAACGGCTGGAGAGTGAAGGCTGGTGTGAGGATGGAAGAGGACGCATGGCAGGCATCAAGGCCCAGCTTCCCTGTTGCAGTCACCCAAGGAATGCCCAGTGAGCTGGTGGGAGGAGGCTGTCCAGGGCAGGCTTGGTGAGGGGCCTCTCTGCCAAGACTGCCTGGCAGCATTCAGGACAAGTTAAGGAGGTGGCCCTTCCTCTGCCCTTTACTCACAGGGTCTCGTCTCCCTGCCTGGCCTTCATGGAAGAGCTTGGGGTCCTGGTGGCCACCTTTGGCAGAATCCCTGAGTGCCCCTTCCAAGAGCATGCGCTTTCTGTCCTCACTTTTCCCACCAAAAACTTGCTCATGACTTAAGCTTCAGCATGACTGGGCTGTCCTGCTTCCTTATTTCCCAGGTCCTGGGCTGCCAGCCTGATTGTCTTCCTGACTGGCGATCTTACCCTGAACACCTCCTCACTCCAGTCTACCTTCTTGCAGAAACTAGTAGGAGAAAGCATCCTGCCTAAGGACTCGCTGTGGCCCAAGTTTAAGGAAAGCTTCAGTGAGGATGTAGTGCAGCACATGTCACTGGCCGCCTGCCCAGTACCTGTCTCCTCTTGCTCCCTCTTTTTCTCTTTTCAGTTTTTATTGGAGTATAGTTGCTTTACAATGCTGTGTTGGTCTCTGTGGTACTGTAAAGTGAATCAGTTATACACACACACATATATATCTCCACTCTTTTTAAGATTCTTTACTCATATAGAGTGTAGGTCATTATAGCATATTGAGTAGAATTCCCTGTGGTCTATAGTGAATTCTTACTAGCTATCCATTTTTCCTCTTGCTCCGTCTTAACAGAAGCCCCATCACACACACAGCCATCTGTCCTTGGGAGACTCTGACCTACACCTCATTGGTCTCAGGAAACTGGATTGGTCTCAGGAAAATTCCATTTCACTTACTATTGTCTCTGCCCCAACTCGTTGGTTGAGGAAAGGTATGAGATCCAGTTTTGGCCAGTGCAGCACAGAAAATACCTGCTGGAGACAGTTTCAAGAGAAATTTACCCCTGAGGAAGAGATACAGTAAAAGCTGGTCCCTTCACCTCCCCCGGTTGATGTCATGTGGTTGTGATATCAGATATTGTTACCTTGTTTCTAAGCAGACTGGGGAGGTAGAGAGAACCCAAAGACATCATTGAACGCTTGAGTCAACCTACCCTGAAGGTCATCCCATGTGAGAGAGTATATCTCTGGTATTGGCATCGAAAAGGTTCTTTCAGTTCAGAGAGTTCAGGTATATTGGTCAGGGCTCTTTCAGTTTCAAATGTTAGAAACCTTGCCTGGCCTTCATGGAAGAGCTTGGGGTCCTGGTGGCCACCTTTGGCAGAATCCTGAGTGCCCCTTCCAAGAGCATGCGCTTTCTGTCCTCACTTTTCCCACCAAAAACTTGCTCATGACTTAAGCTTCAGCATGACTGGGCTGTCCTGCTTCCTTATTTCCCAGGTCCTGGGCTGCCAGCCTGATTGTCTTCCTGACTGGCGATCTTACCCTGAACACCTCCTCACTCCAGTCTACCTTCTTGCAGAAACTAGTAGGAGAAAGCATCCTGCCTAAGGACTCGCTGTGGCCCAAGTTTAAGGAAAGCTTCAGTGAGGATGTAGTGCAGCACATGTCACTGGCCGCCTGCCCAGTACCTGTCTCCTCTTGCTCCCTCTTTTTCTCTTTTCAGTTTTTATTGGAGTATAGTTGCTTTACAATGCTGTGTTGGTCTCTGTGGTACTGTAAAGTGAATCAGTTATACACACACACATATATATCTCCACTCTTTTTAAGATTCTTTACTCA
Source organism: Tragulus kanchil (assembly GCA_022376925.1). NCBI lineage: Eukaryota > Metazoa > Chordata > Mammalia > Artiodactyla > Tragulidae > Tragulus > Tragulus kanchil. Next base: position 45,081,604 of record JAIOJX010000023.1, read on the forward strand.
TATAGAGTGTAGGTCATTATAGCATATTGAGTAGAATTCCCTGTGGTCTATAGTGAATTCTTACTAGCTATCCATTTTCCTCTTGCTCCGTCTTAACAGAAGCCCCATCACACACACAGCCATCTGTCCTTGGGAGACTCTGACCTACACCTCATTGGTCTCAGGAAACTGGATTGGTCTCAGGAAAATTCCATTTCACTTACTATTGTCTCTGCCCCAACTCGTTGGTTGAGGAAAGGTATGAGATCCAGTTTTGGCCAGTGCAGCACAGAAAATACCTGCTGGAGACAGTTTCAAGAGAAATTTACCCCTGAGGAAGAGATACAGTAAAAGCTGGTCCCTTCACCTCCCCCGGTTGATGTCATGTGGTTGTGATATCAGATATTGTTACCTTGTTTCTAAGCAGACTGGGGAGGTAGAGAGAACCCAAAGACATCATTGAACGCTTGAGTCAACCTACCCTGAAGGTCATCCCATGTGAGAGAGTATATCTCTGGTATTGGCATCAAAAAGGTTCTTTCAGTTCAGAGAGTTCAGGTATATTGGTCAGGGCTCTTTCAGTTTCAAATGTTAGAAACTCAGTTCCAACTGAGTTCCAGCTGAGCAAAAGAAGGGATGTGATACTATTTTGCATAATAATGTAAGACAGATCCACGTGTGGGCAGAGAAATCCAGGAAGATTATGTGGATTTAGAAAAATGGTGCTCTTCTAATAGTCTAGAACCCTATACTGGCTTGGAGAATTATGGTTTAGCTTTGAAAAATAGTGTGTATGCATGTTTGCTCTAAGCATTACCATTTGGATGACTATCGGAAGAATGAGTAGGCATTTCTATTTCCTGTTGGTGGATGAGCATCGTCCTTGGAGGGCCCAAGTCCACCCTGTGTTTTGCTGCATGGTTGTTCTAGGTCCAGACTCTGGGAGAGAGACTGTCAGGGTTGCTGTGTACTGTGGATCTCCTGGACTCTGGGTTAGCGCCATCCCTGTGATCAGGGTTGAGCTTTTCCTGCAGAGGTTCCCCTGGTGGTGGACTGCTAAAGGGTCCCTCTCTCTGAGAAGGGAAAAGGAAGTGGTCTCCAAAGCATGAAACACGGGGATGCCTGCTGTGAAAGGTTGATATTTCTTTATTCTGGGCTCTTGGAAGAGTGCTACTTGGAGTTTTATGGATGCATTTCCAGTATTCCTGACTTCCTGACCTTCAGCGGAGGCTGGTAGACATGGCCCTTGTGGGTGGGTGGTGGGGTGTTGAGGATGGGCTGCAGCTGGTTTGGTGGCTTTTTAACAGTTCTCATATGATGAAGCCCTTCAGTGGTGGTTACATCATATGGCAGGTGACCGGAGCAAAACAAAAGGAAGCCCAACAAGGAATAAGAATGATGGGCAGGGCTTCCCCTGGTGGTCCAGTGGGTAAGGACACCGCCTTGCAGTGCAAGGGGCGCCGGTTCAATCCCTGGCCTGGGAAGATCCCATGTGCCGCGGAGCGGCTGGACTGATGTGTCCAATCACCGAGCCGGAGCTCTGGAGCGCATGTGCCCAGAGCCAGCTCTCTGCAACAACAGACACCACCGCGATGGGAGGCCCACAGGAGCCAAAGAACAAAGACGAATGAAAATAGAGAAATGAAAGATCAATAGAAGTGGCCCGCCCGCTCCTCTCCCTCCCCAACCCGATCCCCGCCCCAAAATAAATAAATAAATAAATCTTAAAAAAAAAAAAAGAATGGTGGGCAGCTGAGACCCTTTAGATCCATTCCTCAGTCCCCAGTAAGCTTCCAGATATTTCCCCTTTAGGCCTTAGGATCAGGCTGGGGCTTGAGGGTAGGCACAAGATCCAAGAAGACACACCTCCCCACCCAGCAGCTCCTCTGCCCGCTTGTGTCCTCCAAAGCCACTTCCCCCTTGGGATCTGAGCAGGGGCCCAGGGGGCCCACAAGCTGGGATATCTGTCTTCTGCAAGGGGCAGTGATGCCTGTGACTTCCTTTTTGCCGAGAGGCTTAAGGACTTATATAACTGTTGAGAAATAAAGCTGGTTAAGTGATGAGTGTTATATTTTGATCCATACCCTGATTCCAAAATTCTCTTGTAGACACCATCAGGCAAAGTCTGGCAGGTTTTTTTTCTCCTCCAAAGGTTGCTAAAATTGCTTGGTTATATATGATACAAGAAGCCATTTTATTTCATGTTGTTGGGTTCCTCTTGACACTGAGGCCACCCATTTGGAAGCTTTCTGGATGCAAGAGGAGGGGGCTTCTCCTTGATCCTGCTGCCTGAGCCTGGCATTCAAGGCTCTTTTTCACAAACTGGCCTTCTCAGACTTACTCCAGCTACTCCCCAGCATGTCTTCTATTTTTTTAAAGCTAAGATGTATCTATTTTTTATTATCATTTTTATCATTTTAATGGAAGGATAATAGCTTTACAGAGTTTTTTTGTTTGTTTGTTTACTGCCAAACAAGATGTATCTATTTTAAAATCCAGAGACCCATAATTACCCTCTTCCCAGTGCTTTTCTTTTCCATTTGCCTAAAATACCTTTTATTCTCTTCCCCTTCCCCATCTCTGTTTTCCCTCTTCACAACCAAAGTCTACTAGCTTTTAAAGCCCAGGGGAAAATGCCACCTTTTCACTACAGTCCCTGCTCTGGCAGGGCACTCTCCGAAGGCATCGGAGAGCCCTCTGTTCGGCTCTACCGCCATTAACTGTGTGACTGCAGACAAATGCTTCCTCTTCCTAAACTTCATTTTCCTGGTCTGAAAAGTGCAGATAATTACTCCACAATCTAGTATCCACCCAGCCACCAGGGGGATCCCATGAAGATATAAATCAAGTTATGTCACCTCTCTGCTCAAAGTTCCCCAGTAGCTCTCGTTCACCTGGAATAAAAGCCAAGTCCTTGCGCTGACCCTCTGGGCTCTGACCCCCGTCTCCGAATCCTCCACTCCTGCTTTCCCACCCCAGATTCCTGATAGAGCCTCCAACATGCCTGGCGTTCTCCTGCCTTAGGAACTTTCCACCAGCTCTTCCGCCTGCCTGAAGCACTCCTTCTTATAGATGCTCTTGACCCTTCATTTCCTTCATTTATTTGCCCAGATGTCACTTTCAGGGTAAAGCCTTCTCTGATCCACCTCTTAAATGTACAGCCTCTTACCTTCTTGATTTCCCTCCTGATTGCCCCTACTTGCTTTATTCTTCCTGCACACACGTCATGGTCTCATACAATGATTGTCTTATTTGTTATGTTCATTGTCTCCTTCTACTAGAAAGTAATCTTATGGAGGACAAAGAGTTTTGTTGGTTTAGTTTTCTGATGTATCCTCCAGTGCCCAGAACAGTGCCCTCATAGTGGACACACTGTAAATATTTGTAGAATAAATGAACGAATCAGAAAGTGAGTGATCTTGGATGGCCTTTGAGCCCCACGAGCCACTGAGAGCTGTCCCTGGTGCTGCCCGTCCCGGCCTCTCCCTGTCCTTCCTGCAGTTCTGTGCTGACCTTAGCTTTTCTGGTCACTCTCAGCTCCTCTGGGCCTGTCTGTGCTCACTCCTCAGCTGTTGATCCAGCCAGTCAGAGGGCAGAAAAGGGGCTTGAGACTCTATGGACTCAGCTCCCAGGGGCCCTCAGGATCAAGTCCAAGCTTCTTGGCATGTGCTCCAAGGCTCCTGGCTCCCTCTTCAGCCCATCTTGTACCACTTTCTCCTGCTGCCTGGACTCCTGGTCTCTTTCTATTCCTTGAGCTGTGTGTTGTTATGTGTCTTGACTACCTGTGCCTCTGGGTTCCATGTGGTTCCCACTCCCTTGACTTCATGTCTGCCCAACTCTCAGTCAGCCTTCAGGTTTTATCTCCAAGACTACTTTCTCCTGAAGGTCTTGCTGCATTCCCAGATAAGGTTTACTTTCCCATAGGGGCTCTGTGCCCCTCTTTGGCAACAGTTGTTTATTATTCTTACTCACTGTTTTTCTCCCTAGTAGACTATGAAACTGTGGGGGAAGGTTCCAGGTCAGTTTTGGTCCCACTGTATCTTTGGAGCTTAGCACAATGTCTGACACGTAGAAAGGGTTCAATAAGCTATTGCTCGATGAAAGATTGAAGAAGGAAGCCATAGGGGGCAGCCAGAAAGAATACAAGCTCTGGAATCCATATGGTCTGGGTTCAAATCCTGACTCTGTCACTTACAGCCTATGTGACCATGGTTAACTCACCACCCATCTCTGAGCCTCCATTTCCCATCTCTAAAATGTAAATAATAATAACATGGTCATTAGGGTTATAGAGAGAATTACATATGCTACTGGATAGATACTCGATACTTGAAAGATGCTGAATAAGTAGCCTTTACGTTAATGATGAAATTATGAAACAGTAGTAATCATGTTTAGCTTCTGTCTGCAACATCCTTCCAAACTGATTGTTTCATTTCACTTTGAGATAGCTCTTGGAGAAAGGAAACTGAGATGAAAAGGTTAAGCAACTTGTTTAAGGTCACCCAGGGTTGTAGGGTTAGGTGGAGACTGGACCAGGCAGTGTGGCCCTGCAGTCCCTCTTCTAAGGCCCTGCCAGTCTCTGTTTTTCTTTTTTTGGCTACTTGGGCACAAATCTTTATAGATTATAAAGTGTAAACTTCATACTCAATTCACTACTGAACCCCTAGCTCCTGGTGCAGTCTGATGGAGAGCAGGTAGTTGTTAAATGTTTATTGAGTCAGTAAATACATGAACTTATCCATGGACCTCTGTCCATCTGGATCCTTCTGGCTGCTTAGTTCAGAGCAGGGTCCTTTCTCTACCTCTCACTGGATTCTTTTGGCAGGGACAAAGGCAGTGTGCCCTCAGAGGAAATATCCGTGGATGCCCCTGGAGCATGTCCCTGGCTCCAGAGAGACAAGTCAAGTGTCCCCTGGAGCCCTGGCCACCTCTCTTTCCCAGCACCTGCTTGACTTTCCACTCACCCGTGACACCTGGGTCAGGGCAGTGCTGGAGAAGTCATTGCATGCAGCAGCCAAGTGCTGGGGTCCCTGGGCTTGACTCTACCCAGGGATGCTGGCGTTGAATGCTATTCCTGAGCCTCATGAGCAACAGCTAAGCAGCCTGGCCCACCTCTTGGGAGACATCCCAGCCTTGGGTCCTTCGTGTTGAGGAAAACCCTGGGCGTCGGTGTGAACAAGAGTCCTTGCCTACAAGGGGCAGAGTGTGTCGTGGGAAGTGAGTTAAACTAGGAGCCTGAACTACTGGGTATAGTCTCAGTTCAAAAACCTGTTGACTGTGTGATGTTGGACGATCATTTTGTCTCTCAGGACCTCATTGATCTTCTCTGTGGAGGCACTGATGTGCAGTGGTTATGTAATTCCACATGTGAAGACTTTGATTATTTGCACAGAGGAAGGTTTCTATAAATGTTAGCCCTTGTCTGTAGGTGGGATGAAAGTTCCATGTGGCCACTGTCATGTGAGAGAAGACTGGATATCAAGATCCCTATAGAGGACCCAGTCCTCTTGCTTATAAATGGCAAAAGAGAATTACAATTACCCTATCCAAGCCTCAACTCTACTTTGGGATCAAGAGATTAAGGCGATCTCTGGAGATTTATTGGTAGCAACTTTCATGTAGTGAATCACCTGTCCATTTCTCCCCATGCTGTAGAAGCCTACAGAAATGATGTAGCCCCCAGTCATCCATTCTAATGATAACCATGATAATAATAACATTAATGAACATTCATTAAACACTTAGCTATGCCAAAGACTATGCTAGGTATCATATATTCATTTTCTCTTTTAATTGTCACATCATCCCTATGAAGTGGGGCATTAACATGATTCCCATTTTTAGGTGAGGAAACGGAGGCGTAGGGAACAGAAGCAATTCGCTGTTTCAGTCTCAACAGGAAACAGAATCAACTGGATGGTTCAAACAGAGAGACTTTAACAAATGGACTACTTACTGGGAACTCACAGGGCTAAGGGAATAAACAAGAGATGATGTGTATTCCAGAGGCTAGCCCCCGTGGGAAGGGGCAAAGGGAGAACATGGCGTTAACTGTGCCCAGAGAGGGTTGGGCCAGAGAGGGTAGGGGAGGGCAGCTCATCAGAAGCAGTGGTTTTGGAGAGTCGCTGCTGAACATTAGGGACCCAAGTCGTGGGGATCTCCCCAACAAAGGGGTAGAGGGCCCCCCAGGTCTGCTGGTTGTGGGAGAAAAGGCAGCAGAGGAGAAGGGCCAGTGAAGAGTGTCGGCTTTGGCCAGGCAGTTGGGCTGAAATGCCCCAGCGGGTCATGAGAGCCTCTAAGAGTTTCATGTGCTTAGTGTTTATTTAACTGGAGACTAGGCTCCCTCCCGGCGTGGCCTGGATCAGACTCATTGAGTCGGATGCAGAAAGGAGTGGACGCTTGTAACCCTTGTATGTGCCTTAGAGCAGGATAAGACTCAGGGGATAGGAGCTGCTGTCTGCAGGGCCCAGCCCTGGCGTGCAGAGGCTGTGGAGAGTTGGGGGGGGTGATGACATTGTTTGAGGACTGCTGGGCAATTTCCCGAGCCCCTTTGCATATTTTGTCTTCTCTCATTCTTCCCTCCCCATCAAGGCCAGGGAGCAGAGAGGCTATTCCTCTGGTATTCTAGATGAGTAAACAGAGGTGAAAAAGAGCTTAAGTATGTTCCTCACACTGAAACAGCCAATGAGTGGCCCAGATGGAGTTTGAATTCAGGCATTTCTCTTTTTTGATTTATTTGGCAGCACCACGCGGGATCATTTTTGGTTGCAGCCTGCAGGATCATTAGTTATGGCGTGGACAGCACCCCATGCAAAAGTATGCATTAATGAACATTCATTAAACACTTAGCTATGCCAAAGACAAAGGTATCATATATTCATTTTCTCTTTTAATTGTCACATCATCCCTATGAAGTGGGGCATTAACATGATTCCCATTTTAGGTGAGGAAACGGAGGCGTAGGGAACAGAAGCAATTCGCTGTTTCAGTCTCAACAGGAAACAGAATCAACTGGATGGTTCAAACAGAGAGACTTTAACAAATGGACTACTTACTGGGAACTCACAGGGCTAAGGGAATAAACAAGAGATGATGTGTATTCCAGAGGCTAGCCCCCGTGGGAAGGGGCAAAGGGAGAACATGGTGTTAACTGTGCCCAGAGAGGGTTGGGCCAGAGAGGGTAGGGGAGGGCAGCTCATCAGAAGCAGTGGTTTTGGAGAGTCGCTGCTGAACATTAGGGACCCAAGTCGTGGGGATCTCCCCAACAAAGGGGTAGAGGGCCCCCCGGGTCTGCTGCTTGTGAGAGAAAAGGCAGCAGAGGAGAAGGGCCAGTGAAGAGTGTCGGCTTTGGCCAGGCAGTTGGGCTGAAATGCCCCAGCGGGTCATGAGAGCCTCTAAGAGTTTCATGTGCTTAGTGTTTATTTAACTGGAGACTAGGCTCCCTCCCGGCGTGGCCTGGATCAGACTCATTGAGTCGGATGCAGAAAGGAGTGGACGCTTGTAACCCTTGTATGTGCCTTAGAGCAGGATAAGACTCAGGGGACAGGAGCTGCTGTCTGCAGGGCCCAGCCCTGGCGTGCAGAGACTGTGGAGAGTCGGGGGGGGGGGGGTGATGACATTGTTTGAGGACTGCTGGGCGATTTCCCGAGCCCCTTTGCATATTTTGTCTTCTCTCATTCTTCCCTCCCCATCAAGGCCAGGGAGCAGAGAGGCTATTCCTCTGGTATTCTAGATGAGTAAACAGAGGTGAAAAAGAGCTTAAGTATGTTCCTCACACTGAAACAGCCAATGAGTGGCCCAGATGGAGTTTGAATTCAGGCATTTCTCTTTTTTGATTTATTTGGCAGCACCACGCGGGATCATTTTTGGTTGCAGCCTGCAGGATCATTAGTTATGGCGTGGAAGACCTAGTTCCTAGGCCGGGGATTGAACCAGCCCCCTCACATTAGGAGCTTGGTGTCCCAGCCACCAGGAAGTGCCCCAGGTGTTCTTTTAAATATTAAAAAGTATGCTTGGGTAAAGACAGAAAGAACTGTTTGTAAACACTGCATTTGTCATGGGAATAGAGGCTGTCATGCTGAAGTTACCTGAATTTGAGAGTTAAACGAATAAGTAAATGAGTTGTGGGTAATAGGAGCCGGGTTTCTCAAGTCAGAGGAGGACGTTCCCCGTGAGCATGAGGGAAAGACTAGAATGAACTCTGTGGGGTTAGAGTTAGAAGTGTTAGTATGAATTCATGTCTATTTTAATATATATGTATACAGATGGACACAGAAACAAAAATACATATGTGTGTAGGCATGGGTTGGCATACTTCTACATTTCCTTGCTCTGTCTGCTGAGAGAGAGAGACAGTGACGCCCCAGGAGCAGTGAGCTAACTCAGACCTTGGTTCCTAAAGGTCCCTGTCCAGTGAAAGGAGGCAGCGTCCGCGGGAGACATGGCCAGGGATGGAACTAAGTCAGGGAAAGTACAAGGTGATTCTAATGCCTAAAGTAGTGCCAGCAAGGAAGGAAGTATCAAAAAGAGAGAGATGGCATATGAAAAGACTCAACCTGAACTTCCAATGGGTTAAGTAAATAAATATAATATTGGGTTATGATCCAAATTACATTAAAGAAAGCCCCATGAGTCTATATTGATATAATAGATAAATAGTCAATAAATAAGGAAGAAGTGCCAAATCTTCACCATAGAAGAATTCAAGATGATGTAGAAGGAGTGAGGGAGGTAGAAACTCACCATTAGAGTACCACAGTCATAATTGCAGGATCCATTGAGTCCGATGAAGTTGGTAGGCTGTTTAAGGAGAACCGGATGTTTATATTGCCTCAAGGGACCTCTCCCTAAATGTAGTGTTTTTTGACATATGTTCGGGGCTTCCTTGGTGGTCTAGTGGGAAGTGAGTTCACTTTGCAGTGCAAGCGGCACTGGCTTGATCCCTGGCCCGGGAAAATCCCGCCTGCTGCAGAGTGGCTGGACCGGTGTGTCCAATTATGAGCTAGTGTTCTGAGCGCATGTGCCCAGAGCTGTTGCTCTGCAAGGAGAGAGGCCACTGCAATGGGAGGCCCACACATGCCAAAGAATAAAAGATGGATGAAAATAAATAAAAAAAGAGGCATGATGGGGGGAAAATTTAAAAAGTAAAAACAAAACCAAAAAACACATGTCCAGAAACTCTGTAATATTCCTCTCCCAAGAGGTAGAATTTAATTTCTCATCCCTTGAACTCAGTGTAAAGTGTAGGCTGAACTCAGTTTTTCTCATCTCTGAGAATGTAGGATATGGAAAGGGAAAAATTGTAATGTTTTAATGGAGAAAGCTAGCTGGCAGACACTACCTTAACCAAGTGCTCAAGTTTAACATCACCAGTATAGTATTAAGTATATCATACCTCTGATATGGGGGCTTCCCTGATAGCTAGTGGTAAAGAATCTGCCTGTGGCAGGAGATTCAGGTTTGATCCCAGGTCAGGAAGATGCCTTGGAGGAGGAAATGGCAATCCACTCCTGTATTCTTGCCTGAAACACCCTATGGATAGAGGAGGGATTCAGCGCCCGGGAGACATGGCCAGGGATGGAACTAAGTCAGGGAAAGTACAAGGTGATTCTAATGCCTAAAGTAGTGCCAGCAAGGAAGGAAGTATCAAAAAGAGAGAGATGGCATATGAAAAGACTCAACCTGAACTTCCAATGGGTTAAGTAAATAAATATAATATTGGGTTATGATCCAAATTACATTAAAGAAAGCCCCATGAGTCTATATTGATATAATAGATAAATAGTCAATAAATAAGGAAGAAGTGCCAAATCTTCACCATAGAAGAATTCAAGATGATGTAGAAGGAGTGAGGGAGGTAGAAACTCACCATTAGAGTACCACAGTCATAATTGCAGGATCCATTGAGTCCGATGAAGTTGGTAGGCTGTTTAAGGAGAACCGGATGTTTATATTGCCTCAAGGGACCTCTCCCTAAATGTAGTGTTTTTTGACATATGTTCGGGGCTTCCTTGGTGGTCTAGTGGGAAGTGAGTTCACTTTGCAGTGCAAGCGGCACTGGCTTGATCCCTGGCCCGGGAAAATCCCGCCTGCTGCAGAGTGGCTGGACCGGTGTGTCCAATTATGAGCTAGTGTTCTGGAGCGCATGTGCCCAGAGCTGTTGCTCTGCAAGGAGAGAGGCCACTGCAATGGGAGGCCCACACATGCCAAAGAATAAAAGATGGATGAAAATAAATAAAAAAAGAGGCATGATGGGGGGAAAATTTAAAAAGTAAAAACAAAACCAAAAAACACATGTCCAGAAACTCTGTAATATTCCTCTCCCAAGAGGTAGAATTTAATTTCTCATCCCTTGAACTCAGTGTAAAGTGTAGGCTGAACTCAGTTTTTCTCATCTCTGAGAATGTAGGATATGGAAAGGGAAAAATTGTAATGTTTTAATGGAGAAAGCTAGCTGGCAGACACTACCTTAACCAAGTGCTCAAATTTAACATCACCAGTATAGTATTAAGTATATCATACCTCTGATATGGGGGCTTCCCTGATAGCTAGTGGTAAAGAATCTGCCTGTGACGCAGGAGATTCAGGTTTGATCCCCGGGTCAGGAAGATGCCTTGGAGGAGGAAATGGCAATCCACTCCTGTATTCTTGCCTGAAACACCCTATGGATAGAGGAGCCTGGTGGTTTACAGTCCACGGGGTCGCAAAAAGTTGGATGTGACTGACTGAGCATGCACACACCCTTGATATGGTCAATGAGAAGAGAACTTCATCTTTGTGGTATTCTTCCTAAAAACTCATTAGGTCGATTGTATCCTGAGAACACATCAGACACTCTCAAGTTGATGAAATAATACAAAATACATGAGCAGTGCTCTTCAAAAAATGTCAAAGTCATGAAAAGAAGGCAACTGTCACAGATTGAGGAAAGCTGAGGAAACATGATGACTAAATGTGATGAATTATCCTATATCGGATTTTGGGACAAAAAAAGTACATGAGCAGAAAAATCGGTAAAATCTCAATAAAGTCTGTAGTTAACAGTTTGATACTTTTGCAATAGTTATGTAAGATGTTATTATCCAGAAAAGTTGGGGTTAGTGATGACTGAGAACTCTCTTTTCTGTCTTCTGCAACTCTGACATGAAAAGTTTTCTGAAATAAAAATTTATACAATAAAATGTATTTGTTACACACAGAAGTTAATAGCCACCACCAAGGAAATCTCAGAGCCGATGAGAATGTGGCACTGCTTTATAACCCTGACACATCCACTGACAAACCCACGCCTTCAGTTCTCAGGTCTAGTTTGTATTATTCCATGTTGGTCTTTCTAACAGCCAGGAGCGTGAAGTCAGAGAGCATAGATAAAGAAGCTGAGACACAAAATAGTTCCCACCTTCTCACTGGACAGATGAGGGGACTCCAGCTCAGAGAAAGGGAAGGATTTGTCTCCATCACAGAGCAGGTTAGAGGGCCCGTCCAGGAGTAGATCGTCTGGCTCTGCGTTCTTAAAGCCACCTTGGCTGCTGTTTCAAGGCAGCTGCAGATAAAGCTTAAATGTGGACTGTTTGGGGAGGCAAAGCAGAGTAACTCTCACCTTGCCCCCACCCCCTTCTCACCTTTGAGTTAAGCAATAAAGCTGAAAAGATCCTTCAACAAACAAATCCCTCCTCATTATAGAATCCACAGGCACATCAGCTCTTAGGAACCTGCAAGGCAAGCTCCTTAGGAGGGAGGGCTGTTCAAACACGCCTGTCCAGGTGCCCTCTTTCCTGTTGTCTCTCAAGAAGACAGACTGTTTGCCTCTGGAGCAGCAGCTCAGTGGACATCTGGGCTCCCAAGCCCCCGTGGTGGGAGCAATAGGCCCCCAACAGAAGGTTTCTAGGAATGCAGACTGGCCAAGGCACAATCTACACTTTTCTGCTCCAAAATTGAATTCTTTCTCAGTGTTGAAAGATGCTCCAAAGTGTGTGTCATTGATGGAAAAGGGCATTTGTGTAGTCAGAACCACTGGGTGATCAGAGGATCATCCCCTGTTTGGATGATGAGTCCAGAAAAGATGAGCCATTTTTCTTCAAAGGAAAAGTCAAGCCTCACTGTCCCTTTTAAACTCTTAGATAACTGGATCAGTCGGAAATGGTGTTGCTTCTAAAACTGGGGCCAGGAACTCTGGGCAAGGTTTGGTGGCACTGAGAGGTGGAGTTGCTTTAGAGAAGAACAGTGTTTGTTTGCTCAACTCACAGAAAGGCAGAGAAAAGACCCCAGTTGGGCGTCTTGTTTGAGAGATGGAGAATGGTTCCTCCATTTGCATAAACAAAATATTAAAGCTTTTTGTTCAAGAAGACTGTAACTCAAGGGAAAGGAATGCAATCATTCCAGTAATTAACAATTCTCCCAAGAAGTGTGGTTTGCATCATAACATGATCTTCTCATTTTGATCCTCTTGGTTCCCAGAAAACGCAGTGTTTCTTCTCCTGGGACCCATGGAGGAGAGATGGGTTGACAAGAAGACTGCATACTGATGATGTCAGAGTCCAGAGTTTCAACTCTTGGCTGATCCGCTTTTAAAATTAGAAGATAGAGTGTGGTTCAGGGAAAGATCCTGGGCAACACTGTCCCATCAGCCTGGGTTTGAATCCCAGTGCTGCATTCCTACTTGGTAGCTGTGTGACTGACCTTCCGAGGATCGACTAACCTCCCTGTTTCTTCACTTGATCCTTTTCAGGTTGGGGTAAAAACTCCTATTTCATAGTATTGTTGGGAAAGTGCCCCAGAGAGCCCCTTGGTGGAGTAGGTGCTCAGGACACGTTCTCCTTTAGTATGTCTTGACTGTCTTCTGATTTACTCTTAAGTTGTCTTGCTCTCTAGAAAAATGGTTTCGTCAATGATTCCTTTGTATTTCCCTCAGACAAATAAGAACTTCATCCTTCCTGCTCTTTTTAAAAAATAACTGCCATATGGATCTATGGAAAAATTCATTTTAGTGATAGCTTTCAAAACGTTCAGCAGATTAACTGGAGCTTTCTTCTCTGAGCAGACTAATCGCTATCCCTCTGCTTCTCCTTTGTAACAATTACCACCATTTTAATTGGCTAATTAATTGTGAAATGAATTGTTTAATGATGTCTTATCAGAGTGTAAGATTTTTTTAATATTTATTTTTAAAATGTATTTGTTTGGCTGTGCTAGGTCTTGTCTGCAACATGTGAGATCCTTAGTTGCGGCATGCAGGGTCTTAGCTGTGGGATGTGGGATCTAGTTCCTGAAAAGTCAAGCCTCCCCCGGCCAATGGTGTTGCTTCTAAAACTGGGGCCAGGAACTCTGGGCAAGGTTTGGTGGCACTGAGAGGTGGAGTTGCTTTAGAGAAGAACAGTGTTTGTTTGCTCAACTCACAGAAAGGCAGAGAAAAGACCCCAGTTGGGCGTCTTGTTTGAGAGATGGAGAATGGTTCCTCCATTTGCATAAACAAAATATTAAAGCTTTTTGTTCAAGAAGACTGTAACTCAAGGGAAAGGAATGCAATCATTCCAGTAATTAACAATTCTCCCAAGAAGTGTGGTTTGCATCATAACATGATCTTCTCATTTTGATCCTCTTGGTTCCCAGAAAACGCAGTGTTTCTTCTCCTGGGACCCATGGAGGAGAGATGGGTTGACAAGAAGACTGCATACTGATGATGTCAGAGTCCAGAGTTTCAACTCTTGGCTGATCCGCTTTTAAAATTAGAAGATAGAGTGTGGTTCAGGGAAAGATCCTGGGCAACACTGTCCCATCAGCCTGGGTTTGAATCCCAGTGCTGCATTCCTACTTGGTAGCTGTGTGACTGACCTTCCGAGGATCGACTAACCTCCCTGTTTCTTCACTTGATCCTTTTCAGGTTGGGGTAAAAACTCCTATTTCATAGTATTGTTGGGAAAGTGCCCCAGAGAGCCCCTTGGTGGAGTAGGTGCTCAGGACACGTTCTCCTTTAGTATGTCTTGACTGTCTTCTGATTTACTCTTAAGTTGTCTTGCTCTCTAGAAAAATGGTTTCGTCAATGATTCCTTTGTATTTCCCTCAGACAAATAAGAACTTCATCCTTCCTGCTCTTTTTAAAAAATAACTGCCATATGGATCTATGGAAAAATTCATTTTAGTGATAGCTTTCAAAACGTTCAGCAGATTAACTGGAGCTTTCTTCTCTGAGCAGACTAATCGCTATCCCTCTGCTTCTCCTTTGTAACAATTACCACCATTTTAATTGGCTAATTAATTGTGAAATGAATTGTTTAATGATGTCTTATCAGAGTGTAAGATTTTTTTAATATTTATTTTTAAAATGTATTTGTTTGGCTGTGCTAGGTCTTGTCTGCAACATGTGAGATCCTTAGTTGCGGCATGCAGGGTCTTAGCTGTGGGATGTGGGATCTAGTTCCCTGACCAGGGATTGAACCTGGGCCCCTGCATTGGAAGCATGGAGTCAGCATTGGATCACCAGGGATGTCCCAGAATGGAAAGTTTTTGAAGGCAGGGTTAGTGGGGACAATATCTGTCATGTTTATGACCATGTCCCTCATGCCAGGTGCTGGCTGGTGCATGCACTTGTATCTATGTGTGTATAATCCAAAACGCGTTTGCATGAACAAATGAATGAATAACTTGGGGACAAAACCAACCAACAAAAGGAACATATTTCGCATGATAGTATGGAGGATAATAATGCATTAGCTTTGACTTAAGTTTTGACTGAATTGTGTATAGCCATTTTGGCATAAATCATAAGAGATGACTGTGGGCATATCCCTAGAATTGACAGATTCAAAGCCCAATTCTGTTACTTCTTAGCTGCGTGTCTTTAGACACATAAGTCCTTGTATACCTCTGAGCCTTCACTGTTTCAGCTGCAAAATACAAAATAACATTCATCTCTGGGCTTTGCTGTGAGGATTACAGATAATGTAAGTGATGCTTTAGCATAGTGTCTGGTGCATCTTAACATGTTTGCTAAAGACAGGACCTCCGCGATGTAGTGTTTAGGAACAGCTTTTTCTGTTAGAGGGACTGGCTGGGTTCAAATTCTGATTCTATTATTTATTAGCTGTGTTACTTTGTACAAGTTACTTAACCTCTTTGTGTTTTTTCCTCACCTACAAAATGGGGAAGATATTAATAATTATAATACCTATGTTTTATGATCACTGAGATTTAAATATAATTAATTTTGGTAAAATGCTTAGAGTGGTGTTCTGTGTGTATGTGTGTATATACACATACAGACATATTTGGCAAACTAGAAGTGTTGTTGTTATTCTTTGGTGACATATGTTTATCCTTTGAGAGGACAGTCCTTTTCAAGAGCAGTCATGTAATTTGTTTAATGATGTCTTATCAGAGTGTAAGATTTTTTAATATTTATTTTAAAATGTATTTGTTTGGCTGTGCTAGGTCTTGTCTGCAACATGTGAGATCCTTAGTTGCGGCATGCAGGGTCTTAGCTGTGGGATGTGGGATCTAGTTCCCTGACCAGGGATTGAACCTGGCCCCCTGCATTGGAAGCATGGAGTCAGCATTGGATCACCAGGGATGTCCCAGAATGGAAAGTTTTGAAGGCAGGGTTAGTGGGGACAATATCTGTCATGTTTATGACCATGTCCCTCATGCCAGGTGCTGGCTGGTGCATGCACTTGTATCTATGTGTGTATAATCCAAAACGCGTTTGCATGAACAAATGAATGAATAACTTGGGGACAAAACCAACCAACAAAAGGAACATATTTCGCATGATAGTATGGAGGATAATAATGCATTAGCTTTGACTTAAGTTTTGACTGAATTGTGTATAGCCATTTTGGCATAAATCATAAGAGATGACTGTGGGCATATCCCTAGAATTGACAGATTCAAAGCCCAATTCTGTTACTTCTTAGCTGCGTGTCTTTAGACACATAAGTCCTTGTATACCTCTGAGCCTTCACTGTTTCAGCTGCAAAATACAAAATAACATTCATCTCTGGGCTTTGCTGTGAGGATTACAGATAATGTAAGTGATGCTTTAGCATAGTGTCTGGTGCATCTTAACATGTTTGCTAAAGACAGGACCTCCGCGATGTAGTGTTTAGGAACAGCTTTTTCTGTTAGAGGGACTGGCTGGGTTCAAATTCTGATTCTATTATTTATTAGCTGTGTTACTTTGTACAAGTTACTTAACCTCTTTGTGTTTTTTCCTCACCTACAAAATGGGGAAGATATTAATAATTATAATACCTATGTTTTATGATCACTGAGATTTAAATATAATTAATTTTGGTAAAATGCTTAGAGTGGTGTTCTGTGTGTATGTGTGTATATACACATACAGACATATTTGGCAAACTAGAAGTGTTGTTGTTATTCTTTGGTGACATATGTTTATCCTTTGAGAGGACAGTCCTTTTCAAGAGCAGTCATGTAAATAATCAGGCTTAGAAATTTTGGGTAAACATTTCTTCAGCCCTAAGTGTCAGGAGCCAAGAAGTCCAGCATGAATTAATTGGACGGTGTTTTGACTCTTGAGGAACCTCTGGCCAGGTTGAGGAGACAGACACACACATCAGGTTTTGTAAAGCAATGCCAGCCAGATCCTTGAAGCAGGAGGCAGGAAGCTTAAATTCTAGTTCCAGCTGTGCTTTGAACTTGCTGTGTGGCCCTGGACAAGTGCTCTTCCCTCTCTGGGCCTTTGTGTTGGAGAAATGACAATGGGTGTGATCTCTGTCCTGCTTTGTGGTTCTTGGAACTTGGAGTTTTTATTCAGTAAGGCTGTGCTGCTCCTCACAGTTTATATCTTCCCAAACCTGTGCGGCCTCTGCAGGAAGGTGTGAATTCCACCTGCTGAGAGAATTCCACACTGCCAGCCTTCCCTGCCTGCCCTGAGTAAAAGCCTTTCTTAAGAGTCACAGGCCCGGTCCCTCCTCTCATTCGCCGCAAAAAGGGAGAGCATGGGCCTGAGTCTGGGCCTTAGATGCCCATGTGCACCGTCCAGAGGCTGTGTCCAGAGGTCTGCAGAGCGCCTTCCTCCAGCTGGTGCTCTCGGGGTGCTAGGACGGTGAGAGCGGCCATCTTCTAGGGCAATGTTTCTGAACGAAATTTAGTGAAGCTTTATGTTCCGTAGGATAAGAATAGGATTCAGTAACATCAAAGGTAGGGGTGAGGTTCCAGCCTCAAAGCGGGGGTAGGATATTTAGTTAAATTTAAATAAGAATCCTCACAGTTTTAATTACATCTAATTTCCTCAAGGAACAAGGCAGCAGACAGACAAAGGTAATCTCACAGGATAAAGCACAGGTTAGGTTTTGAATCCTGATTCTTCTGTTTCTGGTTTTGTGACTTGAAAAGGTTTTTCCTTCTGAGCTGCAGTTTCCTCACTTGTGGTTCAGAGGAAAAAACAAATGAAGCTTCCCTTTCTGCACTGTTGCTAGGGCAAAATGCAGCTTTGTATGCAGAAGACACCACACAGGGCCTGAAATGGGAGGACTCAGTTCTTAAGCACTGTTAACCTTGTCCAGGGTTTTTTTGGCGGAGAAATAGTTATGAGAGCCTCTCAAGAGGTTGGTGTTCCGCGAACACAGTGTGGCGAATGCTGATGCATCTGCTTGTTTTGGACTGAGCTGCTTGGTCACCCGGACGTGGGAAGACTCCTGTCAATATCTGCCATCACGCTCCATCCAGTCTCACAGATGGGGATTTGATTAGTGATAAGGACTGAGTCTGGACACCCTGTACTGGGTTCTGAAAAGTCAGATGAGCCCAGAGAAGGGCGAGTAGGCAGCTTTGGTGGGAACGGGAGCATGTGAGACAGAGTTCCAGAGGATGCAGCTGGAGAGGTGGGCTTGGTGTAGCGTGTGGGAGGCACTGGGGGCTGGGATTAGGACTGTAGACGTTGGCCTGTGGCAGTGAGGAGTGGTGCTGAGGTGTCTGAGCACAGCACCTGGTTCTGGCGTGCCTGGAACACTGGCTTCTGCTCCGTATCTCGGCTCCTCTGCCCTGGGCGCCCAGGACAGCAGCAGGAGCAGGGTGCTGCCTCAGGAGGCAGGAGATGAGGGTAGAGCATTGGCTCCCCCTCAATGCTGGGTACCTGGGACACAGTGCTTTGTCTCTCTGTCTCTCAACCTCCAGGTCTGTAAAATGGGAGGAGCCATCATTCCTGCACTGGCTAACCCACAGGGCTGTAGTAAGGGTTCAGTGAGATAATAAAGTGTTTCAGCCATTCCATTAACTGGAGATGCTGCTATGTGCCAGGCCCTGTGTCCAGGCCTAGGGAGGATTAGATGAGCAGCATTGATCCGTGCCCTGGGGTGGAGGCAGGGGATTTACAGTGCGCTGGTTACCCTGCAGTGAGTTATGGCTGTGGTCGAGTTAAACTCACGAAAGGGCCCTTTAACCCATTGTGGGAGTGGGCAGGCTGTAAGAGGAGGCATTCAGAAAGATTGCTCAGAGGAGGGAGCGCCCCTAGTAGTTAGTGGATGAAGAAGAAGGAAATGAAGTTCTAGGCAGAGGAAACTGAATGAGCAAAGATGTGGAGACATGAAATGCCATAGTCTCTGGGCACCACACAGGGCCTGAAATGGGAGGACTCAGTTCTTAAGCACTGTTAACCTTGTCCAGGGTTTTGGCGGAGAAATAGTTATGAGAGCCTCTCAAGAGGTTGGTGTTCCGCGAACACAGTGTGGCGAATGCTGATGCATCTGCTTGTTTTGGACTGAGCTGCTTGGTCACCCGGACGTGGGAAGACTCCTGTCAATATCTGCCATCACGCTCCATCCAGTCTCACAGATGGGGATTTGATTAGTGATAAGGACTGAGTCTGGACACCCTGTACTGGGTTCTGAAAAGTCAGATGAGCCCAGAGAAGGGCGAGTAGGCAGCTTTGGTGGGAACGGGAGCATGTGAGACAGAGTTCCAGAGGATGCAGCTGGAGAGGTGGGCTTGGTGTAGCGTGTGGGAGGCACTGGGGGCTGGGATTAGGACTGTAGACGTTGGCCTGTGGCAGTGAGGAGTGGTGCTGAGGTGTCTGAGCACAGCACCTGGTTCTGGCGTGCCTGGAACACTGGCTTCTGCTCCGTATCTCGGCTCCTCTGCCCTGGGCGCCCAGGACAGCAGCAGGAGCAGGGTGCTGCCTCAGGAG
Organism: Tragulus kanchil; assembly: GCA_022376925.1. Classification (NCBI taxonomy): domain Eukaryota; kingdom Metazoa; phylum Chordata; class Mammalia; order Artiodactyla; family Tragulidae; genus Tragulus; species Tragulus kanchil. The sequence goes on from JAIOJX010000023.1 coordinate 45,100,727, forward strand.
GCAGGAGATGAGGGTAGAGCATTGGCTCCCCCTCAATGCTGGGTACCTGGGACACAGTGCTTTGTCTCTCTGTCTCTCAACCTCCAGGTCTGTAAAATGGGAGGAGCCATCATTCCTGCACTGGCTAACCCACAGGGCTGTAGTAAGGGTTCAGTGAGATAATAAAGTGTTTCAGCCATTCCATTAACTGGAGATGCTGCTATGTGCCAGGCCCTGTGTCCAGGCCTAGGGAGGATTAGATGAGCAGCATTGATCCGTGCCCTGGGGTGGAGGCAGGGGATTTACAGTGCGCTGGTTACCCTGCAGTGAGTTATGGCTGTGGTCGAGTTAAACTCACGAAAGGGCCCTTTAACCCATTGTGGGAGTGGGCAGGCTGTAAGAGGAGGCATTCAGAAAGATTGCTCAGAGGAGGGAGCGCCCCTAGTAGTTAGTGGATGAAGAAGAAGGAAATGAAGTTCTAGGCAGAGGAAACTGAATGAGCAAAGATGTGGAGACATGAAATGCCATAGTCTCTGCGGGCAAACAAGTAGCGAGTGGTAATATGAGGACATTATATCTGAAGTGTGGAAGGAGACTTAATGGACACTGTTGCACACTGCGTGGAACACTGGTTGCATTTAAACAGAGTTGTATCATCTAAAGCTAAAGAAGTGAAGCTCAAATAGGATAATTTCAGGAATTGGCTAGTATACCGCCTTTTTTTTTTTTTTTTTTTTTTTTTTAAATTTTGCCTTCCTTGAAATTGTACCACAGTCTCTTTGGTCTCTATGGTAGGTTACATCAGTGGTGTTGGGCAGACTGCAGGTCTTGACTGAGGGGTGTGCTCTGCAGTCTGCAGACTAATGGAAGAATTAGCCACCAAAGCCCGGGGATTTAGAATGGAATCCGTGGCATCCTCTGCATGTGCAGGGCTGGCTAGGCAAAGAGGTTCCCAGAAGCAAAACAGAGACCTTTGCCCTCCTCCTGCACTTAAGCAAAAAGTAGAATTAGGATAAGTTTGGCTGAGTGATCTGGCTATTGTACCTGCCCTTTGGGTGTCAGCATCCAATCTGCTGTAGTGCCGGGAGCTTAAGGCCTGCTGTTCAGGAGGCAGGTGGTCAGCCCCAGCCACTGCCTGGGCTTTGAGGAGCTACTGCGTTCAAATAAGCCTGAGGCAAGGAACTAGTCCTGTTGTTACCTGGAGCAAAGAGCTTGGATGTAACTCCTAGCTGGGAATGCACACTCTCCAGCCTGCTTCCTCTGGGGTAGAGTTTCTCATTCCTGCACTGGCTAACCCACAGGGCTGTAGTAAGGGTTCAGTGAGATAATAAAGTGTTTCAGCCATTCCATTAACTGGAGATGCTGCTATGTGCCAGGCCCTGTGTCCAGGCCTAGGGAGGATTAGATGAGCAGCATTGATCCGTGCCCTGGGGTGGAGGCAGGGGATTTACAGTGCGCTGGTTACCCTGCAGTGAGTTATGGCTGTGGTCGAGTTAAACTCACGAAAGGGCCCTTTAACCCATTGTGGGAGTGGGCAGGCTGTAAGAGGAGGCATTCAGAAAGATTGCTCAGAGGAGGGAGCGCCCCTAGTAGTTAGTGGATGAAGAAGAAGGAAATGAAGTTCTAGGCAGAGGAAACTGAATGAGCAAAGATGTGGAGACATGAAATGCCATAGTCTCTGCGGGCAAACAAGTAGCGAGTGGTAATATGAGGACATTATATCTGAAGTGTGGAAGGAGACTTAATGGACACTGTTGCACACTGCGTGGAACACTGGTTGCATTTAAACAGAGTTGTATCATCTAAAGCTAAAGAAGTGAAGCTCAAATAGGATAATTTCAGGAATTGGCTAGTATACCGCCTTTTTTTTTTTTTTTTTTTTTTTTTTTTAAATTTTGCCTTCCTTGAAATTGTACCACAGTCTCTTTGGTCTCTATGGTAGGTTACATCAGTGGTGTTGGGCAGACTGCAGGTCTTGACTGAGGGGTGTGCTCTGCAGTCTGCAGACTAATGGAAGAATTAGCCACCAAACCCCGGGGGATTTAGAATGGAATCCGTGGCATCCTCTGCATGTGCAGGGCTGGCTAGGCAAAGAGGTTCCCAGAAGCAAAACAGAGACCTTTGCCCTCCTCCTGCACTTAAGCAAAAAGTAGAATTAGGATAAGTTTGGCTGAGTGATCTGGCTATTGTACCTGCCCTTTGGGTGTCAGCATCCAATCTGCTGTAGTGCCGGGAGCTTAAGGCCTGCTGTTCAGGAGGCAGGTGGTCAGCCCCAGCCACTGCCTGGGCTTTGAGGAGCTACTGCGTTCAAATAAGCCTGAGGCAAGGAACTAGTCCTGTTGTTACCTGGAGCAAAGAGCTTGGATGTAACTCCCTAGCTGGGAATGCACACTCTCCAGCCTGCTTCCTCTGGGGTAGAGTTTCTCAGTTTATTCCTCCAGGCTCTCCCGGAGCCTCTGAGCTTGACAGTGAATGTCTTCCATCATGAGGCCCCTGGAGTGGAGAGAAGCAAGGACTGGGAGATACAGAGCCTGGGCCAGGGCCTGGCTCTGCCCCTAACCCATTGTGTGATCTTGGGCAAGTCTCTTCACCTCTTTAAGCCTCATTTTCCACATTTCCAGAAGGAGGAACATCCTCTAGGGGCAGATATAAGCATTAAAAAATGTGTTTGGAGGGCTTTGCTGTGAAAGAGGTATCATTATTTTTATTAAAATAGGCTAAAGGGGAGAGCAGAGAAGATGAGAATAGTTAGAAAGGTGAATGCTCCCTCCCTATTTTTTTTTTTTTAAAGCTTTATTTTTTTGGTGGGCAGGCTACTTCTATTGGTCTTTCATTTACCTTTTTCACCCATCTTTGTTCTTTGCCCCATGTGGGCCTCCCATTGCGGTGGCCTCTGTTGTCACAGAGCACGGGCTCTGGGCTCATGCGCTCCAGAGCTCCGGCTCGGTAATTGGACACATTGGTCCAGTCGCTCCGTGGCATGTGGGATCTTCCCAGGCCAGGGATCAAACTGGTGCCCCTTGCACTGCAAGGCAGTGTCCTTACCCACTGGACCACCAGGGAAGCCCCTGCTCCCTCCCTATTTTAAAAAGTTGTTATTTGTTTATGGCTCTGCTGGGTCTTTGCTGCTTTGCGGGCTTTTCTCTGGTTGCAGTGAGTGGAGCTGCTCTCCAGTTGTACTATGTGGGCTTCTCATTGCAATGGCTTCTTTTGTTGTGGAGCACAGGCTCTAGGCACTTGGGTTTCAGTAGCTGTGACAGGTGGACTCAGTGTTTGTGGCTTCTGTGCTCTAGAGGACAGGTGCAATAGTTGTGGTGCATGCGTGTTGCTTTGCAGCATGTGGGATCCTCTCATATCAGGAATCAAACCCATGTCTTCTGCATTGGCAGGTGGATTCTTTTACCACTGAGCCACCAGAAAAGTCCCATGAATGTTCCCTTACCATTTGATAATCTTAAATTATTACAAAGTTTTAAGGAATAGTAAGTATATGTTGGTTATGTTTTTGTAAATTAACTATATCCTGTAAAGATTCACACTGAAATATTTATGGATAAAATATATAATATCTGAGATACGCTTCAGAAGAAGAAAGGGAGAAGATTCAGAATTGCCAAAGCAATCTTGAGAAAAAAGGACAAAGCTGGAGGTCCCTGACTTTAGACTATTCCACAAAGCTACAGTAATCAAAACAGCATGATACTAGCACAAAAACATACACATAAATCATGGAACAGGATAGAGAGCCTAGAAACAAACTCAAGCACCTATGGTCAATCTATTAAAATAGGCTAAAGGGGAGAGCAGAGAAGATGAGAATAGTTAGAAAGGTGAATGCTCCCTCCCTATTTTTTTTTTTTTAAAGCTTTATTTTTTTGGTGGGCAGGCTACTTCTATTGGTCTTTCATTTACCTTTTTCACCCATCTTTGTTCTTTGCCCCATGTGGGCCTCCCATTGCGGTGGCCTCTGTTGTCACAGAGCACGGGCTCTGGGCTCATGCGCTCCAGAGCTCCGGCTCGGTAATTGGACACATTGGTCCAGTCGCTCCGTGGCATGTGGGATCTTCCCAGGCCAGGGATCAAACTGGTGCCCCTTGCACTGCAAGGCAGTGTCCTTACCCACTGGACCACCAGGGAAGCCCCTGCTCCCTCCCTATTTTAAAAAGTTGTTATTTGTTTATGGCTCTGCTGGGTCTTTGCTGCTTTGCGGGCTTTTCTCTGGTTGCAGTGAGTGGAGCTGCTCTCCAGTTGTACTATGTGGGCTTCTCATTGCAATGGCTTCTTTTGTTGTGGAGCACAGGCTCTAGGCACTTGGGTTTCAGTAGCTGTGACAGGTGGACTCAGTGTTTGTGGCTTCTGTGCTCTAGAGGACAGGTGCAATAGTTGTGGTGCATGCGTGTTGCTTTGCAGCATGTGGGATCCTCTCATATCAGGAATCAAACCCATGTCTTCTGCATTGGCAGGTGGATTCTTTTACCACTGAGCCACCAGAAAAGTCCCATGAATGTTCCCTTACCATTTGATAATCTTAAATTATTACAAAGTTTTAAGGAATAGTAAGTATATGTTGGTTATGTTTTTGTAAATTAACTATATCCTGTAAAGATTCACACTGAAATATTTATGGATAAAATATATAATATCTGAGATACGCTTCAGAAGAAGAAAGGGAGAAGATTCAGAATTGCCAAAGCAATCTTGAGAAAAAAGGACAAAGCTGGAGGTCCCTGACTTTAGACTATTCCACAAAGCTACAGTAATCAAAACAGCATGATACTAGCACAAAAACATACACATAAATCATGGAACAGGATAGAGAGCCTAGAAACAAACTCAAGCACCTATGGTCAATCTATGATAGAGGAGGCAAGGACATACAATGGGGAAAAGACAGTCTTTCAAAATGCATGGTGCTGGGAAAACTGGATAGTTACATGTAAGAGAATGAAATTAGAACATTTCCTCACATGAAATGCAAAAGTAAACTCAAAATGGTTTGAAGACCTAAATGTAAGACCTGAAACCACATACGTTCTAGAAGTGAGCATAGGCAGAATACTCTTTGATATAAGTCATAGAGAAGTGTGTGTGTGTGTGTGTGTGTGTGTGTAGATACAGATAGATCTGTCTCCTAAGGCAAAGAAAATAAAAACAAAATTGAATGGGTGGAACCTAATTAAACTTAAAATTTTTTGACATTTTTTTCTTTTCCATCATGGTTTATTACAGAATATAGAATACAGTTTCCTGTTCTCTGCAATAGGACCTGTTGTTTACCCATCCTGTATATAATAGTTTGCCTCAGCTGGTCCCAAACTCCCATTCCATCCCTCTCCCACCCCCTGCTGTGGCAACCACAAGTCTGTCGTTTATGTCTGTGAGTCTTATTTCTGTTTCATAGATAGGTTCATTTGTGTCATTTTAGATTCTACACATGAATGATATTGTATGGTACTTATCTTTCTCTCTCTGACTTACTTCACTTAGGATGATCATCTTTAGGGTCACCCATGTAGCTGAAGTGGCATTATTTCATTTATGGATGAGTAACATTCCAGTGTGTGTATATGTGTGTATACACGCACACCCACACTCCACGTCTTTATCCATTCATGTGTCAGTGGACATTTAGGTTGTTTCCATGTCTTGCCTGTTGTACACAGACCTACTATGAACATAGGGGTGCATGTATCTTTTCAAATACGGTCTGGTCTAGATATATGCCCAGTAGTGAAATTGCTGGATTGTATGGCAATTGTGTTTTTAGTTTTTAAGGGACCTCCATACTTTTCTCCATAGTGGTAGCACTAATTTTGCATTCTAACAACAGTGTATCAGGGTTGCCTTTTAGTCACTGTCTCTCCAGCATTTGTTATTTGTAAACTTTTTTGGTCTAGATATATAACATACACATAAATCATGGAACAGGATAGAGAGCCTAGAAACAAACTCAAGCACCTATGGTCAATCTATGATAGAGGAGGCAAGGACATACAATGGGGAAAAGACAGTCTTTCAAAATGCATGGTGCTGGGAAAACTGGATAGTTACATGTAAGAGAATGAAATTAGAACATTTCCTCACATGAAATGCAAAAGTAAACTCAAAATGGTTTGAAGACCTAAATGTAAGACCTGAAACCACATACGTTCTAGAAGTGAGCATAGGCAGAATACTCTTTGATATAAGTCATAGAGAAGTGTGTGTGTGTGTGTGTGTGTGTGTGTAGATACAGATAGATCTGTCTCCTAAGGCAAAGAAAATAAAAACAAAATTGAATGGGTGGAACCTAATTAAACTTAAAATTTTTTTTGACATTTTTTTCTTTTCCATCATGGTTTATTACAGAATATAGAATACAGTTTCCTGTTCTCTGCAATAGGACCTGTTGTTTACCCATCCTGTATATAATAGTTTGCCTCAGCTGGTCCCAAACTCCCATTCCATCCCTCTCCCACCCCCTGCTGTGGCAACCGCAAGTCTGTCGTTTATGTCTGTGAGTCTTATTTCTGTTTCATAGATAGGTTCATTTGTGTCATTTTAGATTCTACACATGAATGATATTGTATGGTACTTATCTTTCTCTCTCTGACTTACTTCACTTAGGATGATCATCTTTAGGGTCACCCATGTAGCTGAAGTGGCATTATTTCATTTATGGATGAGTAACATTCCAGTGTGTGTATATGTGTGTATACACGCACACCCACACTCCACGTCTTTATCCATTCATGTGTCAGTGGACATTTAGGTTGTTTCCATGTCTTGCCTGTTGTACACAGACCTACTATGAACATAGGGGTGCATGTATCTTTTCAAATACGGTCTGGTCTAGATATATGCCCAGTAGTGAAATTGCTGGATTGTATGGCAATTGTGTTTTTAGTTTTTAAGGGACCTCCATACTTTTCTCCATAGTGGTAGCACTAATTTTGCATTCTAACAACAGTGTATCAGGGTTCCCTTTTAGTCACTGTCTCTCCAGCATTTGTTATTTGTAAACTTTTTCAATCATGGCCACTCTGACCAGTGTGAGATAGTATCTCATTGTGTGTGTGTGTTAGTCACTCAGTTGTGTCTGACTCGTTGTGACCCCATGGACTGTAGCCCTCCGACTTCTCTGTCCAGGAGTTTCCCAGGCAAGAATTACGGAGTGGGTAACCATTTCCTTCTCCGGGGGATGTTCTCTTCCAGGGATTGAACCTGGGGGTCTCCTGCATTGCAGGCAGATTCTTTACCATCTGATCCACCTGGGAAGCAGTATCTCATTGTAGGGGACCTACTGAAACTTAAAACCTTTTGCAAAACAGAGGAAACCATTAAGAAAATGAAGACAACTTACTGAATGGGAGAAGGTATTTGCAAATGTTATGGCTGATAAGGGGTTAATATCCAAGATCTGTAAATAGTCCATACAATGCAGCATAGTGACCCAATTAAAAATGAGCAGAAGACCTGAATAGACATTTTTCCCAAGAGGATATATAGATGGCCAAGAGGCACGTGAAAAGTTGCTCAACATGGCTAGTAATAAGAGAAGTACAAATCAAAACCACAGTGAGATACCACCTTACATCTCTCAAAATGGCTATTCTTTAAAAGTCTGCAAATCACAAGTGCTGGCTAGGCTGTAGAGAAAAGGGAACCATAGTACATGGCTGGTGAGGTTGTAAACTGGAGCAGCCATTGTGTAAAATAGTATGGAGGTTCCTCAGAAAACTAAAACAGGAACCACCATATCATCTAGCAGTTCCACTACTGGGTATATATCCAAAGAAAATGAAGACCCTCTCTTGAAAAGGTATATGCACCGCAGTGTTCATAGCAGTACTATTTACAATTGCGAGTGCCTAAGTGCCCATCACAGATGAATGGATAAAGAATATTTGGTATATATACATAATAGGGGACTTCCCAGGTGGCTCAATAGTAAAGAATCTACCTGCCAATGCAGGAGATGCAGAAGCCATGGGTTCCATCCCTGGGTGGGGAAGATCCCCTGGAGAAGGAAATGGCAACCCACTCCAGTATTCTTGCCTGGAAAATCCCTTGGAAAACAGAGCCTGGAGGGCTACAGTCCGTGGAAATCGCAGAGAGTCAGGAATGACTGAGCGTCTGAGTCTTTAGTATACATAAGCAGAACATTAAAAAGAATGAAATTCTGCCACTTGTAACCAAGAAAGTATTATACTTATTGAAATAAATAAAACAGAAATACAAATACCTTGTTATCACTTATATGTGGAATCTAAAAAATAAAACAAATGAATGTGTATAATAAAACAGAGACAGACCCAGAGAGATAGAGAACAAACAAGTGGTTACCAGTGAGGAGAGGGAAGTGGAGAGGGGTGTAATAGGGGTATGGGTTTAAGACCACAAACTACTATGTATAAAATAAGAAACAAGGATGTATTGTGCAGCACAGGGAAACATAGCCATTGCTTTATTATAACTTCAAAAGGACTAGAGTTTTTAAAAATTTTGAGCGACTATGTTGTATAGTGAAACAAATGTAATATTATAAATCAACTATGCTTCAATAAAAAATCAAAAGGGAGTGCTTCCCTGGTGGTCCAGTGGGTAAGGACACCGCCTTGCAGTGCAAGGGGCGCTGGTTCGATCCCTGGCCTGGGAAGATCCCATGTGCTGCGGAGCAGCTGGACCGATGTATCCAACTACCAAGCTGGAGCTCTGGGGCACATGCACCCAGAGCCGGTGCTCTGCAGTGAGAGAGGCCAGTGAGAGAGAGGCCACTGCAGTGGGAGGCCCACATGGGCCAAAGAACAAAGATGAATGAAAATAGATAAATGAAAGACCAATAGAAGTGCTCCCCCCCCACCCGGCCCCTGCAAAAATCAAAAGGGAGGTGGGAAGAAACGAGAAGAGGGTAGGGTGAAGGAGGAGGAAAGGAAGGGGCTCCAGAGGAATGACAAAGAGGCTGGCATGAGATGACGTAGAGAAAGAGGATGAATCAAGGTAAAAAGAGGCACCAGAGGGCATGGGGTGGGGAGAAAGTGAGGGAGAAGAGCAGAAGCAGGCATCCCTCCTTTCTCTTTCTCTTCTTTAAGGGGACGAAATGTCTCCAGTCCCCTCAGCCTCTGGTCGTGGAAGAGTGGGAGATGGGAAGGTGAAACCCTTCTCCCTGGAGGGGCGTTCCCATCTTTTCCCAGCAACCAGAGGCAGGTCAGCACTGTGGGGCGGACAGTGCCTGGCCAGGGGGCCCTGGGCGTTGGCCCCACAGTCCCACCCTCAACTCCTCTCTTTCAGCAGCTTTCTCAGCTCGGCCTCTGAATACCTTGTTTATCACTTATTGAAATAAATAAAACAGAAATACAAATACCTTGTTATCACTTATATGTGGAATCTAAAAAATAAAACAAATGAATGTGTATAATAAAACAGAGACAGACCCAGAGAGATAGAGAACAAACAAGTGGTTACCAGTGAGGAGAGGGAAGTGGAGAGGGGTGTAATAGGGGTATGGGTTTAAGACCACAAACTACTATGTATAAAATAAGAAACAAGGATGTATTGTGCAGCACAGGGAAACATAGCCATTGCTTTATTATAACTTCAAAAGGACTAGAGTTTTTAAAAATTTTGAGCGACTATGTTGTATAGTGAAACAAATGTAATATTATAAATCAACTATGCTTCAATAAAAAATCAAAAGGGAGTGCTTCCCTGGTGGTCCAGTGGGTAAGGACACCGCCTTGCAGTGCAAGGGGCGCTGGTTCGATCCCTGGCCTGGGAAGATCCCATGTGCTGCGGAGCAGCTGGACCGATGTATCCAACTACCAAGCTGGAGCTCTGGGGCACATGCACCCAGAGCCGGTGCTCTGCAGTGAGAGAGGCCAGTGAGAGAGAGGCCACTGCAGTGGGAGGCCCACATGGGCCAAAGAACAAAGATGAATGAAAATAGATAAATGAAAGACCAATAGAAGTGCTCCCCCCAACCCGGCCCCTGCAAAAATCAAAAGGGAGGTGGGAAGAAACGAGAAGAGGGTAGGGTGAAGGAGGAGGAAAGGAAGGGGCTCCAGAGGAATGACAAAGAGGCTGGCATGAGATGACGTAGAGAAAGAGGATGAATCAAGGTAAAAAGAGGCACCAGAGGGCATGGGGTGGGGAGAAAGTGAGGGAGAAGAGCAGAAGCAGGCATCCCTCCTTTCTCTTTCTCTTCTTTAAGGGGACGAAATGTCTCCAGTCCCCTCAGCCACTGGTCGTGGGAGAGTGGGAGATGGGAAGGTGAAACCCTTCTCCCTGGAGGGGCGTTCCCATCTTTTCCCAGCAACCAGAGGCAGGTCAGCACTGTGGGGCGGACAGTGCCTGGCCAGGCTGGGCGTTGCCTTCACTCCTAGATCCCTCTGTGAGGTGCTGGTTTGAGCCCCACAGTCCCACCCTCAACTCCTCTCTTTTCAGCAGCTTTCTCAGCTGGCTTGGGACCTGGCCTAAAGGACCAGGCCAGGGTAGAGGTGGGGCATGGCCTCTCCTGGGGCAGGGTGGACACATGGAGAGACATCTTTCAGGACTAGCCCCAGGTACCAGGGACTTCCTAAGAAGTGTGAGAGGAGGACCCTTTCTGAAAAATCTCAGTGTGCTCACAGGGATACGACAGATGGCCTGAAATCCTTGGAGAACAGTGGAGGCGTGTGGACTAAGTAGCTCCAGCACACCTGGAGGTCTGTTCTTGGAGGTGCACTGAAACCCAGCCCTGCCTGTGACCAGTTGTGTGACCTTGGGCACTTTCTTCACTTCTCCTGGCCTCAGTTTACACATCTGTAAAATGCACATTACACTGCCTGTCCTGCCTGGGCCTCAGGGGCTGTTTGAGCACATAGAGGATGATGGATGTAGAAGCATTCTGTGAGCTCTGTATCCACGTGAGCTCTCCCCGCTGGACCCCGGCCTCGGTGGCCAGGGTGTTTAGCTGTGTTTCTCTGTTGGGCTATAGTTTTTATCCAAGGATTACACGAGAAACCTCCGCATAAAGACAATCCCTTGACCTTCTTAAGTTACTGTTGACATTTTCTCTCATATTGTTTTGTATATGAAGACATACTAGCTCCATTATTCTTAGAATATAATATGAGAGAAAGATGTGTGTTTCTCGTAGATATGATTCCTTTGTATCAGGAAATGAAAATTTTGTAATTCACCCTTATTTTAGCCTCAGCTACTAGGAAGATCAGAGTAAATTTTAAGCTCCATAATAACAATAGGGGGCTTCCTAGGTGGCTCAGTGGTAAAGAATCTGCCTGCCAGTGCAGGAGGCACAAGTTCAATCCCTGGGTAGAGAAGATCCCTTGGAGAAGGAAATGGCACTCCAGTATTATTGCCTGGAGAATCCCATGGGCAGAGGAGCCTGGCAGGGTACAAATGAGTCAGACACAACTTAGCAACCAAACAAATAACAATACAGGAAGTTTTTATATACATTTTTTTTCTTTTTTATTAACCTGATCTTAATTTGCTGCTGCTTCACATCAGATTGAGTTGATGCCAGGCAGTTCCAAAGATGAGAACCATACTAACAAGCCTGAAATACTCCATTCTCAAGAGCCACACCGATGATCAAGGAGATAGAACACATTTCACTATCTCTGTTAGTTTCCTGTGGCTACTGTAACAAAGTACCACAAACTTGGTGGCTTAAAGCTATAGAATTTATTCTCTTAGAGTTCTGGAGGCCAGATGTTTCAAATCAAAGAGTCAGCATGGCTGTGCTTCCTCAGGAGGCCTAAGGGGAGAATTCATTCCTTGCCTCTTCCAGCTTCCGGTTGCTGCCAGCATTCCTTTGTTCGTGGGTGCATCACTCCAATTTCTGCCTCTGTCTTCACCTTCCTCTGTGTTTTCTCCTCTTCTGTCTGTGTCAAAACTCCCTCTATGGGAGTGTCTATGTCCTGCCTGGGCCTCAGGGGCTGTTTGAGCACATAGAGGATGATGGATGTAGAAGCATTCTGTGAGCTCTGTATCCACGTGAGCTCTCCCCGCTGGACCCCGGCCTCGGTGGCCAGGGTGATTAGCTGTGTTTCTCCGTTGGGCTATAGTTTTTATCAAAGGCTTACACGAGAAAACTCCGCATAAAGACAATCCCTTGACCTTCTTACGATACTGTTGACATTTTCTCTCATATTGTTTTGTATATGAAGACATACTAGCTCCATTATTCTTAGAATATAATATGAGAGAAAGATGTGTGTTTCTCGTAGATATGATTCCTTTGTATCAGGAAATGAAAATTTTGTAATTCACCCTTATTTTAGCCTCAGCTACTAGGAAGATCAGAGTAAATTTTAAGCTCCATAATAACAATAGGGGGCTTCCTAGGTGGCTCAGTGGTAAAGAATCTGCCTGCCAGTGCAGGAGGCACAAGTTCAATCCCTGGGTAGAGAAGATCCCTTGGAGAAGGAAATGGCACTCCAGTATTATTGCCTGGAGAATCCCATGGGCAGAGGAGCCTGGCAGGGTACAAATGAGTCAGACACAACTTAGCAACCAAACAAATAACAATACAGGAAGTTTTTATACATTTTTCTTCCTTTTTATTAACCTGATCTTAATTTGCTGCTGCTTCACATCAGATTGAGTTGATGCCAGGCAGTTCCAAAGATGAGAACCATACTAACAAGCCTGAAATACTCCATTCTCAAGAGCCACACCGATGATCAAGGAGATAGAACACATTTCACTATCTCTGTTAGTTTCCTGTGGCTACTGTAACAAAGTACCACAAACTTGGTGGCTTAAAGCTATAGAATTTATTCTCTTAGAGTTCTGGAGGCCAGATGTTTCAAATCAAAGAGTCAGCATGGCTGTGCTTCCTCAGGAGGCCTAAGGGGAGAATTCATTCCTTGCCTCTTCCAGCTTCCGGTTGCTGCCAGCATTCCTTTGTTCGTGGGTGCATCACTCCAATTTCTGCCTCTGTCTTCACCTTCCCTCTGTGTTTTCTCCTCTTCTGTCTGTGTCAAAACTCCCTCTATGGGAGTGTCTATGGGCTTTTCAGGCGGGTACATGCGATTACATGTAGGGTTGACATAGATAACCCAGGATTAAGCTCCTCCTCTCAAGCCCCTTAACTTAGTCACATCTTTTGCCATGAATGGTAGTATTCATGGGAAATTAGGGAATGGACATATCTTTGGTACCACTGTTGAGCCCACCACTCCATCTGAGAACCCTCGATTCATAGACTCACACACAGTCTCTCATTCATTATGTAACTCAGTGGTTAGAAGCAAAAGCTCTGGAGTCTTTGGGGTTCCCATTCTAGCTCTGTCATTGTCTGTGGAATCTTGGGCAAATTCCTTAATATCTCAGCACCTCAGTTTTCTTGCCTGAAAAATTGTGGATAGTATCTCCCTTGTAGATTTTTTTTTTTTTTTTTAAATTTTGGCCTCTTCCCTTGGTTTTTTATTTATTTATTTTCATCCATCTTTATTCTATGGCCTGTGTGGGCCTCCCACTGAAGTGGCCTCTCTCCTTGCAGAGCACCAGCTCTGGGCGCATGTGCTCCAGAGTGCTGGCTTGTAATTGGACACACCGGTCCAGCCGCTCTGAGGCAAGTAGGATCTTCCTGGGCCAGGGATCAAACCAGTGCCCCTTGCATTGCAAGGCGGGCTCTCTACCCACTGGACCACCAGGGAAGCCCCTACCTTGTAGGGTTTTAATAAGAAATGCTCAGTCGTATCCAACTCTTCGTGACCCCATGGACCGTAACCCACCAGGCTCTTCTGTCCGTGAGATTTATCAGGCAAGAACACTGAAGTGGGTTGTCATTTCCTTCTCCAGAGGAGAAGGGTTGCCATTTCCTTGTCCAGGGTTTTTATAAGGATTAAACAAAATGCTCTGTAAAAACACATAGCCTAGCACCTGGCACATAGTAATCGCTCGATAAATGTTCACTACTATTATAGATGAGGGTTTTAGGATATGTCCGTAACTACTTTGATATTCCTTCTTTCAAGAGATGAGGCTTAATTCTCCTCCCCTGGAGTATTGACTGGGCCTAGTGACTCACTTCTCAGGAAGAGAATAAAGCTGAAGCTAACCATGTGACTTCAAGAACTAGGTCATAAAAGATGCTGCAGCACGGCCCTTGCCCCCTCTCTCTTTTATTACTTGCTCTGGGGAAGCCAGCTTTTATGTCAGAAGAACCTTGTGAAAGTAAACCGAGGTCTCCAGACATGCACCTGCAGTGAGTGATTTCAGAAGAGGATCCTCCGGTCCCAGGCCAGCCTTCAGATGACGGCAGCCCTGTCGATACCTTGACTGCCGTCTCATGAGAGACTCTGAGCCAGGCCACCCAGCTTAGCTCCTCTTGGCTCTCTGATACACAGACACTCTGAGATAACAAATGTTGTTTTAAGCCACCAAGCTTAGGGTCATTTGTCATACAGCAGCAGTTAACTAATAAATTAGTTATTATCATTTAATCTTTAAGCATTAATGATCTATTTCATGCCAAGCAAGGGAGATTATACAGTTGACGGACTCTCTGCCCTTAAATCTCTGCACTAGCATTCAGCCTAGTGGGGATTGGAGGCTATGGAATATAAAACAGTGCTTGCCGTGAGATCATGGTTTGCCAAAGCAAGGCGGAGGGGATTATAAGAGTGCTGGCTTGTAATTGGACTCCACCCTCTGCGGCAAGTAGGATCTTCCTGGGCCAGGGATCAAACCAGTGCCCCTTGCATTGCAAGGCGGGCTCTCTACCCACTGGACCACCAGGGAAGCCCCTACCTTGTAGGGTTTTAATAAGAAATGCTCAGTCGTATCCAACTCTTCGTGACCCCATGGACCGTAACCCACCAGGCTCTTCTGTCCGTGAGATTTATCAGGCAAGAACACTGAAGTGGGTTGTCATTTCCTTCTCCAGAGGAGAAGGGTTGCCATTTCCTTGTCCAGGGTTTTTATAAGGATTAAACAAAATGCTCTGTAAAAACACATAGCCTAGCACCTGGCACATAGTAATCGCTCGATAAATGTTCACTACTATTATAGATGAGGGTTTTAGGATATGTCCGTAACTACTTTGATATTCCTTCTTTCAAAGAGATGAGGCTTAATTCTCCTCCCCTGGAGTATTGACTGGGCCTAGTGACTCACTTCTCAGGAAGAGAATAAAGCTGAAGCTAACCATGTGACTTCAAGAACTAGGTCATAAAAGATGCTGCAGCACGGCCCTTGCCCCCTCTCTCTTTTATTACTTGCTCTGGGGAAGCCAGCTTTTATGTCAGAAGAACCTTGTGAAAGTAAACCGAGGTCTCCAGACATGCACCTGCAGTGAGTGATTTCAGAAGAGGATCCTCCGGTCCCAGGCCAGCCTTCAGATGACGGCAGCCCTGTCGATACCTTGACTGCCGTCTCATGAGAGACTCTGAGCCAGGCCACCCAGCTTAGCTCCTCTTGGCTCTCTGATACACAGACACTCTGAGATAACAAATGTTGTTTTAAGCCACCAAGCTTAGGGTCATTTGTCATACAGCAGCAGTTAACTAATAAATTAGTTATTATCATTTAATCTTTAAGCATTAATGATCTATTTCATGCCAAGCAAGGGAGATTATACAGTTGACGGACTCTCTGCCCTTAAATCTCTGCACTAGCATTCAGCCTAGTGGGGATTGGAGGGGGCTATGGAATATAAAACAGTGCTTGCCGTGAGACAGTGCCTATGTGGTCTGTAGCACAGACAAGGTAGATAAATGCTTTATTAAGACAGCATTCTATAGAGGGGGCTGCTGATCTGGTTGCGCCTGGCTGGCATATCGGAATACAGGCTAAATTTTAGGTAGAATGCAGTCAGTGTAGGGATCTGCATATAACTATCTAGAGGGACTGTAGGAAGGCAACAAACCTCAGTAATGTATTAAAATCCCATGCTATACACCTATCCTGTGAAAAATGTAGTTCACCAAAAGACAGGATGATTCACAGGAGCACTATTCATAATATCTGTAAACTAGAGGTATTCCAGTGTCTATGGGCTGATTCACTCAATGGAATATGCATCAGCAGTGGCAGAGAACAAACTATTGATATAAATAATAATGTGAATGAATGTCAGAAACATTATGCTGAACAAAAGAAGCCAGGAATATATAAGGATGTATAGGAATATATAAGTATACCCCAAGATCAAGATATAGGACATTTCTAGTACTTTACTATATGCAGTTAATACCTTAAATAAATGGACTACTAAAAAAGAATGAAGCATATTATTAGGCAAGAATCACATATATTTTGATATATTTATTATGCATAAGAGTATATATAATATACTACAAATCAGTGAGCTCTGACATAAACATTCAGCACCTTGTCAGAGGGTCTCATTGGCTTCGCTGTATGGGTAAGTCATCAATTCCTAGCTGGTGTACCCTGGAGTACCACAAAGGTGTAAATTCAATTTCAGCTACAGTGATTCCAGCTGTGGTTGGAAGATTGAGCTGGAGAGAGTATAGGATCAAGGGTAGTTGGAGTACAACTCACTGGGAGTGAGAAATAGGGTTCCACATGAGTGCGATTCTTTGTGGGTATGTAAGGGCATATAGGGCTGCCCAGGTGGCGCCGTGGTAAAGAATCCCCCTGCCAGTGCAGGAGAGGCAGGAGACCCAGGTTAAATCCTTGGAGAAGGAAGTGGCCATCTGCTCCAGTATTCTTGCCTGGAAAATTCCGTGGACAGAGGAGCCTTATCGGCTATTGTCCATGGGGTTGGAGAGTCAGACATGAGCACACACATACACACAGCAAGGACACACAGCCCGCGCTTCCCCTGGTGGTCCAGTGGGTAAGGACACCGCCTTGCAGTGCAAGGGGTGCCGGTTCAATCCCTGGCCTGGGAAGATCCCACCAGAGTGGCTGGACCGATGTGTCCAATTACGGAGCCGGAGCTCTGGAGCGCATGCGCCCAGAGCCGGCGCTCTGCAATGACAGCCGCCACCGCGATGGGAGGCCCACACGGGCCAAAGAACGAAGACGGATGAAAATAGAGAAATGAAAGACCAATAGAAGTGGCCCGCCCGCTCCCCTCCCTCCCCAACCCGACCCCCGCCCAAAATAAATAAATAAATAAATCTTAAAAATAAATAAATAAAAGGACACACAGCCCAAGCAGCCATCCGTCCTATTAAACAATGTCATGATGCCGAGAGAACAGCAAGTAAATGCTGCATCCCTGGGGTACAGTATAATCTCTCAGGTGTGCTTCTAGAAACGCTAGTATTTGCAAGTATGTCCCAGTCGTCAAAGATCAAGAACCAGTTGACTATGGAAGGGCCCCTTTTCAGATCCGTCATGGGTCTCTCTTGTTCTAAGTTCTCACGCCTTTCTCTGTTTCAAGTTCACACATCTTCTCCTCTGTCACCTGCAAGGGGCTGATATTTTCTTGTCTTGTGGCCTTACTAATATTTGAAGGCCATATTGAGGCTTGTCTTATGATGTTACTCAGAACTTGTGACGAGTGCAGGCCTTCGTTAGTTTATTGCTAGAGAGGTCTGGCTCCTCTGTTCATTCTTCAAGGTCCCAGCAGCCTGCTCTGTGCCCATATACTGGGTCATGGAATTTCCATTTGTCCTGAGGTTCCTGGGGAAACCATGGGGAGCTATTAAGCAGTAAGGAGACATGATTAGACTTGCATTCTTTAAAAATATCATAGTTATCATTATGGACTGTTTCCCGAGTTCCAGGAGCTTTAGATAGGCATGGCCACAAGAGTGCCCTGGCTGTAGGGTGGACAGTGGATTGGAAGCAGTCAGGGGATGGAGGCAGACCAGCCGGGGGGCTACTTCAAGCAATTGGGTGAGAGTGGGTGAAAGCCAGAACCAAGGCAGTGGCCCCCAGTGGAGAGGGAGAGGTGTTCACGGGGCAGGACTGCCTGGTGACTACATCAGGGGAATGAGGCAGGAGGAGGAGTCTGGGAAGGACTCCTGAGGGTCTGGTTTAGGTGACTGTGGGGAATTTTGGAATCTGTGGCATGCTGGATTCTCGGTGTCCTGTAAACTCAGCTCCCCAAAAGTTGAGCAGGCCTTGCAGACTTCCCAGTCTCATCTGTGTCCCTTCCCACTGATTCTTCCCACACTGGCTTTATGTAGTTTAAGGACATACCATTTTTCAGGGTTGGGAGATTATTTTTTATTGTATTACGAACTACTAGCCTAACTTACTAACTGTAAGACCCATGATTTCATAGGTATTATTACTCAGCAAAAGGCTTAAGAAGTTATTTGAATTTAAAAAGCAAGTTGATAGGGGCTTCCCTGGTGGTCCAGTGGGTAAGGACACCACCTTGCAGTGCAAGGGGCGCCGGTTCGATCCCTGGCCTGAGAAGATCCCATGTGCCGTGGAGCAGCTGGACCGGTGTGTCCAATTACTGAGCTGGAGCTCTGGAACTAATGCACCCAGAGCCGGTGCTCTGCAATGAGAGAGGCCACTGCGATGGGAGGCCCACACAGGTCAAAGAACAAAGATAAATGCAAAGGTCAATAGAAGTGGCCAAAAAACACAGATTAAAAAAAACACCATGTTGATAAAAAGAAAAGCATTGTGATAGCACCAGATATGGTTTAAATTAGGCATGAGTTAAGTTCAGGGTACCGGGCACCACCTGGAGCACTCAGCTCCCTAGGATGCTATGAGGTGAATGTCCATGCCTTCAAGAGGCCGGTGGGACCCACCTGTGCAGAGCCTGGCTGTCCAGTCAGCTCTGGCTCGTCAGTCCTGGGGAACTGACAAGGATATCTCTGTCTTCGAGTCACCTTCAAAGCCAGATCCAGCTTGTCCTGGTTAAGGATTCCACGGGTGCTCTAAGAAGGCGGAGAAAATGAGCATACCATTGCCCAGAGGCCTTCAGGAGCCTCTGGCTTAGGGAGGTAAACTTGTCCTTACCCGCCTGCCTGCCTGCCCTTTGTGCAGGTCTCCTCATCATGCTCAGAAAAGACTCCTACATGCAGGCTGGTAGTTCATATGTGAATGCAAGGACCTTGTCTCAGGAGGCACTGTAAGGGATGACCCGTGTCATGCCCCTGGGACTCCAGAGGCACTCACTGTGCAGGTGGAGGGCAGCTCTGGGCACCCTAGCCATCGGGCAGTGCCTTCCCATCTGGATGCAGCCTTTCCTGATGGGATGGGCCTCCCTGTGTGCCACTCCCCAGCACAGTGGGTGTAATCCTGCCTACCTCCCCAGCAGAGGTGGGCAGGCAGGAGCGAGCTTGGCCTCCTGTCTCACTGAATGGCTTAAATAGGTGCTGGGCCCACTCTTAATCCCCCAGCGGCTGACTGTCCCGCGGCAGTGGGGCAGAGGAGGAAGGAGGGGAGGAAAGTGGCTCTCCTGTCTTCTCTCCAGGCAGAAGGCTGGTGCTGCCCTGCTTGGCACAGTTCAGCATGGTTCTGTCCACATTTCAAGAGCAAGATGTGAGACCAACGAAGGGGCTGCTTGCCGGAGCCCACTTGGAATGCTCTGCCCTTCTCTTAGCGCTGTCTTTGGCCAGAGTTGGGTGAGCTAGGATTACAAGCAGGGAGCTAAGGGTGGAGGGGAGGAGGTTCAAGACCCCAGCATGTCAGAACTGGAAGCAGCCTTAAGGATTCCACTCCCCCCAGCTTTTTTTTTTTTTTTTTAAAGATACGGGAAACAGGGGTCCATAGACTTGTCAGAGACAAGTCTAAAGTCACACGAGAAAGGGACAGTAACTGGCTTCAGTCTGGAGCCTTTCCATGGGACAGCAACCATTTCCCAGGCTGCTTCCTGGAGCATCCCCAACTACTGGGAGACACTTAATGCTCCTGACAGAGAGTTATATTGTCAGATGTGCTGGGAGAGGCTGCTGGGGAACCAAGTACACTAAGGAGTGGAGGCCATGACAGGTCCTGCAGCCTGTGAACTTGGTCGATGTTAATGCCGCCCTTTCCAAAGGTCCTTGGCAGTGCCGTTCTTTCTTCACATGGGGACTTCTCTCACACAGAAGTAGAGGGAAAGAACACACTGTCTGGAAATTCTGCACTAGACCATACTATCAACTTTCCAGAAGTGATGATGCAGATGGAGAGGACACTTGTGCTTAAACTTTGGAGTGTAACCCACGGGGGAGCCTGTACAATGGGAGGGATCTCCTGTTAGAGTCGCTTGGTGTTTCCTGAGCATCTCTTATTAACCAGGTGGCTTCCCCCTCCCTTATCTCTGCTGAGCCTCCCAATCACGGTTTTGGGAAGGTAATAGAACCGCGACTCTACAGTCGTGTAAACTGAGACACATGAAACCGAGTGACTTGCTTAAGACCACACAGCCAGCAGTCAGTGAATGCAGGTTTTAAGCCAGGGTCAGCCTGCCTTCAATCCACTGCTCCTGCGCTTGGGCTGTGCTCCCCTCTCCTTGGCCCCTCCAGTCTGATAATGAGAAGCAAATACATCAGACTCAAACAGAAAGGCTAAAAGCCTAGGTTCATACCCTCTTCCATTCCTCATGCATCGTGTGACCATGACCCCCAACGTCTCAGCCCCTCCCCACTACTGTAGGAAGGTGGACGGAGACCCCAGTCCCTGTGAATCTCTCCTACTCTGGCATGACATGCCTCTGTGACTCTGGTCTCAGGCCCCCATAGGTCATCCCGGGGGTGAGGGTCAGTCCAGGAACGGGTGACATGAGGCTGGGTTCGTGTGGGTTCAGGACAGACCAGCTGCCTTCCCGAGAAGGCAGAGTGTGCCGACACACTCCTGAGAGCATGTCAGAGCCATGGGAAACCGTTCTCCAGGGCTCGGGGATGGAGCCAGCCCTGCCTGGTGCTGGTTCTTGGTAGCATGGACTATGACACCCTTACACGTAATGACCTCCTTAATGGGTGGTGGAGAAACTCGTAGGACTGGTGAGGGTGGGGCCAGGAAGGGGCAGACAGGCATTGTCGCCTTCTAGACCTGACCTGAATTCACCTTTTTGTAGTCTGTATTTGTCATTATTTAGCCAATTAGCCCACCCTCTTTTTAAAATTATTATTAATAATAAAAAACAAGGTGATTATCTTAGGTTGGGTTACCTGAGAAGGAGACTTGAAGACACAGATCCAAGTGCACGTATTTGTAGTTTGTTTGGGAGGTGGTTCCAGGAAATGCTGCCAGGGAGCCTGAAAGTAAAACTTGGATGGAAAGAACACAGTGAATGGCATGCTATCTAACAAGCGGCCCCTGAGAGCAGCCGGTGCTTGATGGCCCGGTGGGCTCTGGGAAGCAGTGTGTACAGCCTTGGCATTGACCCACCCGAGGGGCAAGGCAGCTGCAGTAGTATCCCCCAGCTCCTGTCTGTCACTGGTGGAGAACTGCTACCAGGGAGGAGGTGTTAGTCGCTAAGTCATGTCCGACGCTTTACGACTCTATGGACTGTAGCCCATCAGGCTACTCTGTACACGGACTTCTCCAGGTAAGGGTACTGGTAGCCATTTCCTTCTCCAGGGGATCTTCCCGACCCAGCGACTGAAGCCAGGTCTCTCGCATCGTGGACAGATTCTTTACCACCTGAGCCACCAGGGAACTGCCAGGGAAGGGATTGTTAATTACCCAGCTGTCTGACCTGTGCTGGGAATGACCTACAGAGAGAGCCACCGGGCAGAGCGGCAGGGGCTGAGAGCTCGTGGGCGAGGAGCAGAGTGTCTGCCCCAGAGGGCTGGTAAGCTGAAGCTGCAGCTCCTACACCCAAGAAGGGGTCTATGTGCCATCACGCTTTGCTGGGGGCTAGGCAGTGGAAGGAAGGCTAAGTCAGTTGGCCTCTTGGAGCTTCGGTCTTCTCACCCAGCAGATAAGAATGGAGTCCTTGCCCTGCCTATCACACACAGGACCAAATCGTAACTTGTAAAAAGATAGTGAGTAGATATTCACCTTGCTCCCATCTGTCTGTTGCCATCTGCCTGTCCCTAATACCACACTCCAGCTCTCAGTCACTTCAGCTAGGACTGTGAGCATTTCGGTCATCCTTACCTTTCCTATCCAGGCACCCATCTCCCTTACAATGGGAAAGGACATTCGATCTAAAAATTAGTATTTTTTAAACTCAAGAGGAAGTAGAGTGATACAGACCTGGGAATCAAGAGGCCAGAAATATTCCTTGATTGAGGACTTACAGTATCCATGGGCTGAGGGTGCTCGATGATGACACAGTTCCTAAAGGAGCTCAGTGTCCTTTGGTGGGGGGGCTGTCCATCTGTGACTTCAGTCACCCTACCTGTAAAATGGGCCAGGTGTTTCCTGGGGCCCCTTCTAGCGCTACCCTTTTTTGCTTTAAGTGCAAACCCTCCCGTCTCCTTGAGATCAGTAGTTTGGGGTGAGTGGAGAAACCAGAGGCCAAGACCCTGCTGTGTCTGGAGATGATGGGTGGAGGCAGGGAAAGATTCTCTCTGTGCCCTCTCTGGAGACTGCCATCGTGCCTGGGCTCCATCTGCTGTAAGCACTGCGTAAGCTCTGCAAACAGCGGGTGAAGATGGTGGATTTGGGCAGCATTAAGCTGTATTAAGTTGAGTTGTTTCTACAAAGAGTACATTTTAGGATAAACATGGCACCAAAGACAGGCTAAGAGGATGTAGCACAGGTATTAATAAGAAGTGGCTTCATGCCATGTGCAGCACCTGGTGCAGAGAACTGTTCGCTGACTCCACCCCCATGTTGGACGTGCTAGGGAGAAAACTGCACAGCATCTGCTTCCCCTGTGTCTTCTAGGGAGACACACCTCCTCAGGCTCTGGGCACGTGACCCAGGTTGAGCCAATCAGAGGACTCCAACCTCCTAGCTACTGTGATTGGTTCAAGGATGATCATGTGACCCACACCAAGCAAATCAGAGTCCTTTCTTGGGATTTCTTCTAGCTAGTGGGAAAGAATTCTCTCCCGATATGATGGAGATGTAAGCCGAGAACTTTTGGAAGCCATATCTTCACCCGTGGAGAAGCTTGTCTGTGGAGTGAACGAACAGTTAGAGATGAGAAGCTGAGAAGAAAGCATGGACCAAATCGTAACTTGTAAAAGATAGTGAGTAGATATTCACCTTGCTCCCATCTGTCTGTTGCCATCTGCCTGTCCCTAATACCACACTCCAGCTCTCAGTCACTTCAGCTAGGACTGTGAGCATTTCGGTCATCCTTACCTTTCCTATCCAGGCACCCATCTCCCTTACAATGGGAAAGGACATTCGATCTAAAAATTAGTATTTTTTAAACTCAAGAGGAAGTAGAGTGATACAGACCTGGGAATCAAGAGGCCAGAAATATTCCTTGATTGAGGACTTACAGTATCCATGGGCTGAGGGTGCTCGATGATGACACAGTTCCTAAAGGAGCTCAGTGTCCTTTGGTGGGGGGGCTGTCCATCTGTGACTTCAGTCACCCTACCTGTAAAATGGGCCAGGTGTTTCCTGGGGCCCCTTCTAGCGCTACCCTTTTTTGCTTTAAGTGCAAACCCTCCCGTCTCCTTGAGATCAGTAGCTTGGGGTGAGTGGAGAAACCAGAGGCCAAGACCCTGCTGTGTCTGGAGATGATGGGTGGAGGCAGGGAAAGATTCTCTCTGTGCCCTCTCTGGAGACTGCCATCGTGCCTGGGCTCCATCTGCTGTAAGCACTGCGTAAGCTCTGCAAACAGCGGGTGAAGATGGTGGATTTGGGCAGCATTAAGCTGTATTAAGTTGAGTTGTTTCTACAAAGAGTACATTTTAGGATAAACATGGCACCAAAGACAGGCTAAGAGGATGTAGCACAGGTATTAATAAGAAGTGGCTTCATGCCATGTGCAGCACCTGGTGCAGAGAACTGTTCGCTGACTCCACCCCCATGTTGGACGTGCTAGGGAGAAAACTGCACAGCATCTGCTTCCCCTGTGTCTTCTAGGGAGACACACCTCCTCAGGCTCTGGGCACGTGACCCAGGTTGAGCCAATCAGAGGACTCCAACCTCCTAGCTACTGTGATTGGTTCAAGGATGATCATGTGACCCACACCAAGCAAATCAGAGTCCTTTCTTGGGATTTCTTCTAGCTAGTGGGAAAGAATTCTCTCCCGATATGATGGAGATGTAAGCCGAGAACTTTTTGGAAGCCATATCTTCACCCGTGGAGAAGCTTGTCTATGGAGTGAAACGAACAGTTAGAGATGAGAAGCTGAGAAGAAAGCATCTTGTTGTCTGAGTCCCTGATCAGAGTTCCCTGAGGCCAGCTCTACCCTTGCCCTTATTGGTTAGTTAAAACACGAAAATGCCTTCTGTCCTTAAGCCTCCTTTGTTGAGAAGTAAAACATTTTTTAAAGATATTTATCTGTTTGGGGTTGTGCTGGGTCTTAACTGCTGTTCTGACTTTTCTCTAGTTGCAGGGAGTGGGCACTACTCTAGTTGCAGTGTGCAGGCTTCTTATTGCGGTGGCTTCTCTCGTTGCGGAACACAGGCTCCGGGGCACTCGGAGCTCAGTAGTTATGGTGCACAGGCCCAGTTACTCTGTAGTATGCGGAATCTTCCCAGGTATCAAACCCTTGTCTCCTGCATTGGCAGGCAGATTCCCCACCACTGGGCCACCAGGGTAGCCCCAAGAAGTAAAACTTCTTTACTTGAGTTTTATTTCTCTCAACCTTGGGCAAGAGAAGCTGACAGGAGATCAGCATCGTCCATCTATTGAGCTTCCTAGGAGCTAGGAAGCTTTTCTCTGCATCACATGAGGCAATCCTGCACACAGCCACGTGGGCTGTGATTTTGCACTCTTTTTTTTCTTTCTTTAAACATTTATTTATTTATTTTGGGGGGATGGGGTAGGGAGGGAGGGGGCGGGCGGGCCACTTCTATTGGTCTTTGATTTGTCTATTTTCATCCATCTTTGTTCTTTGGCCCTTGTGGGCCTCCCATCGCGGTGGCCTCTGTTGTCGCAGAGCACCGGCTCTGGAGCATGCGCTCCAGAGTTCCGGCTCGGTATTTGGACACATCGGTCCAGCTGCTCCGCGGCACGTGGGGTCTTCCCAGGCCAGGGATTGAACCGGCGCCCCTTGCACTGCAAGGCGGTGTTCTTACCCACTAGACCACCAGGGAAACCCTGATTTTGCACTCATTTTATAGAGGAGAAAGCTGAGATGTATAGGGATGAGGGACTTACCTAAGGTCCATCAACTGTTAGTGGCCAAGAAAGGATTCTAATCTAGGTCTGGCTACCACCAAAAGCTGTGTGTTTAGTCTTTTTGTCACAAGGCTTATTCACAGCCTTAAGCCTCACCAGTTTTCATCCTCTGGGCAGCCACCTTCGGAAGAGTTTCCATGACTTGACCTTTTGTGTCTTGACTTCTTGGGTCGTGACTGCATTGCAAATAAAATTACCATCGTAAGTAAATTTCCAATAATGAGGTCTTACGATTGCTCTCAGCAGCTTAGCAGGTTAGAGTCAGTCCCTGTTTGATTCTCTTCACACTTTCACCAAGCTGAGCAAACGCTTTTTAATCAACATCCTTGGGAGCGTGACGTTTCTGATCCTGTGAAATCCTAGCCTTAAGAACTGCAACCACGGTTGAGCTCTCCAAAGGTTTAGCAGTGAAGTAACTTGCCAAGGCTGCCCAGCTTGTCAGGGCAAAGCAGAAATTGGAGCCCAGTGCTTCATTTAGGTTATTCATTTTCTAATACATTTCAGTCCTTACAGCCCTCAGGCTTGCAAGCCCTCCTCACGAGACCCTTGTGTCCAGGTCCAGGTGACAGTGACACTGATGTTATCCCTGGGAGAGGGCGGTGCAGGAAGTCCTACCTTTTTTGCTTTTAAGCCATGAGAGCTTGAATTTCCCTCATTAAAACCTCCCAGGAGACCTTAGACAAGGCTGTGGGCAGGGAGCTGGGACCAAGCAGCTGCCTTCCCTCCCAACACAGAGGGTTCCCTCAAAGCCTGCATCAACTGGAGGGGACACAGGGGAGCTCAGGGCTCACCTTGACACTGACAGTGGATCTAAGTGCCCTGA
The DNA here is from genome assembly GCA_022376925.1 of Tragulus kanchil. Classification (NCBI taxonomy): domain Eukaryota; kingdom Metazoa; phylum Chordata; class Mammalia; order Artiodactyla; family Tragulidae; genus Tragulus; species Tragulus kanchil. The sequence goes on from JAIOJX010000023.1 coordinate 45,126,649, forward strand.
ATATGTCCATCAACAGTAGCCACTCTCAGCAAGCAGTATGTGCAGATAGTCTTAGCTATCCAGCGAAGCACGTGCCACAGCCACCTCACCTGACTGAGGGGGAATCTGAGGCACGAGGCAGTTAGCAACACCTCTGTGTCAATGGGACACAACTAACAAGTCGCCACTGGGATTAGAAACCAGGAAATCTGGCTCCAGAATCCATTCTGTTAACCACCTCACTGTATTGTCTCCCTTTTGAATTGCAAATCAGGCTTGTTGCTGTTCCGTCACTAAGTTGTGTCCGATTCTTTGTGACCCCCATGGAGTGCAGCATGCCAGGCTCCTCTGTCCTTCACTGTCTCCCAGAGTTTGCTGAAATTCATGTCCAACGAGTTAGTAATGCGATCTAAACATCTCTTCCTCTGCAAAAATCAGAATATTTCCTGCAATCAAACCACTCCAGATTTGGGAGGAGGAGGGTACGCCAGACAGTATGATTCTGAGGTTGAAACCACCAATTTTGTCCTAAGATAAAACCAGAGTAAATGTATCTAATCTCTCTTAAAGGAAGCTCACATGGCTTCTTTCATAAGAAGAAGGAAAGAAAGTCTCATTCTCTGCCAACCCTGTGAAGGCCCATTAGCTGAGCAGGGTCTTTCCCAGCTCATTTCAGGTTGTAAAGTTTAACTAGTGTCTCTGAACTCAAAGGGTCCTCTGGCAAGGCAGAGAGAGTTCTCTCCCATTTTACTGATGAGAAAACTGGGACCAGAGTGGGGAAAATATTTGTGACATGCATGTGTTTATGTGTATGTGTGTGTATACATTGTTTCTGCGTGCATGTGTAAGAAGGACCATGACTGTGTGATGCATGTGTGCGTATGTGTGTGTGTGTTTGTTTCTGCGTGCGTGTGTGAGAAGGGCTGTGGGCGCTCCTGCAGGCCTGGACTCCAGCTATGAGGGGACCTCACAGCTGTGATGCTTGGAGGAAAGCGTTCCAGCTCAGTGCCTGTGTATGGAGTCACTCAGACTTAGCTAAATACACAGCAGTCAGGAGCCTGCACTGCAGCACCTGAAATCAGCGGGCAGTACAAAAATGTGGGTGTAGCTCCCTCCCCACTCCTTCCTTCCTCTCTTCTCCCCCTCTCCCACAGGGTGGAACTGCCTGGAACAGGCCCAGCCCAGCCCGTGGGTCTGTACAGGCAGCAGCCAGGCACAATTGCAGAGAGCTCTGGGGCACACATGGAAACGTGCGCCCTGATGCCCACACATGTATGTACATGCACTGCATATATGCATGGCTCTCTACAAGGAGTACTTAGGAAAGCGCTGGGGCTCTGGGTTCTGGTCTGGATCTCTGGCGACCTGTGAGCCTTGTCTCTCCATCTGTATAATGGGCACAATGATATCTACCCCCCAGGGCTGTTACAAGTATCCAAAAAATGATGGCGGGGTCCAGGGTCTGGACCGGAAGGGAGCCCAGGGAGGCAATTAGCTTGACACTCACATCTCAATACAGAGCTGCTAAATCCCAGAGAGCAACCCAGAGCAAGTCAGACACAGACTGGCAAGAACACAGGCCTCCTGACTCACCAAGCGTGGTCTTGAAAAGAGCAAAGTGCTGTTAAAGGCAAGTTCTTGCTCTTGCCTCTGAACATCCACGTGGATGTGATTTTGAGACCAAAATGCTTTGTAAACAGCATTCATTAAAATAAATTCACGCGGAGGCGGGGAACTGGGTGGGGGGAGGGTCAAGGGATATGCATATGAATGATCTGGGAACATACATGTACAAAAATAAATAAATTAATTAATTAATTAAAAAATAAATAAATAAATTCACGTGTACTGTGCCAAGTAGGGGGGGTCTCACTCTCTTTGTGAAATATTAGCTCAGATAGGCATACAAAAGACTTTGTAAATATCAGTTTACTTCATGTATTTGATTTGCTTTCTGCCTACAACTTCATACTAAGCTCTTGCATATCTGCTGGGCTTTTTTTTTTTTTATTGACAATGTATCAATTCAGTTTTCTCTAAAAGATAAACTCCAAAATAGATGGAAAGGCAAGGGGGATTTTAGGGCCACTAGGAGTGTTTGCCTAAGTCCCTGACCCTGGGCTTCCCCATCTGTAAACTGCCAGGCTTAACGCTCATCACTGTGCTTGGCTCCTGCCCGCCCTGGCCCCTTGGGCCCACCCCTGACTCCACTTCCTCCCCTGGGCTCTCAGTTCGTCCTCTTACTGCAGCTCTCCAGACACACGCCGGACTGTCTGCCAACCTGGGTGTCCCTCCCAGCAGGAGCCGAAACCCTAGTGCTCTTCACGGGACCCAGCCCATAGTTACTACTCAGGAAATGGACGGCTCCCAGGTGAACTTGGAGTTAAGCATGCAGGTCACAGGAGGAAGGAAAAACCTAAAGACAGTAGGTGAAGCCCTGGGCAAGGCAGCATTCCTTCGCCCCTTGGCTCCTGCCATCTAGCCTATGTGGCATTCCACATAACGTGACCGGAGTCCCAGGTGATCCAGAGCCCCCTACTAATAATCACATCTGTTTATTAGGCACATACCTCGGGCCAGGCACTTCCTATGTGTTCTAATCTGAATTAGCTCTAATCCCATCTCCTAGATTGGCACCCTAAGCAAACCTCCATTTATTTGCTTTAGGGAGACGAGGTGGAATTGGACCTCAGGTCTGTCTGATTCCCAAGGCCAGGCTTATTCTGTGGTAACACCGACGTCTTCCTGAACTCAATGCTCCCAGGATACTAGGGAGTAAGGGATCACCCTCTGCAGGGCTTTTGCTCCTATCACAGAGGTAGGGAGGACCAGCTCTTGCTGGACCCTGCCTCTTCGTGAACTCTCCTTCATCCTCTGACCTCTGTTTTATATGAGTACAGTGAGGAAAGGAACCAGGTCCATCTGAATTTATTGCTAGTTCTGACAGGTCATCCACATTTGTTACATGGGCTTTTTAGGAGCAAAGACAAGGAGGCAGTGGGGCAAAGGGAGGACTCAGTGATAGCTACTGTCTTCAGAAGGGGATGGGGAAGGACTCAGGCAGCCTGGGAAGGTGATAATTCACCTTTCTGGGCCATGGCCTGTGCAAGCATGAAACAGTTTTCTCTAAAAGATAAACTTCCAAAAAAAAAAGATGGAAAGGCAAGGGGGATTTTAGGGCCACTAGGAGTGTTTGCCTAAGTCCCTGACCCTGGGCTTCCCCATCTGTAAACTGCCAGGCTTAACGCTCATCACTGTGCTTGGCTCCTGCCCGCCCTGGCCCCTTGGGCCCACCCCTGACTCCACTTCCTCCCCTGGGCTCTCAGTTCGTCCTCTTACTGCAGCTCTCCAGACACACGCCGGACTGTCTGCCAACCTGGGTGTCCCTCCCAGCAGGAGCCGAAACCCTAGTGCTCTTCACGGGACCCAGCCCATAGTTACTACTCAGGAAATGGACGGCTCCCAGGTGAACTTGGAGTTAAGCATGCAGGTCACAGGAGGAAGGAAAAACCTAAAGACAGTAGGTGAAGCCCTGGGCAAGGCAGCATTCCTTCGCCCCTTGGCTCCTGCCATCTAGCCTATGTGGCATTCCACATAACGTGACCGGAGTCCCAGGTGATCCAGAGCCCCCTACTAATAATCACATCTGTTTATTAGGCACATACCTCGGGCCAGGCACTTCCTATGTGTTCTAATCTGAATTAGCTCTAATCCCATCTCCTAGATTGGCACCCTAAGCAAACCTCCATTTATTTGCTTTAGGGAGACGAGGTGGAATTGGACCTCAGGTCTGTCTGATTCCCAAGGCCAGGCTTATTCTGTGGTAACACCGACGTCTTCCTGAACTCAATGCTCCCAGGATACTAGGGAGTAAGGGATCACCCTCTGCAGGGCTTTTGCTCCTATCACAGAGGTAGGGAGGACCAGCTCTTGCTGGACCCTGCCTCTTCGTGAACTCTCCTTCATCCTCTGACCTCTGTTTTATATGAGTACAGTGAGGAAAGGAACCAGGTCCATCTGAATTTATTGCTAGTTCTGACAGGTCATGCACATTTGTTACATGGGCTTTTTAGGAGCAAAGACAAGGAGGCAGTGGGGCAAAGGGAGGACTCAGTGATAGCTACTGTCTTCAGAAGGGGATGGGGAAGGACTCAGGCAGCCTGGGAAGGTGATAATTCACCTTTCTGGGCCATGGCCTGTGCAAGCATGAAACCCAAGAAGGTTTGCACTTCTGATGAGCAGCAGAATGACCTGGGATACTTGCTAAAATGCAGATTTCTGGGTCTTGCTCCTGGAAGAGTGGCGTGTTAGGTGTGGGGCAGGAACAGGATTGTGCTTTTTTTTTTCTGATAATTTGTTTCTTTTAAAGGTTTTTTTATTGAAATATAGTTATTTACAATGTTGTACTTATGCTATATAGGAAAGTGAGTCAGTTTTATACATATAGGTATTCTTTTGCATATTCTTTTCCACTATGGTTTATCACAGGGTATTGAATATAGTTCCCTGTGCTATACAGTAGGACCTTGTTGTTTATCCATCGTATATAATAGTTTCCATCTGCTAATCCCAAACCCCCAATCCTTCCCTTCCCCACCTCCTTCCCCCTTGGTAACCACAAGGGTGTTCTCTATGTCAGTAAGTCTGTTTCTGTTTCGTACATATATCCATTTGTATCATATTTTATTCTTTTAATTTTTAAAGTATTTTTTAATGTGACAGTAAGTTTTTTGTTTTTTGTTTTTTTACCATAGAAAGGATACTTGTTTGTTTATTTGTTTATTTCTGGCCATACCCATGCAACATGTGGGATCTTAGTTTCCTGACTAGGGATTGAACCCACAGTCCCTGTACTGAAAGCACAGAGGCTTACCACTGGACCACCAGGGAAGTCCCCCATTTATGTCCTATTTTAGATTCCACATGTAAGTGATGTCATATGGTATTTGTCTTTCTCTTTCTGACTTCTCAAGTACTATAATCTCTAGATTCATCCATGTATCTGCAAATGATATTATTTTATTCTTTTATATGGCTGTGTAGTATTCCATAGTGTGTGTGAGAGAGTGTACTTTTTTTTTTTTTAGGTTTGGCTTCTTTTATTAATTAATTAATTTATTTTCATCCATCTTTATTCTTTGGCCTATGTGGGCCTCTTCTTTTGTTGCAGAGCACCAGCTCTGGGCACATGTGCTCCAGAGCACTGGCTCATAATTGGACACACTGGTCTAGCTGTTCCACAGCATGTGGGATCTTCCTGGGCCAGGAATCGAACCAGTGCCTCTTGCACTGCAAGGTGGACTCTTTACCCATTAGACCACTAGGGAAGCCCAAGAGTGTACTTTTTTATTCATTCATCTGTCAATGGGCATTTAGTTTGTTACCATGTCTTGGCTATTGTAAACAGGGCTGCTATGAACACAAGCGTGTATGTATCTTCTCAAATTATAGTTTTGTCTAGGTATATGCCCAGCAGTGAAATTGCTGGATCATATAGCAGCTGTAATTTTAGTTTTTTGAGGAACCTCCATACTGTTTCCCATAATGGCTGCACCAATGTACATTCCTACCAACAGTGTAAGAGTGTTCCCTTTCTTCCACACTTACTTCAACATATATTATTTGTGGACCTTAATGATGGCTATTCTGACTAGTGGTGTGAGGTGTAGGTACCTAATTATAGTTTTGGTTTGTGTTTATCTGATAATTAGTAATATTGAGCATCTTTTCATGTATCTATATGTCTTCTCTGGAGAATTGTCTGTTTAGGTCTTCTGCCCATTTTTTTGATTGGATTGTTTGGGGTTTTTTTGTTGTTGTTGTTATTGGGTTGTATGAGCCCTTTGTATATTTTGGAAATTAAGTCCTTGTTGGTTGGATCATTTGCAAATATTTTCTCCCAGCTTATAGGCTGTCTTTTTGTTTATGGTTGCTTTTGCTATACAGAAGCTTGCAAGTTTGATTAGGTCCCATTTGTTTATTTTTGCTTTTATTTCTGTTGCCTTGGGAGACTGACCTAAGAAAACACTGGTTCATGGGAAGTGGGGGCGTGGGGACCAGGGATAGGCATATGACTGATCTGGGAACATATATGTCTGTGAACAACAAAACTCTGTAAAACCTTTAAAATAAAGAACAAAAAAATAAATAAATAAATAAAAAGAAAACACTAGTTCAAAAAAAACCACATTAGTATGATTTATGTCAGAGAATGTTTTACCTGTGTTCTCTTCTAGGAATTTTATGGTGTCGTGTCTTATCTTTAAGTCATTTTAAGTTTATTTTTGTGTATGGTGTGAGAGGTATTCTAACTTCACTGATTTACATGCTGATCCTGAAGCAGCCAGGTAAATCAGGAATTTTACAAAAACTGTTTTAGAGAAGATAAAGGTAAATGAAAGAAGCAACTCCATCCTAGATATATAAATACAAAAGAAAAAATATCAAGAAGCAAAAAGGATCATATATATATATATGTATGTATGTCACATCTTCTTTGTCCATTCATCTGTGGACAGCTTAGGTTGCTTCTATATCTTGGCTATTGTGAATAATAACTGCTGTGAAATTGGGGTGCATGTATTTTTTCAAACTAGTGTTTTCACTCTCTTTCTCTCTCTCTCTTTTTTTTTTTTTTTTGGATAAATACCCAGGAGTAGAATTACTGGATCTGTTTTTAGTTTTTGAAACTCTGAAGGGTATTAACTGGAAACAGACAAGAAGTCCTCCATGGTCTAGGTAGTATGCTTAGACACAGGTATATATGCTTGTGAAAATTCATCAAGCTGTACACATGTCATATTATGCACTTTACTGAGCAGGTATTGTATGTCCATTTTTTAACATTAAAAGATAGTTGGTAGTGGAACTCTCAATCCATTCCAGAATGCTGCCATCAAGAAAACTGTAGTCACTGACCAGAATGCAAAAGTAGAATTCAGTTATTGAAAGCTAGCTCTCGGATGGGGGGGGGATATACATGTGACTAGTCTGGGAACATACATATCCGTAAACAACAAAACTCTGTAAAAGTTAAAAGCAAAATAAAGGTTTAAAAATAAAATAAAAATTAAAAAAATCCTCTGTTAACGGTAAAAGTGAAGTAAAAGTTTAAAAAAAAAAAAAAAAGAAAGATAGCTCTCCCTTGCAATTCTGTACTCATAGGGAAAAAAATCTTCTAAATAATTCTTGGCTTAAAGAGAAATCCAAATGGAAATGACACTATTTAGCACTGTATGACAGGAACACCATTTCTTAGTTTCTAATACATAGAAGAAACGTAAACATTTGTTGAATGATCGGCTATCAGATTTGTAAGATGTTGCCAAGGTAATACTTAAAGGGAAATTTATACCTTTAACTGTCCTCACTATTAGAAAACTTTAAAGGGTAGCATCACTCAACTTTCAGTCCAAGAGGCTAGAAAAACAATAAACCCAGAGAAGTGTTAAGGAAGAAACCAATATAGTTAAAATGAGAAATTTATTGAAACAGAGACGCCTGAATCAAGCCAAAAACCCAGGACAAATGATCAACGAAACGAAAGCCAGTTCTCTGAAAAGCTGATTAAATAGTTTGATTAAAATAGTTAGGAATAATCAGGAGAAAAAAAGATACAACATCAAGAACAAAAATAAGGGCGGGGTAAAAGACGATTCTGACTATAGACAGAGATTTAAAACTAGAAAAGTAAGTAGTGAGGTAACCGTAGCAAAAGGAATTTAAGAATGGGCATGTACAGTTTCCTGTCTCACTGAGATTCAAAGTCATGGTAGGAGGCGGGTGGGAGGTTGGGTGAAACAGGTGAAGGGGGTTAAGAGGAAAGTTTCCAGTTTTAATAAATAAGTCATGGGAATGTAATGTACAACATAGAGAATTCATAGTCAATCACACTGTAATTACTTTGTATGGAGCCAGATGATTACTAGCCTTATTGTGGCAATCAATTTGTTTTCTATATAAGTGTCTAATGACTATGTTGTACATCTGAAACTAATATAATTTCATATGTCAACGATGCTTCAGTTATAAAAACAAAATACAAGCTTTGGTTTGCATTAGATAAAATTCCCTTTGTCTACCCCCAGTATAAAAAGAAACAAACCAAACTAATGACAGAATCAGGCAAGAAGAAGAGTGCAGTCAGGGTTGCTGTGTGTGTCCTTGAGCAGCAGAAGCACAGGTCCCAGAGTGGGTGTGCAGGGACCCCTGGAGACAGCTCAGCCAGGCCAGACCTCCCACCCCTGCGCTTGTCTCCTCTTTGACCTCAGGAGGGCTGGCACCGTGGGAGGGGATCTCAGGGCTCTCCTCGTTCTGGCTGTTTCACCTCTAGGATGCTTTGAATGTACAAGGTCTCTCTCTCCAACTGCCCCGGGCATTTCCTCCTGGGGTGGTCCGCCTCAGTGTCTCTCCAGCCAGGCTCACTCACTGGGAGGTCGGGAGCTGCCACACCCAGGGCTTCCTCCTTCCTCCTGAAGACTGTTTGGGCCAGGAACCCAGGACAGAGGAATCTAGGGCAGTGAGGATGCTGGTCCCCTGTTGAGAGAGAGCAGCCCTATCATCTACAGTTTCTCTCTGCTACAGAACCCACTCAACAATCCCTACTGCACAGCCTTCTCTACTCACGCCTGCCCTGTCTCTTCCTGAGTCTTACCAGTGGTGTGTTGGTAAATGTTAATGGCAACCCACTACAGTATTTCCTGGAAAATCCCATGGACACAGAAGCCCGGTGGGCTGCAGTCACAAAGAGTCAGACATGACTGAGCACTCTTAAGAAAGATGTATGTGTAGATATATGTACATAAGCTTATATTTCCCTGATATACAGTATGTATGGCACACAACTTACAAATAACAATATGAAATACTCCTTATTATAAATTCCATATACCGTTAACTTTAGTGCTGCTATTCCTTGTGAAATCCACTGTTAGTTTGTACAACTCTATCAACAGTAATAGTATTACAAAGTTACACTATAAACAAGTGCTTGATTTTACCATAGGTTTCAGCCAAGAAGTCACCCATGTCACGGAGTAAAGTTCCTTCGTAAATGCTGGCTGCTATTTTCATTTCCATTCATGAGTAAGATAGAAATGAAGTAAGGAAGACATTAATGGAACTTCACTCATTCATCAATGACAAACATAAATTTTTTGCTGAATCAGATAATAGTTTGAGTATTAGAAGTATTTCCTGATATTTAGTGCTATTCATAATGTTTTTTAATAAACCATAGACATCATAGACTTTTAAATGTAATTTGCATTATTAATATTTTCTCTATCACTTTTTAGAGTCCAGAGTCTAAACTCTAGACAAGCAACAAAGCATTAAACCAGGTCCTGATCTGTAGCATGTGACCATTTCCATGGTGTAAATACTCCCACTGCTGCAGCTTCAAGCCACTGACATGGCGTCACTAACAGCATGGAGCTGGGGGCAGATGCGTGAGTGCAGACCGTACAGATAGAAGAGAACAACCTCTAGGATGCTTTGAATGTACAAGGTCTCTCTCTCAACTGCCCCGGGCATTTCCTCCTGGGGTGGTCCGCCTCAGTGTCTCTCCAGCCAGGCTCACTCACTGGGAGGTCGGGAGCTGCCACACCCAGGGCTTCCTCCTTCCTCCTGAAGACTGTTTGGGCCAGGAACCCAGGACAGAGGAATCTAGGGCAGTGAGGATGCTGGTCCCCTGTTGAGAGAGAGCAGCCCTATCATCTACAGTTTCTCTCTGCTACAGAACCCACTCAACAATCCCTACTGCACAGCCTTCTCTACTCACGCCTGCCCTGTCTCTTCCTGAGTCTTACCAGTGGTGTGTTGGTAAATGTTAATGGCAACCCACTACAGTATTTCCTGGAAAATCCCATGGACACAGAAGCCCGGTGGGCTGCAGTCACAAAGAGTCAGACATGACTGAGCACTCTTAAGAAAGATGTATGCGTAGATATATGTACATAAGCTTATATTTCCCTGATATACAGTATGTATGGCACACAACTTACAAATAACAATATGAAATACTCCTTATTATAAATTCCATATACCGTTAACTTTAGTGCTGCTATTCCTTGTGAAATCCACTGTTAGTTTGTACAACTCTATCAACAGTAATAGTATTACAAAGTTACACTATAAACAAGTGCTTGATTTTACCATAGGTTTCAGCCAAGAAGTCACCCATGTCACGGAGTAAAGTTCCTTCGTAAATGCTGGCTGCTATTTTCATTTCCATTCATGAGTAAGATAGAAATGAAGTAAGGAAGACATTAATGGAACTTCACTCATTCATCAATGACAAACATAAATTTTTTGCTGAATCAGATAATAGTTTGAGTATTAGAAGTATTTCCTGATATTTAGTGCTATTCATAATGTTTTTTAATAAACCATAGACATCATAGACTTTTAAATGTAATTTGCATTATTAATATTTTCTCTATCACTTTTTAGAGTCCAGAGTCTAAACTCTAGACAAGCAACAAAGCATTAAACCAGGTCCTGATCTGTAGCATGTGACCATTTCCATGGTGTAAATACTCCCACTGCTGCAGCTTCAAGCCACTGACATGGCGTCACTAACAGCATGGAGCTGGGGGCAGATGCGTGAGTGCAGACCGTACAGATAGAAGAGAACAACCTCAGGGGCACAGGTCATAGTAAAACACAAGTGAGGAGTACCGAGTATTACCTTTGTTTCAAATATTATTTATCAAATTGTAAGCTCATTTATTTTAATAATGGCTGTGTTTAGGCACTGATACTCAATATTCCTGAAAATTTAGCAGTCAGCCCTCACGAGCTGGTATGCACTGGCTCCAGAGTGTCCTCACATTGATTCTAGGTCCAAGGGCCACTTCCTCTAGGATGTCTTCCCTGATTAATTCAAGAAGAAGCCTTTTCTTTCTCCCAGATGCTCCATGAAGGTGGCCTGGTCTGGTCTACCTCTGTCCCTCAGGGCTGTCATGAGGAAGCCCGAGCCAGGGCCTCATGCTGAGCCAGTCCTCTCCACCCCAGCCCTGGAGGCCTTCTGTGACCTGACCCTCCTGGTGCATGGTCACCACTCCTCCACTCTGCCCCTTCAGGGGTCCCTGCAGGCCTCATGGAAACTGTAGGGACAGATTCTTAACAGCAGGGCAGCCACGTGGCCTCAGTCTCCCTATGAGTAAAGTGCTAGGGAGGGAGGGAATGGAAAGAAGGAAGCACAGTGATATATCTTCCAGTCTCTTTTTCTTAGACTTATAGTTATGGGCTGTTACTAATAATATTCAGGGGATTTCTCTGGTGGTCCTGTGGTTAAGAATCTGCCAGTCAGGCTTCCCTGGAAGCTCAGTGGTGAAGAGTTCGCCTGCCAATTTAGGAGACATGGGTTCGACTCCTGCTCTGGGAGGATCCTACATGCTGCAGAGCAACTAAGTTCATGAGCCACAACTATGGAGCCTGTGCTCTAGGGCCTCGGAGCCGCGATTATGGAGCCCACGTGCCACAACTACTGAAGCCCGTGAGCCCTGGAGCCCGAGTTCCACAACAAGAGAAATCACCTCAACAGGAAGCCTGCTCACCTCAACTAGAGAGTAGCCCCCACTCCCTGCAACTAGAGAAGAGCCTGTGGCAGCAGTGAAAACCCAGAATAGCCAAAAAAAAAAAAAAAAAGGAATCTGCCTGCCAATGCATGGGACACCAGTTAGATCCCTTATCTGGGAACTAAGATCCCATATGCCACAGGGCACCTAAACTCATGAGCCACAACGAATGAGCTCACAGGTCACAGCTAGAGAGTAGCGCCCCACTTGCCACAACTAGTGAAAGCCTGCATGAAATAGCTAAGTGCCCATATGCCACAACGAGCACCACCCAAAATAAATACATAGTTAAAAAATATTCGGTCTGGGTATGCTATTTACTGTCTGATGGTTTCTCATGTAGCATTGTATGCAGTTTTCCATATTTCTGGATAGTTTTCAGTTTTTTTTCACTATTAAGAAATGTATAATGTCATACTTAGTTAAAATGAACTTTACATTCCCTTTGAGAAATTTATGTAGTTTTTTTAAAATTTATTTTTGGCTATTCTGGGTTTTCACTGCTGCCACAGGCTCTTCCCTAGTTGCAGGGAGTGGGGGCTACTCTCTAGTTGAGGTGAGCAGGCTTCCTGTTGAGGTGACTTCTCTTGTTGTGGAACTCGGGCTTTAGGGCACATGGGCTTGGGCTCCATAGTTGTGGCTCCAAGGTTCTAGAGCACAGGCTTCTTGTTATGGCTCACGGACTTAGTTGCTCCACAGCATGTAGGATCCTTCCGGATCAGGGATCGAACCTGTGTCTCCTAAATTGGCAGGTGAATTCTTTACCACTGAGCTACCCAGGAAGCCCTGAGAAATTTAGTAGTTTTTATTTTCTATGTAGAACCAGTTTTACCTTATCATCACCATTGTAGAGTGTTTTCATTTCAGAAAATGCATGTTAATTTAAATGCCATAGACTTTATTACTGTTTAATGTGCTTTTGTTTTAATTTCTAGTGTTGTTGGACGTTTTTCTGTCAACTTCTTTAGTTATTCCAGTACCCCTTTTTCGTCTTTTTAGTTTTTATACAATTTTTAAAGACTACAATAATTATAGTTACTACAAAATCCTACACTCTTCAATAGAGAGCAGAAATCACAAAGCTACTTGATGCCTAGTGTCTTGAGTCACTACCAACACCAGGAGCTCTGGAATGTGTAGACTTTCAATCCAGAGTATGATTCTAAGTGAATACAGCTGTCATTTACATGCTTTCGGACATTTCTCCTGTCAGACTGTTAAGTATTGCTTCTTGTGAGGGTCAGGAGGCCAGCTTATTGAGTCCTTGTTTGCTTCTACTCTAAAAAACCAGACACAATAATGAGGCTTGTTAGAACTGCCCAGAAGAGAACACGCTGGCCCTTGGAGCCCAGTTGCCTCATTGTGAAGAAGGTAACTGTTGTGTGGTCCAGCCGCCCAGGGGCCTCATGGGTTTACATCCTAACTCCTGGCTGGCGTCTGGGTGTCTGCAGATATTGCATCAGTGACCCCAAGGAAGAGGAGTGATCGTGTTTGGTTTTGTAAAAATCATGCTGGAAGGACAAATGTGGATGATGATTCCTTTACATGTGCATTGAGCTTGACATTTTTTGAAGCTCTCTAGACATGTCATAGATCCTCGCAGTGCCTTCATGGAGTAGGTGCGGTTTTAACCCCTTTATGAACAAGGGTTCTCAGGCCTCACTAGATTCTCCGACTTACCCAAGATCCCTCAGCTAGCATGTGGCAGGGTCGGCCATGGAACGGGGGCTCTTGACCCTTGCTCCGCAGCTAGATGCAAGGTCTGCGTGGCTTGAGCTCTCGTGTGTCTGCTTTTTCACATGTTTGCTCATGTTCAGAAGGCAGGATGTGGGGAAATCTCCCTTAAGTATTAATACAACAAGGGAGAACCAAGAGGGTGAGCTCATAAGGTCTTTTGTTTGGGATGGGGCCTGTTTATCTAACTGACTCTCCCAAATCACTAATGATGTCTCTGCAGCCAGGCGATGGGCCACCCGTATTTGAGACATGGGCGTTTCTTTTTGAAATTCAGGAAGTCATGATTCAACCGATCCTAGTGCCTTGTGTTGGACAAATTCTAGAAAAGGGAGGTTACTATGGGGAAAGAGCCCTCATGCCATGCTTGGACACATCATTTTGAGAATTTTTCATGGGTTACTACAAAATCCTACACTCTTCAATAGAGAGCAGAAATCACAAAGCTACTTGATGCCTAGTGTCTTGAGTCACTACCAACACCAGGAGCTCTGGAATGTGTAGACTTTCAATCCAGAGTATGATTCTAAGTGAATACAGCTGTCATTTACATGCTTTCGGACATTTCTCCTGTCAGACTGTTAAGTATTGCTTCTTGTGAGGGTCAGGAGGCCAGCTTATTGAGTCCTTGTTTGCTTCTACTCTAAAAAACCAGACACAATAATGAGGCTTGTTAGAACTGCCCAGAAGAGAACACGCTGGCCCTTGGAGCCCAGTTGCCTCATTGTGAAGAAGGTAACTGTTGTGTGGTCCAGCCGCCCAGGGGCCTCATGGGTTTACATCCTAACTCCTGGCTGGCGTCTGGGTGTCTGCAGATATTGCATCAGTGACCCCAAGGAAGAGGAGTGATCGTGTTTGGTTTTGTAAAAATCATGCTGGAAGGACAAATGTGGATGATGATTCCTTTACATGTGCATTGAGCTTGACATTTTTTGAAGCTCTCTAGACATGTCATAGATCCTCGCAGTGCCTTCATGGAGTAGGTGCGGTTTTAACCCCTTTATGAACAAGGGTTCTCAGGCCTCACTAGATTCTCCGACTTACCCAAGATCCCTCAGCTAGCATGTGGCAGGGTCGGCCATGGAACGGGGCTCTTGACCCTTGCTCCGCAGCTAGATGCAAGGTCTGCGTGGCTTGAGCTCTCGTGTGTCTGCTTTTTCACATGTTTGCTCATGTTCAGAAGGCAGGATGTGGGGAAATCTCCCTTAAGTATTAATACAACAAGGGAGAACCAAGAGGGTGAGCTCATAAGGTCTTTTGTTTGGGATGGGGCCTGTTTATCTAACTGACTCTCCCCAAATCACTAATGATGTCTCTGCAGCCAGGCGATGGGCCACCCGTATTTGAGACATGGGCGTTTCTTTTTGAAATTCAGGAAGTCATGATTCAACCGATCCTAGTGCCTTGTGTTGGACAAATTCTAGAAAAGGGAGGTTACTATGGGGAAAGAGCCCCTCATGCCATGCTTGGACACACATAGCATTTGGGATTTCTGAAGGCAGTGTGGTCTGTGAGCTTCTGTGGCACCTGAAGGATTCCCTGTGGGCAGCCCTCCATGGAAAAGGCATTCATCCCAGTGTAGTGAGGACACGGCATGGAACAGGTGCATGGGCTCTGGACACATTAGAGAGTCTTCTCCCAGATAACCCAAGGCTGGAATTTTGTATGATCACCTTGTGACTCTGGCCAAGTCACTCAACCTCTCTGTTTTGCCTGCACCCAGGAGACCCAGAAGTGACTGGGAGATTGCCCACCCCTACCCCTTCCCCCATAACCAGGGGTACTGAGGTGTCCACCCTCCAGCCCCTTGCCCCTGACCAGGATGGCTCTGGGGTGTGACTTTCACCAGAATTCCCCTGAGAGGTGAGCCAGTGGTATCTGAGTGACTTGTTTGGTAATTACCTTTGCTGGGCCCCCTTTCCTTTCTGACCATACTTACCCACTTCCTTATGAGTTTGCTTAGGAGCACTTCCTAGTGAGTCACTTGCACGTGACTCCTCCTCCTAAGGTTTCTTCTGGGGAACCTGATTTAAGAGGTGGGTGTGGGGCTGCTGCTGGCTTGGCTACAAGATAGCACTCAGGCAGGCTCACAGAGACTCCTGGAGGGCTGTTCCATCACTCACCCTAAAAAGGAATCCAAAAAAAAGAAAAAAGCAGTCTGCTAGGGGCTTGAGGGGAGGAGGAATGGATGAAGGCAGTCAAAAGGTATAAACTTTCAGTGATAAGATAAATAAGGCCTAGGGATGTAATGTACAACATGATTAATATATTAATACTATATATGTTATAAGAGTTGTTAAAAAAGAGTTGTTAAGAGAGTGGAATGAACTCTCATCACAAGGAAAAACTTTTTTTCTTTTTATTTGTATCTTCATGAGATATTGAATATTCACTGAACTTATTGTTGTAATCATTTCATTATACATGTAAGTTGAATCATTATGCTGTACACCTTGTATAGTGCTGTAGGTCAAATTTTATCTCATAAAACTGAAAAAAAACCCAACAAAAATAAAGGAAACTACTAAAAGTTTAGCTCTTCAGTAAAGCATTAAGCAAGCTGATTTTTAAATTTTTTGCCTCTAAGCCATAATTTATTTTTTGTCGACCTTTATTCTTTGGCATGTGTGGGCCTCCCATTGCAGTGGCCCCTCTCGTTGCGCTCCAGAGTGCTGGCTCATAATCGGACACGCTGGTCCAGCTGCTCCGTGGCAAGTGGGATCTTCCCAGGCCCACTGGGGATCAAACCAGTGACCCCTGCACTGCAAGGCAAACTCTTTAGCTACTGGACCACCAGGGAAGCCCTAAGCAAACTGTTTTTTAAAGGTCTTTAAAAATTTACTTTTGTAGCATTTTAAAGGATTTTTCACACACATGGTTTCATTTGAGCCTCAGTACATTGTGGATATAGGAAGAAATTAGTATCTTCTTTCTTCGATGAGGAAATTGAGGCCCGAATTGATCAAATGAATTGCCTAAAGTTATCCAGGCATGCAGGGCAGAACCAGGGGTAGCAGCCCAAGATTTCTATGCCCTGGTTCAGTACCAGTGTGCACCACAGGGTTTGGTTTTCATAGTATAGTGGATGAAGGGTTTTCACTGATTTTTAATAGTGTTTGTTAACATACTTATAAACCCTTACTAATGTTCTCAGAGCTGGCTCACTCCACTATTTTTAAGGAAAACATTTTTTACATAAATTTTCCTGTTATAAACATAATATGTTCTCATAAAATCCCACATATAATCAGGATGTGGCGGGGGGGGGGGGGGTGGGGCAGGCAAAAAAGGCAGTATGGAAAAGGTTCTCATAATTTCGATAGAGTTTCTTCTAGTTTTCTAGCATTTTCTTCTAGTCCTTTCTTTTTCCTATGCATAGTTACTTCTTTTTGTGTTAAATTCTTATAATAAATTATTCTTGGTTACTACCCATGCTTTGGCAATGCACAGTCATCTTTATTGATCTGTAAATGCTGCTTTCTTTTTTTTTCTCATCTCCATGCTTTTCTTTCACAAGATGAGCTTGGTATATCTTGTGCTGGAAAGTAAGACAGTGCTCAAAAAAAAAAAAAAAAAAATGATGGGGACAAGTCCAAAGGACATGGGAATCAGCTTGAAGAGGATCCCGCCAACCAAATGTGGGATAATCTGAGCACCAAAATAATTAAGGAAGTAAGGAACAGTAAGCCATTGAAAAAAAATAGGAATCTATACTGATGACGGATAGATCTGTAACAAATGGGTGAACCAACAGGAAAGGAGAAAGGGCTGTCGGTTGCAGTAAAATATGCCAGCCAGTAAATGGGAAGGGAGTGACAGGGTTTGGAAATTATCGTTTTACAGCCATCGTGGTCAAGCTTGGTTGAAATAAGAATCCTTATGCTGACACACATTCTTCAAACTGGAATGAAAGGATGCTACTTAGTAACAAGAAAACAAATGACAGTGTAAGACATACTGGTAGTTTGCAGGAGACCTCCCTGTAGTTATCTTCATTCTAGCCTATCTCATTTGTTATAAGTGAAAACTGATTGGCTCTTTTAAATGCCAGTGAGTATAATTATTCATTCATTCACTTTTTTCCCCTGGTATCTGTAGTTACAAGGTAAGGGAATCAGAGTGTTGGATGTATCTAGTTGTTGTTGGGTACGGTGGCCAATCTCCTCCTGCCCATTCCTGCCAATTCAAATGCCACTCCCCCCAACAATGTAAACAGCCTTGTTTCTCCAGATAGTATTTTGTTTTATTTGTAATAATAGGTAAAGAGAAAGGGGACATTTAATTTTGAATGGTGGTAAACACTTATTAGAAACCTCCCAAGTTGTTTTCCAGTTTCATACAATTTGGAAAGAATAAAGCCCAAGTTAGGGAGACAAATATTTGAGAGGTGTGTGTGGGGTTAAAGAATGTTTACCCAGTCTAAGTAAGAATCTGTTGCCACTAAAAGGCTCCCTGTGCCCTGTCGCCATCACCATGTCCCGCTGCAGGTCAAGTGGCCGTGTGCACAGGCTCATTCCCTGCATTCCCGACCAAGGGGCACACGGGTGGGGTAGCAGCCACTGGGGATTAGGACTAGAGACTCATAGCTGTTGTCAGGGTAATTCACATGCCCTGTACCCTTCCTTCAAAGGCCGAAGAGCAGAGGATTGGGGTTTGCATCCATTCTGAATAGAACTGTAGAAAAAGAAATAGGTAGACCAAGGTCTAGCTATCATTAAGACCAGTGACCTTAAATGGCGTTTACATAGTCTATGATGGTTTGTCACATAGGTCTCATGAGTCTGCTAAAGAGAAAAGGGCTGTCTCTCTCTCTTTTTTTAAGGGCTGTCTCTTATTAAAGGCTGAGGTTTAGTCACGGCTATTGACTCCTTCGGTAATCTTGGGCAAGTAACTTGTCTTTTCCAGGTCCCAATTTCCTCATCTATAAAAATAAGTGGTGGCCTAGGTCGTGTCTAAGTTGGTCCCTAGCTCTTCCTTTGTATCCCACATGACAGCTCTAGGTAGGTAGGGAGAAGAGCATTATTTCCCTCATTTTACAAATTAAAATGACTGAGGTTTACTGGGTGGAAGAGTCCTGGCCGAAGGTGCAGTGTAGGTGAGTTTGAATTCCCTAGCTCCTCTGTTCTTTCTATTACATCGAAGACCCCAGTGCAGAGTTGCAGTTGGAATTTCTTTGAACTTCAAAAGGCATTGCAGGTGAAAGAACAGTGTGGGTGAAGGCCCAGAATCCTGTCTTTGTAGCCCAGGCACATCAGCTTCCTTCTCGTGCTCCTTACTTTCTCTTTAAAGAATTGGCTTATTGATATTATGTAACCTTGGCTTTCCATCAACACTGAAAGAAAGGCCCACAGACAGACAGTCAGAAACAACCCTGGAATGACGAGAATGCAGCCCTCTCTCTTAGGCTTGTTGGCCAAAGATAAGTGCTGACTGATTCTAAGTGCTGAGCTCAGACGCGCCCCCAGCAGGCGAGGTTGAGCAGCTGCGCCAGTACTTCACAGGACGAGAACTACGCAGCCACAAACCACTCTGCTGTGAGCTTCACCGACGTCATCTCGTTTCATCCTCATCACAGTCCTAGCTCCCACTTTATAGAGAGGAAGACAAAGGCCCTCCAAAGTTGGGGAGCTTGTCCGGAGAGTCTCCGTATATGGGTTGGAATTGGGGTGGAATTTGAACCAGGTCTGTCTGTCTGTCTGTCTGCAAGGAGAAGGTCTCTTCATTACTCCATGAGCACATGCCACCTTCCACATAGTTCTGGGAAAACTTGCAAATCTGTAGGCACATACACACAAGATTTAGTGACCATCTAATGGGAGGAAAATGGTCACTGCTGAACATGGAAAGGAGGGAGATTTCCTTTTCAGTGTTTCTCCTTTAGAGTGTTGACCTGTATGCACGTATTACCAATTCAAGCGAATTAATTCAATTCAGCAAATAGTGAAACTCTATTAATGTTTCCTGGGCTTCTATAACAAATTACCACAGCCGTGGTGGCTTAAAACTCCAGACATTTATTCTGTCACAGTTTTGGAGCCAGAAGTCTGTCATCAAGGTGTTGCAAGGCCTCACTCTTTTCTGAGGTTCTCGGGAGAATCCATGCCTTGCCTCTTACAGCTTCTGGTGGCTCCAGGTTTTCCCTAACTTGTGGCCACATCGCTCCAATCTCTGTGGTCCCATTGCTTCTTCCTCTTCTTCTCTGTGTGTTTTACAAGGATACCTATGATTGCACGTAGGGGTGTCTAAGTAATCCAGGGTAAATTCTTCCTCTCAGGATCCTTAATTTATTCTTGTCTATTGCCACACAAGAGGTACCAGGGATTAGGATATGGACAGATCTTTTAGGGGTCAATTTTCAATACCTAGGAATCAGCAAGTAGCTCTTCAGCCCTTCCTGGTAGATGTCATTTTCCCCTAGTGTATCCCTTTGGATAGGATGCTGGTGTTTGAACAGTCTAAGCAGTTGTTGATTTGAAGCTCATCTAGAGTGTTTCTGTGTCCTTCTTGGAAAGTTATACACCCAAACTTGAGAGTCAGCTTGGGTGGCTTCTACTAGCTCCTCCATTTGCCACCTGAGGGGCCTTTGGGAAAATCAGGAGACCCATTTTGCCAGATTAATCTTCCCGAAGTACGATTCTGATGACATTACATCTCGTCTTTCAGGCCTTGAGTGACTCCTCAATACCCACCAAATGAACTACCCACCCCTTGCCTTAGCATTCAAGGTCAGAATCTCTCCATCTATCATGTTCTGGCCCTCTGCATCCTGTATATGTACCAGCCTCAGCTGTATTACAACCCTCTCCACTGGTCCCATGCGCCCCAGTGAACAGTTGCTCCTGTGGGCAGGAAATGAGCGTCGTCTGCACTGTTAGAGCCAGGAACAAGCAATGCTGTAGGATACGAGTTCAATGGTGTGTGTTAGGTTGAATTTAAAATAATAGAAATAATATTAAAATGATAGTAAAAATAATAGAAAGTATACTAGGGAACTCTGAGTGGTTGTGTGTTCAAAGTCCTTCATTTTACAGACAGGGAAACTAAGATCCAAACTGGAAAATCTTCCAGCCGCGTCTTTTAGGTAAACTTGAAGGAGTAGAATAAACAATCAAAAGGTCCCATTTGGGGCTCTATATTTGGGAAACTGTGTTTATTTGTTATGGTATCAGATGGCAAAGAGTCTGCATTTCATGGTGAAGTTTGTCTGTTTTAAAGAATAATATAAACAATTGGGCTTCTTTCGTACTATTCTCTGGCCATCACTAGAAAATTTCAACCCTAGTCTTACCCATGTCCTGGTTAGAATGCGCTTTATGCTTCACTCTAATTTTTTTCTAACCTTTTCTTACTCAGTTTAGAGCCTGAACTGCCCTTCTCCCCT
Organism: Tragulus kanchil; assembly: GCA_022376925.1. NCBI lineage: Eukaryota > Metazoa > Chordata > Mammalia > Artiodactyla > Tragulidae > Tragulus > Tragulus kanchil. The sequence continues at coordinate 45,147,325 of JAIOJX010000023.1, forward strand.
CAACTCAAAGTTTTGAAGCTGTTCCTGAGGGTCCCCCTTCCCAGGGAAAACACAGGCAGGTGAATTTGAAAGCTGCCCCCCACGGCACACCCTCCTGGCTGTGTGAATCCTCAGTCAGTAGGCCAGTCTTCGCCCTCATCTGTGTCATTTGGCAAAGCGCATAAAGGGAGAAGCAGCGAGGCAGCGCAGAGCACCTGTGGCCATTGTGAAAACCAAAGCCACCTTCCAGCCCTGCGTGCTTTTAATTCTGAACGTGCAGCATCTGTCAGCCACAGAGGGCCCAGAACTGGGGCTCAGACAAGCTGACTGAGGAATTAGAAGGATCTTGTAATTAAAGCCCATTCATTTTGTCAAGTTGAAATATATTCTAATTCTTTACAGCCAAGGACAGCTGTACTTTGGTTTAACATTTTTTTTTAAGTTTTTTTTTTAATGTGGACCATTTTCTTTTTTAAAAAAAACTTAAAAAAATATTTATTTGTCTCCATTGGATCTTTTTTTTTTCCAGTGTAACAGTTTTCATATGCTGATTTTTATTTTTTTTTATTTTTATTATTTTTTTAAACCTTTATTTTGCTTTTAACTTTTATAGAGTTTTATTGTTTACAGATATGCATGTTCCCAGATTAGTCATATGTATATCTCCCCCTTCCCACCCCTCCCAACCATCACACAGCACCCCTGAAAGATCCCCTTTTTCCACAGAGCAATGACTAGAGCTATTTTCTTCACTTATGATAGTACAGGCCTTCATGCTACTTCCTTTACGCCTCCCACCCTCTGTTCCTTCCCCACAATGTCCATATGTCCACTGTCCATGTCTGTCTTTCCGTGGCTTCACAGCGTGTGGACCATTTTCTAAGGCCTTTATTGAATTTGTTAGACTATTGTTTCTGTTTTATATTTTGTGTCTTTTTTTTGGCCATGGGGCTTGTGGGATCTTAGTTCCTAGACTAAGGACTGAACCCGCACCCCCTGCACTGGGAACATGGAGTCATAACCACTGGGCTGCCAGGGAAGTCCCTGGTTTAACATTTGATATGGCATTTCATGCCTGCCTGAAAGCAGGGGTGCAGGTCTGCACAGAGAGGTGGCAGGGCCAGAGACAGGGACTTCAGAGACCAGGAGGGCTGAGATTCTGAGCGCTCACATACAAACTTCTATTTTTGAGCCCACAGAGTTTGTCCCTCTTTATCGTCACAGAAGGGGTGTTTGATGGATGTGAAGCACAGGTACATACCGCAGTAAACCATTTGGTGTGTCCTGTCACATGGAACCAAAGCTTGGTTCCCACCATCAGACTGAGTCTCGTTCTGTCATTCCCTTGGAGAAGCTGGGCTCTGACAAGACACCAGGAGGGACTTGTGAGCTTTATCACATGTTCCACGCTTTGGCGTCCTTTATAAAATGGCTTCGTGCAGCATCTGTCAGCCACAGAGGGCCCAGAACTGGGGCTCAGACAAGCTGACTGAGGAATTAGAAGGATCTTGTAATTAAAGCCCATTCATTTTGTCAAGTTGAAATATATTCTAATTCTTTACAGCCAAGGACAGCTGTACTTTGGTTTAACATTTTTTTTTAAGTTTTTTTTTTAATGTGGACCATTTTCTTTTTTAAAAAAAACTTAAAAAAATATTTATTTGTCTCCATTGGATCTTTTTTTTTTCCAGTGTAACAGTTTTCATATGCTGATTTTTATTTTTTTTTATTTTTATTATTTTTTTAAACCTTTATTTTGCTTTTAACTTTTATAGAGTTTTATTGTTTACAGATATGCATGTTCCCAGATTAGTCATATGTATATCTCCCCCTTCCCACCCCTCCCAACCATCACACAGCACCCCTGAAAGATCCCCTTTTTCCACAGAGCAATGACTAGAGCTATTTTCTTCACTTATGATAGTACAGGCCTTCATGCTACTTCCTTTACGCCTCCCACCCTCTGTTCCTTCCCCACAATGTCCATATGTCCACTGTCCATGTCTGTCTTTCCGTGGCTTCACAGCGTGTGGACCATTTTCTAAGGCCTTTATTGAATTTGTTAGACTATTGTTTCTGTTTTATATTTTGTGTCTTTTTTTTGGCCATGGGGCTTGTGGGATCTTAGTTCCTAGACTAAGGACTGAACCCGCACCCCCTGCACTGGGAACATGGAGTCATAACCACTGGGCTGCCAGGGAAGTCCCTGGTTTAACATTTGATATGGCATTTCATGCCTGCCTGAAAGCAGGGGTGCAGGTCTGCACAGAGAGGTGGCAGGGCCAGAGACAGGGACTTCAGAGACCAGGAGGGCTGAGATTCTGAGCGCTCACATACAAACTTCTATTTTTGAGCCCACAGAGTTTGTCCCTCTTTATCGTCACAGAAGGGGTGTTTGATGGATGTGAAGCACAGGTACATACCGCAGTAAACCATTTGGTGTGTCCTGTCACATGGAACCAAAGCTTGGTTCCCACCATCAGACTGAGTCTCGTTCTGTCATTCCCTTGGAGAAGCTGGGCTCTGACAAGACACCAGGAGGGACTTGTGAGCTTTATCACATGTTCCACGCTTTGGCGTCCTTTATAAAATGGCTTAGAAACGACATGCAGTTCTGAGACTCACCCCTCCCATCCCCCAGCACACATACGCACACCCTTTGCTGGCATGTGGAGCGTGCTTAGAAAGGGGAAGAAAAAACCCAAACCACAAAACCCCACATTCCTTTTGAGGGCTGTATGTGTACACACCCTAGACCTTTGACCTTCTTTCCCTGTTGAACAGGGGTTTCCGATGCTTTAAGTCGGGAGGCCTTGTTTGAGAGATGCCGCTTTCCCAGGTCCCTGGCTGTGGTTGCAGCATTTCCCCTCTTGAGGGTTCTGTTTCTTCATCTGTAAAATGGGGCTAATAAACCCTGGTCCTGTCTAAGCTCCCAGGATTATAATAAAACAGAATAAAAATGGTGTGAAAATTAGGAAATGTGAGACTTTATTATACCATTTCAAGTGGAAACAGTTCACTTTCTGTTTCTGAGGTAGTAGGTAGAGTGAGAGAAAAACAATAGGACAGGTTGGAAAACCTTGCGAATGTTCTCCGGAGACTCCCACAGCTCTCTCAGTCCCTGCTAGCCTCTTCGCCACTTATTCAGCCAAACTGTGCCTTCCTACCAAGCACAGGGCTTCCATTCACTCTAAAGACAATGAAAGTAGGAAGAGACAGGACACAGGAAATAAAGTGTGTCTAGAATACCATCCATAACCTTTTTTTCCCCAATTCCAATAAAATGTTTAGACTGCTGAGAAATGCATTCAGATGAACACTCTATTTAAAAATCACATGCAAAAAATGGCATATGGTTAGAATGATCTGAAACAACTGTAAAAACTGAAAAAAAAAGATCCAGTAACAATTCACTACCCCTCTGAATCTAGGGAAAACTGTCAATTAATTATAGAGTTTGTCCCTCTTTATCGTCACAGAAGGGGTGTTTGATGGATGTGAAGCACAGGTACATACCGCAGTAAACCATTTGGTGTGTCCTGTCACATGGAACCAAAGCTTGGTTCCCACCATCAGACTGAGTCTCGTTCTGTCATTCCCTTGGAGAAGCTGGGCTCTGACAAGACACCAGGAGGGACTTGTGAGCTTTATCACATGTTCCACGCTTTGGCGTCCTTTATAAAATGGCTTAGAAACGACATGCAGTTCTGAGACTCACCCCTCCCATCCCCCAGCACACATACGCACACCCTTTGCTGGCATGTGGAGCGTGCTTAGAAAGGGGAAGAAAAAACCCAAACCACAAAACCCCACATTCCTTTTGAGGGCTGTATGTGTACACACCCTAGACCTTTGACCTTCTTTCCCTGTTGAACAGGGGTTTCCGATGCTTTAAGTCGGGAGGCCTTGTTTGAGAGATGCCGCTTTCCCAGGTCCCTGGCTGTGGTTGCAGCATTTCCCCTCTTGAGGGTTCTGTTTCTTCATCTGTAAAATGGGGCTAATAAACCCTGGTCCTGTCTAAGCTCCCAGGATTATAATAAAACAGAATAAAAATGGTGTGAAAATTAGGAAATGTGAGACTTTATTATACCATTTCAAGTGGAAACAGTTCACTTTCTGTTTCTGAGGTAGTAGGTAGAGTGAGAGAAAAACAATAGGACAGGTTGGAAAACCTTGCGAATGTTCTCCGGAGACTCCCACAGCTCTCTCAGTCCCTGCTAGCCTCTTCGCCACTTATTCAGCCAAACTGTGCCTTCCTACCAAGCACAGGGCTTCCATTCACTCTAAAGACAATGAAAGTAGGAAGAGACAGGACACAGGAAATAAAGTGTGTCTAGAATACCATCCATAACCTTTTTTTCCCCAATTCCAATAAAATGTTTAGACTGCTGAGAAATGCATTCAGATGAACACTCTATTTAAAAATCACATGCAAAAAATGGCATATGGTTAGAATGATCTGAAACAACTGTAAAAACTGAAAAAAAAAGATCCAGTAACAATTCACTACCCCTCTGAATCTAGGGAAAACTGTCATTAATTATAAGGCAGACAGAACTGTACTAAGAAGTCCATCAAAAAAAGAAGAGTCTATCAAATGGAAGGATGAGTAGGAAGACCTGGCATTGTCTAATGTAGATTCCAAGGGGTCGTTTAAAGTTTCTAATTACAAAAAGGAAAAACACAGAAATACTAAAAGAATATGTGTATGTGTGTCCCTTGACTATCAACTGATAAATAAAAATCTGGTCTACCATACCATACAAAGGAGCATTATTCTGCCATAAAAAGGAAGTATTGACACCTGCTACAGCATGGATAAGCCCTGAAAAGACGCTGATGTATACTAAAAGTCACCACACTCTCTACTTTAAAAGAGTGAATTTTATGCTATATGAATTTTTCTCAATAAAGCTATTACTTAAAAACATAATGGCAAAAATGACAAAGACATGTCACATTTCAGAGAGATGGGTGATACCTCTAACACACGAATACTTATATAAAAATTTGAAAATAAATAAGTCCTTAAAAACTGGCAAGAACTAAGATATGCATTTCACAGGAGAATCAGCACTAAAGGCAGCAGTAAGCATTTTAATGTTCACGTTCATTTTGCAGTTTTGATGTTACCCTGATGATTAGACCTGCTGTTAGATCTTCTCATTTAGCAGGTTAAGAGTAAAAGTCATATTTTACGATGGCATATTCTGAGAAGGGGTCCTCAAGCTTTGTCAGAACACCAGTGTGTTTGTGGTCCCACAAAAGAGTTAGAAATCCCTGAACTACAGGAAACAGGTAAAATAAAGATGGCACGTTTGTATCATGAAATGCTAAATGGTCATTAAAACTGATTTTGTTGGTGGAATTGTAACTCATATAGTGCAGGAAAGTGAAAGTGTTAGTTGCTGAACAGTGACTCTTTGTGACCCCATGGACTGTAGCCCACCAGGCTCCTCTGTCCATGGAATTCTCCAGGCAACAATACTGCAGTGAGTTGCCATGCCCTTTTCCAGGGGATCTTCCTGACCCAAGGATCAGCCCGAGGTCTCCAGCACTGCAGGCAGATTCTTTACCATCCGAGCCATTCTTTACCATCCGAAGCCTTCGTGTACAGAGTGTAAATTGGTGCAACCATTTAGGGGACTTTTTTTTTTTTTTCTTTGAACGCTGAATATATGCCTATCTGTGACCTAGCAATTGCACTCCTAAGCATATATGGAACAGAAATGCATACACATATTCACCAGAAAACACCTACAGCATGTTCACAGCAGTTCTAACAACCAAAACCTGAAAACATCTCCTGTGTCCATCAGCAGCCAAATGGGTAAATAAATTGTGATGTACTCAGACAGAGGAACGCTCTATGGCAGTAAGTGTGAATGAAATGTTGCTATGCACAGTGACATGAATTAATTTCATTCATATCCTGTTGAGTGAAAGAATACAGACATGAGAATACTGTATAATTCTATTATCAGTGTATAAATACTGTTCAAAGGAGCAGGCTGAATTCATGAGAAATTATAAGTCAGGATAGTGGCTTCTTTTGCAGAAGAGGCAACAGTGACTAGAAGATACTAGCGGACAGTGGGAGGTTTTCTGTAATGCTGGTAATGACCGGTTGTTTTATATTGGTACTGGATAGAAAATTAGATTCAATTTGTGAAAGCATTTTGAACGTTACACTCATAATTTTTGCATATTTTGGTTTTATGGGCTACTTGAATCAAAAGTTACTTAAATGTGATGTTGTAGAAAAATTTCAATAACATGGAAAGATAGTCATGTCATATTATATGAAACTACAGATTAATACAGGTGCAAATTGTGTGTAGAGTGTGCTGTCATTTTTTTCCTTCAGGATCATCTTGCGTGTATGCTTATAAAAGGAGATGCACAAGTGAACAATGGGAGTAATTACTTTGGGAGAGGGGGACTGGGAAAGAGATTGATTTTTCACTTTATGCTCTTTTGTAGTTTTACTTATGTTGGTAATATAATGCAGAGAAATAATGATGATGTAGATTATGATTTCATTTCTGTGAAAATAAAGGTCTGGCCCTACCCTTATCAAAATGATAACCATGTTTACCTCTGGGTGATGGGATTATGGATGATTTTTCTTTATTTTTTTTAGCATATCTATAATTTCTTAGTCTTTTAATGTGAATATAGTTTTTGTCTTTTGTTATTGTTGTTTTTTTCTTGGCCGTGCTGTGTCCTTGTGGGATCTCAGTTCCCCTACAGAGAAAGCCTGGAATCCTAACCACTAGGCCACCAGAGAACTCCCAACATGTATTTCTTATGAGAATGAGAAAGCCATTAAACTTGTTTTTGTTTGTTTTTTTGACTGCACCATGGGGCCTTTGGGATCTTAGTTCCTTGACCAGGGATTGAACTCAGGCTCAAAGCAGTGAAAATGCTGAGTCCTAGCCAATGGACTGCCAGGGAAGCTTAGCAGTATGAATGAAACGTTGCTATGCACAGTGACATGAATTAATTTCATTCATATCCTGTTGAGTGAAAGAATACAGACATGAGAATACTGTATAATTCTATTATCAGTGTATAAATACTGTTCAAAGGAGCAGGCTGAATTCATGAGAAATTATAAGTCAGGATAGTGGCTTCTTTTGCAGAAGAGGCAACAGTGACTAGAAGATACTAGCGGACAGTGGGAGGTTTTCTGTAATGCTGGTAATGACCGGTTGTTTTATATTGGTACTGGATAGAAAATTAGATTCAATTTGTGAAAGCATTTTGAACGTTACACTCATAATTTTTGCATATTTTGGTTTTATGGGCTACTTGAATCAAAAGTTACTTAAATGTGATGTTGTAGAAAAATTTCAATAACATGGAAAGATAGTCATGTCATATTATATGAAACTACAGATTAATACAGGTGCAAATTGTGTGTAGAGTGTGCTGTCATTTTTTTCCTTCAGGATCATCTTGCGTGTATGCTTATAAAAGGAGATGCACAAGTGAACAATGGGAGTAATTACTTTGGGAGAGGGGGACTGGGAAAGAGATTGATTTTTCACTTTATGCTCTTTTGTAGTTTTACTTATGTTGGTAATATAATGCAGAGAAATAATGATGATGTAGATTATGATTTCATTTCTGTGAAAATAAAGGTCTGGCCCTACCCTTATCAAAATGATAACCATGTTTACCTCTGGGTGATGGGATTATGGATGATTTTTCTTTATTTTTTTTAGCATATCTATAATTTCTTAGTCTTTTAATGTGAATATAGTTTTTGTCTTTTGTTATTGTTGTTTTTTTCTTGGCCGTGCTGTGTCCTTGTGGGATCTCAGTTCCCCTACAGAGAAAGCCTGGAATCCTAACCACTAGGCCACCAGAGAACTCCCAACATGTATTTCTTATGAGAATGAGAAAGCCATTAAACTTGTTTTTGTTTGTTTTTTTGACTGCACCATGGGGCCTTTGGGATCTTAGTTCCTTGACCAGGGATTGAACTCAGGCTCAAAGCAGTGAAAATGCTGAGTCCTAGCCAATGGACTGCCAGGGAAGCCCCTAAACTTGCTGTTGCAGTTCAGTTTCTGTCAGTGTTATTGAAATATAATTTGCATACAATTAAATGCAGTGATTTTTATGTGGACAGTTCAGTTTGACAAAGGTTGTACCATCTCGTCATGACTCAATCAAGACCCAGAGTTTCCACCCCCTAGAAAGTTTCTCCCTGTCCTCTTTCAGTCAGCCTTTCCCCCTTCTAAAGGAGCAGCCACAGATCTAATTTCTAGAACCGTCACTAAGTTTTATCTTCTCTAGAAGGTCACAGAAATGGAATTATACAGTATGGAACCTTTTGTGTCTGGCTTCTTTCACTCAGTTTGAGGTTTGAGATTGATTTATGTTTTGCGTGTATCAATCATTTATTATCATTTATGTATTTTTTGGCCACTTCTACTGATCTTTCATTCATTTATCTTTGTTCTTTGGCTTGTGTGGGCCTCCCATTGCAGTGGTCTCCCTCGTCTCAGAGCACTGGCTCTGGGCGCATGCGCTCCAGAGCTCCGGCTAGGTAGTTGGACACATCGGTCCAGCCTCTCTGTGACACATGGGATCTTCCCAGGCCAGGGATTGAACTGGCGCCCCTTGCACTGCAAGGCGGTGCCCTTATCCACTGGACCATCAGGGAAGCGCCATTATAATTTTTAAAAAATGAAAAGTAATGTCCTAAGCACTTACTGCTTCCTGACCTATATAGAGTGAGCCCTCATCCACGCAGAAAATAACCCTCCATAGCCTCTCCAGGCAAGGCTGCTGCATGCTAGCTGCTGGCTTATAGCCTCCACGTCCTGGGAGGAGAGACAGCAGTCCCCCCCACCCCACCTCACAGCAGCGCCTGTCTCAGGTGAGAGCCACCCCATGCGTTGCCATTGTTCTGCAAGTGACAGCCTCCGGGGCAAATGGAAAGCCATCAACTTGAAGGCTGTCAACTGCAGACAAGAATTCCTTTCTTTGTCAGGCTGGGTGGTCTCTGTGGCTTCGGCATCAACCTGCACAAAGATGATAAGCATCGTGTGTGCCTGCAGAAAAACTTTGCCACCACCCAGCCACTCTAACCGCACTCCTTTGTGAGGCCAGGATTAGCCTGTGCGAGGCTTCCCATGACTGTGTACAAACGTCAAATCCCAGCCCCAGGAGGGCATCCAAAGTTCGTTTAGTCCATCTCCCCATTGTGACCCCGACCACCTGCATGCTTTATGAAATATATTTGTCCCAGAATCTTAGTCACAGACACCTAGAAGTCCCCTTAAGATCTCTTGTTCAACCTTCTTGGGCTTCAAAAAAGGTTCCAGACTTTCCCAGGGTCACACAACGTAAGGACAAGAACCTCTGTCCTAGGAGGGGTTTCCCTTCCATCCGGGGTGCTCTTTCTACTCCAAGCAGATTTGGTCAATGGTCGATATCCCTGCTCGATAGTACAATGTAAAGTGTAATTTTTAACTTTGCAATGAAGAAGGGGTATGTGTGTGCATGGAATGTAAAGTACAATTTCTGACTTTCCAACGAACAAGTGTGTGTCTGTCTGTCTGTCCATCCATCCTGCTGGCTTTGCATAGGTAAAGGCTTTCTTGCACCTGTGGTGAGCACAGCAGGTTGAGTTCATTTATGGAGTAGTTTGGTGCCCTCTACTGGTTACCAGTTATACCATCACCAACAGCTACCCTTCGTGGGCACTTTCTGTGCAGGACATTCAGGAAGCGCCATTATAATTTTTAAAAAATGAAAAGTAATGTCCTAAGCACTTACTGCTTCCTGACCTATATAGAGTGAGCCCTCATCCACGCAGAAAATAACCCTCCATAGCCTCTCCAGGCAAGGCTGCTGCATGCTAGCTGCTGGCTTATAGCCTCCACGTCCTGGGAGGAGAGACAGCAGTCCCCCCCACCCCACCTCACAGCAGCGCCTGTCTCAGGTGAGAGCCACCCCATGCGTTGCCATTGTTCTGCAAGTGACAGCCTCCGGGGCAAATGGAAAGCCATCAACTTGAAGGCTGTCAACTGCAGACAAGAATTCCTTTCTTTGTCAGGCTGGGTGGTCTCTGTGGCTTCGGCATCAACCTGCACAAAAGATGATAAGCATCGTGTGTGCCTGCAGAAAAACTTTGCCACCACCCAGCCACTCTAACCGCACTCCTTTGTGAGGCCAGGATTAGCCTGTGCGAGGCTTCCCATGACTGTGTACAAACGTCAAATCCCAGCCCCAGGAGGGCATCCAAAGTTCGTTTAGTCCATCTCCCCATTGTGACCCCGACCACCTGCATGCTTTATGAAATATATTTGTCCCAGAATCTTAGTCACAGACACCTAGAAGTCCCCTTAAGATCTCTTGTTCAACCTTCTTGGGCTTCAAAAAAGGTTCCAGACTTTCCCAGGGTCACACAACGTAAGGACAAGAACCTCTGTCCTAGGAGGGGTTTCCCTTCCATCCGGGGTGCTCTTTCTACTCCAAGCAGATTTGGTCAATGGTCGATATCCCTGCTCGATAGTACAATGTAAAGTGTAATTTTTAACTTTGCAATGAAGAAGGGGTATGTGTGTGCATGGAATGTAAAGTACAATTTCTGACTTTCCAACGAACAAGTGTGTGTCTGTCTGTCTGTCCATCCATCCTGCTGGCTTTGCATAGGTAAAGGCTTTCTTGCACCTGTGGTGAGCACAGCAGGTTGAGTTCATTTATGGAGTAGTTTGGTGCCCTCTACTGGTTACCAGTTATACCATCACCAACAGCTACCCCTTCGTGGGCACTTTCTGTGCAGGACATTCAGCAAGTGCCATTACCACTAATTTCAAATCCAAAGAACAGACCTGTGGACTAGGCAGTTTTATCCTTATTTTATAGATGAGGAAATAGAGGCTCTTCAGTATTTGATATTCTTCCCAAACCGTCTGAGCCTGGATTCAAGCCCAGCCCTGGGGGACCCTGAATTCCTTCCCTGCTTCTGTGTCAGTACCACTTGTCACAATCCTGACCCTCTGTGTAGCACTTTCCCCTTAAGGTAACTTGTGCAGACCTCAAAATCTGCCAGGAGGTGGGTGTCAACTCCCTGTTCACACAGTGGGGAGGCCTGGGCTGTGACCTCAGTGATGCGTCCAGGGTTCGGGTCCAGTAAGCTCACTGCCAGCTTGCTGCCCAGGAGAGACACCCACGAGGTCCACAAAGGAGCTTCTTCCCAGGAGAGGGATTGGGTGTTCCCAACTGGGTGTTCCCACCCAGGGAACTTCCCTGTATTCCAGGCCCCAAGAGACTCAGAGATAGAGAAAACACATATTCAACTTGTACGGAATCCCACCCACTGGATTCAATAGCCCCTGGTGTGCGTGTGTAGCAGGAGTGAGTGGATGGATAGAGTGACTGAGGGTTAGAATAAGTGGTGGCAGGGGCTCTGCAGGTTGAGGCAGAGTGGGTCGAGCTGGTGTACTGAATACACTAAAGAGTTTAATTGGAAGCGTCTGTTTCTATCAGTCCCAGCAGTCCATACACAGAAATGGCTGAATTCATAGGCTTGGGCTCCGATCCCTGGATATGCAAGCAGAGTTAAGATGACCACAGCAGGGAGGTTGTAGAGGGACGTCAAGCCTGTTGATTTTCTGAACATCAGCTTGAAGAGGTAGACACTGGATGATGCCACACAGAAATCCCAACTTTCAGCTCCTCTTGAACAAAGTGGAAGGCCTGGCTTCACTGGGCCACTGCTTTCTGTCATGTCTGTCCCCACAGCCATGTCGTCGCTCCGAAATGAAGGTGACTGCTATGGAGTAGTTTGGTGCCCTCTACTGGTTACCAGTTATACCATCACCAACAGCTACCCTTCGTGGGCACTTTCTGTGCAGGACATTCAGCAAGTGCCATTACCACTAATTTCAAATCCAAAGAACAGACCTGTGGACTAGGCAGTTTTATCCTTATTTTATAGATGAGGAAATAGAGGCTCTTCAGTATTTGATATTCTTCCCAAACCGTCTGAGCCTGGATTCAAGCCCAGCCCTGGGGGACCCTGAATTCCTTCCCTGCTTCTGTGTCAGTACCACTTGTCACAATCCTGACCCTCTGTGTAGCACTTTCCCCTTAAGGTAACTTGTGCAGACCTCAAAATCTGCCAGGAGGTGGGTGTCAACTCCCTGTTCACACAGTGGGGAGGCCTGGGCTGTGACCTCAGTGATGCGTCCAGGGTTCGGGTCCAGTAAGCTCACTGCCAGCTTGCTGCCCAGGAGAGACACCCACGAGGTCCACAAAGGAGCTTCTTCCCAGGAGGGGGATTGGGTGTTCCCAACTGGGTGTTCCCACCCAGGGAACTTCCCTGTATTCCAGGCCCCAAGAGACTCAGAGATAGAGAAAACACATATTCAACTTGTACGGAATCCCACCCACTGGATTCAATAGCCCCTGGTGTGCGTGTGTAGCAGGAGTGAGTGGATGGATAGAGTGACTGAGGGTTAGAATAAGTGGTGGCAGGGGCTCTGCAGGTTGAGGCAGAGTGGGTCGAGCTGGTGTACTGAATACACTAAAGAGTTTAATTGGAAGCGTCTGTTTCTATCAGTCCCAGCAGTCCATACACAGAAATGGCTGAATTCATAGGCTTGGGCTCCGATCCCTGGATATGCAAGCAGAGTTAAGATGACCACAGCAGGGAGGTTGTAGAGGGACGTCAAGCCTGTTGATTTTCTGAACATCAGCTTGAAGAGGTAGACACTGGATGATGCCACACAGAAATCCCAACTTTCAGCTCCTCTTGAACAAAGTGGAAGGCCTGGCTTCACTGGGCCACTGCTTTCTGTCATGTCTGTCCCCCCACAGCCATGTCGTCGCTCCGGAAATGAAGGTGACTGGGATGCCATTTCTCATTGCACATTGCTATTTATTATTATAAAAACAAAACCAGGGCTTCCGTGGTGGTCCAGTGGGTAAGGACACTGCCTTGCAGTGCAAGGGGTGCCGGTTCGATCCCTGACCTGGGAAGATCCCATGTGCCGCGGAGCGGCTGGACCGATGTGTCCAATTACCGAGCCGGAGCTCTGGAGCGCATGCGCCCAGAGCCGGTGCTCTGCGACAACAGAGGCCACCGCGATGGGAGGCCCTCAAGGGCCAAAGAACAAGGATGGATGAAAATAGACAAATGAAAGACCAATGGAAATGGCCTGCCCGGCCAACCCCCTCCCTCCCCAAAATAATAATAAAGCTTAAATATTAAAAAAGAAAACAAACAAACAAAACCAAAACCACTTTTTAGTTCTTTCTGAAAAAGGAAAAATAAAGGGCCAGGTCATTTGTTTTAAGAAAATGAGGTCCAACATATTTATCTGTGAAAGTGAAGAAACTTGTCTATGTTCGAAAGGCAGGCACTCAACTGACTCTACTGTTTTCCTTGCCAGCTTGGACTCCAGGACCACTTGAACGTGCTGCCTTCTGTAGGTCTTCGGTGACTCCTTGTTCCTGCTCTGTGGACCTCAGGTCTGACTCTCCCCCTATTGCCACTTGGGTCTCCAGCTCCTGAGATGAGAGACCCCTGGAGCTGCTGTGAGTGTGGTCCGGGGTCTCATGGTGTGCGGTAAGAAGCTGTCCTGCCCGGTGAGGCTGCTGCCCATGTGCAGTTGAGATCCGATAAAGGCCTGGCCGACCACACTGATGCCTCGACCCAGGGAAGCCCTTTGGGGACGTAGCGCCTTGATCACGACTTTTCTGAACGGGCCTCCCTCCCAGCGCTTTCTTCCTAGCCCCTGCCTCCCCGTCCTGGCCACATGGATGGTGCTCTGATTCCTGGAGTGTTGTTCAGACCTGGGCACATGCTTTCAGTGTGATCTGAGTGGCTCAGTCAGCAAGACAGACATCTCCTCAGTTCAGACATCAGCTTGAAGAGGTAGACACATGATGCCAAAACCCTTCAGCTCCTCTTGAACAAAGGGGAAGGCCTGGCTTCACTGGGCCACTGCTTTCTGTCATGTCTGTCCCCACAGCCATGTCGCTCCGGAAATGAAGGTGACTGGGATGCCATTTCTCATTGCACATTGCTATTTATTATTATAAAAACAAAACCAGGGCTTCCGTGGTGGTCCAGTGGGTAAGGACACTGCCTTGCAGTGCAAGGGGTGCCGGTTCGATCCCTGACCTGGGAAGATCCCATGTGCCGCGGAGCGGCTGGACCGATGTGTCCAATTACCGAGCCGGAGCTCTGGAGCGCATGCGCCCAGAGCCGGTGCTCTGCGACAACAGAGGCCACCGCGATGGGAGGCCCTCAAGGGCCAAAGAACAAGGATGGATGAAAATAGACAAATGAAAGACCAATGGAAATGGCCTGCCCGGCCAACCCCCTCCCTCCCCACCCCCCCAAAATAATAATAAAGCTTAAATATTAAAAAAGAAAACAAACAAACAAAACCAAAACCACTTTTTAGTTCTTTCTGAAAAAGGAAAAATAAAGGGCCAGGTCATTTGTTTTAAGAAAATGAGGTCCAACATATTTATCTGTGAAAGTGAAGAAACTTGTCTATGTTCGAAAGGCAGGCACTCAACTGACTCTACTGTTTTCCTTGCCAGCTTGGACTCCAGGACCACTTGAACGTGCTGCCTTCTGTAGGTCTTCGGTGACTCCTTGTTCCTGCTCTGTGGACCTCAGGTCTGACTCTCCCCCTATTGCCACTTGGGTCTCCAGCTCCTGAGATGAGAGACCCCTGGAGCTGCTGTGAGTGTGGTCCGGGGTCTCATGGTGTGCGGTAAGAAGCTGTCCTGCCCGGTGAGGCTGCTGCCCATGTGCAGTTGAGATCCGATAAAGGCCTGGCCGACCACACTGATGCCTCGACCCAGGGAAGCCCTTTGGGGACGTAGCGCCTTGATCACGACTTTTCTGAACGGGCCTCCCTCCCAGCGCTTTCTTCCTAGCCCCTGCCTCCCCGTCCTGGCCACATGGATGGTGCTCTGATTCCTGGAGTGTTGTTCAGACCTGGGCACATGCTTTCAGTGTGATCTGAGTGGCTCAGTCAGCAAGACAGACATCTCCCTCAGTTCAGACATCCTGCTTTTATATTCTTGTCATGTCAGATCACATCACCTCTTTGTATCAGTCACATCACATGTTGGTCCCTCCGGAGTCTGTGAGACATCAAGACCTTCAGAGTGTACTTTCATGAACCCTTCTCAAGAGAGTTCTACCCCTGCCCTAACTGAAAATCATAGACAGTGAAGGTTGAACAGGAAGGAGATCGGCTAATTTCCCACTTACCCAGAAAAAGACCACTTCGTCAAACACCCTGACAAAACTGTTGAAATGAGGAAGTTTCCACTAACACACGTAATATTCTACTCATAGTTCTGCTCCTCCAAGAATGGATCTTTACTTTGTAAAACAAACAAAAAACCCCAAACACACATTAACATCCTTCCTAACTTAATATCATTCATACATTTGATTAGTACAATTTCTACATTTTCACATCAGTTAGTATCACATTTTAGATATTCTGCTTACCAGAGTCACTCATTATCTAGAAAACTTAGAAAATACAAAAGCATAAAGGCAACAGTGAAAAACTCTGGGATATGTACAATATATAAAGAATACTTACAATTCCATAATGAAAAGGCAAATAATCAATTTTAAAATGGGCAAAGGACTTGAACAGACATTTCTCCAAAGAAGATATGCAAATGATCAATATGTGCATGAGAAAATTGTCCACATAATCCTTAAGGAAATGGAAATCAGAGGAGATCCTTGAGAGGAGGAGAGGAGGATCTTGAGAGGAGGCTCGTTAATTCATTGCTGTATTCCTGGTCCTCAGCACAGGACCTCACTTGGAGTTTGGGGTCTTAAAGTTGCCGATTGAATGTATCTATAAATGAAAGAATGAGTGAGTGTACGAACAAAAGAATTGCAGGGAGAGAAACAGTCCAGAAGCAAGAGGAATGCAGGACCAGCCTAGAAGATAGGAAGACAGAGCAGTCTGTGTAAAGCATAAAGTTCAATGAAAATTCATGGAAGGTAAGTCCCCGCAAAGGCAGTTGGAACAGGTGATGGGGATTAGATGCAGGCTTGGGGTCAAATGATTTTTGAGCAAGTGGTTAAGGATGTACTTTGTTTTAGGTGGGGGTGCCATACTGTGAAGCTTGTGGGATCTTAGTTCCCCAACCAGGGATTGAACCCAGGCCCTCAGCAGTGAAAGCGCATGGAGTCCTAAGCACTGGATTGCCAAGGAATTCCCTAAAGCTGTGCCTTAGAAAAATGAAGCTGTATGTCCAAATATAAGATGGGTCAGAAGGGTCAGTGTGGAGGCTGGTAGACCTATTTAGAGGCTGTTCAGGCAAAAGACAATGGGAGCTGAACTAGGCCAGCAGAAGTGGGACCAGCGAAGAGATGGAAGCCAGAGACACGCAGTTTCCACACGTTATAAAAACTGTAAAAACAAGTATATCTGTGGACACCTAGTCAACAGAACTCCAGCTATTAGAGGAAGTCCTTGCCAATAGCATTTCAGAGGAAGTACTTGCCAGGTTTGTGGTCTGAGGTTGCAACCACGCTTTTTATAAAGGTAATTGAAAGGAAAACAAAACCCCCATTGGGGGTAGTAAGAAAAAAGGGGAACACAAGGCGATCACCCCATTATGTAGATTGGGGTTCATCCGTATGATGAATGAGCTCTGGACCACATTCATCCTCCTTTGGCCTGAGTTAAGACTGGCAACAATAACTCTCAAACCAGGCTTCAGACAGAGACAGCCCTGTTTGTTTCAGAAGATATGCAAATGATCAATATGTGCAGAAAATTGTCCACATAATCCTTAAGGAAATGGAAATCAGAGGAGATCCTTGAGGAGGAGAGGAGGATCTTGAGAGGAGGCTCGTTAATTCATTGCTGTATTCCTGGTCCTCAGCACAGGACCTCACTTGGAGTTTGGGGTCTTAAAGTTGCCGATTGAATGTATCTATAAATGAAAGAATGAGTGAGTGTACGAACAAAAGAATTGCAGGGAGAGAAACAGTCCAGAAGCAAGAGGAATGCAGGACCAGCCTAGAAGATAGGAAGACAGAGCAGTCTGTGTAAAGCATAAAGTTCAATGAAAATTCATGGAAGGTAAGTCCCCGCAAAGGCAGTTGGAACAGGTGATGGGGATTAGATGCAGGCTTGGGGTCAAATGATTTTTGAGCAAGTGGTTAAGGATGTACTTTGTTTTAGGTGGGGGTGCCATACTGTGAAGCTTGTGGGATCTTAGTTCCCCAACCAGGGATTGAACCCAGGCCCTCAGCAGTGAAAGCGCATGGAGTCCTAAGCACTGGATTGCCAAGGAATTCCCTAAAGCTGTGCCTTAGAAAAATGAAGCTGTATGTCCAAATATAAGATGGGTCAGAAGGGTCAGTGTGGAGGCTGGTAGACCTATTTAGAGGCTGTTCAGGCAAAAGACAATGGGAGCTGAACTAGGCCAGCAGAAGTGGGACCAGCGAAGAGATGGAAGCCAGAGACACGCAGTTTCCACACGTTATAAAAACTGTAAAAACAAGTATATCTGTGGACACCTAGTCAACAGAACTCCAGCTATTAGAGGAAGTCCTTGCCAATAGCATTTCAGAGGAAGTACTTGCCAGGTTTGTGGTCTGAGGTTGCAACCACGCTTTTTATAAAGGTAATTGAAAGGAAAACAAAACCCCCATTGGGGGTAGTAAGAAAAAAGGGGAACACAAGGCGATCACCCCATTATGTAGATTGGAGTTCATCCGTATGATGAATGAGCTCTGGACCACATTCATCCTCCTTTGGCCTGAGTTAAGACTGGCAACAATAACTCTCAAACCAGGCTTCAGACAGAGACAGCCCTGTTTGTTTCAAGCCACGAGGGGTATTGCAAGGACCACATATTTGGGTATCAACAATGTAGGGTATTGTAGGGTATTGCAAGGACCTGGTTTCTCATTCTAGCTCTGCACTAACTCAGGCACAATGAGTACTCATGGAGAAGTAAGAAGACAACCTTCTGTTAATAACGTTGAGACTTAGAGTTTAGTGGTTGAGAATATTAATACCAGGGCTGGGCTGTGCCTGGTGAACTCAGCTCTGTCACTAGCTTCTGACGTTAAACAGATTATTTAACATGTCTGTGCCTTAGCTATCTCATCTATAACCTGGGATGAGTGAATATGATCATTGAGTAGCTATGAAAATTAATAAATTTAAATTATTATACTATATCAGAAGCATCATAGAAGTGTTTACTCTTGTTATTATTGCAAAAAATAATGGCCAAAACTAGGCACCCATGGAGTGGGCTGTTTCAAAGTAGAGTGTCTACAGTTTCCACAGGTGTATAAATACTAGAACTGACATGGTCATTGGGTTCAGATTTGAGTTTTCAGCACTGGTGAGACATGTGAGTAGGTTTATTCAGTATTAGTCATTCCATGTATTTAATTCCACAAACATTTAGTCGGCAGCTCCTCTGTGCAGGCACTGTGCTGGTGATCCTGGAATGCACCAGAGAGTCGCAGCTCTTGAGGACCTGATGATTTAGTTAAGGAGGCAGGTAGGTATCATGTCTTGTGTGCAGGAACCGTAACACCAGCATACGTGAGGTTCACAGGAGCCCAAGGAAGGAGACAGGGCTGGTTTCCTGGAAGGGCCAGTAAGAAGCAAGGTCCCTTGGGCCACGTTCAGGACCTGGGGAATGCAGAGAGGGAGCTCTGCCCTTGCTGGTCAGTGGGTGACTGGATTTTGGCTTTCAGCACTGATACTCACCTTTCCTAGGTCCTGTCCTTAGCTGAATCATTTGGACACTCTTAAGTCATTATTGCTTCTGGAAAGAATATTGTTGTGAGTCTTTAATAAGGTGTTTTCTAAATCCCTTTACACATACATTTTATTGATCAAGGTTCCAATATGATGGTTTTACCTCAGTCACCTTTCCTTTTGGTTCAGGGAGGTTGAAATCTTTTCAACTTTTCCAGAAGGGTGTCAGCCACAGCTAAAAGAGACTGCATGTTCTAGATTACTAAAGCAATACAGTATTCCTGCGTGCTCATCCCAGACATTCGCTCACCTTGGTGTGCTCCTTACTACGGATGTTCTCCTATTGGGAATTTATCCCAGTGATGTTCAAAGTGACCACATTAAGAGGTAAACGCCAGAAATTGAGGGAAAATGAAAATAGAAAAGAAAGGCACATACGTGTACTGTTTACTAGATAATAAAGACAAATATGTTCAGGGCCTTAGCTATCTCATCTATAACCTGGGATGAGTGAATATGATCATTGAGTAGCTATGAAAATTAATAAATTTAAATTATTATACTATATCAGAAGCATCATAGAAGTGTTTACTCTTGTTATTATTGCAAAAAATAATGGCCAAAACTAGGCACCCATGGAGTGGGCTGTTTCAAAGTAGAGTGTCTACAGTTTCCACAGGTGTATAAATACTAGAACTGACATGGTCATTGGGTTCAGATTTGAGTTTTCAGCACTGGTGAGACATGTGAGTAGGTTTATTCAGTATTAGTCATTCCATGTATTTAATTCCACAAACATTTAGTCGGCAGCTCCTCTGTGCAGGCACTGTGCTGGTGATCCTGGAATGCACCAGAGAGTCGCAGCTCTTGAGGACCTGATGATTTAGTTAAGGAGGCAGGTAGGTATCATGTCTTGTGTGCAGGAACCGTAACACCAGCATACGTGAGGTTCACAGGAGCCCAAGGAAGGAGACAGGGCTGGTTTCCTGGAAGGGCCAGTAAGAAGCAAGGTCCCTTGGGCCACGTTCAGGACCTGGGGAATGCAGAGGGAGCTCTGCCCTTGCTGGTCAGTGGGTGACTGGATTTTGGCTTTCAGCACTGATACTCACCTTTCCTAGGTCCTGTCCTTAGCTGAATCATTTGGACACTCTTAAGTCATTATTGCTTCTGGAAAGAATATTGTTGTGAGTCTTTAATAAGGTGTTTTCTAAATCCCTTTACACATACATTTTATTGATCAAGGTTCCAATATGATGGTTTTACCTCAGTCACCTTTCCTTTTGGTTCAGGGAGGTTGAAATCTTTTCAACTTTTCCAGAAGGGTGTCAGCCACAGCTAAAAGAGACTGCATGTTCTAGATTACTAAAGCAATACAGTATTCCTGCGTGCTCATCCCAGACATTCGCTCACCTTGGTGTGCTCCTTACTACGGATGTTCTCCTATTGGGAATTTATCCCAGTGATGTTCAAAGTGACCACATTAAGAGGTAAACGCCAGAAATTGAGGGAAAATGAAAATAGAAAAGAAAGGCACATACGTGTACTGTTTACTAGATAATAAAGACAAATATGTTCACTTCCTGTCCTCTCAGGCATGAATAACCCTAGTAATGCTCTCAGAGAGGAGGCCTATCAGGAAACACTACCGACTTTCTCGTTCCCCTTCCTGGCTTCCAGTCTTACCTGCCTGCTCTTTGTTAACCTTTGCTAGGGCTCTCAGTTCTTCCTCTGCTTTGTTAATCACCACTCCCCTACTTCAGCCAGGGTCAGAGTTGCTCTGGGAGGTGGGAGGCACAAAGCAGGAAGATGGGTATAGTCACAGGTTTCTCCAGACGCCAAATGGGGAGAAGTAAGAACACATTCACTTGTCTGTTTTCCTTTTGTGCCCCCACCAAGATGACTCAGCCGCTGTGCTCCAGGCATGCCCTGCAGCCTGTATGCGATGGACAGATCGGGGCATGTACTTTTCTTTTCCTTAAAGGAGGAGACTTGGTTTAGCTTGGTTGAGGCCTCAGCTAACAATTCAGATCCAGTTACACGAAACTTGCTAACAAAGGTCAGGAAGCCCAAGGACAGGGAGTTACTGGTAAAAGGAAACCTAACAGATTATCAAGAGTTAACATGATACCAGGGCGGGTACATCCTCTGAGCTATGGTCCCTGTCCTTCAGTATTCAAGCTTGGAGTGCTTTGTTGGGGAGGAGGTTCTAGGGGCTAATTATTCTCTAAAGGTTACCTTGGGAGAGAATTGTTACCCTGTCCTACAGAAATACTGCAGTCTCACAGGCTCTTTGTTTAGTTGCTCACGGTGTCTTGACTCTTTGTGACCCCATGCTTCCCTGTCTTTCACATCTCCCGGAGGTTGCTCAAACTCATGTCCACTGAGGCTCTTAGAAATGCGGAGAGTCTAGAGGGGTCATTTAGGGTGCGGATGCTCAAAGGGTGCTGCCCATTAGAATCATAAGGATTGAGGATAGATAGGGTGCTTTGTAAAATCCTAATACCCAGATTCCACCCCTGACCGATAACATCAGAGGTGTGCTCCTTACTACGGATGTTCTCCTTTTTTCCCAGTGATGTTCAAAGTGACCACATTAAGAGGTAAACGCCAGAAATTGAGGAAAATGAAAATAGAAAAGAAAGGCACATACGTGTACTGTTTACTAGATAATAAAGACAAATATGTTCACTTCCTGTCCTCTCAGGCATGAATAACCCTAGTAATGCTCTCAGAGAGGAGGCCTATCAGGAAACACTACCGACTTTCTCGTTCCCCTTCCTGGCTTCCAGTCTTACCTGCCTGCTCTTTGTTAACCTTTGCTAGGGCTCTCAGTTCTTCCTCTGCTTTGTTAATCACCACTCCCCTACTTCAGCCAGGGTCAGAGTTGCTCTGGGAGGTGGGAGGCACAAAGCAGGAAGATGGGTATAGTCACAGGTTTCTCCAGACGCCAAATGGGGAGAAGTAAGAACACATTCACTTGTCTGTTTTCCTTTTGTGCCCCCACCAAGATGACTCAGCCGCTGTGCTCCAGGCATGCCCTGCAGCCTGTATGCGATGGACAGATCGGGGCATGTACTTTTCTTTTCCTTAAAGGAGGAGACTTGGTTTAGCTTGGTTGAGGCCTCAGCTAACAATTCAGATCCAGTTACACGAAACTTGCTAACAAAGGTCAGGAAGCCCAAGGACAGGGAGTTACTGGTAAAAGGAAACCTAACAGATTATCAAGAGTTAACATGATACCAGGGCGGGTACATCCTCTGAGCTATGGTCCCTGTCCTTCAGTATTCAAGCTTGGAGTGCTTTGTTGGGGAGGAGGTTCTAGGGGCTAATTATTCTCTAAAGGTTACCTTGGGAGAGAATTGTTACCCTGTCCTACAGAAATACTGCAGTCTCACAGGCTCTTTGTTTAGTTGCTCACGGTGTCTTGACTCTTTGTGACCCCATGCTTCCCTGTCTTTCACATCTCCCGGAGGTTGCTCAAACTCATGTCCACTGAGGCTCTTAGAAATGCGGAGAGTCTAGAGGGGTCATTTAGGGTGCGGATGCTCAAAGGGTGCTGCCCATTAGAATCATAAGGATTGAGGATAGATAGGGTGCTTTGTAAAATCCTAATACCCAGATTCCACCCCTGACCGATAACATCAGACTCTGTTTTTTAAATTGCCGAGGTGCTTTCAGGGTACAGCCAAGTTTGAGAGCCTGTGGGCCTGACCCTTACTATTGGACCTGTGGTTGGTGGAGCTGCTCATTAGAAATGCTTAGCCAGAGTCCCACCATGGACCTACTGAATCAGAATCCGCATTTTAAGAGGATCACCAGGTAACTCATAGGTGCATTACAATTTGAGAAGCAGTTACTTTTCTTTAGACACTGGACTTCAGACACTTTTTTTTTGGTGCCCAAATTCTGTCTACCCACGGGAGCTGTACAGTAGCTTCTCCCTGAGAGGGGCTCTCACACTCTGGTTGGCCAGGGTGTCACACCTGGGTGGATTCATTAACTTCCATTACCTGCTTAGGCCCGGTCAGAATTTGAATTTTTAAAAAACTTATTATAAGAGAAAATTGACCATTAGTAACACGCAGTACATTCACAGTGTTGTGAAGCCATCACAGAAGAACATTTTCATCACCCAGAAGGAAACTCCACACTAGTTAAGCAATCACTTCTCATCTCCTTCTCACCTTGGTCCCTGGCAACCACTAATATGCTTTTTTGTTACTATGGGTTTGCTTATTCCAAATGTTTCATATAAAAGAAATGCATAATATTTTCAAGGGTCATCCATGCTGTAGCAGGTGTCGGTACTTCCTTTTTATGGCTGAATTATTTTCCTTGGATGGCTATGCCACATTTTGTTTATCTGTTTATCATTTGATGGACATTTGGGTGGGTTCAGTCTTTGGTTGTTGTGTATAGTGTACCATGAACATTTGTAGGCAAGTCTTTGTGTGAACTCCTGTTTTCAGTCTTTGAGGACTTCAACTCTTTCCACTCAGGTGTGAAATTGCTGACTTATATGGTAATTCTATATGTTTAGCTTTTTGAAGGATAGCCAAACTGCTGTCGGCAGCATTGTTTTACATCCCCACTTGCAATGTATGAGGATTCCAAATTTTCCACATCCTAGCCAACACTTGTTATTTTCTCTCTCTCTCTTTTTTTTTTTTTTTGGTAATTTCTTATTTCTTTATTTATGGCTGTTCTAGATTTTCACTGCTGCCACAGGCTCTTTTCTAGTTGCAGGGAGTGGGGGCTACTCTCTAGTTAAGGTGAGCAGGTTTCTCGTTGCTGTGACTTCTCTTGTTGTGGAACTCGGGCTCTAGGGCACATGGGATTCAGTAGTTGTGGCTCATGGGCTCAATAGTTGCGGCTCTGAGGCTCTAGAGCACGGACTCAATAGTTGTGGCTCACAGGCTTAGTTGCTCCTTAACATGTGGTATCTTCCTGGATCAGGGATTGAAACCGTGTCTCCTGCGCTGGCAGGTGAACTCTTCACCACTGAGCTACCGGGGAATCCCCAATTGTTATTTTCTCTTTTCTTTTTCCTCTTAATTCTAACCATGTAATGGGTATGAAATTGTGTCTCACTTCACTTTGGATCTGCTGTTGTTCATTTGCATTTCACTAATGATGAGTATCTTTTCATGTGCTTGTTTAGCCATTCGTATATCTTGTTTAGAAAAATATGTAAGTCCTTTGCTCTTTTACAAACTGTTATTTATCTTTTTGTTATTTAGTTGTAAGAATTCCCTTTTCAGATACAGGTATCCCTGGCTTTTCAAGTTTACTTGATCTCATTTAGCTTTTATGAAAGACCTTCACTAGGTTTTGTTTCTGCAGTTTTTTAAAGAATAATTTTTTTGGAGTACAGTTGCTCTATAATGTTATGTTAGTTTCTGCAAAGTGAATTAGCTATACATATACATATATCCTGTCTTTTGTTTTTTTTTTAATTTCCTTCCCATTTAGGTGCTTTAGCAGAGCACTGAGTTCCCTGCGCTATACAGTAGCACATTAGTTAATCATTAGTTATCTATTTTATACACAGTTGTGTATATTTGTCCATAGCAATCTCCCAGTTCATCCCTCCCCTTTCCCCACTTGGTATCCATACACTTGTTCTCTGCACCTGTGTCATATTTGTTTTGGAATTAGCCATTATAGAGGCAGCGCACTTTGAGAGAGTGACACCAACAAGCTCCTTCCCTTGGAACTACCCTCAGCATCTTAGTATCTAGTGATGATAGATAGCTTTGAACGGTCTCTGAACATCTGTGACTTATCTTCATTTGTTTTGTGCATATGCATTCACTAACAAGATGTGTGCTAAGCTAATGGCATCTTTCCTTTATGGCACTTTGACTTACAAAATGTTTCTTGGGAATCTCTACTTTTGGGTAGGGGACATAAAGACCTGCATATGGTTTACAAATATTTCCTCCCGTTCTGTGAGTTGTCTTTCACTTTTTCTTTTTTCTTTTTTTAAAAAATTTTTCCGCCTCTTTTATTGTTTTTTTTTTTTTTTTTTAAAGATTTATTTATTTTGGGCGGGGGTCGGGTTGGGGAGGGAGGGGAGCGGGTGGGCCACTTCTATTGGTCTTTCATTTCTCCATTTTCATCCGTCTTTGTTCTTTGGCTCCTGTGGGCCTCCCATCGCGGTGGTGTCTGTTGTTGCAGAGCGCCGGCTCTGGGCGCATGCGCTCCAGAGCTCCGGCTCGGTGATTGGACACATCGGTCCAGGCACTCCGCAGCACGTGGGATCTTCCCGGGCCAGGGATCGTACTGGTGCCCTCTTGCAGTGCAAGGCGGACTCTACCCACTGGACCACGAGGGAAACCCCTGTCTTTCATTTTCTTGATAGTGTCCACTGATGAACAAAAGTTTTAAAATTTTGATGAAGTTAAATTTATCTAATTTTTCCTTTGTTGATTGTGCTTTTGGTGTCATAGAATTTGAGATTTTATCACCTGGACAAAAGGAATCTGAGGGGAAAAGGAGTAAGGATGCTTGAGATCTCTGTCTCTGGTTCAACCAGAAAAACCTCAGCATTTATCTGGTTAATATAAGGTATTCTAACTTGAATATACATACAATTGATAGATTGTGCTAATTTATGCTTCTCAAACTTTAATCATTGAATATTAGCGGGAAATCGCAGTATGCCAGCTCGCTCTAAAACGTAGTCCCAATGTAGTAATTAGAACTTAATGTTTGCAGGCTTCAGTTAAGTTTTACTTGTAATAAATAAAAAGCATACACTTTAAGAAAATCATACAATGTTTCTTTTGCTACATTTGCCACACTTCTAGGAAGTCAGGATTTGGCTCAAATCCCAATCCACTGTCTGCTTGGTGGCAGCTCATCCACACTGAAGAAATGGTCTAGGAAAAGATAGCCGAGCGCACGCATACCAGCTTTGGGTACCTGGTGCTGCATCCGCATGATGTCACACAGCAAGTGAGAGTTTAAACCCAGGTGTTCTCGTTTCAACTCTAAGACTGGCGTGAGGTGTATTGAGACCCGTCATGTACTGATCTCTCTTGGCACTACTGCTATTAGCTGCCATCATTTTTTAAAAACTTTGTATCACTATGTGCTAGGCATTGTGCTGAATGGCTACATCTAATCTTCCCAACAACCCTGGAAGTGGTTCTGTGATTATCCTCCTTTTACTACTGGAGAAACTGAAGTCAGGTTAAAGAACTAGCTGAAGTCGCGCAGACGGCAACCGTCAGAGATAGGATTTAACCCAAGTCTGGCTCTAAAGCCCATAGGCTAAACCAGCAAGAGAAACGATTGTTTTAAAGATTAATCAGGCTCTGATCATTTTTCTGTGCACCGCCGCTTGAGCTCGATTACACACCCGACTGAGTCCTCGCGCCGACGCCTGCGCAGACTCCACCCACCGCCCCGCTTTCTTCTCCAGCCGAGCAGGTGCGCTCCCTGTCGGAGGCTGCGCTGTGGAGCCGGCGCGGAGGACCTGGGTACGCTGAGCAGCGCCAGTGCGCTTGCGCGGAACGAGAGCCACTCCCCTCTGGTTTGGTTGGAGATGGCGGCCGCCGGGGAAGCTTCGTCGGAGCTGGCGGCTTCAGAACAACCAGCGGAGCTGTCCGCCTCAATGCGGGCGAGCATCGAGCGGAAGCGGCAGCGGGCGTTGATGCTGCGCCAGGCCCGGCTGGCAGCCCGGCCTTACCCAGCGACGGCGGCTGCAACTACTGGAGGTTTGGGCCCTGGTGGCGCCTGCCCCTTCTCTTTCCTGGGGGGCCGGGGGCTGTGTCCTGGGTGTAGCGTCCACTCCTCTCGTGTATGCGCGCAGACCCTCCTGTTGTTCCTGGGTTAATCCGCTCAACGGAGCTTGTCACTATCCAAGACCACAGGACTCCCAGCCCTGACCTTTCCTCCCTGCACCTGGGTGGTGCAGCTGCCGACCTTAGTTTGGGGATGCAACCTCCCTCGCTGTCGGGAAGTGCCAGCCAGTGTCTCAGCTCTCCCTCTAGGCTCTCTTCCCGCAGCTTCCACCAGTCCCAGGGGATTGGCTTTGTGTAAAGCTTTTAAACCTCGTAACACGTTTGAGTAGTGGTCCTGCACCAGCTCCTTCATCCATGCATGTAACAGGGTCCTGGGAGCAGACAGACACTACTAGCTTACTGCCTTCGTGGGGCTGATCAACTCTTTTATTAGACGGGCCCATCATTTTTAAAAATTTTTTGTATCACTATGTGCTAGGCATTGTGCTGAATGGCTACATCTAATCTTCCCAACAACCCTGGAAGTGGTTCTGTGATTATCCTCCTTTTACTACTGGAGAAACTGAAGTCAGGTTAAAGAACTAGCTGAAGTCGCGCAGACGGCAACCGTCAGAGATAGGATTTAACCCAAGTCTGGCTCTAAAGCCCATAGGCTAAACCAGCAAGAGAAACGATTGTTTTAAAGATTAATCAGGCTCTGATCATTTTTCTGTGCACCGCCGCTTGAGCTCGATTACACACCCGACTGAGTCCTCGCGCCGACGCCTGCGCAGACTCCACCCACCGCCCCGCTTTCTTCTCCAGCCGAGCAGGTGCGCTCCCTGTCGGAGGCTGCGCTGTGGAGCCGGCGCGGAGGACCTGGGTACGCTGAGCAGCGCCAGTGCGCTTGCGCGGAACGAGAGCCACTCCCCTCTGGTTTGGTTGGAGATGGCGGCCGCCGGGGAAGCTTCGTCGGAGCTGGCGGCTTCAGAACAACCAGCGGAGCTGTCCGCCTCAATGCGGGCGAGCATCGAGCGGAAGCGGCAGCGGGCGTTGATGCTGCGCCAGGCCCGGCTGGCAGCCCGGCCTTACCCAGCGACGGCGGCTGCAACTACTGGAGGTTTGGGCCCTGGTGGCGCCTGCCCCTTCTCTTTCCTGGGGGGCCGGGGGCTGTGTCCTGGGTGTAGCGTCCACTCCTCTCGTGTATGCGCGCAGACCCTCCTGTTGTTCCTGGGTTAATCCGCTCAACGGAGCTTGTCACTATCCAAGACCACAGGACTCCCAGCCCTGACCTTTCCTCCC
Organism: Tragulus kanchil; assembly: GCA_022376925.1. Taxonomy (NCBI): domain Eukaryota; kingdom Metazoa; phylum Chordata; class Mammalia; order Artiodactyla; family Tragulidae; genus Tragulus; species Tragulus kanchil. The sequence continues at coordinate 45,175,088 of JAIOJX010000023.1, forward strand.
TGCACCTGGGTGGTGCAGCTGCCGACCTTAGTTTGGGGATGCAACCTCCCTCGCTGTCGGGAAGTGCCAGCCAGTGTCTCAGCTCTCCCTCTAGGCTCTCTTCCCGCAGCTTCCACCAGTCCCAGGGGATTGGCTTTGTGTAAAGCTTTTAAACCTCGTAACACGTTTGAGTAGTGGTCCTGCACCAGCTCCTTCATCCATGCATGTAACAGGGTCCTGGGAGCAGACAGACACTACTAGCTTACTGCCTTCGTGGGGCTGAGTGGCTCCTGTTGGCTTCACGTTTTTCAGATTGGCTGATTTGATTCAAAGAGCTAACCTGGAAAATAGGGTAGGGCTTGGCTTCCCTGTTCTCCTGAGGTGATCATTGAGGATCAGAAAAAGAAAGGAGGTTTGCTCAGGTTCCTCCCAGTAAGTGCAAAGTCTTGTCAGGACTAGAACTCGGGTCATCTGACCTTGGGTTCAGGGCCTTTGCTTACTAACCCACAGCCTCTGCTCTACTAGGCATCTCTCTCACCTTTGCTGTTTGCCTTTCGTTTTTTTCTGTTTTCTTAGAGCAGACTTTGGCTGCCTCTTTGTCCATTTGCCTATCATGTATGTGTCTATTGTGTAATTCTCCAGTGGAGTCAGCTAATAATTTTCTTAAGGGAAATAGTTTGACTGACATCTGGTTCTTCAAAACTACGGCTGTAATGTGAAGCACATGTGTTCCTAAATCTGTGTCCATACTGCGTGAGCAGGTGAGCTCGGTCAGAGCTGTGTCATCTGCTTATGCCGCTTAGAGGGAAGGAAGCGGGAGAAGAGCTCGCTGCGCGTCTAGATTCATTCGTATTGACCCAGAATCTGCACATTTCAAACACTTTTATTGGTTCTGGTCTCATCCTTTCCGCTTTATGTGGTTTTCTTTTATCCCTTTTCCAACTTTCAGCATTCTAAGGCCAGGACAGAAAGTTCTTCATCTGCACTGGTTAATTCATATTCACGATTACATAAAGGTTTCTAGATGTGTACTACATGGCTGTGGAACAGGAGTGCAACACAGAGCATAAACAGATCTTAAATGTCTGATCATAGAAAGCAAGGTAGCAGGAGTATCTTGTAAGATTTTGTAAGTGTTTACTAAAGAATTGTGTTGTTATAGCATTGTATACAACCTGCCGTGCTTCAAGAGTTATGTGCTGAGATTTTTAATCTTTGTAGTACTTTTATTTCCATATGTACAGTTTTCATAGTCTGTGTGTGCTATGGTGTACGCCGTGAAAAAGACTGAGCAGAACTTGCTTAGACTGTGTTGCTCAGAGTAGTGCTTAGGGCCTGCGAAAACAACAAGGCGTAGCACTAGAGAGCAGTCCTGGCCTTGTCCAGGATCCTGTTCAAATCATGGTCCTGATAACCCCAGCCTCCTTTCTTCTTAATTCTTATTAAACTAATCATTTGGTATACTATTCAAAATCAAGATCGTATTTTGGTACATTCATCCATTTCTATCCACTCAGTAAATATTTATGAAATGCTTAACTATTTTTCAAAATTATGGAGACAGAAGCACTCAGTCTAATGCAGGGAATTGGTGATAGAGTGAAATATGAGAATTACTGATAACTGTAGAAACAGGCTTATTATACGCCAACCCCATTATAATAGAAGAGGAAATTGACCCTGGGAAAGGGAAGTGATTTAAACAACACCTATTAAATTTGTCTTAAAGAATTAGTTATAACATTAGTTATTTATTTTACGTGAATGTAAAATGCCTGTATCTTGAGTTTTCCCTATGTGAATGCTCAATACCACAGCAATTAATATACTGTACTGACACTTCCTGGACCTTAGAAGTTTCCCTAATGTCACTTTCTAGTCAGCTACTCACCCTCAGAAGTAACTAGTCTTCTGACCATTTGATTAGTACTATCTGAGCTGCTCTTGTAAGTCAGCTGGTAAAGAATTTGCCTGCAGTGCAAGAGATCCCAGTTTGATTCCTGGGTCAGGAAGATCCCTTGGAGAGGGAAAAGGCTATCCATCCCATTATCCTTGCCTGGAGAATTCCATGACTTGTCTCATGGGTCGCAAAGAGTCAGACATGACTGAGTGACTTTCACTTTCATATATATATGTTTGAACATCATATAAATGGAATCATACAGAACATGGCTTGTTTTGCTCAACATAATACCTGAGAAATTCATCCCTTGATGAATGGATGTGTTAGTTCATTTATATGTTCTGTTGTCATTCAGTCGCTAAGTTGTATCTGACTCTTTATGACCCCGTGAACTGCAGCATGCCAGGCTTCCTTGTTCTTTGCTATCTCCCTTAGTTTGCTCAAACTCATGTCCATTGGGTCAGTGGTGCTATCCAACCATCTCATCCTCTGTCACCCTCTTCTCCTCCTGCCCTCAATCTTTCCCAGCCTCGGAGTCTTTTCTAATGCGTCTGCTCTTTGTATCACGTGGCCGACATATTGGAGCTTCAGCTTCAGCACTAGCCTTCCAATGAACATTTAGGTTGATTTCCTTGCTGTCCAGAGAACTCTCAACAGTCTTTCTCTGGCACTCTTTTATGTTGTTATATTGTTTTTCTGTTTTCCTTTTGATGGAAATATGGGTTGTTTCCAGTGTGGGGCTATTATAAGGAAAACATTTGTGAGCATTTTGGTATATGTTTTATGCTGATCATATGCACATATTTAAAAAACAAGGCTTATTATACGCCAACCCCATTATAATAGAAGAGGAAATTGACCCTGGGAAAGGGAAGTGATTTAAACAACACCTATTAAATTTGTCTTAAAGAATTAGTTATAACATTAGTTATTTATTTTACGTGAATGTAAAATGCCTGTATCTTGAGTTTTCCCTATGTGAATGCTCAATACCACAGCAATTAATATACTGTACTGACACTTCCTGGACCTTAGAAGTTTCCCTAATGTCACTTTCTAGTCAGCTACTCACCCTCAGAAGTAACTAGTCTTCTGACCATTTGATTAGTACTATCTGAGCTGCTCTTGTAAGTCAGCTGGTAAAGAATTTGCCTGCAGTGCAAGAGATCCCAGTTTGATTCCTGGGTCAGGAAGATCCCTTGGAGAGGGAAAAGGCTATCCATCCCATTATCCTTGCCTGGAGAATTCCATGACTTGTCTCATGGGTCGCAAAGAGTCAGACATGACTGAGTGACTTTCACTTTCATATATATATGTTTGAACATCATATAAATGGAATCATACAGAACATGGCTTGTTTTGCTCAACATAATACCTGAGAAATTCATCCCTTGATGAATGGATGTGTTAGTTCATTTATATGTTCTGTTGTCATTCAGTCGCTAAGTTGTATCTGACTCTTTATGACCCCGTGAACTGCAGCATGCCAGGCTTCCTTGTTCTTTGCTATCTCCCTTAGTTTGCTCAAACTCATGTCCATTGGGTCAGTGGTGCTATCCAACCATCTCATCCTCTGTCACCCTCTTCTCCTCCTGCCCTCAATCTTTCCCAGCCTCGGAGTCTTTTCTAATGCGTCTGCTCTTTGTATCACGTGGCCGACATATTGGAGCTTCAGCTTCAGCACTAGCCTTCCAATGAACATTTAGGTTGATTTCCTTGCTGTCCAGAGAACTCTCAACAGTCTTTCTCTGGCACTCTTTTATGTTGTTATATTGTTTTTCTGTTTTCCTTTTGATGGAAATATGGGTTGTTTCCAGTGTGGGGCTATTATAAGGAAAACATTTGTGAGCATTTTGGTATATGTTTTATGCTGATCATATGCACACATTTCTATTGTATATATGCCTAGAGATGGAATACTGGTTCATAGGAGAAATGTATATTTAGTTTTAGAAGTATTGCCGAGCAATTATATCAATTTAAAATCTTACCAGCAGTGTACAACGTCTCAGGTGCCCCACATGCTCATCATTTGGTATTGTCAGTATTTTTCATTTTGCGTATTCTGATGGGAGTGGTGGTATTTAATTACAGTTTTAATTTGTATTTTCTTAATTACTAATGATAACGAGACCTTTTGCTTGTGATACTGGGTATTTGCATTTTTTCATTTGTGAAGTTCTCTACAGGTTTTTCACCTTTTTTCAAGGCACTGTTTGTCTTTTACTGATTTATAGGATTTCACTGTGTTTTCTGTATGTGTGTCTTTTGTCGGACATACATACTGCAGATAGCTTTTGCTAGTTTTCATCTTGTCTTTCCTTTACCCTTGTAATGGTGTCTTTTGATGAATAGAGGGCGTAATAGTTTTTTGTTTGTTCTTCTTAATACATATATTTTATTGAAGTATAGTTAACTTAGTCTTTCAGGTGCACATCAAGGTAACTCAGTTATACATATACACATACATTATTTTCAAATTATTCTCCATTATAGGACATTACAAGACATTGAATCTAGTTCCCTGTGCTTATACCATAAACCTTTGTTGCTTGTCATGTATTTGTTTTTTAAAAATTAGAAGTCCAGCATTCTGTGCATACTAAGTCAAGCAAGTGGAATCAAAATGTCATAATTAAAAAAAATTTTTTTTGGCCTCTTTTATTGTTTATTTGTTTATTTATTTTCATCCATCTGTATTCTTTGGCCAGTGTGGGCCTCCCATTGCCGTGGCCTCTCTTGTTGCAGAGCACTGGCTCTGAGCACATGCGCTCCAGAGCACTGGCTTGTAATCAGACACACTGGTCCAGCCATTCTGCGGCATGTGGTATCTTCTCAGGCCAGGGATCGAACCGGTGCCCCTTGCATGGCAAGGCAGACTCTTTACCCACTGGACCACCAGGGAAGCCCAAAATGTCATAAATTTTTTAGACAAAAATTCGTAAGTTTTCTAAAATATATATATTATACATATTTTTTATATGTGTGTATATAAAAGCTTTTTTCCTACACTTGAGAAAGAACATCAAAAGAAAAAAAAAAGGGAAATTGGAAAACAAACTAGATGAAATGGGAGCACTGAATATGAAGTAGAAAAAGTGAAACAAACTAGATAAAAGAAAAAGATCCTCATATATAATCCAGTTGTTTTTAAGCATGGCTTCTTATTAGAAGCATATCTGGAGCTTTGGAGAAGAATAGCAATATTGGGGCATTTGTATTTTTCAAAAAATTTCCAAGATCTGGATTTAAAAAAGTGATTACAGGTCTTTTATTATTATTATTAAATGGTAGCTTTGGTGGTATAGAATTCTGTTATTTTTCTGTTGACCAATCAACAGTCAATACCAATCAGCAGTGGTATTAAGTAAGTAATAGTTACATAGTCACAATAGTGAAAGGTATTTATCAGTTTTCACCATCAATAGCCAGACAAAAAGTAAAAGATAATTACAATTTCAAGCCATAATTGGAACTGAACACTGAACTGATTAACTGAACACTGTAAAATACTTACATACAATTTGGGGGGTTAAGCAGAGTGTTTTGGTATGTGGAAGAGCATAGTGTACGTGTTTTCATGTGCTCAGCCAGTCTGTGTCTTTTGGTTGGTGCATTTAATCTATTTACATTTAAGATAATTGTCAATATGTGTGATCCAGTTACCATTTTCTTAATTGTTTTGGGTTTTATTTTCTGTAGATCTTTTCCTTCTCTTGTGTTTTATGCCTAGAGAAGTTTCTTTAGCATTTGTTGTAAAGCTGGGATGGTGGTGCTGACTTCTCCTACTGTTGCTGATGTCTGGAAAGCGTTTGATTTCTCCCTTGAATCTGAATGAGAGTCTTGGCTGGGTGGAATATTCTTGGTTGTAGGTTTTTCCCTTTCATTGCTTGAAATATGCCATTCCCTTCTGGCTTGTAGAGTTCCTGTTGAGAAATCAGCTAATAACCTGAAGGGAGTTCCCATGTATGTTATTTGTCATTTTTCTCTTGTTGCTTTTAATATTTTATCTTTGTCTTTCACCTTTGTCATTTTGTCATCTTTTGTCATCTATGTGTTTTGGTGTGTTCCTCCTTGGTTTTGTCATGCCTAGGACTCTCTCTGCTTCCTGGACTCGCCTGACTATTTCCTTTCTCTTGTTAGGGGGTTTTTCAGCTATTATCTCTTCAAATATTTTCTCTGGTCCTTTCTGTTCTCCTTTTAGAACCTCTCTAATGCGAATGGTGGTGTGTTTAATGTCCCCAAGGTCTCTTAGGCTTTTTTTTCTTTCATTCTTTTTCTGTATTCTGTTCTGCAGCAGTGATTTCCATTATCCTGTCCTCCGGGTCACTTATCTGTTCATCTGTCTCAGTTATTCTGCTGCTGATTTCCTTCTAGTGTATTGTTCATCTGTTTGTTATTTAGTTGTTCTAGGTCTTCGGTAAACATTCCTTGCATCCTCTCCATTCTTTTTCTGAGATCCTGGATCATCTTCACTGTGATTATTCTGAATTCTTTTTCTAAAAGGTTGCCTAATTCCACTTACTTTGTTGTCTTTCTGTGGTTTTATATTGTCCCTTCATCTGTGACATCACTCTCTGCCTTTTCATCCTGATTGACTTTCTGGAGTGTGGTTTTTGTTCTAGCTGCTGTGGGGCTGTGGTGGTTCTTGCTGCTTCTGTCTGCCCTCTGGTGGAGGAGACTGAGAGGCTTCTGTAAGCTTCCATCTTGCAGCCGCTTCTTTGTCTTTGGACATGGGTTGTCCTTTTTTGTGGGTTCCAGCATTCTGTTCAACAGCTGGTTGCAATTTTGGTGTTTTCGTGGGAGGAGGTGAGTGCACGTCCTACTCCGCCATCTTGATCAAACTTGAGGTTCTAATAGTTTTTTTTTTTAAAGGTAACAAGGACTTTTTTTTTTTTTTTTTTTTGCCTCTTAGTCATCATTATTTTCATCCATCTCTATTCTCTGGCATGTGTGGGCCTCCCGTTGCAGTGGCCTCTCTCGTTGCAGTCTTGCTTGAATTTTTAGGTTTTTCTCTCATTGCTTGAAATATGCCATTCCCTTCTGGCTTGTAGAGTTCCTGTTGAGAAATCAGCTAATAACCTGAAGGGAGTTCCCATGTATGTTATTTGTCATTTTTCTCTTGTTGCTTTTAATATTTTATCTTTGTCTTTCACCTTTGTCATTTTGTCATCTTTTGTCATCTATGTGTTTTGGTGTGTTCCTCCTTGGTTTTGTCATGCCTAGGACTCTCTCTGCTTCCTGGACTCGCCTGACTATTTCCTTTCTCTTGTTAGGGGGTTTTTCAGCTATTATCTCTTCAAATATTTTCTCTGGTCCTTTCTGTTCTCCTTTTAGAACCTCTCTAATGCGAATGGTGGTGTGTTTAATGTCCCCAAGGTCTCTTAGGCTTTTTTTTCTTTCATTCTTTTTCTGTATTCTGTTCTGCAGCAGTGATTTCCATTATCCTGTCCTCCGGGTCACTTATCTGTTCATCTGTCTCAGTTATTCTGCTGCTGATTTCCTTCTAGTGTATTGTTCATCTGTTTGTTATTTAGTTGTTCTAGGTCTTCGGTAAACATTCCTTGCATCCTCTCCATTCTTTTTCTGAGATCCTGGATCATCTTCACTGTGATTATTCTGAATTCTTTTTCTAAAAGGTTGCCTAATTCCACTTACTTTGTTGTCTTTCTGTGGTTTTATATTGTCCCTTCATCTGTGACATCACTCTCTGCCTTTTCATCCTGATTGACTTTCTGGAGTGTGGTTTTTGTTCTAGCTGCTGTGGGGCTGTGGTGGTTCTTGCTGCTTCTGTCTGCCCTCTGGTGGAGGAGACTGAGAGGCTTCTGTAAGCTTCCATCTTGCAGCCGCTTCTTTGTCTTTGGACATGGGTTGTCCTTTTTTGTGGGTTCCAGCATTCTGTTCAACAGCTGGTTGCAATTTTGGTGTTTTCGTGGGAGGAGGTGAGTGCACGTCCTACTCCGCCATCTTGATCAAACTTGAGGTTCTAATAGTTTTTTTTTTTAAAGGTAACAAGGACTTTTTTTTTTTTTTTTTTTGCCTCTTAGTCATCATTATTTTCATCCATCTCTATTCTCTGGCATGTGTGGGCCTCCCGTTGCAGTGGCCTCTCTCGTTGCAGAGCACCGGCTCTGGGCGCATGGTGCTCCAGAGCGCTGGCTCGTAGTTGGACACACCGGCTCAGCTGCTCCGCTGCACGTGGGATCTTCCTGGGCCAGGGATCGAACCGGTGCCCCTTGCACTGCAAGGCTGACTCTTTACCCATTGGACCACCAGGGAAGCCCCTAATAGTTTTAATCAAGTTCAATTAAGCAGTTTTTCCCTTATGGTTAATATGTTTATGTCATGTTTAAGAAGTTTTTGGCTACCTCAGGTTCATAAAGTTATTCTGTGTTTCTCTTAGAGGCTTTATTTTACAGTTTACATTTTTACTGTTTACTTTTTTCTACTAGAAGCTTTATTTTACTTTTTACATTCAAGACTGTGATCCATTTAAAATTTATCTTGTGTGTATTTTAAGAAATAGGGTCAAAGTTCATTTATTGAAACAACCATCTTTTCCTCACTGCTTTGTAGTAGTGCCTTTGTCATAAATTCTAGCACTATTTATTGAAAATACTATCTTTTTGGTGGAGCTAAGATGGCGGCTTTTTTCTTACTGAATTGTCTTGGAGCCTTTGTTGTAAGTTAAGTGGCCACGTATGTGTACGTCTGCTTCAGGACTTTTTCTTCTATTACATCAGTCTCTTTGTTTCAGTACTAAGCTGTCATAATTACTGAAGCTTTGAGGTAAATCTTTAAATCTGGGAGTGTAAACCCTCCAGTTTTGTTCAGGATCATCTTGCCTCTTTTGTGTTTTCTGTATTCACATACAATTGTTAGATCAGCTTGTCAGCTCCCATTACTCCTCCCAACCCCAGCACACCCACCTACTGTGTTTTTTAATTTTAAATTTTTGTTTATTTCTTTTGGCTATTCTGGGCATGGTCTTATTTGATCATTCCATTTTCCTTATTTGGTGTTTTCGTGGGAGGAGGTGAGTGCACGTCCTACTCCGCCATCTTGATCAAACTTGAGGTTCTAATAGTTTTTTTTTTTAAAGGTAACAAGGACTTTTTTTTTTTTTTTTTTTTGCCTCTTAGTCATCATTATTTTCATCCATCTCTATTCTCTGGCATGTGTGGGCCTCCCGTTGCAGTGGCCTCTCTCGTTGCAGAGCACCGGCTCTGGGCGCATGGTGCTCCAGAGCGCTGGCTCGTAGTTGGACACACCGGCTCAGCTGCTCCGCTGCACGTGGGATCTTCCTGGGCCAGGGATCGAACCGGTGCCCCTTGCACTGCAAGGCTGACTCTTTACCCATTGGACCACCAGGGAAGCCCCTAATAGTTTTAATCAAGTTCAATTAAGCAGTTTTTCCCTTATGGTTAATATGTTTATGTCATGTTTAAGAAGTTTTTGGCTACCTCAGGTTCATAAAGTTATTCTGTGTTTCTCTTAGAGGCTTTATTTTACAGTTTACATTTTTACTGTTTACTTTTTTCTACTAGAAGCTTTATTTTACTTTTTACATTCAAGACTGTGATCCATTTAAAATTTATCTTGTGTGTATTTTAAGAAATAGGGTCAAAGTTCATTTATTGAAACAACCATCTTTTCCTCACTGCTTTGTAGTAGTGCCTTTGTCATAAATTCTAGCACTATTTATTGAAAATACTATCTTTTTGGTGGAGCTAAGATGGCGGCTTTTTTCTTACTGAATTGTCTTGGAGCCTTTGTTGTAAGTTAAGTGGCCACGTATGTGTACGTCTGCTTCAGGACTTTTTCTTCTATTACATCAGTCTCTTTGTTTCAGTACTAAGCTGTCATAATTACTGAAGCTTTGAGGTAAATCTTTAAATCTGGGAGTGTAAACCCTCCAGTTTTGTTCAGGATCATCTTGCCTCTTTTGTGTTTTCTGTATTCACATACAATTGTTAGATCAGCTTGTCAGCTCCCATTACTCCCTCCCAACCCCCAGCACACCCACCTACTGTGTTTTTTTAATTTTAAATTTTTGTTTATTTCTTTTTGGCTATTCTGGGCTTTCATGGCTGTCACAGGCTCTTCTCTAGTTGAGGTGAGCAGGCTTCTTGTTGTGGTGACTTCTCTCCTTGTGGAACTCAGGCTCTTGGGCTTCAGTAGCCGCGGCACACGGGCTCCATAATTGCGACTCCGAGGCTCTAGAGCACAGGCTCCAGAGCTGTGGCTCACAGGCTTAGTTGCTCCACAGCATGTGGGATCTTCCCGGCTCAGGGATTGAACCCGTGTGGCCTGCGTTGGGAGTTGAACTCTTCACCACTGAGCTACCAGGGAAGCCCCCTGCTGGGGTTTTGACCGAGATCCCATTGAACCCCGGTGTATTCAGGGAGAATTGACTTTGATTTCTGTTGGTGGTGTTTTCAGTATGGAGGTTTTACCCATCTACTCCTTGGGGTTCTTTCTTTTTTTTTTTTTTGCATTTCACTATACATCTTAGATTTATATTATTTCATAAATGCTTTTAAAGCTTAAGTTCAATACAAAATTAAAAGTGTATATGCAGCAGTGGTTCTCGGGCACAGAATTTAGGAAACGGGAGCAAGCTTTTCCCCTAGCATATCATGAATATTATGAACGGTGACAGTGGAATGTTTTCCTTCTGACCTAGCTGCCTTTTTTGGTTGAATTTTATTACAGTGAACAGCTTTAGAAGGCATGATATTGCTAACAGAACAACAAGACGTAAAATAAGTTGATAACCTGTATTTTCTTGAAGTCTTTAAAAGCTAAACAATTCCCTTTTCTCCTAGTAGAGCTCCAAGATCACCTAATGAAAATAACACTGTCCATAAAACTCTGGAGCATGATCAGCCTGAGAACCACTGCTTATGGTTATTCAATGTCTTCCGGCCTCACAGGATGAGGCAGTGGTATGATGGACTTCTTCTCACTGTCCCTGGAAAGTGCTTTCCTCATATCATAAGCATCCTCGTCGGGCTCCCCGTTGCTGGCTGAATAGTACTCTATGACTGTCCTGTACACGCTGTAGCCCAGCTGCTTGTACATGTTGACTGCAACTTGGTTAGATACTCTCACAAAGAGATCAACAAAAAAATCCACCTTTTCTTTCTGAGATCTCCTCTAGTAACTCCATAAGTTTAGCAGCCAAACCAAGGCGTCGAAATTCCGGGGCAACAGACAGAGCTGTGACGTGTCCATGCCATTCTTCCCTTGCCACTGAGCCTTCTGCTTTGCCCATGATGTAACCCATCAGCTCTCCACCAGGGGCTTCTGCAACGATGAAGTACTCAGGCCAGTGGGCGAGGTAATGTTGTTGAAGCGGAACAGGTCGTCGCACGTAAAGGCCCGGAGCATGGTCATCGCGCCGCCACGGGAACCGGCGCAGGGTTCACACTGCACCCGCCCCGCCGGAAGTAGTCGGGGTTCTTTCTTAAGGCTAATTGTAGATTCCTGTGGTATTTTGTATTACACGATCACATCACCCGTGAATAAATATTGTTTTGCTTCTTTTCAGCCTTTCCTCCTGTCTTGTTTTCTTGCCACATTATGGTGGCTGGAACCTTCAGTATAATGTTGAATAGAAGTGGTAACAGTGGATATCCTTGTCTTGTTTAATATATAATTACATTTTGAAAGTTCTGTTTATGCCCAGGGGAGCATAAGGGCTTACCTGGTTCCTCAGTTGACCGCTCTTACCTGTTGCAGGCGTGGCTACTGTAAAAGCAGCCCCAAAGATAATTGACACAGGAGGAGGCTTCATCCTGGAAGAGGAAGAGGAAGAGGAACATGCACTTGGAAAAATTGTTCATCAACCAGGTAAAGTGTTTTCAGAAAACAGAAAGCTAGATTGGTCATTTTGAATAACATGCATCTTTTTTTTTTTTCAAACTGATGTTCATACATGACACATTTAGTCTCATCAGTAAGCAGGTTGGCTTTGTAAGAATAATAAAACTCAGCAGATTGGCTAGTAGACTAAACATTAAATTTGGCAGATTCGTTTAACATGTGCTTACTATGCTTAGGGCTGATGCTCCCTGTTTTATAATAGACTGAGAGAACAAACACTTAAAATTATCTTGATAGGTTGAAATGAGGGACTTGGGTGCAAGAGATAAAACTTAGGACATTCTTCTATGTATGTTTAGAGGAAAAGTGGTTTCCTCATTCCTTCAATAGTCTTTCAGAACTTTTCTTTTTAAAGGCTACCTAGTATTCCATTTGATGGCTGTGCCATAGTTCATTTAAATGCAGCTCTTTTGTTTATTTCTTTTCTCTAATAATTATTACGCAGTGAATATATTTGGAGGTAAACTTTATCCAGCTCTACTAAGCAACCCTTGCATGAATGTAACCCATCAGCTCTCCACCAGGGGCTTCTGCAACGATGAAGTACTCAGGCCAGTGGGCGAGGTAATGTTGTTGAAGCGGAACAGGTCGTCGCACGTAAAGGCCCGGAGCATGGTCATCGCGCCGCCACGGGAACCGCGCAGGGTTCACACTGCACCCGCCCCGCCGGAAGTAGTCGGGGTTCTTTCTTAAGGCTAATTGTAGATTCCTGTGGTATTTTGTATTACACGATCACATCACCCGTGAATAAATATTGTTTTGCTTCTTTTCAGCCTTTCCTCCTGTCTTGTTTTCTTGCCACATTATGGTGGCTGGAACCTTCAGTATAATGTTGAATAGAAGTGGTAACAGTGGATATCCTTGTCTTGTTTAATATATAATTACATTTTGAAAGTTCTGTTTATGCCCAGGGGAGCATAAGGGCTTACCTGGTTCCTCAGTTGACCGCTCTTACCTGTTGCAGGCGTGGCTACTGTAAAAGCAGCCCCAAAGATAATTGACACAGGAGGAGGCTTCATCCTGGAAGAGGAAGAGGAAGAGGAACATGCACTTGGAAAAATTGTTCATCAACCAGGTAAAGTGTTTTCAGAAAACAGAAAGCTAGATTGGTCATTTTGAATAACATGCATCTTTTTTTTTTTTCAAACTGATGTTCATACATGACACATTTAGTCTCATCAGTAAGCAGGTTGGCTTTGTAAGAATAATAAAACTCAGCAGATTGGCTAGTAGACTAAACATTAAATTTGGCAGATTCGTTTAACATGTGCTTACTATGCTTAGGGCTGATGCTCCCTGTTTTATAATAGACTGAGAGAACAAACACTTAAAATTATCTTGATAGGTTGAAATGAGGGACTTGGGTGCAAGAGATAAAACTTAGGACATTCTTCTATGTATGTTTAGAGGAAAAGTGGTTTCCTCATTCCTTCAATAGTCTTTCAGAACTTTTCTTTTTAAAGGCTACCTAGTATTCCATTTGATGGCTGTGCCATAGTTCATTTAAATGCAGCTCTTTTGTTTATTTCTTTTCTCTAATAATTATTACCGCAGTGAATATATTTGGAGGTAAACTTTTATCCAGCTCTCTGACTTACAGCAGTAGAGTGACTCACCCCAAAGAATGTATACTTCCACTAAAGTTTATATATTCAAAAAAAGTTAAATTAACATCGCTAAATAGTCTAAAATAAACAAGTGGATGTATTTTTCTGGATGAAGTAACATCATGTTGAAGAGGGGGAGGACAGTAGGAGTTAACCGACATGATCAGTGAGTACAGTAGTTGACCGTACAGCCTCAGTTTGAGACACGTGGGATAAGGGGAAAGGCCACCAGGTTCCTGAACTCCTTTAATAGAGAGATATGAAGGAAGTAATTTTGAATCTATTTCAGATGTGTTATTGGCTCAAGTAGACGAATATTTTTTGATGTTGGGAGCCAAGGTTCTCATTGTGGAAGAAAGGACATACCAGTATAGAATGGGAGAAGGCAAGAAAGAGCCCTGTGAGGAGGGGTTAAAAGTGGATGGATGAAAATCCCAAGTGTGCGCTCATGATTTCTGAAACATGTGTGGATGTGTACATGTGGACTAACAGATGAATTCTGTAGAGTTGCAAGAAACAAAACCAATATATAGAAATCTCTTGCATTTTTGTATACTATTAATGAACTGTCAGAAAGAGAAATTAGGAAAACGGTCTTATTTAAATGCCCCATTTATCGAAATGATAAAATACCCAGGAATAAATTTAACCAAGGTGATGAAATACTTGAACACTGAAAACTATAAGACAAGGATAAAGAAATGGAAGAAGGCACAAATAACAGTCTGTGCTCCTTGGAAGAACTAAGAATGTTGAAATGCCCACAGTACCTAAAGAAATCTACAGAATCAGTGCCATCTCTTCTGAAATTCCAATCGCATTTTCCACAGAAAACAAAATAAACCGGCGTGCTTACTTATGCTTAGGGCTGATGCTCCCTGTTTTATAATAGACTGAGAGAACAAACACTTAAAATTATCTTGATAGGTTGAAATGAGGGACTTGGGTGCAAGAGATAAAACTTAGGACATTCTTCTATGTATGTTTAGAGGAAAAGTGGTTTCCTCATTCCTTCAATAGTCTTTCAGAACTTTTCTTTTTAAAGGCTACCTAGTATTCCATTTGATGGCTGTGCCATAGTTCATTTAAATGCAGCTCTTTTGTTTATTTCTTTTCTCTAATAATTATTACCGCAGTGAATATATTTGGAGGTAAACTTTTATCCAGCTCTCTGACTTACAGCAGTAGAGTGACTCACCCCAAAGAATGTATACTTCCACTAAAGTTTATATATTCAAAAAAAGTTAAATTAACATCGCTAAATAGTCTAAAATAAACAAGTGGATGTATTTTTCTGGATGAAGTAACATCATGTTGAAGAGGGGGAGGACAGTAGGAGTTAACCGACATGATCAGTGAGTACAGTAGTTGACCGTACAGCCTCAGTTTGAGACACGTGGGATAAGGGGAAAGGCCACCAGGTTCCTGAACTCCTTTAATAGAGAGATATGAAGGAAGTAATTTTGAATCTATTTCAGATGTGTTATTGGCTCAAGTAGACGAATATTTTTTGATGTTGGGAGCCAAGGTTCTCATTGTGGAAGAAAGGACATACCAGTATAGAATGGGAGAAGGCAAGAAAGAGCCCTGTGAGGAGGGGTTAAAAGTGGATGGATGAAAATCCCAAGTGTGCGCTCATGATTTCTGAAACATGTGTGGATGTGTACATGTGGACTAACAGATGAATTCTGTAGAGTTGCAAGAAACAAAACCAATATATAGAAATCTCTTGCATTTTTGTATACTATTAATGAACTGTCAGAAAGAGAAATTAGGAAAACGGTCTTATTTAAATGCCCCATTTATCGAAATGATAAAATACCCAGGAATAAATTTAACCAAGGTGATGAAATACTTGAACACTGAAAACTATAAGACAAGGATAAAGAAATGGAAGAAGGCACAAATAACAGTCTGTGCTCCTTGGAAGAACTAAGAATGTTGAAATGCCCACAGTACCTAAAGAAATCTACAGAATCAGTGCCATCTCTTCTGAAATTCCAATCGCATTTTTCCACAGAGATAGAACAATTTTAAAATCCCTAAGAACCACGGAAGACCCTGGATGGCCATAAAATCTTGAGAAAGGAGAACAGAGCCAGAGCCTCATGCTCCCTGATTTCAAATTATATTTCAAAACTATCATAATGAAGATAGTATGGTATTAGCATAAAAACAGACACGTAGATCAATGAAACAGAAGAGAGCCCAGAAATAAACCCACACGTGTGGCCAGTTAATTTAAGACAAAGGAGCCAAGAATACACAGTGGGGGTAGGATGGTCTTTTCAGTAAATGGTGTTGGGAAGACTGGACTGTCACGTGCAAAAGAACGAAATTAGGCCACTGACTTACATCAGACGGAATAACTCAGCATGACTGAAGATTTAAATGCAAGACAAACCATCAGACTCCTAGAAGAACACAGATGAAAAGCTCTATGACATTGGTCTTGGCAATGATGTTTTTGCATATGACACCAAAAGCAGAGGCAGGAGAAGTAGAACCTTCATAATCGAAGATAAAACTTTAAATAAGTTATAGCTGATATATTTTGAAGAAAAAATTTTTTAAAAAAGGCAAAAGTGTTAAGCAGGTGGGACTGCATCAGACTAAAAATCTTCCACACAGCAAAGGAAGCCTTTGAAAAGATCACCAACCAAATGATGGAAAATACTTGGAAATCATAACATTTGTTAAGGACTTTTTTTTTGCTTAGACTTTGGAGATTAGATTAAAAAGTGCTGGAATAGTGACTGACCTTGTACTGGAAGTAGGTAAGGGAAGGCAGTGATAGGAATATGTTGAATGAATTATGAACAAATGACAGCTCCATTAGTCTTCCCGTGAGGACTCGTGGCAATGCTCTCAGAGTCAGGGCTTGGCAGTGGCAGTCATCCTAAAGACTTACTAGTAAAACGTTCATACTATTAATGAACTGTCAGAAAGAGAAATTAAACTTTTGTTGCCTAAATTTAACCAAGGTGATGAAATACTTGAACACTGAAAACTATAAGACAAGGATAAAGAAATGGAAGAAGGCACAAATAACAGTCTGTGCTCCTTGGAAGAACTAAGAATGTTGAAATGCCCACAGTACCTAAAGAAATCTACAGAATCAGTGCCATCTCTTCTGAAATTCCAATCGCATTTTTCCACAGAGATAGAACAATTTTAAAATCCCTAAGAACCACGGAAGACCCTGGATGGCCATAAAATCTTGAGAAAGGAGAACAGAGCCAGAGCCTCATGCTCCCTGATTTCAAATTATATTTCAAAACTATCATAATGAAGATAGTATGGTATTAGCATAAAAACAGACACGTAGATCAATGAAACAGAAGAGAGAGCCCAGAAATAAACCCACACGTGTGGCCAGTTAATTTAAGACAAAGGAGCCAAGAATACACAGTGGGGGTAGGATGGTCTTTTCAGTAAATGGTGTTGGGAAGACTGGACTGTCACGTGCAAAAGAACGAAATTAGGCCACTGACTTACATCAGACGGAATAACTCAGCATGACTGAAGATTTAAATGCAAGACAAACCATCAGACTCCTAGAAGAACACAGATGAAAAGCTCTATGACATTGGTCTTGGCAATGATGTTTTTGCATATGACACCAAAAGCAGAGGCAGGAGAAGTAGAACCTTCATAATCGAAGATAAAACTTTAAATAAGTTATAGCTGATATATTTTGAAGAAAAAATTTTTTAAAAAAGGCAAAAGTGTTAAGCAGGTGGGACTGCATCAGACTAAAAATCTTCCACACAGCAAAGGAAGCCTTTGAAAAGATCACCAACCAAATGATGGAAAATACTTGGAAATCATAACATTTGTTAAGGACTTTTTTTTTGCTTAGACTTTGGAGATTAGATTAAAAAGTGCTGGAATAGTGACTGACCTTGTACTGGAAGTAGGTAAGGGAAGGCAGTGATAGGAATATGTTGAATGAATTATGAACAAATGACAGCTCCATTAGTCTTCCCGTGAGGACTCGTGGCAATGCTCTCAGAGTCAGGGCTTGGCAGTGGCAGTCATCCTAAAGACTTACTAGTAAAACTTTCATACTTGCTGCTAAAATCAAAGCAGTTCTGTAGGATAAAAATCCTTAGCTAGGTTTTTAAAATCTTTTTAAAAAAAATCCTGCTTTCCTCTACCTGGGGTAGTTTCTGCAGTGCGTGTTGAAGATGTATAGCTAGGTACAGTCTCCGCCCTCAGGAGATTTCCAGTCTAGTAATTGAGACAGATCAAGAGAAAGCCGTTGAAGCTGTTGGTAGTGGGTGGAATGGCGGGAGGGAAAGTTTCCCACTGGAAAGTGACTTCTGTGTTGTCTCTCTTCCACTGTTGTCGTGCGCTGTTCTTTTCTGTATTATATGTTGTGCCTATCTCCCTGAGGTTTAAGCAGCTCCCACTCCTTCCTCCCACCCTGAGACTCATCTCTGTACTCTCAGCAGTACGTGTAGGCTGAGTAATGGCCCCCAGCAGTGTCCACATTCCAGTCACCCTAGAACCTGTGAGTTTATTACCGTACAGAGTGAAAGGGAAAGGGGTTCTACAGATACAATTAAAGGGTAAAGACACTGAGGTGGGGAGATTATTCTGAGTTATCCATCTGTAATCACAGGCATCTTTAAAGTAGGAGAGAGGCAAGGTAGGTGTGATCGGGGAAGAAACCATAGATATAAGAAGCTACGGTTGCTGGCTTTGAAGGTGGGGAAAGGGAGGCATGAGTCAAGGAATGTGGGTGGCCTCTGGAAGCTGGAAGTGGCAGGACAATAGATTGTCCCCAAAACCTCCAGAAATGCCCGACGACTGACTCTAGCCCTCTGAGATCTATGTCAGACATAATGGGACGGGGCATCAGACTAAAATCTTCCACACAGCAAAGGAAGCCTTTGAAAAGATCACCAACCAAATGATGGAAAATACTTGGAAATCATAACATTTGTTAAGGACTTTTTTTGCTTAGACTTTGGAGATTAGATTAAAAGTGCTGGAATAGTGACTGACCTTGTACTGGAAGTAGGAAAGGGGAAGGCAGTGATAGGAATATGTTGAATGAATTATGAACAAATGACAGCTCCATTAGTCTTCCCGTGAGGACTCGTGGCAATGCTCTCAGAGTCAGGGCTTGGCAGTGGCAGTCATCCTAAAGACTTACTAGTAAAACTTTCATACTTGCTGCTAAAATCAAAGCAGTTCTGTAGGATAAAAATCCTTAGCTAGGTTTTTAAAATCTTTTTAAAAAAAATCCTGCTTTCCTCTACCTGGGGTAGTTTCTGCAGTGCGTGTTGAAGATGTATAGCTAGGTACAGTCTCCGCCCTCAGGAGATTTCCAGTCTAGTAATTGAGACAGATCAAGAGAAAGCCGTTGAAGCTGTTGGTAGTGGGTGGAATGGCGGGAGGGAAAGTTTCCCACTGGAAAGTGACTTCTGTGTTGTCTCTCTTCCACTGTTGTCGTGCGCTGTTCTTTTCTGTATTATATGTTGTGCCGATCTCCCTGAGGTTTAAGCAGCTCCACTCCTTCCTCCCACCCTGAGACTCATCTCTGTACTCTCAGCAGTACGTGTAGGCTGAGTAATGGCCCCCAGCAGTGTCCACATTCCAGTCACCCTAGAACCTGTGAGTTTATTACCGTACAGAGTGAAAGGGAAAGGGGTTCTACAGATACAATTAAAGGGTAAAGACACTGAGGTGGGGAGATTATTCTGAGTTATCCATCTGTAATCACAGGCATCTTTAAAGTAGGAGAGAGGCAAGGTAGGTGTGATCGGGGAAGAAACCATAGATATAAGAAGCTACGGTTGCTGGCTTTGAAGGTGGGGAAAGGGAGGCATGAGTCAAGGAATGTGGGTGGCCTCTGGAAGCTGGAAGTGGCAGGACAATAGATTGTCCCCCCAAAACCTCCAGAATGGAGTGTAACCCTGCCAACGACTGACTCTAGCCCTCTGAGATCTATGTCAGACATATAAACTACAGACTGTGCAAAAATAAGCTTGTGTTATTTTAGACATTAAATTTGTGGTAATTTGTTTTAGCAACAATACAAAAGTATTAATAATATAGGTACCTTACATAAGGTTTGAGTTCAGAAATGCTGGGTGACGAGTTGATCATTTTTTCCTTTATATCATTTCCTTTTTCTTTTTTACTTAAAAGTGTTTTTAAATAAATGGAAGATTACCTAAGGTTTTATGTTGTCTTTTATGTAAATATGTTTGTATCAGTCGTAAAATACATGCTGATAAGCTAATCAAGTAGAAGAAGGGAAAGTGAAAGAATGAATCTTCCTTTCTTTAGGGCCTGTTATGGAATTTGATTATGTTATATGTGAAGAATGTGGTAAGGAATTCATGGACTCTTACCTTATGAACCACTTTGATTTGGCAACGTGTGATAACTGCAGGTACTTACTTTTATTTTGGAGCATGTTGTACATTACTGAAGTTTAATGTTTGCAAGTAGGTTTAGGGCAAAACAATAATTATATCCATTTGGATCCAATATTTTCTTAATAATTATGTTTTATGTTTGGGAAATTTCCTAAAATTTCTACATTTTCCATTTTTCCAAAGAAATACAGGAAGCCCGTGCTTAGCAAACGTTTGCCACATAAGTAGGAAAGAGGCCCCTGGGTCTGCCATGGATACATCCTCTGTGTTTTGCTTACCCATCTTTATGCTCAGTACAGTGTAGGCTGAGTAATGGCCCCAGCAGTGTCCACATTCCAGTCACCCTAGAACCTGTGAGTTTATTACAGAGTGAAAGGGAAAGGTTCTACAGATACAATTAAAGGGTAAAGACACTGAGGTGGGGAGATTATTCTGAGTTATCCATCTGTAATCACAGGCATCTTTAAAGTAGGAGAGAGGCAAGGTAGGTGTGATCGGGGAAGAAACCATAGATATAAGAAGCTACGGTTGCTGGCTTTGAAGGTGGGGAAAGGGAGGCATGAGTCAAGGAATGTGGGTGGCCTCTGGAAGCTGGAAGTGGCAGGACAATAGATTGTCCCCCCAAAACCTCCAGAATGGAGTGTAACCCTGCCAACGACTGACTCTAGCCCTCTGAGATCTATGTCAGACATATAAACTACAGACTGTGCAAAAATAAGCTTGTGTTATTTTAGACATTAAATTTGTGGTAATTTGTTTTAGCAACAATACAAAAGTATTAATAATATAGGTACCTTACATAAGGTTTGAGTTCAGAAATGCTGGGTGACGAGTTGATCATTTTTTCCTTTATATCATTTCCTTTTTCTTTTTTACTTAAAAGTGTTTTTAAATAAATGGAAGATTACCTAAGGTTTTATGTTGTCTTTTATGTAAATATGTTTGTATCAGTCGTAAAATACATGCTGATAAGCTAATCAAGTAGAAGAAGGGAAAGTGAAAGAATGAATCTTCCTTTCTTTAGGGCCTGTTATGGAATTTGATTATGTTATATGTGAAGAATGTGGTAAGGAATTCATGGACTCTTACCTTATGAACCACTTTGATTTGGCAACGTGTGATAACTGCAGGTACTTACTTTTATTTTGGAGCATGTTGTACATTACTGAAGTTTAATGTTTGCAAGTAGGTTTAGGGCAAAACAATAATTATATCCATTTGGATCCAATATTTTCTTAATAATTATGTTTTATGTTTGGGAAATTTCCTAAAATTTCTACATTTTCCATTTTTCCAAAGAAATACAGGAAGCCCGTGCTTAGCAAACGTTTGCCACATAAGTAGGAAAGAGGCCCCTGGGTCTGCCATGGATACATCCTCTGTGTTTTGCTTACCCATCTTTAGCAGGTTCCCAATCCTTCTCTTCCCCCGGCCCCTAAGGATCCCTGTGTGTTTTCTTTTTTTCTTTGACCACTGTGTGTGGACATCTTGGTCAGAGGATCAGCACCTTCAGTGTGAGGAGGGACGTAGAACCACTCTCCCGGTTCTCAGAACACCTCTTTCCACTCATTTCCTCCTCTCCTGAATTGGCAAGGAAGAGACTAGATGAGGAAAAGTCACATTCTTCTGTCATTCTTTTTTTTTTTTCCCCCTCCTAGACTTTATTTCTTTTATATCACCGTAAAGTTCTATCCCTACTGCTTATTACCTCAGCCAAGTCCCGTGTTGGCGTCTTTCACACCTAAAGATCCCACCCTGGGCTCTTACTCAGCCCTCGTATCTGTTCTGTGTCCCCATTCTTGTATGTACCGCCTCAGGTTGACTGCTCACACGCCTGCTGGACCTGCCCTTTCAGAGTCCCCGCTGCAGACACTGAGAGCCAGCACCATTGACTTGTTAAGTAGGATCCTTAGAAGATGGAGTGGGAGATGTTCCTGGTCTCATGATCAGCTTTGTGATGAGAAATGTTCTGTCACCCGGTTGAAATTTAATAAACTCTGTTTCCAGGGTTTTTATGCTTCTTAAAGTACGGATAGCATTCAGGAACTAAATTACTGCATATAATCTTATTTCCATGAGAAAATGGAAGCCACTGATGATCAGTTTAAAGAAAGTTATATAGTAGTATTCTGGAGCAGGAAACGGCCGCCTACTTCAGTCTTCTTGCCTGGAAAACTCCGTGGACAGAGGAGCCTGGTGGGCCACATGGGGTCGCAGAGCGTCAGACCGAACATAGCACATGTAGTAGTCTGGAAAAGTATTTTAAAATCTTAAACATAATTTGGAGTATATAGCCATCCATTCGATTTTTGTCAACATCTTCAACAATTATAGAATTCATATGATGTAGTTTACCTGTCCCTTCCTTTGGTTTATACTTCCAAATTTAGTTGTCTTACAGTTATTCCTGATTATCTCCCCCCGCCACGCCCCCGTTCCTGTTCCTCCTCAGTGTTCACTGTTTCAGTAAAAGCCAGCTTCATTCACTGGCTGTTTCTCTGTGCCGTACTTTATTCCAAACCATATGGCTGTCTATTTAAGGGCTTAAACCATATCCTGAATCCATCCATCTCTCATCCTCTGTCCCATTTTGCCTTAGGTTGGGCCCTTGTCCACTCTTCCCTGGACCTCCTGAGTTGTAGTCTAACTGGCCTCTCTGCTCACTTTTGCCCTATTAGTCTATTCTCCTGTAGCATTTTACTCAAAAAATTTTTAACGGTGTCTCATCCATTCAGAATAAGATTGTCTTCAACCTGGCTTGCAGGGGCCCTGCCTGTCTGACTCTCTCTCCATCACTGCTCACCGTCACTTACTTTCTGTTCACACAGCCCTCTTGCTGTGAATTCGTGCACCCTCTTGCCCTAGAGCCTTTGCACTTGCTCTTCTTGTTGCTAGGAATATTTTTTCTCTGGCTACTTGGAACGTTTTCTGACTTCTTAAAGGCCCTGCTCAAATGGTCCCTTATCAGTGGCCTTCTCTGATTACCCAGTCTCTGAAAATTTCTGTTCCTTTATCATGCTTCATATTTCTTCATTTATCTGTTATTAGGTTTTCTTACTATCTTCTCCTAACTAGAAGG
This sequence comes from Tragulus kanchil, assembly GCA_022376925.1. Classification (NCBI taxonomy): domain Eukaryota; kingdom Metazoa; phylum Chordata; class Mammalia; order Artiodactyla; family Tragulidae; genus Tragulus; species Tragulus kanchil. The sequence goes on from JAIOJX010000023.1 coordinate 45,197,939, forward strand.
TAAACTTCATGAAAACAAGGCTTTGTTTTAAATGGATAGCATTAAATTTTGCATATAATCTTATTTCCATGAGAAAATGGAAGCCACTGATGATCAGTTTAAAGAAAGTTATATAGTAGTATTCTGGAGCAGGAAACGGCCGCCTACTTCAGTCTTCTTGCCTGGAAAACTCCGTGGACAGAGGAGCCTGGTGGGCCACATGGGGTCGCAGAGCGTCAGACCGAACATAGCACATGTAGTAGTCTGGAAAAGTATTTTAAAATCTTAAACATAATTTGGAGTATATAGCCATCCATTCGATTTTTGTCAACATCTTCAACAATTATAGAATTCATATGATGTAGTTTACCTGTCCCTTCCTTTGGTTTATACTTCCAAATTTAGTTGTCTTACAGTTATTCCTGATTATCTCCCCCCGCCACGCCCCCGTTCCTGTTCCTCCTCAGTGTTCACTGTTTCAGTAAAAGCCAGCTTCATTCACTGGCTGTTTCTCTGTGCCGTACTTTATTCCAAACCATATGGCTGTCTATTTAAGGGCTTAAACCATATCCTGAATCCATCCATCTCTCATCCTCTGTCCCATTTTGCCTTAGGTTGGGCCCTTGTCCACTCTTCCCTGGACCTCCTGAGTTGTAGTCTAACTGGCCTCTCTGCTCACTTTTGCCCTATTAGTCTATTCTCCTGTAGCATTTTACTCAAAAAATTTTTAACGGTGTCTCATCCATTCAGAATAAGATTGTCTTCAACCTGGCTTGCAGGGGCCCTGCCTGTCTGACTCTCTCTCCATCACTGCTCACCGTCACTTACTTTCTGTTCACACAGCCCTCTTGCTGTGAATTCGTGCACCCTCTTGCCCTAGAGCCTTTGCACTTGCTCTTCTTGTTGCTAGGAATATTTTTTCTCTGGCTACTTGGAACGTTTTCTGACTTCTTAAAGGCCCTGCTCAAATGGTCCCTTATCAGTGGCCTTCTCTGATTACCCAGTCTCTGAAAATTTCTGTTCCTTTATCATGCTTCATATTTCTTCATTTATCTGTTATTAGGTTTTCTTACTATCTTCTCCTAACTAGAAGGTAAACTTCATGAAAACAAGGCTTTGTTTTATTTGCTATATTCCTAGTGCCTTGAACAATATCTAGCATGTGGATGGAGAACACGTGAATGAGAAGAGCTATGTAATTGACTATGTCTCCATTTTCACCTGGTCTTTGAGAAACCTCTGAGCCAACTGGAAACTTAGCTGTGCTTGGTGCAGTTGGACATTGTGTATTTATATTCCTTATATCTTGACTTTATATTTTCTTAGTTCTCATTTCTATTTTCTGTACTCTAGTAAGTCATTTCACATCTTTTGTGGAAAAGAGGAACTTTAAATAAAAAGATATTCTTAAAATGTTGAATAACATGGATCTGTTGCTAATGTAGCTTCTCAGCATTAGGAAAGAAAGTGTTTTTCTGTTGGAATTCTTATGCTGCTAATCTGACCATGAGAGTTTCAAGGAAAAAGTATTTTATTTTGTTTTTATTTTTATGTATGCTGCTAGGTTTGGGGACTGTTTCAAAATTTATTTCCTACTTTATGTAATGGACTTAATCTGTTTTCAGAGATGCTGATGATAAACACAAGCTTATAACTAAAACAGAAGCAAAACAAGAGTACCTTCTGAAAGATTGCGATTTAGAAAAAAGGGAACCAGCTCTTAAATTTATTGTGAAGAAGAATCCTCATCATTCACAATGGGGGGATATGAAACTCTACTTAAAATTACAGGTCTGTAAGAAGTTACATTCAGTCATTTTAAACTCTGGTTTGGTGGTTTAGTCACTCAGTCGGGTCCGACTCTTGTGACCCCTTGGACGGGGGCACCAGGCACCTCTGTCTATGAAATTTTCCAGGTAAGATTCCTGGAGTGGGTTGCCATTTCCTTCTCCAGGGGATCTTCCCAATCCAGGATCGAACCCTGGTCTTTTATGTCTTCTCCATTGTAGGCGGGTTCTTTACCAACTGAGCCATGAGGGAAGCCCCTGATTTGTCATGTTTTAGCAATGAAGTAGTTGTAATTAGTTTACTTAGAGTTAAAAAGATCCTGTTTGTTTTATTGTTCTTCATGAATCAGTCATACATAATGACATTTAATAACATGTTTACTTATTACGTTTTTTGATGTAGGACTTTGGAACAAATATATTACTATTGGGTCATGTTAGGAGTACAGTTTGGAAATTAAGAAAGCTTGAAATAAGAGTCAGCCCATGTTTCCCTTGCTTACCCACCCCCTGAATAAAATTGCTAAAAAATTTTAGGAAATTCACAAATGCCTAGAATCTAACTCCAGCTTTGTGTATCCCAGAATGATACGGATATCATAATACTCTTTTTTGTTCCACTATATAAAAATATTGGGAGGCACTGCTTTAGAGCACAATTTGATTGGAATATACTAGAAAATCTTGTATCTTCGAATAAAGAAGCCAAATTGTAAAACCAGACATATACTGAATTTTCACTAAATGTTACACTGTTGATTAAAAGATTATTTTATGTACCATTTAAAATGACCAAAAAAAAATCCTGCTAATTAAACAGACCTAGTGCTATCTTATTACTTGGTGCTTTTATTTTACTGAAATAGTCCCATTAGATTACTATAGTTTTCTCTTTCGCCACAAGTCATGCTGTGTGTAAATAAAACAGAAAATGCAAGTACTCAGATTTATTAAGGTATTTCTAGACTTCCTTACATTCAGAGTCCAATTTCACAAGCTTATAACTAAAACAGAAGCAAAACAAGAGTACCTTCTGAAAGATTGCGATTTAGAAAAAAGGGAACCAGCTCTTAAATTTATTGTGAAGAAGAATCCTCATCATTCACAATGGGGGGATATGAAACTCTACTTAAAATTACAGGTCTGTAAGAAGTTACATTCAGTCATTTTAAACTCTGGTTTGGTGGTTTAGTCACTCAGTCGGGTCCGACTCTTGTGACCCCTTGGACGGGGGCACCAGGCACCTCTGTCTATGAAATTTTCCAGGTAAGATTCCTGGAGTGGGTTGCCATTTCCTTCTCCAGGGGATCTTCCCAATCCAGGGATCGAACCCTGGTCTTTTATGTCTTCTCCATTGTAGGCGGGTTCTTTACCAACTGAGCCATGAGGGAAGCCCCTGATTTGTCATGTTTTAGCAATGAAGTAGTTGTAATTAGTTTACTTAGAGTTAAAAAGATCCTGTTTGTTTTATTGTTCTTCATGAATCAGTCATACATAATGACATTTAATAACATGTTTACTTATTACGTTTTTTGATGTAGGACTTTGGAACAAATATATTACTATTGGGTCATGTTAGGAGTACAGTTTGGAAATTAAGAAAGCTTGAAATAAGAGTCAGCCCATGTTTCCCTTGCTTACCCACCCCCTGAATAAAATTGCTAAAAAATTTTAGGAAATTCACAAATGCCTAGAATCTAACTCCAGCTTTGTGTATCCCAGAATGATACGGATATCATAATACTCTTTTTTGTTCCACTATATAAAAATATTGGGAGGCACTGCTTTAGAGCACAATTTGATTGGAATATACTAGAAAATCTTGTATCTTCGAATAAAGAAGCCAAATTGTAAAACCAGACATATACTGAATTTTCACTAAATGTTACACTGTTGATTAAAAGATTATTTTATGTACCATTTAAAATGACCAAAAAAAAATCCTGCTAATTAAACAGACCTAGTGCTATCTTATTACTTGGTGCTTTTATTTTACTGAAATAGTCCCATTAGATTACTATAGTTTTTTCTCTTTCGCCACAAGTCATGCTGTGTGTAAATAAAACAGAAAATGCAAGTACTCCAGATTTATTAAGGTATTTCTAGACTTCCTTACATTCAGAGTCCAATTATTCTGAACCACTTTTTAACTCAGAGTTTTGAAAATACCATTAAGTACATTAGTGATGCAGCATTTTCAGGGATGTTAAATTGTGGAAAATGTGATGTTAGAATTTATGAAATAACAGTATGTATAACTTTGTGTTAAGAAGTTTCAGATTGGCTTTAATCCATGGATATTTTGGTCCCTTTAACATATTGTGAGAGAGATCTCCAGTAGATTCTCAGTATATTTTTTCTCTAAATGTAAATAAATGTTTCAAAGAGTATTTTTATGTATATACTCTTTGTAGTATTTAATATATTATGTATTTTTATATATGTGTGTGTGTGTTTAATCCACAGGTTTTAAACTAGAATAAAGACTTCTTAGGTCATTTAGCTACCCAAGTTTTTAAACAAGATTCGTATTTTGAAGATCAGAAATTAGTCAAGTAGATGGAAGCTGTTATTGATGCAGGAGTAGCAGTAGCGTTGACTCATTTCCTGTGATGGGAGATTTCTAGAAATGACCTCATATTTAGATCTTCTATGGCTAATTGGTTAGCAGTTTTCTTTTTTTTTCCAGTGATACTGTCAAAATTCATCAAACCCACTGACGACATGTATCTCTCTTGACTCGTGTGAATACCAAAAAAAAAAAAAAAAAAGCAGTTGTACTCAGAGGACAGCTCTTTTATACATATAGGCATGCCTGGTTTTATTTTACTTTAAGAATATGTACTCTAATTCATCATATATTTACTGAGGGTATCATAAATTTAGATAGAGATATTATTAGAGTTTTTCTTGCCACAAAGTCATGCTTTTGTGTAAAATTATTTAAAAATGACCAAAAATCCTGCTAATTAAACAGACCTAGTGCTATCTTATTACTTGGTGCTTTTATTTTACTGAAATAGTCCCATTAGATTACTATAGTTTTTCTCTTCGCCACAAGTCATGCTGTGTGTAAATAAAACAGAAAATGCAAGTACTCAGATTTATTAAGGTATTTCTAGACTTCCTTACATTCAGAGTCCAATTATTCTGAACCACTTTTTAACTCAGAGTTTTGAAAATACCATTAAGTACATTAGTGATGCAGCATTTTCAGGGATGTTAAATTGTGGAAAATGTGATGTTAGAATTTATGAAATAACAGTATGTATAACTTTGTGTTAAGAAGTTTCAGATTGGCTTTAATCCATGGATATTTTGGTCCCTTTAACATATTGTGAGAGAGATCTCCAGTAGATTCTCAGTATATTTTTTCTCTAAATGTAAATAAATGTTTCAAAGAGTATTTTTATGTATATACTCTTTGTAGTATTTAATATATTATGTATTTTTATATATGTGTGTGTGTGTTTAATCCACAGGTTTTAAACTAGAATAAAGACTTCTTAGGTCATTTAGCTACCCAAGTTTTTAAACAAGATTCGTATTTTGAAGATCAGAAATTAGTCAAGTAGATGGAAGCTGTTATTGATGCAGGAGTAGCAGTAGCGTTGACTCATTTCCTGTGATGGGAGATTTCTAGAAATGACCTCATATTTAGATCTTCTATGGCTAATTGGTTAGCAGTTTTCTTTTTTTTTCCAGTGATACTGTCAAAATTCATCAAACCCACTGACGACATGTATCTCTCTTGACTCGTGTGAATACCAAAAAAAAAAAAAAAAAAGCAGTTGTACTCAGAGGACAGCTCTTTTATACATATAGGCATGCCTGGTTTTATTTTACTTTAAGAATATGTACTCTAATTCATCATATATTTACTGAGGGTATCATAAATTTAGATAGAGATATTATTAGAGTTTTTTCTTACCAATACTTAAAATCTTTTAAATTTCAAATAAATATTTATAAAATTGCACTTAAATTAGATCATTCTTTGGCACCTATGGATTTAGTAACTCTCACTATTTTACAGCAGTGAATCACAACTACTTTAAATATGTTTGCATGTGGAAACAATTTAAATATGGATTCTATATTTCAGATTGTGAAGAGGTCTCTTGAAGTTTGGGGTAGTCAGGAAGCATTAGAAGAAGCGAAGGAAGTTCGACAGAAAAATCGAGAAAAAATGAAACAGAAGAAATTTGATAAAAAAGTAAAAGGTAAGTGGCTACACTTATATCATGAACGACTTTGCTGTACTGCTTTGGCAAAAGCCTTTAGCTAAATTATTCTGGTCTAAAGATAATCGGATTTTTTTTTTCCCCATAAATTGAAGAACAAGAGATTTAAATCTCACAGTACTGCACTTCTAAAAAAAGCATGTAAGCCCTGATCTTAAAGTGAGCCATGTTTTTGTATAGGAATGGTGGTAGGGTCAGGGATGCACCTCTGGTTAAGGATTTGGCATCAGTTCAATCTTAAATATGGCCCACATGGTTAGCCAAAGTGAAGATTTCCACCAGCAAGCCTCTCTAATTGCTTAATATGGAAGAAACAATGCCTAAGTCTTAGTCATCTGATTCAGATGATTATCAGGAACCTTCCAATGTCAGATAGTCTAATCCGTTTTATTTTATACATTAAAAAAAGACCTAGAAGGGTCAGGTGACTTGTCACATAGTTGCTGAAGAGTCGGGGGTGGAACCAGGATTGCATGACTGAGACTCTGCATTCATTCCTCTGTCCATACATCTGTCTATATTACTCCCCATTCTTTATCCATCTATCTCTGTATTTGTCCATGCATCCATCCATGTATGCATATGTACATAAGTCTATCCATCTGTCCGTCAGTGTATCCAATAATTACCATGTCCCAGGCACTGTGCTAACACAAACGCTGAAGTCACACTCAAAGAAAGACTGGTGAACTTGAAGTCTCCTACCGTGATCAGTACTGTGATAGTGGTGAGCGTAGCCTGCTATAGGAGCACTGAGGGCACGTGTGGCTGGAGCACAGACACCCAGAGTCTTAAATAAGGAGGCGTAAGTGTTCTCCAGCAGGTAGAGTCCCACTGTGGGGTCTAGTGTATACTGAGAGCATGTGTTCTATGTATATACAGAGTTATACTAAACTGATCCATTTAAAATGAGTGCCTTAGCCATCATAGGGAATTTGGTTTGTGTTTTTATCATTTAGAAGAGGTTTTGGAAGGTGGATGAAGATAGCTGAGATGTCTTAAAAACAAAAGAGCCAAAAAAACCCCCTGAATGTTGGCCTACCTTGTTTCTGCTTACTGTGAGGGAATTCTTTCTGTTTTTTTTCAATATAAAAGTAATTCACATGCAGCACAGAGAAGTTAGAAAACCACCAAGAACTTTGATCCCATACTTATACCACCCAGAGACAATCATCAGCAACAGTTTAATGTCTTATTTTTCTATTTTTTTTCTATGCCTAGGGCCTTAAAGTTTTTTATATAAAAATGGAAGCACTGTTGGACATTTATGAAGTTTATAAAAAGTTTATTGATCCTTTATCTCTGTTATCTCAGTTTCTTCAACTGTAAAAATAATAGCACCCACCTTATGAAAGTCATTGTAAAGAATCAGTGAGACATTATATTAAGTTGCTGAGGCAAGAATTAGGGCAGAGTGACATCCCGTAGATCATAATGTTGTTACTTGGGGTATTATGTACTTGCTGTGAGAACACATGGTTCTGCATGTGCTTCTGTAGAAAGCTACTCTTTAGAGAGAAGTTTTATTTTTTTTTCCCCCATAGACATTATATAATGGAGGCAGGTAAAAATTCACTTATATATCCTTGGACTTGGTATAAATGTTCATATATTTGTCAATTATTACTTTATTCTTTTTAAAGGGAACATGCAGCTGAGACTCTGCATTCATTCCTCTGTCCATACATCTGTCTATATTACTCCCCATTCTTTATCCATCTATCTCTGTATTTGTCCATGCATCCATCCATGTATGCATATGTACATAAGTCTATCCATCTGTCCGTCAGTGTATCCAATAATTACCATGTCCCAGGCACTGTGCTAACACAAACGCTGAAGTCACACTCAAAGAAAGACTGGTGAACTTGAAGTCTCCTACCGTGATCAGTACTGTGATAGTGGTGAGCGTAGCCTGCTATAGGAGCACTGAGGGCACGTGTGGCTGGAGCACAGACACCCAGAGTCTTAAATAAGGAGGCGTAAGTGTTCTCCAGCAGGTAGAGTCCCACTGTGGGGTCTAGTGTATACTGAGAGCATGTGTTCTATGTATATACAGAGTTATACTAAACTGATCCATTTAAAATGAGTGCCTTAGCCATCATAGGGAATTTGGTTTGTGTTTTTATCATTTAGAAGAGGTTTTGGAAGGTGGATGAAGATAGCTGAGATGTCTTAAAAACAAAAGAGCCAAAAAAACCCCCTGAATGTTGGCCTACCTTGTTTCTGCTTACTGTGAGGGAATTCTTTCTGTTTTTTTTCAATATAAAAGTAATTCACATGCAGCACAGAGAAGTTAGAAAACCACCAAGAACTTTGATCCCATACTTATACCACCCAGAGACAATCATCAGCAACAGTTTAATGTCTTATTTTTCTATTTTTTTTCTATGCCTAGGGCCTTAAAGTTTTTTATATAAAAATGGAAGCACTGTTGGACATTTATGAAGTTTATAAAAAGTTTATTGATCCTTTATCTCTGTTATCTCAGTTTCTTCAACTGTAAAAATAATAGCACCCACCTTATGAAAGTCATTGTAAAGAATCAGTGAGACATTATATTAAGTTGCTGAGGCAAGAATTAGGGCAGAGTGACATCCCGTAGATCATAATGTTGTTACTTGGGGTATTATGTACTTGCTGTGAGAACACATGGTTCTGCATGTGCTTCTGTAGAAAGCTACTCTTTAGAGAGAAGTTTTATTTTTTTTTCCCCCATAGACATTATATAATGGAGGCAGGTAAAAATTCACTTATATATCCTTGGACTTGGTATAAATGTTCATATATTTGTCAATTATTACTTTATTCTTTAATTATAGGAAGAGAGTAAGAATTAGGTATGTTTCAAGTTTTGATTACAAATAAAATTTTTGATATATAAATTGATCGATTTAACAATGAAGAATAAAAGTCAAAGTTGAATTAAAAAATTTAAATCAAGATAGATAATCTCATGATAGACATTCTTATATATACGTCTTTGTATAAATTATAGTTCCTGAACTTATTTCCTGCATCAGAGAGCAAGCACATTTTTGTGGCTTTGTAGAGAGGTTTATCGTAGCAGACCAGGCTATGTAAGAGGATTCCGTGGAAGGATCCAGGCCCACATTAGCCACTGCTGAACCACAGTCTTCCAGAATCCCTGCAGGGCCGGTTGAGAGGATTTTGAAAGACTTGTTTTGAATTTGGTCCTTTTCTTTAATATCTTCCATGTTTTACCCCAGCCCTTCCTCTCTGCCAACATTAAGGAGTACCTCGATGAGGGGTGAGGTAATAGAAGGCGCCTTAAGGGGAGTGAGAGAGGAGGGCATATTTATAGACTAATCACATATCAGCCAAGGGCTTTCGTTAACTCCAGCTTCTCAGATCACCTCAGCTCTTCCCTTTCTACTGCGTCCTCAAACTGCTTTCCTGAGGTTGATAATGGAATTAGAAACTTGTACCTTCACAGTGAAATATTTTAAAAAAAGCTTCTGTCTGTAATTTTACTTAGATTCTGTTTCTGTCATTTGATCAAGACATTATCCAAAGGGGCTTAAATTCAAATAATTTGACTAGCAATAAAAGGTTATGACATCTGTTTAATTTCTTTATGCTTTTTTCTAAAACAATTCTGTTAAGATTCATGTCTATTACATAAGTAGCGTGAATAGAACATTTTAAGATTTCTGAAATTCACACAGGTATTTTTTAAAAAGAAGTATAAACTCAAATATAATTTTCTGTATTTCTTGCTATGTTAAGTTGCTGCTATTAACCACCAGATAAACTACTGTGCATTTTCCTCATCTGTGAAGTTTGAATTTGCCCTGAGTTTTTTCTTAGAGCCCTTAAGACTGGTTTCTTTAGTTTATTCCTTGTTCGGATGAAGCATGTTTTTTGAGGAAAATTTTCCGAGTGGTTATAAGAGGGGTATATTTTCCAAGACCCTGTTACAAATCCAAGAATGTTTTTTCTATTTCTTTTGCATATGAAAACTTTAGTTCTAAGTTGTTAAACCTTATTCCATTGTCTTCTGGTGTTTAATGTGCAGAGGTCAATGCCGTGCCTTCTTTAATTGTGGCTTCTTCTTGATTTACTTTCGAGGTTGGTGGATATGTTCCTGTCCTCCTGACTCGGCCAAAGGGCTGAGAGTGGAGTAGACACTGTAGAGATTAGGAACAAGGAGCTTGCTATGCAGTTTGCTCAGAAGGCTCAGGACAGAGAGGAATAAAAGCAAGTCCAAAAGTTTTTTAGTTGAAAAGAAATTGGAACCTGGTTCCTCTTGGCCTTCTGATTTTGATCCACAAAGAACCTGACCCAAAGCTTACTTCTTTATGGAAAGGTAAGAGATTACATTTACCTGCTTTTAGAATATGAGCTTCTACTTTAGCAGTGTGAAAAAGATCTTACTAGAGAAGAAAATTGTAGATAGTATATCAAGTGTTTATATATATGTGTGTGTGTATATAAATTTAGATAACGCGAAAGACAAAGAATTTTCTTGTTGGCAAATTCAAATTGTTCAGATTCACATCGAATCTCTTGGCTCCAAGAAGGCAGAGGTAGAAATGACAGCATCACAGCTGTCTGGTGGCTGACAGATTTTTAAAAAAAAATTTTGGCCTCTTTTTTTTTCTTTAATGTATTTTCATCCGTCTTTATTCTTTGACCTGTGTGGGCCTCCCATTGCAGTGGCCTCTCTCATTGCAGAGCACCGACTCTGGGCGCACGCGCTCCAGAGTGCTGGCTCGCAATTGGACACCCTAGGCCAGCTGCTCCACAGCACATGGGATCTTCCCAGGGCCAGGAATGGAACCGGTGTCCCTTGCACTGCAAGGCGGACTCTTTACCCACTGGACCACCAGGGAAGCCCGGATGACTAGATATTTAAAAAGGTGGTATGTGTTGGTCTTGATATTGGATGGGAACTTTGAACTGGTGTAAAAACACAGAACATTTTGGGTTTGTGTGGCTCCTTTCCACAGATAAGGTGGCTGTAAGGCTTTTGTTTAAAACTATACTCAGCTTTCTCTTAATATCAGTAGAGGTTAGTCTTCTTGTAAAAAAGAAAGAAAAGGAACAATGGATCAATGAATCTTCATTGTGTGCACTTTTGAAACATTTAAAAATTTTTTTAATTTATTTATTTATTTTTGGCTCTTCTGGGTTTTCACTGCTGCTGTAGGCTCTTCTCTAGTAGCTGTGAGTGGGGACTACTCTCTAGTTGAGGTGAACAGGCTTCTTGTTGAGGTGACTTCTCTTGTGGAACTCGGGCTCTAGGATACACAGGCTTCAATAGTTGTGGCTCATGGGCTTAGTTGCTCCACAGAATGTGGGATCTTCCCAGATCAGGGATCGAAACCGTGTCTCCTGTGTTGGTAGGCGAACTCTTCACCACTGAGCTACCGGGGAAGCCCAGTGTGCACTTTTTTCTCCAGAAGAAGTGGGTAAGAAAATCCCACTTGGGGGCTCTTTCTAAGTTTGTTAATGTTTTATATTCTGGGCATGTGGTTATATTTATGGTGGAGCTTCTCTCAGGAGTTTGAAGGATACTTTCCTATTCTTGGTTTCTGGAGGACAAAGGGAATTTTCCTTTTGTTGGCAAATTCAAATTGTTCAGATTCACATCGAATCTCTTGGCTCCAAGAAGGCAGAGGTAGAAATGACAGCATCACAGCTGTCTGGTGGCTGACAGATTTTTAAAAAAAAATTTTGGCCTCTTTTTTTTTCTTTAATGTATTTTCATCCGTCTTTATTCTTTGACCTGTGTGGGCCTCCCATTGCAGTGGCCTCTCTCATTGCAGAGCACCGACTCTGGGCGCACGCGCTCCAGAGTGCTGGCTCGCAATTGGACACCCTAGGCCAGCTGCTCCACAGCACATGGGATCTTCCCAGGGCCAGGAATGGAACCGGTGTCCCTTGCACTGCAAGGCGGACTCTTTACCCACTGGACCACCAGGGAAGCCCGGATGACTAGATATTTAAAAAGGTGGTATGTGTTGGTCTTGATATTGGATGGGAACTTTGAACTGGTGTAAAAACACAGAACATTTTGGGTTTGTGTGGCTCCTTTCCACAGATAAGGTGGCTGTAAGGCTTTTGTTTAAAACTATACTCAGCTTTCTCTTAATATCAGTAGAGGTTAGTCTTCTTGTAAAAAAGAAAGAAAAGGAACAATGGATCAATGAATCTTCATTGTGTGCACTTTTGAAACATTTAAAAATTTTTTTAATTTATTTATTTATTTTTGGCTCTTCTGGGTTTTCACTGCTGCTGTAGGCTCTTCTCTAGTAGCTGTGAGTGGGGACTACTCTCTAGTTGAGGTGAACAGGCTTCTTGTTGAGGTGACTTCTCTTGTGGAACTCGGGCTCTAGGATACACAGGCTTCAATAGTTGTGGCTCATGGGCTTAGTTGCTCCACAGAATGTGGGATCTTCCCAGATCAGGGATCGAAACCGTGTCTCCTGTGTTGGTAGGCGAACTCTTCACCACTGAGCTACCGGGGAAGCCCAGTGTGCACTTTTTTCTCCAGAAGAAGTGGGTAAGAAAATCCCACTTGGGGGCTCTTTCTAAGTTTGTTAATGTTTTATATTCTGGGCATGTGGTTATATTTATGGTGGAGCTTCTCTCAGGAGTTTGAAGGATACTTTCCTATTCTTGGTTTCTGGAGGACAAAGGAAGGTCATAGCTTCTATGTTTTATTTCCTTGTGATTTTCTTCCCCCTCTTGTTACCAGTGGCCACCCTGTGTCAAGACTTCCAGCCCTCCCGTCAGTTTAGCAGTATCTGGTCTCCTTCGGCGAGGTCTTTTTTAGGAGCAGTCCCTGTAGGTAATCAGTAGCAAGACGGATGGTTACCATGAACATTGTTTGTAACTTTCCATGAGAAGTAATCCAGTTTGCTGTGTTGTAGAACTCTAGGCCAGTGGGACCAGGGTGGGAACATGGCAGACTGCTGTTCTGTCCTCCTGCCTCAGGCGCCAGGGCCACTGGGCATGTCCCCTTTCACCGTTTCCTCAGCACTCGGGGGGCCTAGCAAACCTCTACGGTCTCTTCTGAAGAAGTCTCTCACCTCTCTACCTCCTCTTTTCAGTCTCAGCAGTAGTAGCTGACTTCTGCTTTCCAAAGTTTTAAGTTGCTTAAATGAAGTAATGTGAAAAATTTAGTAAAATTGTATTGATTTATCTGGCTGTACTGATTCTTGTTTGGGGCTCGCAGGATCTTTAGCTGCAGCAAAGTAAAGTGAAAGTGATCGTCGCTCAGTCATGTCTGACTCTTTGCAGCCCCCATGGACTGTAGCCTGCCAGGCTCCTCTGCCCATGGGATTCTCCAGGCAGGAGTGGGTTGCCATTTCCTTCTTCAGAAAACTTACTAATCTTTAATTAAACAAATGTTTTATTTCACCAGATGTTGAGATTTTTCCACTTGCTTTTTTCTGTTTCATTCACACACATTTTGCTGAATCATGTAAGTTATTTGCAGACATTATAGTTCTTAATCCCTCAGCATTTATTTAGTAAGGACATTTTTCGACTAAAAATTAATCACAGTAAACTGTACATTAATGTAACGCTGTTACCTAGTATATTATCTATATGTCTTTCCTTGGTTGTTCCAGTGTCCTTTATAGCTTTTCGGTAGTTGGATCCAGGCACCTATCAAAGATGATAGGTCATCCATATCCACAGACTCTTTTTCCCTCAGCCATTCTCTTTCATGACGTTGTCATTCTTGAAGAGTCTGGGTTACCCGTTTTGCATAACGTACCTTCATCTGGTTAGAAGTTTGTTTCCTTGTGATTATACTTAGGTCCGTCACCTCAGGAGACACGTGGCATCCCGTAGCTAAGGTATCTGTCAGCTTTCCCCACTGTGAAGGCACCCTTCCCCCTTTATAATTAACAGGAAATCTGAGAGGTGACTCCAGCACTTGTGAACATCTCATTCCTTAAGTTTCATTCAGTGGTTTCAGCACACAGGTTGAATCTTGTCTGAGTCAGTTATTAGACCTGACTCTGTGACCTCATGGACTGCAGCACACCAGGCTTCCCTGTCCTTCACCATCTCCCAGAGTTTGCTCAAACTCAAGTCCATTGAGTTGGTGATGCCATCCGATCATCTGTCATCCCCTTCTCCTTTTGCCTTCAATCTTTCCCAGCATCAGGATCATTTCCAGTGAGTTTGTTCTTCACATCAGGTGGCCAAGGTATTGGAGCTTCAGCAGCAGCCCTTCCAGTGAGTATTCATGGTTGATTTCCTTTAGGATTGATTGGTTTGATCTCCTTGTAGTCCAAGGGACTCTCAAAGAGTCTTTTTCAAGCACCACAGTTTGAAAGCATCAGTTCTTCGGCACTCAGCCTTCTTTATGGTCCAACTCTCACATCTGTGCATGATACTGGAAATAACTTTGACTATACGAACCTTTATTGGCAAAATCATGTCTCCAGGCAGTGGGTTGCCATTTTTTTAGTTTTCTTTTTTCACCTTACATTGCTTTTTCTGTTTCATTCACACACATTTTGCTGAATCATGTAAGTTATTTGCAGACATTATAGTTCTTAATCCCTCAGCATTTATTTAGTAAGGACATTTTTCGACTAAAAATTAATCACAGTAAACTGTACATTAATGTAACGCTGTTACCTAGTATATTATCTATATGTCTTTCCTTGGTTGTTCCAGTGTCCTTTATAGCTTTTCGGTAGTTGGATCCAGGCACCTATCAAAGATGATAGGTCATCCATATCCACAGACTCTTTTTCCCTCAGCCATTCTCTTTCATGACGTTGTCATTCTTGAAGAGTCTGGGTTACCCGTTTTGCATAACGTACCTTCATCTGGTTAGAAGTTTGTTTCCTTGTGATTATACTTAGGTCCGTCACCTCAGGAGACACGTGGCATCCCGTAGCTAAGGTATCTGTCAGCTTTCCCCACTGTGAAGGCACCCTTCCCCCTTTATAATTAACAGGAAATCTGAGAGGTGACTCCAGCACTTGTGAACATCTCATTCCTTAAGTTTCATTCAGTGGTTTCAGCACACAGGTTGAATCTTGTCTGAGTCAGTTATTAGACCTGACTCTGTGACCTCATGGACTGCAGCACACCAGGCTTCCCTGTCCTTCACCATCTCCCAGAGTTTGCTCAAACTCAAGTCCATTGAGTTGGTGATGCCATCCGATCATCTGTCATCCCCTTCTCCTTTTGCCTTCAATCTTTCCCAGCATCAGGATCATTTCCAGTGAGTTTGTTCTTCACATCAGGTGGCCAAGGTATTGGAGCTTCAGCAGCAGCCCTTCCAGTGAGTATTCATGGTTGATTTCCTTTAGGATTGATTGGTTTGATCTCCTTGTAGTCCAAGGGACTCTCAAAGAGTCTTTTTCAAGCACCACAGTTTGAAAGCATCAGTTCTTCGGCACTCAGCCTTCTTTATGGTCCAACTCTCACATCTGTGCATGATACTGGAAATAACTTTGACTATACGAACCTTTATTGGCAAAATCATGTCTCTGCTTTTTAATATGCTGTCTAAGTTTGTCTCTGTCTGCAGTGATTTTGGAGCCCAAGAAAACAAAATCTGTTACTGTTTCCACTTTTCCAAACCCTTCCGTTTGCCTTGCAGTGATGGGAGTGGGTGCCATGATCTTAAGTCGTCTTCCTGTTGAGTTTCAAGCTAGCTTTTTCACTCTCATCCTCATCAAGAGGTTCTTTAATTCCTCTTCACTTTCTACTGTTAGAGTGGTATCATCTGCCTAAGGCTGCTACTTCTCCTGGCAGTGTTGATTCCAGCTTGTGATTCATCCAGCCAAGCATTTTGCATGATGTAATATGCACATAAGTTAAATACAAATAGTGGAAAGGATATACAGCCTTGTCGGTATTCCTTTCCATTATTTGTATTTTTTTGGCCACTTCTGTTGGTCTTTCATTTATCTATTTTCATCCATCTTTGTTCTTTGGCCTGTGTGGGCCTCCCATTGCAGTGGCCTCTCTCACTACAGAGTGCCGGCTCTGGGCGCATGCGCTCTAGAGCTCTGGCTCGGTAGTTGGACACATCAGTCCAGCTGCTCTGCCGCACATGGGATCTTCCCAGGCCAGGGATTGAACCGGCGCCCTTTGCACTGCAAGGCAGTGTCCTTACCCACTGGTCCACCAGGGAAGCCCCATTATTTATTTTAATGCCAGATTTGGCCAGGGAAGCCCCTACAGTCTAGCTCTTGTCTTTTAAAAAATTTATTTTGGAATGATTTCAGACTTAAGATTGCAAGGATAAGAATGGTGCACCCATGTCTTTTTCACCTAAATTTGCCTACTGTGGACACTTTATGCCATTCACATTCTCTCTACACATTTTTTTCCCCTGAACCTTTTTTTTTTTTTTTCTTTTTTTCAGTGTTTTTAAAATAAGCTCTTGCCAGTTTTAAAGAAAAATTGTATATGATTTACTTTTCACCAGTCTGTTCTGGCATGCTTCCGATGATATCAGAATCACCTGGATCAATGATAGCCAGTGTGCATACTCTGTAGTATTTTCCACATGCTGTTCCCAGTTCAATATTATTGCCATTGGAGTGACGGACACCAGTTTGGGCCAAAATGGCATAGTACTGTATTTCAGATTTCCTCAAGGCTGGGCAGTTGTTGGCGAGGATGACCAGTTTAGCTTTGCCTTGTCTGATCATCTTCAGAGTCTACAAAAACCCAGCACATACTTTCTACTTTTCAGAACCAGCTGGAGCCTAGAGTTGATCGACTCCAGTGACTTTTTCGTTTTCTTTGCGGCCACCATCTTCCTGCCTTAGGTGCAGGACGCCCCCAACCAAGAGCAGCTGCCAAGATGGCTGGGCCCTGAACCGTTTTAAGAGTAGGTTGCGTCACTGCCACCCTTTTCTGTCTCTAAATACTGACTACATGTATTTCCTAAGAATAGAAAGATTTTCTTACAAAAGTATGGGCTTCTCTGGTGGCTCAGATGGTAAAGAATTCACCTGGATGCTGGAGACCAGGGTGAAGTCCCTGAGTTGGGAAGATCCCCTGGAGAAGGGATTGATACTCCAGTATTCTTGCCTGGAGAATTCTGTGGACAGAGGAACCTGCCAGACTACAGTCCACGGGGTCATAGAGAGTTGGACACAACTGAATGACTTTCACTTACAAAAGTATAGTATTGGTATTTTTTATCTAGTCTATCATCCTTATTCGTTTTGTTAGTTGACCAATTATGTAGTTTTTTTATTCCAATGTATAATCTAGCCTAGGACCAGGTATTGGTTTTAGATACCAAGTTTTTCCAAATTTCTTTCTTCTGGAATAGTTCCATAGCCATTATCATTTATGACATTGACTTTTTTGAAGAAGTCTTTCCCATTTCTCTGCCTCTTTTTTTTTTTTTTTTAAACTTTTATTTATTTATTTTTGGCTGTGCTGGGTCTTTGTTGATGTGTGGGTTTAGCTGCTCTGTGGTATATGGGATCTTCCCAGATCCGGGCTCGAACCTGTGTCTCCTGCATTGGCAGACGGGTTCTTATCCACTGAGCCACAAGGGAAGCCCTCTCTGCCTCTTTTTTTGCAGCATTTTTCATTTGGGGTTTTTCTGATGTTTCCTGATGGTTAGATTCAGGTTGTTCATATCAGGTCGGATAGTATGTAAGTGATGTGACTTTTCCAGGGCATCACATCTGGAAGTATGTGATATCCGTCTGCTCTCAGTGATGATGTTATTTTTTCTCTGATAAAGGAAAAAACCCTATAAGAGCATGTAGTGTCCTGCTTCTCCTTGACATTTTCCCCTAAATTTAGGTGGCTCTTGGCTGAACGTAGGATGACGGCTGCAAAAAGTTTTCTCACCTCCAAAGTGCTCTCCATATTTGACCAGCTGGAAGTCAGCATTTATAGCATCCTCTCCCCAACTTTCTTATGACTGGTATGGGTTCATTAATTCCTATTCTTCTCAGTGACTTTTGGTTCATTTCTGTCCTTAAGTTATTTTGATGCTCAAATTGTCTCAGATTTCGGCCAACAGAATTTATCTCCAAGCCAACTCTTGTGTCCTTTTGACATGCCTTTATCATTCTTGAGCACTCCTTTCTAGCTCAAAATACACATGTATCGATAATGTATAGTTAAAACCTTGAGTTCACACTGATATGCCGAGTTCTAATCCAAAATTTAGGGTTTATTCTGGCTTTCTTCCTCTCATTAGTGACTCCCTTCTTGGTCAGTGAGAAGCCTGATTTCCATTATCCTTTGACACCAACTGAATGACTTTCACCTGAATGACTTTCACTTACAAAAGTATAGTATTGGTATTTTTTATCTAGTCTATCATCCTTATTCGTTTTGTTAGTTGACCAATTATGTAGTTTTTTTATTCCAATGTATAATCTAGCCTAGGACCAGGTATTGGTTTTAGATACCAAGTTTTTCCAAATTTCTTTCTTCTGGAATAGTTCCATAGCCATTATCATTTATGACATTGACTTTTTTGAAGAAGTCTTTCCCATTTCTCTGCCTCTTTTTTTTTTTTTTTTAAACTTTTATTTATTTATTTTTGGCTGTGCTGGGTCTTTGTTGATGTGTGGGTTTAGCTGCTCTGTGGTATATGGGATCTTCCCAGATCCGGGCTCGAACCTGTGTCTCCTGCATTGGCAGACGGGTTCTTATCCACTGAGCCACAAGGGAAGCCCTCTCTGCCTCTTTTTTTGCAGCATTTTTCATTTGGGGTTTTTCTGATGTTTCCTGATGGTTAGATTCAGGTTGTTCATATCAGGTCGGATAGTATGTAAGTGATGTGACTTTTCCAGGGCATCACATCTGGAAGTATGTGATATCCGTCTGCTCTCAGTGATGATGTTATTTTTTCTCTGATAAAGGAAAAAACCCTATAAGAGCATGTAGTGTCCTGCTTCTCCTTGACATTTTCCCCTAAATTTAGGTGGCTCTTGGCTGAACGTAGGATGACGGCTGCAAAAAGTTTTCTCACCTCCAAAGTGCTCTCCATATTTGACCAGCTGGAAGTCAGCATTTATAGCATCCTCTCCCCAACTTTCTTATGACTGGTATGGGTTCATTAATTCCTATTCTTCTCAGTGACTTTTGGTTCATTTCTGTCCTTAAGTTATTTTGATGCTCAAATTGTCTCAGATTTCGGCCAACAGAATTTATCTCCAAGCCAACTCTTGTGTCCTTTTGACATGCCTTTATCATTCTTGAGCACTCCTTTCTAGCTCAAAATACACATGTATCGATAATGTATAGTTAAAACCTTGAGTTCACACTGATATGCCGAGTTCTAATCCAAAATTTAGGGTTTATTCTGGCTTTCTTCCTCTCATTAGTGACTCCCTTCTTGGTCAGTGAGAAGCCTGATTTCCATTATCCTTTATGTATGTGTAGTTATTTGATTGGTGTCCCTGAACGTAACTAATTTCCCTTCACTGTGCTGCCTCCTCTAGAAGACCCTCCTTATCTGTCTTGGGCTCCGCCCACTCTACCACAGGTACCCACTTTACCTGCTGTCCCTCATGGTTTTAGGTTTAGATTGTTCAGGTGAGGAAAGAAGTGGCAAAAAATTACAGACAGCATGTTTTTATTTACTTTTTAGCACTTCCTTTCTAGCACAAGTTTGTCTGGGAATGTCTAGTAAATACTAAAGACAGGCTTTGTTCTGTCATTGTGGATCTTGATAGATTAGCTGAAGAATGGGAAGAAAAGCCATAAAGTTAGTATAAAACCTCATGTTTAGTTGTGACAGTTATGGCTAGATAGCTAGATTTTTGCTAAGCATTTAGTGTTAAGAAAATAATTTTGTCATCTCGCTTTGTAAGTTCACGGAATGCTCAGATTGGACAGAGGTTAGCTTACTGACTAGCACACAGATGGTGAGAGATTTCCTTCACTGGATAGTAAAGGAGAAGTGGCCAGGATGCCTTCCATCAGAACAAAGGTAAAAAGTAGGTAATAGAACTTGTCATTATGCAAAACCATGAGATAGCTGTGCGGTTCTGGTCAGCATACCATTTATTTTACATTAAAAAAAATATCCCAAGGTAAAGTAAGTTAGGGTTCTCTTCAAAATGAGAGGATATGGGAGTAGAGATGAGAGTTTAGGACATAGTTTCCAAACTAGAGAGAAAACCATCTGGAGGTGTATACACTGAAGCTTGGAAATAGCCTCAAAGAAAGAGTGCTTTTCACACCAGAAGTGTATGAAAAGGCAGCACAGCTCAGAGATTAAGAACATGGACTGAGCTAGACTGTCTCTGCCAGTTTGACCTTAGGCACAACTTATGTAAATTCTGTGTTGGTTTTCTCATCTGTAAAATTGGGATGATAGTTGTACTTATCAAAAAGTGCTGTGAGGATTACATGTGTTTATATAAAGTACTTAGTGCCTGATACATAGCCTTATTTGCTTATCCTCATGATACAATAAAAATAACACTTTATTTTCAGTCTTTAAACTGCTTGTCATAGTAAAATGGAGTAAAGATAATGTGCGTGATTACTTGGTATACTTAGATTTTTAAGGTTGAGATCATAGAAGGCAATGATCACACTCTCCCTTAGGTAGGGCAGCTGTCCAAGACAGTGGTGGGCTTGATAAACCGTTGGTCAGAGCAGAAAAATGAAAACTACTGTTGTTTATTATTCAGTAAACTGAATGGAAACTGAGATGGTGTTAGCTGAATTTCTGATTAACACAAAGCATTTAGTATCTTCAGGTAACATGCAGTGTGAACTTTAGAATGTCCTGGCTGCTTTTCAGAGCACCCAGCACAATACTTGTCTTTGTGAAAATGCCATTTGGTATGAGTTAGTGGAACAAGTTCTCAACCATGTAGTACATGACCTAGGTTCCCCTGCTGGTAGTATCTTTGTTCCATTTTCCTACCTGCAAAATAAAATGAAGTAAAGTAACTGTAGTTCTTTCCAGCTCTTGATTTTTTTTATTTGTTGTACTCTGTAATAGTTACCAGCAAATCTTTCTCCTAAAATACTGCCATCATTCAATAGGATAAAGAAGTTTTAATAGACATAAGGTCAGCTGCAGGAGCAACTTTCTAGGGTAAAACATCAGTGCAGAGGCTGAGTTCTTGGCTTTCTAGTTTTCTTGCAAAGTTTGACTTGCCTCAGAGAAGTAGCTCCGACTACAAGCACCTTAAAGTGCTCCTTATTCTCCGTCACTCCAGCTGATTCCCCTCTCTTGCCATGGTATCCTGTTTTCTGTAGTCAGCTGCTTAAACTATTCTTTCCATGTCTTCCGAATCTAGTTTTTTGCTGTCCTTCTAGTCCACATACATACCCCATTTCTCCCATTTCTGAACCTCCTGTTTCATACTGAGCCCAACGACCTGAAAGATTTCACACGGCAAACTGGTAAGAAAGTAGCCTTGCCAAATCCGTATCATTAGTTTTGACTTGTTATAAAATTAAGGCGTAAACTATATTTGGTTAAACAGCTGAAAAGCGATGGAATTTTGATTCAGCTGAATAGCACCACTGAAAAATGGCCTCTTATTTTTCCTTAGAATTACGGAGCAGTGAGAAGCAGCGTATGGAAAAGGAAACAGCTGCTCATCACCATGAGTATGGACCAGAAGAGAGCCTAGAGAGGTGGCTTGATAAAAACATAGAAGGCAATGATCACACTCTCCCTTAGGTAGGGCAGCTGTCCAAGACAGTGGTGGGCTTGATAAACCGTTGGTCAGAGCAGAAAAATGAAAACTACTGTTGTTTATTATTCAGTAAACTGAATGGAAACTGAGATGGTGTTAGCTGAATTTCTGATTAACACAAAGCATTTAGTATCTTCAGGTAACATGCAGTGTGAACTTTAGAATGTCCTGGCTGCTTTTCAGAGCACCCAGCACAATACTTGTCTTTGTGAAAATGCCATTTGGTATGAGTTAGTGGAACAAGTTCTCAACCATGTAGTACATGACCTAGGTTCCCCTGCTGGTAGTATCTTTGTTCCATTTTCCTACCTGCAAAATAAAATGAAGTAAAGTAACTGTAGTTCTTTCCAGCTCTTGATTTTTTTTATTTGTTGTACTCTGTAATAGTTACCAGCAAATCTTTCTCCTAAAATACTGCCATCATTCAATAGGATAAAGAAGTTTTAATAGACATAAGGTCAGCTGCAGGAGCAACTTTCTAGGGTAAAACATCAGTGCAGAGGCTGAGTTCTTGGCTTTCTAGTTTTCTTGCAAAGTTTGACTTGCCTCAGAGAAGTAGCTCCGACTACAAGCACCTTAAAGTGCTCCTTATTCTCCGTCACTCCAGCTGATTCCCCTCTCTTGCCATGGTATCCTGTTTTCTGTAGTCAGCTGCTTAAACTATTCTTTCCATGTTTTCCCGAATCTAGTTTTTTGCTGTCCTTCTAGTCCACATACATACCCCATTTCTCCCATTTCTGAACCTCCTGTTTCATACTGAGCCCAACGACCTGAAAGATTTCACACGGCAAACTGGTAAGAAAGTAGCCTTGCCAAATCCGTATCATTAGTTTTGACTTGTTATAAAATTAAGGCGTAAACTATATTTGGTTAAACAGCTGAAAAGCGATGGAATTTTGATTCAGCTGAATAGCACCACTGAAAAATGGCCTCTTATTTTTTCCTTAGAATTACGGCGAGCAGTGAGAAGCAGCGTATGGAAAAAGGAAACAGCTGCTCATCACCATGAGTATGGACCAGAAGAGAGCCTAGAGGATGACATGTACCGGAAGACTTGTACTGTGTGTGGCCATGAACTGACATATGAGAAAATGTGACTTTTAGTTAAGTGACCTGTTTTACAACTGGGAAATTTTGATTGGTCCTGTTCAAAATTCACCAGCATGTGGGTAGTCGTCATAGATGAATGAAATGAATGAAAACCTGTAAAAATAATGCTTCAATAATTGTGTATGTTATGACTTCAGCAGTGTCAGTTAAGGTCCAGCAGGTCTGGTGGGCAGAATGATGTGTGAGACTTCTCCTAAGTAGGGGTGGGAGCTTAGCAATAGAATGGGTTCAAAAGTGTCAGCTTAGAGCTACAGCTGAGAAATTAAGCAACCAAGGCAAATCCCTGACTAGGGTAGGGGCAAGAGCTTTTAGCAGTAAAGGCAGGAGCTGGCTGAGCTGGATTTATATCCTGGGAACCAGCAGGATGATGGTAGACAAGTGCATCCCAGAGCCTGGGCCAGGTCTTCTAAACCACTTCTGTCTCCAAGTCAAGGCATGGGGAGCTTTGCTGGGACCAGTTTTCTATATCGTTAGGGTTTACTACTGTAGACTTTAAAAATTAGTGTTCTGGATAGTCCTGGGTTAAAATGGAAAAAACAGTTATACTGTTTGTTGATCAAGGTCAATGATAACTTTAACTTGTTTAACATTTACTGAGCATTTTCCACGTGTCATGCAGACACTATGCCAAGTGCCTTACAGGTATTCTCATGTAACCCTGGGCTAGAAGACAGCTTGCTTCTGGGCTTATTTAGCATTTCTAAAGGAGTGGTAACCTACAACCTGACATTACTCCGGACAACTGGTAAGAAAGTAGCCTTGCCAAATCCGTATCATTAGTTTTGACTTGTTATAAAATTAAGGCGTAAACTATATTTGGTTAAACAGCTGAAAAGCGATGGAATTTTGATTCAGCTGAATAGCACCACTGAAAAATGGCCTCTTATTTTTTCCTTAGAATTACGGCGAGCAGTGAGAAGCAGCGTATGGAAAAAGGAAACAGCTGCTCATCACCATGAGTATGGACCAGAAGAGAGCCTAGAGGATGACATGTACCGGAAGACTTGTACTGTGTGTGGCCATGAACTGACATATGAGAAAATGTGACTTTTAGTTAAGTGACCTGTTTTACAACTGGGAAATTTTGATTGGTCCTGTTCAAAATTCACCAGCATGTGGGTAGTCGTCATAGATGAATGAAATGAATGAAAACCTGTAAAAATAATGCTTCAATAATTGTGTATGTTATGACTTCAGCAGTGTCAGTTAAGGTCCAGCAGGTCTGGTGGGCAGAATGATGTGTGAGACTTCTCCTAAGTAGGGGTGGGAGCTTAGCAATAGAATGGGTTCAAAAGTGTCAGCTTAGAGCTACAGCTGAGAAATTAAGCAACCAAGGCAAATCCCTGACTAGGGTAGGGGCAAGAGCTTTTAGCAGTAAAGGCAGGAGCTGGCTGAGCTGGATTTATATCCTGGGAACCAGCAGGATGATGGTAGACAAGTGCATCCCAGAGCCTGGGCCAGGTCTTCTAAACCACTTCTGTCTCCAAGTCAAGGCATGGGGAGCTTTGCTGGGACCAGTTTTCTATATCGTTAGGGTTTACTACTGTAGACTTTAAAAATTAGTGTTCTGGATAGTCCTGGGTTAAAATGGAAAAAACAGTTATACTGTTTGTTGATCAAGGTCAATGATAACTTTAACTTGTTTAACATTTACTGAGCATTTTCCACGTGTCATGCAGACACTATGCCAAGTGCCTTACAGGTATTCTCATGTAACCCTGGGCTAGAAGACAGCTTGCTTCTGGGCTTATTTAGCATTTCTAAAGGAGTGGTAACCTACAACCTGACATTACTCCGGACAAGTGGATTAAGTTTGAATAGTCAAATATTACCCTGTCTTGTCAAAAGGATTACAAGGTCGTTATCTGGTAAGAGCAACTGACCCCGCGGTCTCTGTATTCTTTTTCTGATAAAAACAAATTCAAGATAAACCAGATAATTTGAAATTGTTCTTTGACAGGACTTTTTATCCTACTGCTACAAACAGGAAGTTTTTATACATTTTCATTTTCTCCTTCAGATGAGGTCCTGGAGGTTACACTTGAAGAAGGGCAAAAGTCAAAACAAGTCAAAGCCAAAGACTTGAAATTGTAATTATTCATTGTTCTCTATATTATTCAATACAGAAATGTTTAATATATTTATTGAGTGTTGATGTTTTTCAAGTGCTATGCTGAATATTACAGCTCAGTAAAAATCGATTCTGAATGAGCAGCAAGACCTTCTTGGGACAAAGCTCTTCCAGTAGGTAACTAAGGGTTCAGGCTGCTGACAGCAGCCTTACTGCACTGGGAGGTGGGGACCCTCGACCACCCCGGCACATAGTTTCAGATACTACTTTCTAGCTCTGGTAAGTGGTTCTGTGGGCATAATCATCCAAGGACTGTCATGATGATTAAATATGGTGAATCTATAGCAGCTGGCACGTAAGTTATTAATAATGAGCATGTATTATCATCAAGACCAGTGTAGCTAATAGACTTGTCTAGTTCAGGTGGGCTTCTACTCAGTCACGCTTTACCTTCATCAACTTAATCCTGGTGTCCAGAGATCACTAGCAGCCAAATCTGCTCTACTCAGGTTATCAGGTTCTGTCCTCATCTTTCATTTTCGGGTATAAATGTAGAGTATTAGCAAGTTATACAAATCACTGCTAAATACTTTCCAGGAGAAGCAAACAAACTTTATCTTCATATGAAATGCTTTCTGAGTAATTCCTGGGAGATGCAGAGTCAAGGAAAACAAAAGTTATGTTTACTTTGACAAAAGCATGTTAAATGGTTTAACACGGTATTTATTGTAAGGTATGATGTATAGTGACATGCCATTCTTTTGTTTCTCTGTGCTCCATTAGTGGGGAGAGCAATTGCTGAATGTTTGTTTCTTCAGATTTCAACCTCTGGTTTGGTTTTTCCATATATCTAGCTGCCAGACTGGGCCAGAACAGGGTCACATCAGTGAGCACCTGTCAGAAGCAACCATTACACTGAGAGAGGGTCCAAGAGAAAGGAGGTGAAAACCTAGAAACCTCTAAGATTTGGATCAAGTAAGAATAACTAGCAAAACTTAGCAATACATTATAAAAGGTTACAAAGCAGCTTTAGAGTCAAAGTTACCAAAGCCTTAAATGGCTATCCTTTAGCTTTGAGGACAGGAGCCATTTCTAACTAATTACATGGTTCATGGGAATAAAAAAAAGAAGAACATTTAGCTAAGAATTTGGGTTTTAATTCCCTTTCTGCCAAGTAACTTGCTGTGCAACCTTAAGGTTGTGATTATTTGTCTTAGATGGTAGGGGGTTTTAAATTCCTAGAAATTTTCATCTACTGAGTAGACTATATTCTGTAGACCATGTTAAGTATATGGTAAACTAAGAGACCTCTTGTATTATGCACCGTAAACTTAGGTTGTACTAAGACACCCATATTGTACAAATAAAGCTACTTGCTTCAGTTTTAGGATTATTGGTAAACTTTTTCAAAGGTTTAATGAAAAAAGCCTAAAAATGCTAGAAATTTGGAATGTCAGATAATCCCTTGTTATTTTACAATACGGTTTTCTTAGGTAAGCCTCAACATCATATAGGAAATAGGTCCAAGAATTAGTAGTTACTTGGACCAAATTTTATAGAAATAAAATCCAAACTTACATCTAATGTCTAGTGTTAGTCTAGCTACTTAATCCTGGTGTCCAGAGATCACTAGCAGCCAAATCTGCTCTACTCAGGTTATCAGGTTCTGTCCTCATCTTTCATTTTCGGGTATAAATGTAGAGTATTAGCAAGTTATACAAATCACTGCTAAATACTTTCCAGGAGAAGCAAACAAACTTTATCTTCATATGAAATGCTTTCTGAGTAATTCCTGGGAGATGCAGAGTCAAGGAAAACAAAAGTTATGTTTACTTTGACAAAAGCATGTTAAATGGTTTAACACGGTATTTATTGTAAGGTATGATGTATAGTGACATGCCATTCTTTTGTTTCTCTGTGCTCCATTAGTGGGGAGAGCAATTGCTGAATGTTTGTTTCTTCAGATTTCAACCTCTGGTTTGGTTTTTCCATATATCTAGCTGCCAGACTGGGCCAGAACAGGGTCACATCAGTGAGCACCTGTCAGAAGCAACCATTACACTGAGAGAGGGTCCAAGAGAAAGGAGGTGAAAACCTAGAAACCTCTAAGATTTGGATCAAGTAAGAATAACTAGCAAAACTTAGCAATACATTATAAAAGGTTACAAAGCAGCTTTAGAGTCAAAGTTACCAAAGCCTTAAATGGCTATCCTTTAGCTTTGAGGACAGGAGCCATTTCTAACTAATTACATGGTTCATGGGAATAAAAAAAAGAAGAACATTTAGCTAAGAATTTGGGTTTTAATTCCCTTTCTGCCAAGTAACTTGCTGTGCAACCTTAAGGTTGTGATTATTTGTCTTAGATGGTAGGGGGTTTTAAATTCCTAGAAATTTTCATCTACTGAGTAGACTATATTCTGTAGACCATGTTAAGTATATGGTAAACTAAGAGACCTCTTGTATTATGCACCGTAAACTTAGGTTGTACTAAGACACCCATATTGTACAAATAAAGCTACTTGCTTCAGTTTTAGGATTATTGGTAAACTTTTTCAAAGGTTTAATGAAAAAAGCCTAAAAATGCTAGAAATTTGGAATGTCAGATAATCCCTTGTTATTTTACAATACGGTTTTCTTAGGTAAGCCTCAACATCATATAGGAAATAGGTCCAAGAATTAGTAGTTACTTGGACCAAATTTTATAGAAATAAAATCCAAACTTACATCTAATGTCTAGTGTTAGTCTAGCTACTTCAAAGTCACACTTTAACACATAATTCACTATATGACCTCAGACAGACCAGTCTCAGATTCAAGGAGATGACCAGATGTTCTAAGATAATTCTAAAACTTGTCTGCAATTTGTACTGCAATTACTTGGGAGCTTTAAGAACTACCAGTGATGTCTATGTTCAAGAGACTGTGGTTTAAATTAAAAGCATCTATAGTGAGCCCCAGGTGATTTATGTTAAGATTTGGGAATTGCTACTCTAGTAAGTAACACTTTCAAATTACTATCTTAAAATATTACAGTAATGAAAAGTATTTTGAAGAGATCAGATGGAGGTAAGTTATACTTCTGCAAAGAAACTACTAATTTTAAAGTAGACTGAGATGATAAATCATGAAATACAAAAGTTTAAAAAAACATTTTTAGTTTTATTTCTGCCATGTTAGATTACCCATGAGCTGTGAAAAGTTATGCTACTTGATAATAAACCAATCAGTTCTATATACTACTTGGTAAGTAAACTTGACCCTCTAGTGTTTCACATTACCTCAAATGAGTTATCTTATCTTTTGTGCCTTAAGGAGAAAAAATACCAGAGAACTTACATGTCACATATATAATACATCCTATGGTTATCATCACATTATTGTCATTAGGGAGTATCTGCTTTTTAGGGGCAATCACGGGTACTCGATACTGTACTCTTCACTGTCCTCCTCCCTCCGTTTCCTTTAGTAAGTGAAAGGGTGCTACAAGAAAGCAAGCATTCAAACAATCAAAAATAAGACAGATTATTTTGAAATCTTAAAAAAAATTGACAGGAAGAGGGGAAAATGACCCTCAGGCTTGCAGGGCACAGAACTGCTGGAACACAGCTAGGATGTGAGGGTCTAACTCGGCAGTGAAGAGCAGGTTCTCCAGGGTCACCATGTACTGCTGGATGATGTGGTGATGCTGTGGACACAGGAAAGGGGTGGCTGTTTAGGTCGCGAGAAAGCACACGTGCAGTCACATCATAGAGTACCCCCCTAAGCAGCCCACCCACACTGTGGAGCGATGGGAAAAAGTGATTTTGCTGGTAGGAGTAAGCGTGGAAATGCACAACTGAGAAAATCTAGGGGAAAACAAAAAGAAAAAGGTGTCCAGTAATTTAAAAACTCAGTCTGTGGTCTGTTTCTGTGTACACTTAATTCCAGGCAGTGGCAGCAGTGCCCGCCACTGTGCTTCTAGATGAGCTTCAGCTGGGTCTTTCTAGGACAACACAGTATGACTTTTTGATTAGAGCATTAACGCATCTCTGTGCAAAAGAAAAAAAAATAACTTTTCAGGAATTAACCAATGATCTGTTAAGTATTCTACAAACTAGGAAACCCAAACTGCATTTTTTTCTATCTTTTAAAAAACAGAAGTCATCTGCCTTACTGAAAATCAGTGACTTGTTGAGCCTAATTGGAGGGGAAGATGTCAGTTTCATTTACAGGTACATACATAGTTTAATATACTCAGATTCCTATAGGACTAGGGGCCATTGACAATAGCTAGAGTGAACTTCTGGTTGGAGGCTTAGATTTTTTAAGGACCTTTTTTCCCCCTTTTAAGCTTTCTGCTTTAATCACTCTTGTCTAGAAGGAACAGATGAGAACTTGGGATGTTAGTACCTGAAGATACAAAGGATTACTTCTCCTCTACTTCAAATACTTAAATCTAGCAGAGTAGGTGTAGCTTTCTGTCAGAACCTCAGAGAACTTATTGGTTCCTCCAGAAGCAAGGTTACCACTGAACACTGGACTGACAGAGGTTCTTGAGAATCTAATTACTCTTACCTTAGCATTTTTCTCTATATTTTGTGTTACAGCTAAGGCTCTCCAATAAAGAGTGGCAAGAGTCTTGAGTAATACTGAACCAATTTAAGCCTAGATATTCTGACGAGCAACAGCAGGGACAAATGGATACTATAAAAAGGTCTTACAGGTAACCTAACAAATCTCATGGTTTCTTAAAATGGAAAATCCCCGTGGCTGAGGATAGTGGTGGTTATTATCTAAAGTCTCCACCCACCTGGAGGAAGGTCTGCTGGAGCCTCTAGTTCTTGTACCACGTAAAGTCTCACAGCGCACTACCAGTGCAACAAGAGTACCCGCTGAAAGCAAGGGGGCTGTTTAGGTCGCGAGAAAGCCACGTGCAGTCATCATAGAGTACCCCTAGCAGCCCACCCACACTGTGGAGCGATGGGAAAAAGTGATTTTGCTGGTAGGAGTAAGCGTGGAAATGCACAACTGAGAAAATCTAGGGGAAAACAAAAAGAAAAAGGTGTCCAGTAATTTAAAAACTCAGTCTGTGGTCTGTTTCTGTGTACACTTAATTCCAGGCAGTGGCAGCAGTGCCCGCCACTGTGCTTCTAGATGAGCTTCAGCTGGGTCTTTCTAGGACAACACAGTATGACTTTTGATTAGAGCATTAACGCATCTCTGTGCAAAAGAAAAAAAAATAACTTTTCAGGAATTAACCAATGATCTGTTAAGTATTCTACAAACTAGGAAACCCAAACTGCATTTTTTTCTATCTTTTAAAAAACAGAAGTCATCTGCCTTACTGAAAATCAGTGACTTGTTGAGCCTAATTGGAGGGGAAGATGTCAGTTTCATTTACAGGTACATACATAGTTTAATATACTCAGATTCCTATAGGACTAGGGGCCATTGACAATAGCTAGAGTGAACTTCTGGTTGGAGGCTTAGATTTTTTAAGGACCTTTTTTCCCCCTTTTAAGCTTTCTGCTTTAATCACTCTTGTCTAGAAGGAACAGATGAGAACTTGGGATGTTAGTACCTGAAGATACAAAGGATTACTTCTCCTCTACTTCAAATACTTAAATCTAGCAGAGTAGGTGTAGCTTTCTGTCAGAACCTCAGAGAACTTATTGGTTCCTCCAGAAGCAAGGTTACCACTGAACACTGGACTGACAGAGGTTCTTGAGAATCTAATTACTCTTACCTTAGCATTTTTCTCTATATTTTGTGTTACAGCTAAGGCTCTCCAATAAAGAGTGGCAAGAGTCTTGAGTAATACTGAACCAATTTAAGCCTAGATATTCTGACGAGCAACAGCAGGGACAAATGGATACTATAAAAAGGTCTTACAGGTAACCTAACAAATCTCATGGTTTCTTAAAATGGAAAATCCCCGTGGCTGAGGATAGTGGTGGTTATTATCTAAAGTCTCCACCCACCTGGAGGAAGGTCTGCTGGAGCCTCTCTGCACAGTTCTTGTACCACGGCGTGAACACACTGGTGCCCTCAGTCTCACAGCGCACTAAGTGCTCGGTCAAGATCATGATAAAGCGCTGGAGTGGAGCACAAAGTTCCAGAGGTGTTAGAAAAGAAAACATTCTTATACTTAATTTTGACCAAGAGATCTCAAAGGTATTGCTTGTTTCACCCTGTCTCTGTGGCATGTATTCCTAACTTTCATAATTCAATAAATACTGAGGTCTAGAAAGGCAGACCAATGATGATGAGTTGTGTAGTTGCTAAGTCGTTTCTGACTTTTTGTGACCCCATGGACTGTAGCCTGCCAGGCTCCTCTGTCCATGGAATTTCCCAGGCAAAAATTTTTGAGTGGGTAGCTATTTCCTTCTCCAATCCAGGGACTGAATTCATGTCTCCTGGAGTGGCAGGCGGATTCTTTACCACTGAGCCATTAGAAGCCCAATGAGGTGAGTAGTACACATAATTTTTGGCAATACAAAAGTAATTTTTCTTAGAATCTAAGGACACAATCAGAAATATTAATAGGCATGTATATATAAAAATCTTCAGGAAGCAATCATCTCAACAGATCAACAACTGGGAATAATAATGAGAGGTACTAAACAATAGCATTCCCTATTTTTTAAAAGCAAAGAGAAATGCATAGGAATGCTAATAACAGAATTACCTCCAATTAGTAAACTTTCATTTCCTATGTAAATTTTTATATATTTAAGATCTTGTAAATAAGCATGTATTACTTCTAACGACTGGCAACAATTTTTAAAAACTGAACAACATCAACGTCCCAAGCCAAGGTACCTGAAATATGACGAGGAAGAGGTTCTTCTGTTCGCTCTGGGCAGACTCCACTTTCTCCTGCAGCCTCTCTATCTAGAGTGGCAAGAGTCTTGAGTAATACTGAACCAATTTAAGCCTAGATATTCTGACGAGCAACAGCAGGGACAAATGGATACTATAAAAAGGTCTTACAGGTAACCTAACAAATCTCATGGTTTCTTAAAATGGAAAATCCCCGTGGCTGAGGATAGTGGTGGTTATTATCTAAAGTCTCCACCCACCTGGAGGAAGGTCTGCTGGAGCCTCTCTGCACAGTTCTTGTACCACGGCGTGAACACACTGGTGCCCTCAGTCTCACAGCGCACTAAGTGCTCGGTCAAGATCATGATAAAGCGCTGGAGTGGAGCACAAAGTTCCAGAGGTGTTAGAAAAGAAAACATTCTTATACTTAATTTTGACCAAGAGATCTCAAAGGTATTGCTTGTTTCACCCTGTCTCTGTGGCATGTATTCCTAACTTTCATAATTCAATAAATACTGAGGTCTAGAAAGGCAGACCAATGATGATGAGTTGTGTAGTTGCTAAGTCGTTTCTGACTTTTTGTGACCCCATGGACTGTAGCCTGCCAGGCTCCTCTGTCCATGGAATTTCCCAGGCAAAAATTTTTGAGTGGGTAGCTATTTCCTTCTCCAATCCAGGGACTGAATTCATGTCTCCTGGAGTGGCAGGCGGATTCTTTACCACTGAGCCATTAGAAGCCCAATGAGGTGAGTAGTACACATAATTTTTGGCAATACAAAAGTAATTTTTCTTAGAATCTAAGGACACAATCAGAAATATTAATAGGCATGTATATATAAAAATCTTCAGGAAGCAATCATCTCAACAGATCAACAACTGGGAATAATAATGAGAGGTACTAAACAATAGCATTCCCTATTTTTTAAAAGCAAAGAGAAATGCATAGGAATGCTAATAACAGAATTACCTCCAATTAGTAAACTTTCATTTCCTATGTAAATTTTTATATATTTAAGATCTTGTAAATAAGCATGTATTACTTCTAACGACTGGCAACAATTTTTAAAAACTGAACAACATCAACGTCCCAAGCCAAGGTACCTGAAATATGACGAGGAAGAGGTTCTTCTGTTCGCTCTGGGCAGACTCCACTTTCTCCTGCAGCCTCTCTATCTGCTCCTCCAGGGCCCCATCCTTCCTGTCACTGCTCCTGTCGTCATCGTCACTTCGCTACAGATGGCACAGGAGCAAGAGAAAGCCACCATTCAGAATTAGTGTTAAATCTCACCAAGTCGACCTGATGATCTGCTATCTGAAGACTTGTACTCTATAGCAAAAGTACCAGTGAGGTCCTGTAAGTACTCATCTAGGCCGGGGGAATTCTATGGCACTTGTCTTGGATAATGGCAGTGGGTTTACTATAAAGCAGAGAAAAGTATGCCTTTTACAAGACAGCCCATTCAAGGAGGAAATATGTCACAATCTTCTCCCCCATTCTCACATTAATAACTCTTACAGAAACACAAGTGTCCTCCTTCCTTCTCCTTCAGGAAAGAAATGGTAAACAATGGAAAAAGTAAGCTTTGTGACTTCCTAAACAGCAAGAACAACAACGCAGGAGAATGACAGAGAAGAGCAGACTCCAGGTCCATCCCCTCCCTCCATGTCTATAAAAAGCTTTGCATGATTTGGTCTTTTAAAAAAAGGCTCTCGTTAAGGTAATAAACATTCTCAATAGTTTCTAGTAAATCTTCTTTGACCACTCACAGTCGACAAAAGACTTACCCGTTTATGTTGCCTTGCGAGTTTTTCTTTAGCCTCTTCTAGCTCTTTCTGAATCTTGAGAACGTGTTTGTTCATCTTACGAATTGTGGAGTGCAAGATTTCCCAAACAAACAATCTTAAAGTAATAAGGCATTTGGTTACTGTATGTTCAACTATACTTACAGAAAATAAGACCTCTCAGCTTTTAGAATTTACTCGTTCTTAAGGTCAGATAGAGCCTTCTATTCTTTTTTAATTTTGGCCTCTCTTACTGGTTTTTTAGTTATTTTCATCCATCTTCGTTCAGAGCACTAGCTCTGGGCGCACGCACTCAAGATTGGTGGCTTGTAATTGGACACACTGGTCCAGCTGCTCCGTGGCATGTGGGATCTTCCCTGGGCAGGGATTGAACCGGTGCCTCGTGCACTGCAAGGTGGACTCTTTACCTACTGGACCATCAGGGAAGACCCAACAGCTTTCTATTCTTTAGGCAGAATAAGGTGTGTCTTCAGCAACAGGACTTTTTTTTGTACTGTCAATTATGCAAACATCTAGCTCTCCCCATTAGACTCACATGAGCTCCCTGAAGGCAATGCTGGGTCCTTGCCATTTTTTAAATTCCCATCCCCTACTAGACACGCACAGAACGTACGTGTACATATTCAATGAAATGGCAAATCAGAAAAAGCACATTACAAAATAAAAACCAAAAAGACATTTTTCTCTTTTAAATGTAAACACCAAGTATTGCAATTTTTTTGGAACAGTTAGTTATAGTTATCAACTGCTGGGCTTTTAGGAATGAGATATTTATGTCAACTACTTTCTCAGGCTGCTCTAAGTACCAGAATCACTTGTAGGTGCTTTAAATTATTTGTTTCATAAATGAGTGTGTTTGAACTACTTTTTATGTCTAAAACATTAGGCTCCTAATCCCAGGATATACAGCACAGAAGAGTACTTCCTTCTACAAGTTTTTAATCTTAACAACAGTTTAAGTACAATATAATAAAGTATCCATAAAAGTCAAGGTCTAGAATGTAAGACAGGGTAAAGGAACAGAGTACTTTAACTCTGGATTAGATCAGCGGCTGATCAGGGAAGGCAGTTGCTGGGTTGCACATGTAAACCACTCAGGGTAATGAGTGGTCTGAAATGCTGCAAATCTAAGAATGTCCTTCGTGCCTGCCTTTGTTCATCTTACAATTGTGGAGTGCAACCAAACAAACAATCTTAAAGTAATAAGGCATTTGGTTACTGTATGTTCAACTATACTTACAGAAAATAAGACCTCTCAGCTTTTAGAATTTACTCGTTCTTAAGGTCAGATAGAGCCTTCTATTCTTTTTTAATTTTGGCCTCTCTTACTGGTTTTTTAGTTATTTTCATCCATCTTCGTTCAGAGCACTAGCTCTGGGCGCACGCACTCAAGATTGGTGGCTTGTAATTGGACACACTGGTCCAGCTGCTCCGTGGCATGTGGGATCTTCCCTGGGCAGGGATTGAACCGGTGCCTCGTGCACTGCAAGGTGGACTCTTTACCTACTGGACCATCAGGGAAGACCCAACAGCTTTCTATTCTTTAGGCAGAATAAGGTGTGTCTTCAGCAACAGGACTTTTTTTTGTACTGTCAATTATGCAAACATCTAGCTCTCCCCATTAGACTCACATGAGCTCCCTGAAGGCAATGCTGGGTCCTTGCCATTTTTTAAATTCCCATCCCCTACTAGACACGCACAGAACGTACGTGTACATATTCAATGAAATGGCAAATCAGAAAAAGCACATTACAAAATAAAAACCAAAAAGACATTTTTCTCTTTTAAATGTAAACACCAAGTATTGCAATTTTTTTGGAACAGTTAGTTATAGTTATCAACTGCTGGGCTTTTAGGAATG
The DNA here is from genome assembly GCA_022376925.1 of Tragulus kanchil. NCBI lineage: Eukaryota > Metazoa > Chordata > Mammalia > Artiodactyla > Tragulidae > Tragulus > Tragulus kanchil. The sequence continues at coordinate 45,233,254 of JAIOJX010000023.1, forward strand.
AGATATTTATGTCAACTACTTTCTCAGGCTGCTCTAAGTACCAGAATCACTTGTAGGTGCTTTAAATTATTTGTTTCATAAATGAGTGTGTTTGAACTACTTTTTATGTCTAAAACATTAGGCTCCTAATCCCAGGATATACAGCACAGAAGAGTACTTCCTTCTACAAGTTTTTAATCTTAACAACAGTTTAAGTACAATATAATAAAGTATCCATAAAAGTCAAGGTCTAGAATGTAAGACAGGGTAAAGGAACAGAGTACTTTAACTCTGGATTAGATCAGCGGCTGATCAGGGAAGGCAGTTGCTGGGTTGCACATGTAAACCACTCAGGGTAATGAGTGGTCTGAAATGCTGCAAATCTAAGAATGTCCTTCTGTTGCCTGCCTTTGTGTGTGCCAGCTTGGATGGTATGATAATCGCAGACCACACTTCTTCACCTGAAAGATTCAGCTTAGCCTAGTGTCCTGTGCCAATAATAAATACAACAAAGACGATAAAGGTGGTGATGGTTATGTATATCTTTGCAAGTAATGTTCTTTTGTTTCCTTTTTTTGTGTCAACTCTTGCTGTCCTAGTTGTAAAGTCTGTCCAGTAAAAAAGCCTGTAGACTTCATGTATAAAAACCAAACTTAATGAGAACTCTTTCCTTTAGGGGGAGTGAGTCTTCTGTGTATTAAATCTCGGGGTTTAGGACTGAGGTGAGACCTCCTTTCCCCCATGGCATTCAGGTGCCCACCAGGCTTTCCTCAATCCCTCCATGATGTGCACTTAGTCTATAATGGATTGGTTTCTACCAGTTCCTACATAGAGCTCCTGCCATGTGTCACTGTCTAGTTGAGACCTGGACCTTCAGCCTGAGCTTCCTGCCCAATAGTCTGGATCCATTATAAGCATTTCTATTTGATTGAATCCTAATTCAACTTATGTGTGTGTCCCTAAGAGACACTGCAACTAGTCTGGCTGTGTATTTCTCCACTGGGTAAGAATCTTTGTTGAGTCCAAGCCTATGAGACTGGACCACAATGATACTAATACAAGCTGGTCTGAACCAGAATTTGGAGCTCAGGTGTAAGAGATCACATGTAAACTAATTCTTAGAGAATAGGAACTTTGTTGGGGGAAGAAATCCATTTTACCTGGTAAAGTCACGAGACAGTTCTGATGAGAAGATCCAGTTTGCTACTGCAGCACAGTCAACAGTTTGTACGAATCATCTTATTCGTAGAGACATTAGGCTCCTAATCCCAGGATATACAGCACAGAAGAGTACTTCCTTCTACAAGTTTTTAATCTTAACAACAGTTTAAGTACAATATAATAAAGTATCCATAAAAGTCAAGGTCTAGAATGTAAGACAGGGTAAAGGAACAGAGTACTTTAACTCTGGATTAGATCAGCGGCTGATCAGGGAAGGCAGTTGCTGGGTTGCACATGTAAACCACTCAGGGTAATGAGTGGTCTGAAATGCTGCAAATCTAAGAATGTCCTTCTGTTGCCTGCCTTTGTGTGTGCCAGCTTGGATGGTATGATAATCGCAGACCACACTTCTTCACCTGAAAGATTCAGCTTAGCCTAGTGTCCTGTGCCAATAATAAATACAACAAAGACGATAAAGGTGGTGATGGTTATGTATATCTTTGCAAGTAATGTTCTTTTGTTTCCTTTTTTTGTGTCAACTCTTGCTGTCCTAGTTGTAAAGTCTGTCCAGTAAAAAAGCCTGTAGACTTCATGTATAAAAACCAAACTTAATGAGAACTCTTTCCTTTAGGGGGAGTGAGTCTTCTGTGTATTAAATCTGGGGTTTAGGACTGAGGTGAGACCTCCTTTCCCCCATGGCATTCAGGTGCCCACCAGGCTTTCCTCAATCCCTCCATGATGTGCACTTAGTCTATAATGGATTGGTTTCTACCAGTTCCTACATAGAGCTCCTGCCATGTGTCACTGTCTAGTTGAGACCTGGACCTTCAGCCTGAGCTTCCTGCCCAATAGTCTGGATCCATTATAAGCATTTCTATTTGATTGAATCCTAATTCAACTTATGTGTGTGTCCCTAAGAGACACTGCAACTAGTCTGGCTGTGTATTTCTCCACTGGGTAAGAATCTTTGTTGAGTCCAAGCCTATGAGACTGGACCACAATGATACTAATACAAGCTGGTCTGAACCAGAATTTGGAGCTCAGGTGTAAGAGATCACATGTAAACTAATTCTTAGAGAATAGGAACTTTGTTGGGGGAAGAAATCCATTTTACCTGGTAAAGTCACGAGACAGTTCTGATGAGAAGATCCAGTTTGCTACTGCAGCACAGTCAACAATTTGTGTACGAATCATCTTATCTACTAGCACAGCAATCATCTACAGGCAGAGGGAAGGAATTAAGGTAAGCCACATTTATATGTAGGCCACAATAATGCCACTGCTACAGAAATAAAATCAGAAGGCTGTCAACATTCAGTAGCTAGGGAACTGAACAATTTGAAAATTAGGTCTTAGGTTAATTTTGCCTTCTGCTTGTCTCTGGTATTAATTTTAAGAATACGACAGCACAAAGACTGAGCAAAAAGAAAAACATTAATACATCTTTTGTTATCTGAATGTTATTAACTTCAGATGTTTCAATATTCATTTATATAAGAAACTGTCGGCCACAAGCATTAGTTTGTGCAAAAATCCCCTTGTTAATAAAAATCCTAAAGTTTTATCATGTAAGTCTTAAATACATGCCAAAATTTGTTTTAAGGCCTCTTTATAACACATGGTATTGAGATTTGAAAAAATCTGGACCCTGTTCATAGAAACTGGATAAAGAACTATTTCCTATCCAATTGGAGAACGTTCAAGAAATAAACTTTCTTAGTAAGTACGTAAAATGTGTTGAGATATTATAGTATCAAACCAAATCACACTTGCTCTTTAGAGAATGACTCAATCATCATTACTTACACAGCACTAAAATTACAGACTTAAAATCTATTGGTAGAGTCAATTTCCATGTCCTACAAACTACAACAGTGGTATCAACTGCCTTATTTTTCATACCTATACAATCAGCATCTCAACGTATCTAGTTTGTTTTTACCTGTGGATGGTTCCTCCAGACCTCAAACATGACTCTTAGAACGTGCAATTTTCCTTCATCACTTTCAGCTAGGGTTTTGAAGACTTCATGAAACCTTTTGATGGTGGGGGAAAATAGCACATGTAAACTTTACTAAACATCTTAATATTTTCAAAGCTCTACAGTGTTACTAAATTTCCAGTGCAGTATATAAATACAAAATAACCAAACATTAACCATTAAAGATATAAAAGGTATGATTAGGAATTTAGTTTGTTCCACAATCTTAGGAGAGTTACAATATACTATCATTAGGCAAGCAGTCTAGTTTACTGTGCATTTTAGAATAGATGAGGGATAAGGAACGGTCTCCAAACACAGGTGCAGTGTTCTGACTGCATCTTCTGTGGGAGCCCTGCAAGTCAGAAGCTGAGATGGGGTAAGGAGTCTAGTTTCTCTGCTTGATTGCAATACATGTTCTTTCTTCATTTGGACTATACAATGAGTTAGTTCTGTCTTTAGATGCCAACCTTTGGGTGGCTCCCAAAAATGTAGTTGGCTCTCAGTTCTGCTCACCCTCTTTTAGAATGATCCTTAGACAAGGTGGGAGCTTTCTGACTGTCCTATGGACCCAGGTTTTTGTTTCTCTAAAGCTTTACATGAGAAAATGTACACTTTATACACATAAACCACAGACTGCTAGGAGCCGTAGGATGGGGTTTTACCTACCACAACCCAAAACTCATCGTATCAAATTATATGATACTACTATTAAGATCTTCAAGGTAAAAATTACTACACCACGGTCATTCATCCAGCAATGTTTTAAACCCTCAAGAGAGTGTGTGTGTTCTGGTTGTACTTACTTTGCAAGAGCACTGAAGGAGTGGCTGAACGACTTGGCTGCTAAGTGCAGCAGAGTCTGTACAAAGACCTCTATTTTCAGTGGGTTGAAGCTGAATCCTTCATCTGAACAACAGTTCACAGTAAAGAGTTAGGAAGATGCAATATAGCAAGTCTTTGGTCCCTCACCTGTATTGCTAAACAGATGACACACTCTTATCCAAATACTACGTCACATACTCAGGCAATGTCTCAGAGTACTATCAGACAGTAAGAAAAAGCCCATCACTGCTTGCAAATTGTTAACTAAGCATGATCTTTAGTTTTCTGGTGATTCTTTCCCAAATTCTATATGATCCATTTTTTTTTTTTACAAATACCACATATATTCTTACCTCCCTATATGGGGGCAAGATAATACAGTAAAAGAAAAAAATATCGTAAGCCCTCTACACTCTTGTTCCTTGTCCTAAAATGTCTGACAATGTCCCTAAAAAAAAGGTATGATTAGGAGTTTAGTTTGTTCCACAATCTTAGGAGAGTTACAATATACTATCATTAGGCAAGCAGTCTAGTTTACTGTGCATTTTAGAATAGATGAGGGATAAGGAACGGTCTCCAAACACAGGTGCAGTGTTCTGACTGCATCTTCTGTGGGAGCCCTGCAAGTCAGAAGCTGAGATGGGGTAAGGAGTCTAGTTTCTCTGCTTGATTGCAATACATGTTCTTTCTTCATTTGGACTATACAATGAGTTAGTTCTGTCTTTAGATGCCAACCTTTGGGTGGCTCCCAAAAATGTAGTTGGCTCTCAGTTCTGCTCACCCTCTTTTAGAATGATCCTTAGACAAGGTGGGAGCTTTCTGACTGTCCTATGGACCCAGGTTTTTGTTTCTCTAAAGCTTTACATGAGAAAATGTACACTTTATACACATAAACCACAGACTGCTAGGAGCCGTAGGATGGGGTTTTACCTACCACAACCCAAAACTCATCGTATCAAATTATATGATACTACTATTAAGATCTTCAAGGTAAAAATTACTACACCACGGTCATTCATCCAGCAATGTTTTAAACCCTCAAGAGAGTGTGTGTGTTCTGGTTGTACTTACTTTGCAAGAGCACTGAAGGAGTGGCTGAACGACTTGGCTGCTAAGTGCAGCAGAGTCTGTACAAAGACCTCTATTTTCAGTGGGTTGAAGCTGAATCCTTCATCTGAACAACAGTTCACAGTAAAGAGTTAGGAAGATGCAATATAGCAAGTCTTTGGTCCCTCACCTGTATTGCTAAACAGATGACACACTCTTATCCAAATACTACGTCACATACTCAGGCAATGTCTCAGAGTACTATCAGACAGTAAGAAAAAGCCCATCACTGCTTGCAAATTGTTAACTAAGCATGATCTTTAGTTTTCTGGTGATTCTTTCCCAAATTCTATATGATCCATTTTTTTTTTTTACAAATACCACATATATTCTTACCTCCCTATATGGGGGCAAGATAATACAGTAAAAGAAAAAAATATCGTAAGCCCTCTACACTCTTGTTCCTTGTCCTAAAATGTCTGACAATGTCTAACACCATCATTCATAATTATACTTTCTTTTGGGGGGGGGGGGGGCACTTCTATTGGTCTTTCACTTGTCTATTTTCATCCATGTTTGTTCTTTGGCCCGTGTGGGCCTCCCATCACAGTGGCCTCTGTTGTCGCAGAGCACCGGCTCTGGGCCCATGTGCTCCAGAGCTCTGGCTCTGTCATTGGACACATCCGTCCAGCTGCTCTGCAGCACGTGGGATCTTCCCAGGCCAGGGATCGAACTGGTGCCCCTTGCACTGCAAGGTGGTGTCCTTACCCACCGGACCACCAGGGAAGCCCCATAATTATACTTTCTAAATACGTTTTCTTCAACATCATAATACAAGTTTCTTAGAAAAATATAAATAAAGTGTCAGTAATGACCCCAATCCCATTTAGATTTTAAGTCATTTTTCTGTGCATGTCATCATGTACAGATTAACAAAATTCCCCCCCAAATGGTTATCCTGTTGTCCCAGGAGACTTTTCATCTGTTTTACTAATTTGTCTTTTTTTTAGTTATTGTACTTTTCAAGATGTTAAAGTCCCTCTCATAGCTTTTTTGTCTTATCTATTGGTTGATGATAAACTTAAGAGTTCAATTTTGAGAGGACATCCAGCTTTCTAATACACCATTTCTTCCTGTGTAAGGAACCTCTCTCTAAAGTGAAAGCAGGCAATGTTTAAGGGAGAAGACACCAGGGTTCTGGGGAACAACTGATGGGCTGGCAGCTAAACAAGTACACCCCCTTAAGGAGTATCTCATGAGATTTAAGAGAATGACTTATGCTTATACTTACACCTGGCTGGCCCATTCACAGTTCCATTCAAGAAATAGTTAATTCCCTTACCATCATCATCATCCTGGTTAGGATTTGGGACGTCCTTCAGAATGCTGAAAATTTCATCATTGGTTGCTTTACTTTTAAAGGCAACAGCTAAACAGAGGGCAACTGAATGTCCAGGAAGAGAGTCTAAGCACAGAATGCAAACAAGTAAGAAACTTACAAAAAGAAGTCACATTACTTTCTTTTAAAATAGAGTACTCTCTATATGGAGATCAATATTCTATATAAAGATAACCACATATGAAAGTCTCATTTAATAGGTCAATTTTTTTTCACCTAAAATAAAGCATAACAGGTATTTCTTGCCTTGATGCTTCCTTAAGAACACAGAGCTAACTGAAATTCAGAGTACAAGGGTTGAGGGGACACAGCTGCAACTGTCCTTTGATGGTCTCATATCCCTAGGCCACTAAGCTGGAAAGCTGAGAATCAATGTATTTCTCTTTCATTTTGGCCAATGCCTTCTCCTTTCCACTGTTGAACAGGGTGAAGGCTGCCAATTTAATACAGACTTCTTACGTTTCTCTTTTGCTGAGTCCACACATGTGAATCTATATAAGGCAGATGTTCGTATGTGTGACTCTGCATGTTTACCGTTGGACAGTATCTGTTGAGTCCTAACTGTATACAGTCTGTGCTAATACACACTGCACAGCTTCACCAGAGCAACTGGAAATCTCCTTTAATGTAAGGAAGACAGATAACAAAAAGGCAATTCTGACACAGAATATGAGTTACTAAGCATGAATAGAGTCAGCTCCAACAGGTTACATGTGCTCTGTGTTTTTCTTGAAAGTGGAAGAGGAAAAAAGTGCAGAAAAAAGCATCCTGGCCATCGACAAGTATACATTCTAGGTAAGGAACCTAGATACCCAAAAAGTAGCCAAAGAGCAACACAAAACAGACCTGCTAAAGGTTAAGAGTGGTGCCTGGGCTAGACTTTGGAGAGAGAATAGGAAATGGAAAACAGTAGGGCTTCCAAAATGGCACAAACAAAGGCAAAACCCAGAATGAGAACACAGAAAAAATAAACAAGTGGACCCGGCTAGAGTGAAGGTTCATTTAAGAACCTTTTATGACAAATCATAAAATAAGAAAGACTAGTTAGGGGGCCCTTCAATGTTAGGCTGAGTCATTTCTATGGGATTAAAAGAAAGCTCAACGTTTAACAAAAGTCTGAAATCTTTGATATCAAAAATTGTTAGTGTACAGTTTTCTGAGCCAGAACAAGGCAGAAATCAAAACCTGGCACTTGGAATGACCACAGCAAGCTTTGCTTTCTGACTGGAAAACACAGTGGTCGAGAGCAAGGCTGCTCAGTACTGAAGTCCGGGCTTCAGCACTCAGAAGCACTCTCACTCTGGCTGTACCTGTTTGAAGCCGTTTCCTCATTGTACAACTGGTATCAAAAACATACCTGTTTCTCAATTGTTTTAAGGATTAAGTGACATAGTAACATAGAAAAGGGAGTACACAGCACTGGAACCGAAGCCTTTTTTCCTTTAGGCCACTAAGCTGGAAAGCTGAGAATCAATGTATTTCTCTTTCATTTTGGCCAATGCCTTCTCCTTTCCACTGTTGAACAGGGTGAAGGCTGCCAATTTAATACAGACTTCTTACGTTTCTCTTTTGCTGAGTCCACACATGTGAATCTATATAAGGCAGATGTTCGTATGTGTGACTCTGCATGTTTACCGTTGGACAGTATCTGTTGAGTCCTAACTGTATACAGTCTGTGCTAATACACACTGCACAGCTTCACCAGAGCAACTGGAAATCTCCTTTAATGTAAGGAAGACAGATAACAAAAAGGCAATTCTGACACAGAATATGAGTTACTAAGCATGAATAGAGTCAGCTCCAACAGGTTACATGTGCTCTGTGTTTTTCTTGAAAGTGGAAGAGGAAAAAAGTGCAGAAAAAAGCATCCTGGCCATCGACAAGTATACATTCTAGGTAAGGAACCTAGATACCCAAAAAGTAGCCAAAGAGCAACACAAAACAGACCTGCTAAAGGTTAAGAGTGGTGCCTGGGCTAGACTTTGGAGAGAGAATAGGAAATGGAAAACAGTAGGGCTTCCAAAATGGCACAAACAAAGGCAAAACCCAGAATGAGAACACAGAAAAAATAAACAAGTGGACCCGGCTAGAGTGAAGGTTCATTTAAGAACCTTTTATGACAAATCATAAAATAAGAAAGACTAGTTAGGGGGCCCTTCAATGTTAGGCTGAGTCATTTCTATGGGATTAAAAGAAAGCTCAACGTTTAACAAAAGTCTGAAATCTTTGATATCAAAAATTGTTAGTGTACAGTTTTCTGAGCCAGAACAAGGCAGAAATCAAAACCTGGCACTTGGAATGACCACAGCAAGCTTTGCTTTCTGACTGGAAAACACAGTGGTCGAGAGCAAGGCTGCTCAGTACTGAAGTCCGGGCTTCAGCACTCAGAAGCACTCTCACTCTGGCTGTACCTGTTTGAAGCCGTTTCCTCATTGTACAACTGGTATCAAAAACATACCTGTTTCTCAATTGTTTTAAGGATTAAGTGACATAGTAACATAGAAAAGGGAGTACACAGCACTGGAACCGAGCTTATTTCAAGGAAACCAGGTGTAGTCTGAAGTGCAGGTGGAGAAGCAGGGGTGCAATTATGAGAAAGCAGGGGAGAGGAGCGAGTTTCAAGATACAAAAGAGTGCTCCACAACACGAAACAGAAGGCTCAGGGAGGCGGCGAGGTCAGTGCCGTGTGACTAAGACTACCCTGGAAACTCCAGCCCCATTCTACCGGTGCTCCTTCGGTTAAATGTAGAACACAATACAGCACATCAAATTGCATAATCCCCTTGATTTACAGCACATTCTCAAAAATGATGTGACCAAAAAGAAAAGCATGTTTAGGAATTTCCTTCTAGAGACATGCTATGTGCACCTATGTTCCTACAGCTGTACTGCTAGCAGATGATAACCAATTCAAGTAATCTCCATTGCCAGGACACACACATACTTTCATTTAAGTTCTGGCTATAAATTTTTCTTGCTACACTTAAAATGTCATAGATACAACATTGTAAGCAACATTAGAAAACAAGACAGTAGTAACTAAGTCACAGTAAATGTTTAAAATGATAGGGCAAATAAAACAGCAGAGGCTGGTGAGAAATCACCTTTCAAACAGAAAATATAAACCTGAGAAAAAGTTCACTTTCTCTACCTTAGGCAACTGACTTATTAGTTGCATCAGCACTTTTAAAAACCACTTTTAGTACTTACTGCTACTTTCATCTCCATACTTGTAAATGCAAGTTGGGTTTGCAGGGCATAGAGCTGAGAAGGTAGGAGGGACAATATCTAATATGCGCTGATGGTATGACAACCTACAATACAAAAAAAGAGTCTCAGAAAATACCATCCGTCAGTTGGCCACAGTCTCCAACACCCTGGACTCAGCTGACAACCAAAAAGTAAAGGGGACAGTAAGTCCTTTAAACTGCTGTCTGGATTAGCACACCTGAACCCAGGCCTTCAGAACTTTCTGGTATGTACTGAGATATGGGCCAGTGTGTCCACAAGCTTGGTGGCCAAGGATGTGGGGTAGTGTCGGTGGGTTGGGATGAGGTGGAGGAAACAGTCTGTATGGCTGGGAAAACTGGTTATGTTGTAACAGATAAATACTTATCAAGGCTAATGGGAGCCATGCTTCTTAATACCTGCCAAGGTGTTTCTTTAGAAATCAAAGCAAAGGAGAAGGCTAAGAAGAAAAATGAGAGGTTGGAACTGGAGGAATACACACATCTAGGTGGACAAAAAAACAGTTACAGACTTCTGTATATATAGGAGTATGTGTGCATAAATACATTCACTATGCACGTCTATGTAGAGGGCGGATAACCAATGACACCCAAAGCAAAAAGCACATCAGATGTCCAGACCTTGCTTCCTAAATACCAGGCTCACTAAAAGAAACTCCACCTCCTTGAATACACAGATTATTCCAGAGACGGGGCAAAGAAACACATCTTGTGCCAGAAATAAGGAAATGCTCAATGAATGGAGCAGGGACATTCAAGTAATCTCCATTGCCAGGACACACACATACTTTCATTTAAGTTCTGGCTATAAATTTTTCTTGCTACACTTAAAATGTCATAGATACAACATTGTAAGCAACATTAGAAAACAAGACAGTAGTAACTAAGTCACAGTAAATGTTTAAAATGATAGGGCAAATAAAACAGCAGAGGCTGGTGAGAAATCACCTTTCAAACAGAAAATATAAACCTGAGAAAAAGTTCACTTTCTCTACCTTAGGCAACTAACTTATTAGTTGCATCAGCACTTTCAAAAACCACTTTTAGCACTTACTGCTACTTTCATCTCCATACTTGTAAATGCAAGTTGGGTTTGCAGGGCATAGAGCTGAGAAGGTAGGAGGGACAATATCTAATATGCGCTGATGGTATGACAACCTACAATACAAAAAAAGAGTCTCAGAAAATACCATCCGTCAGTTGGCCACAGTCTCCAACACCCTGGACTCAGCTGACAACCAAAAAGTAAAGGGGACAGTAAGTCCTTTAAACTGCTGTCTGGATTAGCACACCTGAACCCAGGCCTTCAGAACTTTCTGGTATGTACTGAGATATGGGCCAGTGTGTCCACAAGCTTGGTGGCCAAGGATGTGGGGTAGTGTCGGTGGGTTGGGATGAGGTGGAGGAAACAGTCTGTATGGCTGGGAAAACTGGTTATGTTGTAACAGATAAATACTTATCAAGGCTAATGGGAGCCATGCTTCTTAATACCTGCCAAGGTGTTTCTTTAGAAATCAAAGCAAAGGAGAAGGCTAAGAAGAAAAATGAGAGGTTGGAACTGGAGGAATACACACATCTAGGTGGACAAAAAAACAGTTACAGACTTCTGTATATATAGGAGTATGTGTGCATAAATACATTCACTATGCACGTCTATGTAGAGGGCGGATAACCAATGACACCCAAAGCAAAAAGCACATCAGATGTCCAGACCTTGCTTCCTAAATACCAGGCTCACTAAAAGAAACTCCACCTCCTTGAATACACAGATTATTCCAGAGACGGGGCAAAGAAACACATCTTGTGCCAGAAATAAGGAAATGCTCAATGAATGGAGCAGGGACATTCAATGAACAAAAGAGGACACAGGAGTCACGAGGAACTCCCAATGGACAAATCAGGGGTAATCTGAGCATCAAAATAAATACTGACAGTAATGAATCATAATCCTTCTGAATGAAATAGTCTCTACTGACACGTACACACAGGAATTAACAAACAGGTGTAAAAGGAAAGCTCTTTCTTCTAGTAGAAAGTCAACTAGTAAATGCAGTAAAAATGGAAAACGCAGCAGCACCACCTGGCAATCATCATAGTGGTGGCAAATCAGTACAGGCTGCCAGTGGAGCTCTGCTGACGAACAGGAGTGAGTGTTACCCTCAGAATGCGTCCCACGAAATGTTACTCAACTACAAAGGGGAAAATGGTGCGTTTCAGGTAGAGATGCCTGACATGGCCATGTAATCAAGATTAACATCATTTGTGGTGGGAGAGTGCAAGACTTGAGTCATCAGGACGCATCAAGACAACACAGCAAGGTCCACATTCTTTAAAACTGACAGAAATCAGAAGAAAATGGCAACTAAATGCTATATGTGCTCCTGGACAGAATTCTGGAAAAAACACTGTTGGCATGGCTGGCAAAACTGCCGCAGCACGTGGGGACTGTCTGGTGGTGGTACTGTCATCAGCTCACTTCCTGATCTGGAAGTGAGTCACGTAGGAGTAACACAGGGGATCTAGATGAACAACATACAGAGTGCTACTTTGGCGACTTTCCTAAAATTTGAAATTATTTCTAAGCATAACTGACCAAAACAAACAACACGTTCTGACTTAGTTCACAGAGAATCCAGATGGCGTGGTTGCCCTAGATTTTCAGCCTAAATCTTGATTAAAAACAGGAAGGGAAGAAAGGTACTTTGATTTTAAAAACGGATATTCTGGATATAGTACATGCAGAGAAAATAAACCCTCCCACAGATATGAGAAGACCTAAGCTAGGAGAAAACACAAAGAACTTACCTCATACATTTTTCTAGAACTTCTCTTACAAACTTTGGTTTGGGACTTTCTGGATCTTGAGTAAGACAATCTGACCTAATGACGATACAATTTTATAAGTTCTTACACATAATTACACATAATCTGCATATATACCTAACTTATACTTAGCTGCAAATAGCTCCTTTCTACTCAAATTTTTCATTCACATATATAAATACCAAAAAACTAACTCTTGGGCTTCCCTGGTGGTCGAGTGGGTAAAGAGTCTGCCTTGCAGTGCAAGGGGCACTGGTTCGATTCCTGACCCAGGAAGATCCCATGTCCCACGGAACAGCTGGGCTGGTGTGTCCAATTAAGAGCCAGCGCTCTGGAGCGCATGCGCCCAGAGCTGGTGCTCTGCAACAAGAGAGGCCACCATGATGGGAGGCCCATACGGGCCAAAGAACAAAGAATAAAGATGGATGAAAATAAGTAAATAAAAAACCAATAAGGGGGGCTTCCCTGGTGGTCCAGTGGGTAAGGACACCGCCTTGCAGTGCAACGGGCGCCTGTTCAATCCCTGGCCTGGGAAGATCCCACGTGTCGCGGAGCGGCTGGACGGATGTGTCCAATTACCGAGCTGGAGCTCTGGAGCGCATGCGCCCAGAGCCGGTGCTCTGCGACAACAGAGGCCACTGCGATGGGAGGCCCACACGGGCCAAAGAACAAAGATGGATGAAAACAGATAAACGGAAGACCAATAGAAGTGCCCCCCCCACACCCACAAAAATAAAAGAGACCAAAGTTTAAAAAAAAAACCTAAATCTTTCAGACCACGAAGAAGATAGCTTTTATATTATAGTTTTAAATGCTACTTTTTAAAATGATGAATTGTAGAGAAAAGACAGATATACATAATACTACTTACCAATCTTCCCAGCTCCAACGGAACTGGAAGTTACTTAGATGATGGGAAAACCAATTAATGAACCTAGACAAAGAAGTGTGGGGAGGGATGGGAAAGGATGAATGGATGCAGTTTACAACAGGAATCACACAATCCTCCAGGCACACAATATCCCACTCTCCCCCACCTCTAGCTGCTCTGTTCTCCTGCCACCTACTGTCCTTTTCTGTGCAAATCCTACAACTTACCTTCTACTTCAAAAAAGTAAGTCCCCCATCTCACTCCTCCTAATAGTGCTATCCTTCTCAAGTGAACAGACATGACTCAAGTGCCTGTTTTGTATCAAGTACCTTACACATGTCTGTATAATTCAGTTCTTACAGTAACTCCTGAGGGATGTATTATGTCCCCATTTAATTAACAATGAAACAGAGATGTGAGGTGCAAAAAAAGATTAAAAACATTTTATAGGTGCAAGAGTCAAAGCATAGCCTTTCATTATCATACCACGCCCTTTTCACCACAAACAACCAAGCATACCATCAAAGCCCCCTTTTCACTTGAAGACACCCCTGATCTCTGTAACTAAACAGGACTCACCTCAGTATACTGTATAATGCTGTGAAATTTGTAAGAGCCCAATAAATACTTGCTGAATGAATGGCATAATTGGAGTGCCCAGTGCAACTGGCGTTTATTAACTAGACTGTGAAAAACTCAGCAGATACCCTAAAGCATACCACTCATGTACCTGTAATTTCAACCATTAAAACTCCTCAAGATAATAGCCTTTACTGGATAATTTTCAACAGGACAGCCTTTACTGATAATTTTCAAATACTGCATTTGAACAGTGGACTTCACAGATCATAGTTCACTATCTGTCATGATCTAATTTGGGAAAGTTACAGAGGTAAGAGGGCATACTAGGCTAGTTAACAGGCAGACCTCACCCCGAGGACGGCAGTACACATGTCAAGGACCACAGCTGAAAAAACCCAGCATGCTCTTTTGTATACACTGAGTCTTAAAGCTGTAGTGATACACAAGCTCATTATTCTAGAAGCAGATACTATCTATAAACAGATTATGTAATATATAAACATAATAAATACACAGTATTAGACTCTGCTTCTACATATGAATTAGCATAAAGCCTATTTTAAAAGCTTACCTACCTAATTACAGAGGGAAAAGTGTAACCATACCAAAGTACGAAACAAACAAGCAATGAAATTAAATAAAACTTCAGCATGGGTATCATTTCATATTGAAAATTAGACTACAAAGTGAAATGCTTTTATCACAATAAGTATGAGCTTTAGTATACAAAGGATTGTTTGGAGGAGGCAAGAAAGAAAATCCAACTTGGAAACTCTTAAAAGGGCAAATATTTTTCTAATCAAATACTTTTTATAAAGTACAGGGAGTAGAAGCTGCTAACACTGAGTATAGAAATAAAGCAGGGACATCCCTGGTGGTCCAGTGGCTAAGACTCCATGTTCCCAGTGCAATGGGCTGGGGTTTGATTCCTGGTCAGGGAACTGGATTTCACATGTTGCAACTAAGATCCGCTCCAGCCAAAGAAATATTTTTTTAAAAAAGAAAAAAGCAGTACCATACCTGTCTACACATGTAGTATTCATTGTGTCCAAACGCATATATAACATTTCAGTTGCCTGTGCAAGCTATGAATTTCAGGATAAGGAAATCTATACTCTTTGAAAATAGAACTGTGATAGAAAAAATGAACATTTTCCTGTAAGTCTATGTACTGACTAGCAATTCTTGTCAAGTAATTGATCTCTGAGGTATCAATGATATACACCTGTGAAATCAAGATAACGAATATTACATCACCTCCAAAACTGCCACATGCTAGTTGTAATCCATCCTCCTTTCTTCCCCTCATTTATGCCTCCAAGCAAACATTGGTTTGTCATTACATTATTTGCATTTTCTAGGATTTTGTGTAAATGAGTTCATATTTGTTTGGCATCTTTTATTCAACATAATTATTCTGCAATTCACTCATGTTGCTGCCTGCACTGAAAATCAGTTTTTAAGATTACTGAATAGTATTCCATTGTACAGTGGTAACAAAATATGCTTATCCATTCATGTATTGATGGATATTTGGACTGTTCCCAGTTTTGGGTTATTACACGTCAACATTAATTCTCTTGAGCAAACAGGCAAAGGTTAGAATGGCTGGGGCTGTATGGTATATGCATTGTTTAACTTTTAAAGAAATGCCAAACTGTTTTCATAAAGTGATTTAAACCCACATGCAGAACTATTTAATAATCTCATAAAGCCAGGCCAAAGAGAGAACGTTAAAAACAAAGGAAAGGATACAACTTGGGGTAGAGAGCCAGGCTGAAGTTAGCACAGTTGCTTTTATCACAATAAGTATGAGCTTTAGTATACAAAGGATTGTTTGGAGGAGGCAAGAAAGAAAATCCAACTTGGAAACTCTTAAAAGGGCAAATATTTTTCTAATCAAATACTTTTTATAAAGTACAGGGAGTAGAAGCTGCTAACACTGAGTATAGAAATAAAGCAGGGACATCCCTGGTGGTCCAGTGGCTAAGACTCCATGTTCCCAGTGCAATGGGCTGGGGTTTGATTCCTGGTCAGGGAACTGGATTTCACATGTTGCAACTAAGATCCGCTCCAGCCAAAGAAATATTTTTTTAAAAAAGAAAAAAGCAGTACCATACCTGTCTACACATGTAGTATTCATTGTGTCCAAACGCATATATAACATTTCAGTTGCCTGTGCAAGCTATGAATTTCAGGATAAGGAAATCTATACTCTTTGAAAATAGAACTGTGATAGAAAAAATGAACATTTTCCTGTAAGTCTATGTACTGACTAGCAATTCTTGTCAAGTAATTGATCTCTGAGGTATCAATGATATACACCTGTGAAATCAAGATAACGAATATTACATCACCTCCAAAACTGCCACATGCTAGTTGTAATCCATCCTCCTTTCTTCCCCTCATTTATGCCTCCAAGCAAACATTGGTTTGTCATTACATTATTTGCATTTTCTAGGATTTTGTGTAAATGAGTTCATATTTGTTTGGCATCTTTTATTCAACATAATTATTCTGCAATTCACTCATGTTGCTGCCTGCACTGAAAATCAGTTTTTAAGATTACTGAATAGTATTCCATTGTACAGTGGTAACAAAATATGCTTATCCATTCATGTATTGATGGATATTTGGACTGTTCCCAGTTTTGGGTTATTACACGTCAACATTAATTCTCTTGAGCAAACAGGCAAAGGTTAGAATGGCTGGGGCTGTATGGTATATGCATTGTTTAACTTTTAAAGAAATGCCAAACTGTTTTCATAAAGTGATTTAAACCCACATGCAGAACTATTTAATAATCTCATAAAGCCAGGCCAAAGAGAGAACGTTAAAAACAAAGGAAAGGATACAACTTGGGGTAGAGAGCCAGGCTGAAGTTTGCACAGTTCAATGAGAAGTGTTGTGTACATCACATCGATGTGAGGGGGCGCTGGAAGCTGAAACAGCTCTGCAAAAATCACCTACAAGGGAATCACAAGTCAGCACTCAATTCAACAGCTATCTATACACTTCTATTATTTAAAAAGACCTCAATGGTCTAAACTCTACAGTATTCCTAATTTTTAAAAATTACTTTTTAACCTTAAAATTTATGCTCTTTAAAACACAGATGCTACAACTGAGCCACCAGAGTTTCAGCCCTGTAAGAAATAAAACCCCTTGTAGACTCTGAGGATGGGAAGAGAAGACAGTGAAGTCATTCTGCACAGTCAACTACCTTCCTGGTAGTCCACAACCCCTCTGCCATGCTCTTGTTCTGTAACTTGCTCCCATCCTCTGTATGTGCTCCGTGGGCCACAGGCCAAGACTTCTAAAGCTGAGTTTGCATTTCTTCTTCTCACTCCCATCTGTGTGAATTTCTACACATTGTGCATATTTTAAAATGTGACTTATGTTTACACTTCAACTGACATGTCAATGAGTCAAGTTCATAGCCTAAGCATATTCTCAAGTTTTATAAAGATAGAACAGATGCAATATTTCTAAGAAAGCACAGTATAGTATGAATAAAAACTGAATTAAATAATGCATTGTAATTATGCTCACTGAGCATTTTGACATAAAGGAATAATGCAATTGACAGTATGACCCATGTGTCAAGTGAAAACACTGTTTTTTGGGAAATAAATTTCTACAAGGTGTTCAATTATACTAATAACTTCCTTCTGTATGACTTAATATGGAATCAAAACCATGATCTATTCTTTCCACTTCAGAGACAACCTGCTAGTTTGATTTCTAAGAATAAATAAGGATTCATTTTTTTCCCTACTCTTATGATACAGGGAACAGTACACGAGTCAAGTGTAGGCTAATAATAAGAAGCCAGACAAACACAATTAAAGATGTGTCATCTTTGCTAAGTATATGCATTGTTTAACTTTAAAGAAATGCCAAACTGTTTCATAAAGTGATTAAACCCACATGCAGAACTATTTAATAATCTCATAAAGCCAGGCCAAAGAGAGAACGTTAAAAACAAAGGAAAGGATACAACTTGGGGTAGAGAGCCAGGCTGAAGTTTGCACAGTTCAATGAGAAGTGTTGTGTACATCACATCGATGTGAGGGGGCGCTGGAAGCTGAAACAGCTCTGCAAAAATCACCTACAAGGGAATCACAAGTCAGCACTCAATTCAACAGCTATCTATACACTTCTATTATTTAAAAAGACCTCAATGGTCTAAACTCTACAGTATTCCTAATTTTTAAAAATTACTTTTTAACCTTAAAATTTATGCTCTTTAAAACACAGATGCTACAACTGAGCCACCAGAGTTTCAGCCCTGTAAGAAATAAAACCCCTTGTAGACTCTGAGGATGGGAAGAGAAGACAGTGAAGTCATTCTGCACAGTCAACTACCTTCCTGGTAGTCCACAACCCCTCTGCCATGCTCTTGTTCTGTAACTTGCTCCCATCCTCTGTATGTGCTCCGTGGGCCACAGGCCAAGACTTCTAAAGCTGAGTTTGCATTTCTTCTTCTCACTCCCATCTGTGTGAATTTCTACACATTGTGCATATTTTAAAATGTGACTTATGTTTACACTTCAACTGACATGTCAATGAGTCAAGTTCATAGCCTAAGCATATTCTCAAGTTTTATAAAGATAGAACAGATGCAATATTTCTAAGAAAGCACAGTATAGTATGAATAAAAACTGAATTAAATAATGCATTGTAATTATGCTCACTGAGCATTTTGACATAAAGGAATAATGCAATTGACAGTATGACCCATGTGTCAAGTGAAAACACTGTTTTTTGGGAAATAAATTTCTACAAGGTGTTCAATTATACTAATAACTTCCTTCTGTATGACTTAATATGGAATCAAAACCATGATCTATTCTTTCCACTTCAGAGACAACCTGCTAGTTTGATTTCTAAGAATAAATAAGGATTCATTTTTATCCCTACTCTTATGATACAGGGAACAGTACACGAGTCAAGTGTAGGCTAATAATAAGAAGCCAGACAAACACAATTAAAGATGTGTCATCTGCCTGAAGAATATTATAAAGTATTTAAATCACTTATACATATATTCCCTGGAGAAGGAAATGGCAACACATTCCAGTATTCTTGCCTTGAAAATTCTATGCACAGAGGAGCCTGGAAAGCTAGAGTCCATGGGGTCATAAGAACTAGACACAACTGAGCATATATGTATGTGCATGCACACCTGTTAGGTGGACAATGTATTGCTAGAGTTAGAAGTATTTTACATTATCTATTACTATCCATGAATGAAGACATACTATATAAGTAAATCACAGGCAACTCAAAATTCCATTTGGTTGCTGGAGTTAACCTCTTCTTTTCTCTTTACTAACACAGTTAACAGAGATCCAAAACTGAAAGCAATTTCCTCTTCTCTATGTTAATTTTCAGTACCTGACAAGTAGCAAGAACAGTAACAGAAGGCCAAGAGCGGATTACACTTTACAGTCAACAGAAGGATTCTGAGACTTATAAACAAGCTCCATTTGGAATGCATACCTCAACTATGTGGTAGTTCAAGGGGATCTTGTTCTTCCCAGGATAACTCACTAGCTGTGCAGCACTATAAAAAGTGTAATTTAAGTTTAATGAGTATACACAGATATATGAAAACCCAAATAAGCAGTTTCAAAAACAGTGTGTGTAGACATAAGAAAACCTTTTCTGAAATGTTCTAGATTTCAGTTGTTCCACCTAACTACAGCACAAATTATTTTGTATACCACAAGAAAACTCTTTAACGGATCCAAAACTCCTTGAAAGATCAGAAGGAAGGTAAACAATACTAAGGAAGTACATTCAGATCTACCAACTTAAAACATTTTATAAGGTAGACTATTCCCAAAATGCTATATTCCTTTCCATCTTAAAATCTAAACCAAAACTTTCAAAAGTTTTAGAAAATGTTAAAAATAAACCTTTCCAAAAATTGATGTCTAACCACTAGGAAACAGAGCTAAACCATTAGTATTCATCTAGTCCCACAATATTCATACCAAAAATAGCCTGTCATTCTAATTTGTCCAGCGCATATGGTAAATATCCACACCAAAGAGCAGGCACCATTTGTGTACTACTATAAAACACTACAGGGGCTTCCCTGGTGCTCCAGTGGGTAAGGACTTCGCCTTGCAGTGCAAGGGGCGCCGGTTCGATCCCTGGCCTGGAAGAACCCATGTGCCGCTGAGTGGCTGGACCGATGTGTCCAACTACCAAGTCAGAGCTCTGGAGCGCATGTGTCCAGAGCCAGCGCTCTGCAGCGACAGAGGCCACTGTGATGGGAGGCCCACACGGGCCAAAGAACAAAGATGGATGAAAATAGATAAAAACCAATAGAAGTGGCAAAAAACCCTAAACACTACAGTCCTAGACAGCATCTGGGAAAGAACTTTCTGAGGGTGACGTGCCCCAAAAGCAAGTCAAGTGTCTAGGAACTGGTCTTAGTGAGATGGAACACCATCAAGAGAGGAGGAAGGTTTTCTTACTCTTAACATACATCTTGCTCTAAATTATCAGGATTGCTAACACTTCTCCACACTAGGAAAAGCACCATGCAAAGCTTCTTACCAAGTCTTCCTTTCCTTCCAGTGAGACTTAATGATGCAGTGAAGATTCTCTTCTATGACAAATCTTTCCACTGAATGACTGCCTGGCATTACAGGGCCCTGGGAAGAAAACACAATGTATATACTACACACCTAGAGAAAAAATATTACCTTTCATTTATCAACAAAATATATGGGAGCTTCTTATGTTCAGACACTATACTGAACACTGAGGAGAACAAAGTGTGAAAGCTCTGTATTTCAGCAAACTTTATTGCTGTTCACTTACTACAAGAGAACTAGAATGTCAGTTACAGTGTTTCTTCTACCACATCTGACACTATACTATCCCCATCTCTGCCCACATCAAGTCTTAAACAAACTAAATAATTCTTATATATTATTAGCTCTTGATTTCTTTTTTTGAAAACATGAGGCTGGATTACTTCCATAAAAAAAATGGAGGGGGAAAATTTTGTTTCAAACACTGTGTAGACAAAAAAATCAAATGTACACTGAAAGATTTCCATACTATACTGTTTTTAAAAAAGACTGAAGAGGGGCTTCCCTTGTGGCTCAGTGGATAAGAACCTGTCTGCCAATGCAGGAGACACAGGTTCGATCCCTGATCTGGGAAGATCCCACATACCGCAGAGCAGCTAAACCTGCACATCAACAAAGACCAAACATAGCCAAAATAAATAAAGAAAAGTTAAAAAAAAAGAAAAAGAGTGAAGAGCATTATCTACGTATTGTTTAATTAAAAAAAATAAGTATAGCAAACAGATTCAATAAGTTATTTTTTGTAATTCACCACTGTAGACTCTTAATGGTGATTTTTACTTCAATCTACTTCATAATTTCTAATTAAAAAACAAACATTTTTTGAAAGACCAGAACTAAAAAACCAAATCTTCTTCAGATATTTTGTACATTTATACTCCTCTGGCAAAGGACAGGCACATCACAGAGGCAATACCAATTAAATACAAACAGAACAGGAGTGACAGATTTTGAGGTCCCCTTGCACAAATAAATACCTAATCACAAAGATTACAGTCCACTGTAAAGTAGACTTTCAATTATATATACCTAATTAGACCATTACATAAAGTTGACTAAAAGCATTTTGTTATATATGGAATATTGTTGAGTGGGCAGCAAGTTGATAGTTTTGTATATATAACTGATTATCCAACAACTTTTTACTCTGAGAGAGAATATACATACACTAAATTTTCACTGGTCAAAAGCAACTTTCTGAAGAACAGAAGAGAGATGGTGGGGAAAGAAAACTCGTATTTGACTTTAGGTGGTACTGTTAGTTCTTATGACAGTGGTTCTCAACTGGGGGCAATTTTGCCCCTAAGGGAACACCTGGCAATCTTTGGAGACATTTTCAGTTGTCACAACTGACACACCACTGGTAGCTAGGAGGTAGATGCCAGGGATAACCCTCGGCATCCTACAGGTCACAGAACAGCCTCACAACAAAGGATTCCCACATCCAAAACATCAACTGAAAAACCTGCTCTATGCTGACGGGACCCATAAGCAACAGGTGTTGACAGAGGAGCCTTGCAGGCTATGGTCCACGGGGTCACAAAGAGTTGGACACGACTTAGCAACTAAACCACCACGACTGTGTGGTACTTTAGGTGAGTTTCTATTCAGAACCAATTCAGTGATCACTGTGCTTGTTGCATGGATATTAAAGTTAAGGCCGAGCTTCCCCTGGTGGTCCAGTGGGTAAGGACACCGCCTTGCAGTGCAAGGGGCGCTGGTTCGATCCCTGGCCTGGGAAGATCCCACGTGCCGCAGAGCAACTGGACTGATGTGTCCAATTACCGAGCCAGAGCTCTGGCGCGCACGCACCCAGAGCCGACGCTCTGCAATGACAGAGGCCACCACGATGGGAGGCCCACAGGGGCCAAAGAACAAAGATGGATGAAAATAGAGAAATGAATAGAAGCGGCCCGCCCGTCCCCCGCCCCACCCCACCCCCCAAAAGGTAAATAAATAAAATGTTTAAAAAATAAATAAATAAATAAAGTTAAGGCTGTCATTCAAACACAAAGGTATAAAAGTAAAACATAGTAAAAATGTAAATTTTTATACCAAATGTTATTATCAAAATTACAGTCCACTGTAAAGTAGACTTTCAATTATATATACCTAATTAGACCATTACATAAAGTTGACTAAAAGCATTTTGTTATATATGGAATATTGTTGAGTGGGCAGCAAGTTGATAGTTTTGTATATATAACTGATTATCCAACAACTTTTTACTCTGAGAGAGAATATACATACACTAAATTTTCACTGGTCAAAAGCAACTTTCTGAAGAACAGAAGAGAGATGGTGGGGAAAGAAAACTCGTATTTGACTTTAGGTGGTACTGTTAGTTCTTATGACAGTGGTTCTCAACTGGGGGCAATTTTGCCCCTAAGGGAACACCTGGCAATCTTTGGAGACATTTTCAGTTGTCACAACTGACACACCACTGGTAGCTAGGAGGTAGATGCCAGGGATAACCCTCGGCATCCTACAGGTCACAGAACAGCCTCACAACAAAGGATTCCCACATCCAAAACATCAACTGAAAAACCTGCTCTATGCTGACGGGACCCATAAGCAACAGGTGTTGACAGAGGAGCCTTGCAGGCTATGGTCCACGGGGTCACAAAGAGTTGGACACGACTTAGCAACTAAACCACCACGACTGTGTGGTACTTTAGGTGAGTTTCTATTCAGAACCAATTCAGTGATCACTGTGCTTGTTGCATGGATATTAAAGTTAAGGCCGAGCTTCCCCTGGTGGTCCAGTGGGTAAGGACACCGCCTTGCAGTGCAAGGGGCGCTGGTTCGATCCCTGGCCTGGGAAGATCCCACGTGCCGCAGAGCAACTGGACTGATGTGTCCAATTACCGAGCCAGAGCTCTGGCGCGCACGCACCCAGAGCCGACGCTCTGCAATGACAGAGGCCACCACGATGGGAGGCCCACAGGGGCCAAAGAACAAAGATGGATGAAAATAGAGAAATGAATAGAAGCGGCCCGCCCGTCCCCCTCCCTCCCCACCCCACCCCCCAAAAGGTAAATAAATAAAATGTTTAAAAAATAAATAAATAAATAAAGTTAAGGCTGTCATTCAAACACAAAGGTATAAAAGTAAAACATAGTAAAAATGTAAATTTTTATACCAAATGTTATTATCAAAATTACAGATTTTTTTAAAACTGCCAAAGTATAAAGGCTATCAACAACTTGACTTCATAATATAAAATATACGTTCAAGAACTATAAAGTCAGTTTATACTAATCTTTAGGATTTTTAAATTAAACACATGACTGAGCACTCATCATGTGTCACATATTGTTCTATATGCCTTAAGTGTGCTAATAATTTAATCCTCATCGCCACTTTATGAGGTGTATACTAATTATCATTCTCTCAGGAAACGTAACTCACTAAAGATCACATAGCTGGGATTTGCCTAAACAAAGATCAAAATTCAAACCCATCTGGCTCTTGAACCTACACTTTTCAATTGTGCATCATGCTATCTCTTCATTTACACAAGATAAGTATGATTTTTTGTATACTGAGGTGACACCATTCACTGAACTAGACTCTTAACTTCACAGCCACGACCCTCTCAGATAACACGCAACTCAGAAGCTTCTGGGGGTGCTGCACGTACCTCAGGATCATCTGTGTAGTCAAACATTCTGAAGATGACCCTGGGCATGGGGTACAGGGAGTCTTCAGTGTGAGGCGGCGGGGTGAAGGGGGGCAGGTTGTGCTGCAGGGCTTCACACAGGATGCTGTCAAAGGCAAGATAAGGTCTTAGGATGTGCCGCTCCTGCCAGCGATCCTTTTTCAATTTCTGAATCTGGGCCCAGAGGCAATCTAAATACTAAAGACAGATTGATTTTTAGCAATTAATAGACATTAGGAGACTAGATGAAATCACATTTTGACTAGACAAAACCAAAGACCTATTATACCTTCTAAAATATGGGATACAAAAGCAACCTAACTTCAACTGACTTATATACAGTGCTACCTTTCTGTACATGTTTTTAATTACTTCACAAAGTCTGTCTGGGGCTGTTACCTCTCATTTTTTCAAACTGGGGGATTTAAATAAAAGATACTTGTGATACTTATGATATTGTAAGGAAAATATAGTTACGATTAAGTAAAAGATACTCTATCATATCTAGAATCCCACACAATTGGGAATGTTTCAGTGACATTCTAAAATTAATTAAAAACCAACTAAATGCCCAGGGCTGAGGGGTGAATCCCTGATATGAAGTGTTAAAATCCAGCTAAGATATACAAATGGGATGGCATGAGTATGTCACAGAGGTAAGAAGCTAATCTGATTGTACGTGTAACACAAGAGGCCGAAATCATTTACCTCTTCTTGTGGATGCGGTTTCTCTGCGTCCACACTTGTAACATGGGTACATGAGTCTTTTGGCGTCTTCTAAAGGTTAGAATGAAAATTTACATTCAGGTTCTTAAAAACATGAAAATATAGTCAGTTGCTTTCTTAATTAAGAAAATGCAAATTAAAGGAGTGAAACATTTTAACCTGTCAGATTAGCAGATATCAGAATCTTTGATAAGTACTGTATTGTCAAAATATAGGCAAATACATAGCTTCCAAAACATCACTGGCAGAGGACTAACTGATATATAATCGCTTTAGAAGAGATCTGGAAGAGTATAACCCCTTTGGAAGACAACCTGACTAAATCTATCATAATTAAAATTGATAAGACACTTCAACCCAGCAATGCCATTCCTAAAAGTTCACATAACTCAAACATATTTGCACATGTACACAATGATATATGTACAAGGATATGTACTGAAGCACTATTTAAAATAGCCAAAGACCTGCACTAGTGTCAGTGTCTATGAACAGGAAACAAATTAACAAAACTACGGTACAGTAAAAAAGAGTGGAATACCTTTTTACTGTTAAAAAGAATGTTAAGCAAATGGAGGCAGAACTTTAAATATTATACCTTCTAAAATATGGGATACAAAAGCAACCTAACTTCAACTGACTTATATACAGTGCTACCTTTCTGTACATGTTTTTAATTACTTCACAAAGTCTGTCTGGGGCTGTTACCTCTCATTTTTCAAACTGGGGATTTAAATAAAAGATACTTGTGATACTTATGATATTGTAAGGAAAATATAGTTACGATTAAGTAAAAGATACTCTATCATATCTAGAATCCCACACAATTGGGAATGTTTCAGTGACATTCTAAAATTAATTAAAAACCAACTAAATGCCCAGGGCTGAGGGGTGAATCCCTGATATGAAGTGTTAAAATCCAGCTAAGATATACAAATGGGATGGCATGAGTATGTCACAGAGGTAAGAAGCTAATCTGATTGTACGTGTAACACAAGAGGCCGAAATCATTTACCTCTTCTTGTGGATGCGGTTTCTCTGCCGTCCACACTTGTAACATGGGTACATGAGTCTTTTGGCGTCTTCTAAAGGTTAGAATGAAAATTTACATTCAGGTTCTTAAAAACATGAAAATATAGTCAGTTGCTTTCTTAATTAAGAAAATGCAAATTAAAGGAGTGAAACATTTTAACCTGTCAGATTAGCAGATATCAGAATCTTTGATAAGTACTGTATTGTCAAAATATAGGCAAATACATAGCTTCCAAAACATCACTGGCAGAGGACTAACTGATATATAATCGCTTTAGAAGAGATCTGGAAGAGTATAACCCCTTTGGAAGACAACCTGACTAAATCTATCATAATTAAAATTGATAAGACACTTCAACCCAGCAATGCCATTCCTAAAAGTTCACATAACTCAAACATATTTGCACATGTACACAATGATATATGTACAAGGATATGTACTGAAGCACTATTTAAAATAGCCAAAGACCTGCACTAGTGTCAGTGTCTATGAACAGGAAACAAATTAACAAAACTACGGTACAGTAAAAAAGAGTGGAATACCTTTTTACTGTTAAAAAGAATGTTAAGCAAATGAGGCAGAACTAAATATTTTATACAACAAACCCAAACTATATTAAAGGGAAAAAAGCAAGTGTGTATAGAATGATCTGTATAATGGACTATCACTTGTATCAAAGGAGGGAAGGACGTATTCAAGTGTTAGGACAGTCATTTTAACCTTTTCCAAACATCAATATGTTATAAAAAAGTCAAACTTTTGAAAAATAGAAAACATTTTAAAAATTATTTAAAGGTAGTGTAATGAGAAAGCATATTTTTTTTTTTTAAAGATTTATTTATTTATTTATTTTGGGCGGGGGTCGGGTTGGGGAGGGAGGAGAGCGGGCGGGCCACTTCTATTGGTCTTTCATTTCTCTATTTTCATCCGTCTTTGTTCTTTGGCTCCTGTGGACCTTCCATCGCGGTGGCCTCTGTTGTCGCAGAGCACTGGCTCTGGGCGCATGCGCTCCAAAGCTCTGGCTCGGTGATTGGACACATCGGTCCAGCCGCTCCGCGGCACGTGGGATCTTCCCAGGCCAGGGATCGAACCGGCGCCCCTTGCACTGCAAGGCGGTGTCCTTACCCACTGGACCACCAAGGGAAGCCCCGAGAAAGCATATTTTTATCTTTAGGCATTTTTAGCTTTATTTGTAACTAGATATTATCAATATCAAAAGAAGTACCTAATCATAGAAAATAAAACTTATAAAAATTCTGAGAAAACTTAAGGGGACACAAAACCATTACCATGCTGCTGTGCCCTTACTTAAGATAGCTTTCAGTGTTGGCAAAGATTCGGTCCATCTCTGCATCTTTCTTTTCATACAATTCTTTTCCAACCCAGGGCAAAGATGACAGAAATGCATACACGTACCAATCTCGCCGCACCTAAACAATATTTTAAAAGGTTCATTAAAGATAGGTGCCTGTGAATTTTCATTCACATCATATTTATTCCTGAATGAAATTCTATGGATGCTATTTCACAGGGCTCAACGAAGACGTCTCATTCAGAGCATTTTCAGATGTATTAGTTTGAATCTTACTAGGCAGAACCATTTAGTGAACATATATATGTCATGAGAACCCACCATTATGCCAGCGAGCTTAACTTTTACACATCAAGAATTTATAACATAATAATCACTTAAATCTTATGGTTTTTACAACAAACCCAAACTAAAAAATTAAAAAAAAAAGGGAAAAAAGCAAGTGTGTATAGAATGATCTGTATAATGGACTATCACTTGTATCAAAGGAGGGAAGGACGTATTCAAGTGTTAGGACAGTCATTTTAACCTTTTCCAAACATCAATATGTTATAAAAAAGTCAAACTTTTGAAAAATAGAAAACATTTTAAAAATTATTTAAAGGTAGTGTAATGAGAAAGCATATTTTTTTTTTTTAAAGATTTATTTATTTATTTATTTTGGGCGGGGGTCGGGTTGGGGAGGGAGGAGAGCGGGCGGGCCACTTCTATTGGTCTTTCATTTCTCTATTTTCATCCGTCTTTGTTCTTTGGCTCCTGTGGACCTTCCATCGCGGTGGCCTCTGTTGTCGCAGAGCACTGGCTCTGGGCGCATGCGCTCCAAAGCTCTGGCTCGGTGATTGGACACATCGGTCCAGCCGCTCCGCGGCACGTGGGATCTTCCCAGGCCAGGGATCGAACCGGCGCCCCTTGCACTGCAAGGCGGTGTCCTTACCCACTGGACCACCAAGGGAAGCCCCGAGAAAGCATATTTTTATCTTTAGGCATTTTTAGCTTTATTTGTAACTAGATATTATCAATATCAAAAGAAGTACCTAATCATAGAAAATAAAACTTATAAAAATTCTGAGAAAACTTAAGGGGACACAAAACCATTACCATGCTGCTGTGCCCTTACTTAAGATAGCTTTCAGTGTTGGCAAAGATTCGGTCCATCTCTGCATCTTTCTTTTCATACAATTCTTTTCCAACCCAGGGCAAAGATGACAGAAATGCATACACGTACCAATCTCGCACCTAAACAATATTTTAAAAGGTTCATTAAAGATAGGTGCCTGTGAATTTTCATTCACATCATATTTATTCCTGAATGAAATTCTATGGATGCTATTTCACAGGGCTCAACGAAGACGTCTCATTCAGAGCATTTTCAGATGTATTAGTTTGAATCTTACTAGGCAGAACCATTTAGTGAACATATATATGTCATGAGAACCCACCATTATGCCAGCGAGCTTAACTTTTACACATCAAGAATTTATAACATAATAATCACTTAAATCTTATGGTTTTTATTACTAAAGGGTTATTAGTGAAAAATTCCTGCTACCAGGACAAGATTCAGCACAAGGGGCTTTCTTACCTGAGGTACATCTTCTTCCTGAGTTACACTTACAAAATTTTCAAACATAGCAACCATTGACGGTGCAGCAATGACGTGACAATTGACAAGATCAGATAAAAAACGAACCTATTGGGGAAAGCAATTTCTATTAAATCTAAATATTCTTTACAGTAATTACAAAACAAACAAACCATTTTCCCAAGGACCAAATCTAGACCACTGTCTATTTTGTAAGGAACTCGCAAATTAAAAACGGTGTTTTAGATATTTAAAGGCTTGGGAAAAAAAAAGCAGCATATTCTGATTCATACGACCATCATATGAAATTAAATTTTAGCATCCACAAATCAACGGCTACATAGCCAGGCTCATCTGTCTACAGGCAGACTGCGGCTGCTTCTGTGCTCTGACTACAGAGCTGGGGAGCTGGGACAGGCCCTGCAGGAGGACAAAAATCTGCACGCATAGCTTTACTGTTACTCTAGCAACTATGACCAATAATCTTTTTTATTTGGCTGTGACAAATTTTCATTGGATCACAGAATTAGAAATGAAGAGACATTTATTGGGTGTCTGTGTGCTACTGGTGAACAATATTAAACTGTCATATGGGAGTTCATAGATTAGTGGGGACGAGCACAATCTTGACCCAAAAGGATGACCCCTATACTAAAAAGATAAATAAAAAGCGCTCTAGAAACAGAGGAAAAGGGAGTAGGGGAACACATCACAAAGGTGGTTAACAGACTAGGCCATAAAGGAGTGAAGTTATCCGCAACTGAAGAGGCTTCCAAACAGAGAGTTTCAAAAACAAGGTGGGAACACAAGTAATTCTGACAGAGCTGGGTGTATGTGGAAGGCACAGAGAAACAGGCAACCAGGAACGGCCAGGCTTAATGAAGTCTGACCTTAATCTTATAGCCTAATTGGTGCTCAACTCTTTTGATCGTATACTCGATAGAAAAGAATCTGATCACATACCTTCAACACATACATATATATATTTATAATATACACAGACCCACTGCGTATATCAATCTAGGCTGTCAATCTATGTTACATATTAATAAGGATTAACTCCATTTTCATTTGATAAGTCAAAGTTCTAATATTCACTTTCTGCATCATGTTGTGCACCCGGTTTTGAAGACCATCCAACCATTGACGGTGCAGCAATGACGTGACAATTGACAAGATCAGATAAAAAACGAACCTATTGGGGAAAGCAATTTCTATTAAATCTAAATATTCTTTACAGTAATTACAAAACAAACAAACCATTTTCCCAAGGACCAAATCTAGACCACTGTCTATTTTGTAAGGAACTCGCAAATTAAAAACGGTGTTTTAGATATTTAAAGGCTTGGGAAAAAAAAAGCAGCATATTCTGATTCATACGACCATCATATGAAATTAAATTTTAGCATCCACAAATCAACGGCTACATAGCCAGGCTCATCTGTCTACAGGCAGACTGCGGCTGCTTCTGTGCTCTGACTACAGAGCTGGGGAGCTGGGACAGGCCCTGCAGGAGGACAAAAATCTGCACGCATAGCTTTACTGTTACTCTAGCAACTATGACCAATAATCTTTTTTATTTGGCTGTGACAAATTTTCATTGGATCACAGAATTAGAAATGAAGAGACATTTATTGGGTGTCTGTGTGCTACTGGTGAACAATATTAAACTGTCATATGGGAGTTCATAGATTAGTGGGGACGAGCACAATCTTGACCCAAAAGGATGACCCCTATACTAAAAAGATAAATAAAAAGCGCTCTAGAAACAGAGGAAAAGGGAGTAGGGGAACACATCACAAAGGTGGTTAACAGACTAGGCCATAAAGGAGTGAAGTTATCCGCAACTGAAGAGGCTTCCAAACAGAGAGTTTCAAAAACAAGGTGGGAACACAAGTAATTCTGACAGAGCTGGGTGTATGTGGAAGGCACAGAGAAACAGGCAACCAGGAACGGCCAGGCTTAATGAAGTCTGACCTTAATCTTATAGCCTAATTGGTGCTCAACTCTTTTGATCGTATACTCGATAGAAAAGAATCTGATCACATACCTTCAACACATACATATATATATTTATAATATACACAGACCCACTGCGTATATCAATCTAGGCTGTCAATCTATGTTACATATTAATAAGGATTAACTCCATTTTCATTTGATAAGTCAAAGTTCTAATATTCACTTTCTGCATCATGTTGTGCACCCGGTTTTGAAGACCATCCACAGTAGAAAATGGAAAGGAATTGAGGTTTTTAACACACATCAACACAAAC
This sequence comes from Tragulus kanchil, assembly GCA_022376925.1. NCBI lineage: Eukaryota > Metazoa > Chordata > Mammalia > Artiodactyla > Tragulidae > Tragulus > Tragulus kanchil. The sequence goes on from JAIOJX010000023.1 coordinate 45,264,374, forward strand.
AGACTCCAGTAACAGAAGACCATGCTGGTACCACTGTAGAAGATAAAGTGAAACGCAGAGAACTGGATGTATAAAGATCTTTTAAGAGGCTAAGACCTAAGGAGGAAGGCATGAATGATATTAGAGGCCCTGGAAACAGAGGAGATAGGTCAGACTGGAGACAGATTTAAGAGGTAGAGTTAATAGGGCTTAGGGACTATTTAGGAGTACAAAGGGGCAAAGGGAAAACAAAATTAATGCTCAGGTTTCTGGATGGGCTTGTGTGGGTTAGGGTAAGGACAAAAGAAAGGAGGTATGAATAATGGTTAATTTAGGGACTTCCAGGCAAGACACGTTAGGGCTGTCCAGGTAGTCTCTGGAGCATAAGTTTGGAGCTCTGGAGAAAGGTTGACGCAGAAGATAAAAATTATAGTTGGGACGGAGGTCATCAAAATAAGATGTTTTACAAAGATATGAAAGAGAATGGGAATGCTTCAGAAGAGAAATGTTTGAAAAAGTGAAGTGAGGACAGAATCCTGGGAAACACAGAAATTTAAAGGGCAAATGAAGCTAACCCAGAAAAAGGAGACTGAGAACTAGAAGGCAGGTGGTAGTAGGAGGTCTTGAAAAAAGTGATGCAGCAGAAAGCAAGAAATGAGTGCGAAGCATCACATATTCGAGGGAGGTCAACCAGGACTTAAAGGTAAAAGAAGTCACACCACTGGACGTGGTTATGAGTTCTGTATCATTAATAAGAATGGTTTCACTAGGGCAGCTGTCACAGTGAGTGGGGAACTGTATTTTAAGAGAAATAATAAATTCTTTGGTTGTAGCTCACCTCTCTCCTCCATTCCAACAGTAAGTCAAAACATACCAAAAACCTTCCAAAAGCCAAAAAGCCAGAAACTTACCAAATATACAGCTTCATTGTAATTGTTTGATTTCAGTGATTCTTTAAGCATACATAAAAAACACAAACAAAGACTCCATTTTCATTTGATAAAAAGTTCTAATATTCACTTTCTGCATCATGTTGTGCACCGGTTTTGAAGACCATCCACAGTAGAAAATGGAAAGGAATTGAGGTTTTTAACACACATCAACACAAACAGACTCCAGTAACAGAAGACCATGCTGGTACCACTGTAGAAGATAAAGTGAAATCAGAGAACTGGATGTATAAAGATCTTTTAAGAGGCTAAGACCTAAGGAGGAAGGCATGAATGATATTAGAGGCCCTGGAAACAGAGGAGATAGGTCAGACTGGAGACAGATTTAAGAGGTAGAGTTAATAGGGCTTAGGGACTATTTAGGAGTACAAAGGGGCAAAGGGAAAACAAAATTAATGCTCAGGTTTCTGGATGGGCTTGTGTGGGTTAGGGTAAGGACAAAAGAAAGGAGGTATGAATAATGGTTAATTTAGGGACTTCCAGGCAAGACACGTTAGGGCTGTCCAGGTAGTCTCTGGAGCATAAGTTTGGAGCTCTGGAGAAAGGTTGACGCAGAAGATAAAAATTATAGTTGGGACGTAGGTCATCAAAATAAGATGTTTTACAAAGATATGAAAGAGAATGGGAATGCTTCAGAAGAGAAATGTTTGAAAAAGTGAAGTGAGGACAGAATCCTGGGAAACACAGAAATTTAAAGGGCAAATGAAGCTAACCCAGAAAAAGGAGACTGAGAACTAGAAGGCAGGTGGTAGTAGGAGGTCTTGAAAAAAGTGATGCAGCAGAAAGCAAGAAATGAGTGCGAAGCATCACATATTCGAGGGAGGTCAACCAGGACTTAAAGGTAAAAGAAGTCACACCACTGGACGTGGTTATGAGTTCTGTATCATTAATAAGAATGGTTTCACTAGGGCAGCTGTCACAGTGAGTGGGGAACTGTATTTTAAGAGAAATAATAAATTCTTTGGTTGTAGCTCACCTCTCTCCTCCATTCCAACAGTAAGTCAAAACATACCAAAAACCTTCCAAAAGCCAAAAAGCCAGAAACTTACCAAATATACAGCTTCATTGTAATTGTTTGATTTCAGTGATTCTTTAAGTTGGCGAATCATGGCTTCTACAAATTCTCCACCAAAGTTGTAATTCCTGGCATTCAGTAGTCCAACTAATGTTGTATAAATTGTCAGCTTCTCAGGTAACAGACGTGCACTGATTCAAGAAGCCAGTAAAAGAAAGATCACAAAACAACATTAAGTTGCTGAATTTTATACTGTATACATTTTTAAATCATTTTAACTTTAGAAAAGCATTACATTTAACTATTATTATTTTTAAACATTTATTTATTTTATTTACTTTCATCCATCTTTATTCTTTGGCACGGGTGGGACTCCCATTGCAGTGGCCTCTCTCATTGCAAAGCACTGGCTCGTAATTGGACAGTCTAGCCCAGCTGCTTCGCCACACATAGGATCTTCCCAGGCCAGGAATTGAACCAGTGCCCCCTGCATTGCAAGGCAGACTTCTTTACCCACTGGCCACCAGGGAAGCCCATACATTTAACTATTATTTTAAAAACCACTTCAAAAAAGACATATTGAGAAGAGCTGCAGACATAACTCTCTCAGTTTTTTCATTTTGATTCTAGCTACTTAATCTAAGAGTTAAAGTAAAATACTAACTGTGAAGTCATCAAACTAAAACAAATATAACACTGGACTAGCTTTTCTTGCAATGTACTTAATGGAGTCAAACAGCAGATCAAGAGAAAATGGTTTCCATGGTAAAATATCTGGGAATTGCTGAGTGAAACAAGTTTATTTAATGCAGAACCATTAAGGGGGAGATAGAACAGTCAACATTTCTAAACTCAGCTGACCAGATGTCATAGGATCAGAATTCCACTTTGAGAAACATTATTCTAGAAGCTAAGGGAAAAAAAATGGAACTAACACAAGTTCCTATTAACTTGCTGAATTTTTAACATGGTACTCTAATATAGTAAGATTTCTTTACATCCAAATTTGCTTACTCAAATGTGTTAACTTTCATTAAAGTTTTCTAAAAAGTAGAAAAGTAGATCACAGTAATAAATCTTTGAAAAAAGCATGTGCTGATCCCTAATATAGGTAGTCTTTAGCAATTACCTCAAAAAGAAAAGCAAATGGGACCTCATGATCACTCAAATTCTATTTCACTTTTTCCCAAGGTTCCTAGCAAAAGTGTTAGGGACAATTTAGGTTTGAAAAAAAAAAAATTGCATTGATAGTAACCATTCCCCATCAACTCACTCCTGCCTCAAAGACACGGTTTCCATCAGAGTTTAAGCATGAATCTACTCCATTCCAATAAATACTTTCAGAACAGAAGGAATCTATGGATAACTATAGCCAAGTAATTTTTCTTAGTACTGTTACATAGTCTAAGGACAAGTCTTTCTCAATATTAATTGGATTTCTTTATAAAGAACTGTATCCAAACTTCTTTGTACTTTATGAGATGTTAAAATGCATGGATAGTTTCAATTTGTGTGTACATTTGTAAATTTAAAAACTGAGTTGTAAGCAAGTCAAAATAAAAACATTATTTTAAAATAACTGAAACAACAACAAAGTCACCATAATGAAGACTCATTATGAAGTCAGTCACTTCTCTGCAAAGCACACAGTTTAGTGATCAGACGATGCCTATCATAGCATAGCTTCAAGTGTCTTCAGCTTCTAGGAGGGCTTTTACTTGAGTGACTGACTCTCAAATTTGTCTGATATCACTGATTAAAAATATAAATTAAACTCTATTATATACATTTAATTGTACGTACTTAAAAGAAAACTGCCAAAGGTGAAGTTGCCTACTTTCTCACTTAGAAGCAGTCAACTCAGGAAGGAACAGAGGGTGGGAGGCGTAAAGGAATTAACATGAAGGCCTGTACTATCATAAGTGAAGAAAATAGCTATAGTCATTGCTCTGTGAGAAAAGGAGATCCTTCAGGGGTGCTGTGTGATGGTCGGGAGGGGTGTGTGTGCGGGGGATATACACATGACTAGTCTGGGAACATACATATCTGTAAACAACAAAACACTGTAAAAGTTAAAAGTAAAATAAAAGTTTCCAAAAAAAAAAAAAAAGCAGTCAACTCAAATGATTCTAAGGATCCAAAAAACAAAAACAAGAAAAATGCTCAATTTTCATCATATTTATCTCTAAGAGTTCACCCAAAGGGCCAAAGGTCATTTTATTTACAAACTCTCTATGGAATGAAAGTCACTGACATGTGGAATATAACACATCTTCTGAACATTCCCAAGTATTTAAGAGTAGATAATACATTATCACCTGGATTCATAAATCTTTTGTATACATACACAGTACAAAGAAGTCTTAAGATCTTGCTCTTGTAGTTAGGAAGATCGGCTTCCAAAACACCAGCCAAGCCTTCTAGGTTGCTCTCCAAAGAGCAGGCACTCTGTAGAGGATAGCATATTAAATATTGTGTCAAGTACCCAGCTATTAGTGCATTAAACCTTTCCAGTTGATGATAAAAGGTTATGTAGAAAGCACTCTGACAGTTCACTATAAATAGATCCAGGTTGTTTAGAAAACCATGCAAAGAAAATGAATTTAATTTAAAAAGTGATCTGAGACAGCAGAACAATTATCAGAAGTGGGAGGACGTCATGGCTCTAGTCTACTGACACTTCTCTAATTAATTCACTCACTGTATGACTGGACAAACTACCTCAAGTACTCAGACTTACTTGGTTTTCATTTTTAAATTGAACAGACTATTCCCTATGACCTAAGACTTACTTTCTACGAAAACTACTAAAAACAATTATTTCGCAATTATCAGTATTCCACGGCTTTTAATATGTACCTACTTTGGGCTGTAGATGCATGACAATATGAACTTGGCCTGTAACTTAGACCATCAAGTTTTCAGATGCAGAAATTAATCAAGCACAGTCCACTACCACCTAAGCCCATCACAATCTGTACCTATTGTGATCATACCTTTTCTCCTACTTTGCATATTAAAGATTCCAAATGATCTTCTGTTTCATTTGCATCAGAAGTCTTTCTCCTTTTGTGAGGCTGTCCCCCTGTTTCAACAATGTAAAAAAGTAAACATTACATGAATCTGTTATGAAAAACTTTTAACTACTTACTGTTTACACACAGTAGAAGTGCTTATTAACTCAGACAAGGCTAGATACAACCAATAATAATGAACATCTGCAGACAAAGGGATACCGAGAACCAAGTTATTTACATTTTCAATCTTTTCCAGACTTGTATAGCCAAAGGAATGGAACCCTTTTTATAGAGTTCATAATTACTCACTTGCCACTGGAACATCTGACTTGAAAAAAAGACACTGATTTTCGTAATACACAGTCCCTGGTTATTATAACTTGGGATGTTAAAAGCCATTTACAATGTCTGATGTGATCTTCAGGTACCTACCACCTGAACTCAAGGTGAATAAAAACAATCAATTACCATCTAGATAGGATCAAAGTGTTATAAAAGGTCACAGAGCAAAACACTGTGTGCTTTGACTCCCCAACCCCTCTGTTATGACTAGGATATGGCTTAAGTAACCACTGAACATCGCTTTGAAGGGATGATGGCATAAAAGCACAACATGAATGCAGTGTGACCAATGCAATATATTCCTGGAGGTATCTGTCCATGTAAAGTTGTGGACCTGTGTGGTACAGTAAGATCAGTGACCTTGAGCCTCTAGTATCCATCAAGCGAAAACCATGCAAAGAAAATGAATTTAATTTAAAAAGTGATCTGAGACAGCAGAACAATTATCAGAAGTGGGAGGACGTCATGGCTCTAGTCTACTGACACTTCTCTAATTAATTCACTCACTGTATGACTGGACAAACTACCTCAAGTACTCAGACTTACTTGGTTTTCATTTTTAAATTGAACAGACTATTCCCTATGACCTAAGACTTACTTTCTACGAAAACTACTAAAAACAATTATTTCGCAATTATCAGTATTCCACGGCTTTTAATATGTACCTACTTTGGGCTGTAGATGCATGACAATATGAACTTGGCCTGTAACTTAGACCATCAAGTTTTCAGATGCAGAAATTAATCAAGCACAGTCCACTACCACCCTAAGCCCATCACAATCTGTACCTATTGTGATCATACCTTTTCTCCTACTTTGCATATTAAAGATTCCAAATGATCTTCTGTTTCATTTGCATCAGAAGTCTTTCTCCTTTTGTGAGGCTGTCCCCCTGTTTCAACAATGTAAAAAAGTAAACATTACATGAATCTGTTATGAAAAACTTTTAACTACTTACTGTTTACACACAGTAGAAGTGCTTATTAACTCAGACAAGGCTAGATACAACCAATAATAATGAACATCTGCAGACAAAGGGATACCGAGAACCAAGTTATTTACATTTTCAATCTTTTCCAGACTTGTATAGCCAAAGGAATGGAACCCTTTTTATAGAGTTCATAATTACTCACTTGCCACTGGAACATCTGACTTGAAAAAAAGACACTGATTTTCGTAATACACAGTCCCTGGTTATTATAACTTGGGATGTTAAAAGCCATTTACAATGTCTGATGTGATCTTCAGGTACCTACCACCTGAACTCAAGGTGAATAAAAACAATCAATTACCATCTAGATAGGATCAAAGTGTTATAAAAGGTCACAGAGCAAAACACTGTGTGCTTTGACTCCCCAACCCCTCTGTTATGACTAGGATATGGCTTAAGTAACCACTGAACATCGTTTTGAAGGGATGATGGCATAAAAAGCACAACATGAATGCAGTGTGACCAATGCAATATATTCCTGGAGGTATCTGTCCATGTAAAGTTGTGGACCTGTGTGGTACAGTAAGATCAGTGACCTTGAGCCTCTAGTATCCATCAAGCTAAAGGCATAGGATCTCCATAAAGATTCCACTACGCAAAGAGCCAAATGTGACACAAAGGATTTCTATTATCAGGATTCATTCACCGAAAAAAATTATGTATTTGATGGGACATTCACATAAGCTATCAGCCAGAACATTAAAATAGCCTTCCTCAAGGAAGGAAGCTCCTCAAGGAACTGGAAGCTTTCATTCCAATCCTAAAGAAGGGCAATGCCAAAGACTGTTCAAACTACCGCATAATTGTACTCATTTCACATGCTAGCAAAATAATGCTTAAAATCCTCCACACTGGGCTTCCCTGCCAGTCCAGTGGGTAAGGACACCACCTTGGAGCGCAAGGGGCACCAGTTCGATTCCTGGCTTGGGAAGATCCCACGTGCTGTGGAGTGGCTGGACTGATGTGTCCAACAACCAAGGTGGAACTCTGGAGCGCATGCACCCAGAGCTGGTGCTCTGGAGCAAGAGGCCACTATGATGGGAGACCCACACAGGCCAAAAGAACAAAGATGGAAATAAATGAAAGACCAATAGAAATGGCCAAAAAAATCCTCCACGCTAGGCTTCAACAGTATGTGAACTGAGAACTTCCAGATGTACAAGCTGGATTTAGAAAATGCAGAAGAACCAAAGGTCAAACTGCCAACATCTGCTGGATCATAGAAAAAGCGAGAGAATTCCAGAAAAGCATCTACTTCTGCTTCACTGACTATGCTAAAGCCTTTGACTGTGTAGACCACAACAAACTGTGGAAAATTCTTAAACGAAATGGGAATACCACACCACCTTACCTGCCTCCTGAGAAACCCGTATGCAGGGTAGGAAGCAACAGCTAGAACTGGACATAGAACAATGGACTGGTTCAAAATCGGGAAAGGAGTACATCAAAGCTGTATAATGTCACCCTGCTTATTTAACTTCAATGTAGCATGCATCATGCAAAATGCTGGTCTGGATGAAGCACAAGCTGGAATCAAGATTGCTGGAAGAAATATAAATAACCTCAGGTATGCAGATGACACCACCTTTATGGCAAAAAGAAAAGAAGAACTAAAGAGCCTCCTGATGAAGGTGAAAGAAGAGAGTGAAAAGATGGCTTAAAACTCAACAGTGAGGGGCTTCCCTGGTGGCTCAGTGGTAAAGAATCCACCTGCCAATGCAGGAGACACAGGTTCGATTACCAATCCAGGAAGATCCCACATGCTTTGGAGCAACTAAGTCTGTGCTCTATGAGTACTGAGCCTGTGGCTCTAGAGCTCATACTTTGCAACAAGAGCAGTCAATGCAATGAGAAGCTCTCAGACCACAATTAAGAGAGCAGCCTTGAGAAGCAATGAAGATCGGGCACAAGTCAAAAATTAAAAAAATAAAATTATAAAAAAAAAAAAAGAAAAAAGCTCAACAGTTGGGGAGATCTCAAGATGGCAGAGGGTCTATGGCCATACCACCCTTAACATACTGATCTCGTCTGATTTCGGAAGCTAAGCAGAGTTGGGCCTGGTTAGTACTTGGATGGGAGATGGTGGAAGAATTAAGATAGAGGAATATTGCTAGCTCCCCAACAAATTCATCAAAAACTCATCAAGATATGGAACAACCCCTACAATCCAGCCCCTAGGTGACAACAGAAGACCCCAGGCCTCCAGAGGGTAAGCCAGGCTCCCTGGAATGAGAGCTCAAATGCTGGAATCTTGGAGAGGGAGCACTGACTCCAAGACCCTACAACAAGAGAATGCCAAAAACACTAGGCAATATTAGACAGTGAGAACCCCCAAAAGGCAAGAAACTGTATACAAGACCGAGCATCACCCAACTGCCAGTAACACCCTGTACAAGATGCTCCATCCAAACGACAAAGAAGACAAAAAAAAATACAAACCCAATCATCAGCAGACAGGAATACCACCTAAATCAGACCTGCCCATCAGAGGAGAGGAAAGTATTTAAATAAATAGAAACTTACCTCCTCCCACACCCTACATGAAGCTTACACAAACCACTGGACCTTTCTAAAAGGGCAGAAACCAAAAGGAAGAAAAAATTCAACCTCAAAGCTTGGGAAAAGGAGACTTCAAACACAATAAATTAAAAATTAATAATAATAATGAAAAGGCAGAGAAACACTGCACAAATGAAGGAACTACCTATAAACACACAAATCCAAATGAGTAAAGAGGAATAAGAAAAATTATCTGAAAGAGAATTCAGAAGAATGACAGTAAAGATGATCCCAAACCTTGAAAACAGAACGAAGAAAACGCAAGAATCAATTAACACATTGAACAAAGAGGTACAAGAAATTAAGAATAAACAAACAACTCAATTGCTGAAATTAAAAATACTCTAAAAAAAAATCAATTGTAGGGTATCTGAGGTAGAAGAATGGATGAGTGAGCTGGAAGATAGAATGGTGGAAATAACTGCTGAAAAACAGAATAAAGTACAAAGAATGAAAAGAACTGAAGATAGTCTCAGAGACCTCTTGGATAATACCAAAAGCACCAACATTTGAATTATAGGGGTCTGAGAAGAAGAAAAGAAAAAGAAAGGGTATGAGAAAATTTTTGAAGAGATTATAGTTGAAATCTTCCCCAGCATGGGAAAGGAAATAGTCAACCAAGTTCAAGAAGCACAAAGAGTCCCATACAGGAGAAACTCCAGGAGAAACATGCCAAGACACATATTTATTAAGCTAATATGGATTAAACACAAAGAAAGAATATTAAAAGCAGCAAGAGAAAAGCAACAAGTGACATACAAGAGAAACCTCATATGTTTAAACAGCTGATCTTTCAGCAGAAACTCTACAGGCCAGAAGGGAATGGCAAGACACATTTAAAAGTACTGAAAGGGAAAAGTCTACAACCAAGATTACTCTACTTATCAAGGATCTCATTCAAAATTGATGGAAAAATCAAAAGCTTTACAGAAAAGAAAAAGTTAAGAGCATTTAGCACTACCAAGCCAGCCTTACAATAAATATTAAAGGGACCTATAAAGAGAAGAAAAAGATCTACAAAACAAACCACCAAATTTAAGAAGATATCAATAGGAGCATTTGTATCAATAATTACCTTAAATGTAAATGGACTAAATGTTCCAATCAAAAAACATAGACTGGCTGAATGAATACAAAAACAAGACCCGTATACGCTGTTTACAAGAAAACCCCACTTCAGATCAAAAGACACATATAGACTGAAAGTGAGAGAATGGAAAAATATATTCATGGAAATCAAAAGAAAGCTGGAACAGCAATCCTTATATCAGACAAAATAGAGCTTCAAATAAAGAAGATTATTAAGAGACAAGGCAGGACACTACATAATGATCAAGGGATCAATCCAAAAGAAAGACAACAATCATAAGTACGTATGCACCCAACACAGGAGCACCTCAATACATAAGGCAAACACAATCAGACATAAAAGAAGAAACTGAAAGTAACACAATAATAGTAGAAGACTTTACCCCCTCTTACACCAATGGACAGATCATCAAAACAGAAAATTAATAAGGAAACACAAGCCTTAAATGACACATTAGATGAGATGAATCTCACTGATATCTTCAGGACATTCCATCCAATTGCGGAATACACTTTCTCCTCTAGTGCACATGGAACATTCTCCAGGACAGACCACATCTTGAGTCACAAATCAAACCTCAATAAATTTAAGAAAACTGAAATCATATCAACCATCTTTTCTGACCACAATGCTATGAGACTAGATCATCAATTACAAGGGGAAAAAAATGCAAAAAATACAAACACGTGGAAACTAAACAACATGTTTCTAAATAATACACAGATTACTGAACAAATCAAAAGCGAAATTTAAAAATTCCTAGAAGTAAATGACAATGAAAACATGACAACTCAAAACCTATTGGATGCAGCAAAGGCAGTTCTAGAAGGGCAGTTTATAGCAATATAATCCTACCTCAAGAAACAAGAAAAACATCAAATAGACAACCTAACTCTATAGTTAAAACAACTGGAAAAACAAGAACAAAAAACCCCCAAAGTTAGCAGAAGAAGAGAAATCATAAAGTTCAGAGCAAAAATAAATGAAAAAGAAATGAAACAATACTAAAGATTAACAAAACCAAAAGACAGTTCTTCTTCGAAAAGATAAACAAAACTGACAAACCTCTAGCCAGACTCATCAAGAAAAAGAGAGAGAAGAATAAAATCAACAAAATCAGAAATGAAAAAGGAGAGGTTACAACAGACAATGCAGAAATACAAAGGATTATAAGACTATCATGAACAACTATACGGCAATAAAATGGACAGAATTCTTAGGTAAGAATTCTGGAACAAATGTATAGATTCTTAGGAAGAAACAGAAATTATTAACAATTACAAGCACAGAATTTGAACCTGTGATCAAAAATCTCCCCCAAAATAAAAGCCCAGAGCCATATTGTGAATTCTACCAGACATCTGGAGAAAAGCTAATACCTATCCTTCTTAAACTCTTTCAAAAAACTGCACAGGAAGGAGCAATGCATTCTACAAGGCCACCATCACCCTGATACCAAAACCAGGCAAAGACAATACAAAAAAAGAAAACTACAGGCCAATATCACTGAAGAATATAGATGCAAAAATCCTCAACAAAATTCTAGCAAACAGAATTCAACATCGAAAAACTCATACATCATGATCAAGTTGGGTTTATCCCAGGCATACAAGGATTCTTCAATATCTGCAAATCAATCAGTGTGATACACCATATTAACAAATGGAAAAATAAAAATCACATGATAATCTAAACAGATACAGAAAAAGCATCTAGCAAAATCCAGCACCCATTTCTGATTAAAAAAAAAAACAAAAAAACTTCAAAATATGGGCACAAAAGGAAACTACCTCAACATAGTGAAAGCCATATATCTATGAGAAGCCCACAGCAAACATAATTCTCAAAGGTGAAAAACTGAAAGCATTCCCTCTAAGATCAGGAACAAGACAGGGTCCACTCTCACCACTATTACTCAACATAGTCTTCATGGAAGTTCTAGCTACAGCAATTAGAGAAGAAAAATAAACAAAAGGAATCCAGACTGGAAAAGAAGTAAAACTCTCCCTGTTCACAGATGACATGATACTATACACAGAAAATCCTAAAGATACTAACAGAAAATTACTAGAGTTAATCAGCAAATATAGCAAAGTCACAGGATACAAAATCATTACACAGAAATCACTTGCATTTCTATATACTAGCAATGAAAAATCAGTAACAAAAATCAAGGAAGTAATCCCATTCACCACTACAGCCAAAAGAATAAAATATCTAGGAATAAACCTACCTAAAGAAACAAAAGAACTGCACACAGAAAATTATAAGACACTGATGAAAGAAATCAAAGTTGACATAAAAGATGGAGAGATATTCCATGTTCTTGAGTTGGAAGAATCAATATTATGGAAATGACCATGCTACCAAATATAATCTACAGATTCAATGTGTTCCCTATGAAATCACCAATGGCATTTTTCACAGAACTAGAACAAAAAATATCACAAGTCATATGGAGACCCCAGATAGCCAAAGCAGTCTTCAGAAAGAATGGAGCTGGAGGAATCAACCTTCCTGACTTAAAGACTATACCACAGTTACAGTCATCAAGACAGTACGGTTCTGGCACAAAAACAGAAATATAGACCAATGGAACAAGATGGAGCCCAGAGATAAACCCACACACTTATGAGTACCTTATTTTCAACAAAGGAGGCAAGAACATACAACGGGCAAAGATAGCCTCTTCAATAAGTGGTGCTGGGAAAACTGGACAGCTACATGTAAAAGAAGGAAGTTGGAACACCATACACAAAGATAGACTCAAAATGGATTAAAGACATAACTGTAAGACCAGAAACCATAAAACTCTTAGAGGAAAACATAGGTAGAACACTCAATGACATAAATCAAAGCAAGATCTTCTATGACCCGCCACTTCTAGAGTAATGGAAATAAAAACAAAAATAAACAAGTGGGACCTAATTAAACTTAAAAAGTTTTTGGGAGCAAAGAAAACTATAAGCAAAGTGAAAAGACAACCCTCAGAATGGGAGAAAATAACAGCAGAAGAAATAACTGATAAAGAATTAATTTCCAAAATATACAAGCAGCTCACACAACTCAATATTGAAAAAACAAGCAACCCAATCAAAAAATGGGAAAAAGACCTAAACAGACATCTCTCCGAAGAAGATATACACAGGGCCAAAAAAAAAAAAACACATGAAAAGATGCTCAAAGTCCTTCATTATTAGAGAAATGCAAATCAAAACTACAATGAAATACCACCTCACACCAGTCAGAATAGCCATCATCAAAAAATCTACACTAAACATATACTGGTGAGGGTGTGGAGAAAAGGGAACCCTCCTGCATTGTTGGTGGGAATGTAAGCTGATACAGCCACTATGGAGGACAGCATGGAAATTTCTCAAAAAACTAGGAACAGAACCACCATCTGACCCAGCAATCCCACTATTAAGCATATACCCTGAGGAAATCAAAATCAAAAGAGACACATGTACCCCACTGTTCACTGCAGAACTGTTTACAACAGCTAGAACATGGAAACAACCTAGGTGTCCATCAACAGATGAATGGATAAAGAAGCTGTGGTACATATTGTACAATGGAATTGTACAACGGAATATACTCAGCCATAAAAAAATACTCATCTGAGTCAGTCCTAAAAAATACTCGAGTCGGTTCTGGCACAAAAAAGACCAATGGAACAAGATGGAGCCCAGAGATAAACCCACACACTTATGAGTACCTTATTTTCAACAAAGGAGGCAAGAACATACAACGGGCAAAGATAGCCTCTTCAATAAGTGGTGCTGGGAAAACTGGACAGCTACATGTAAAAGAAGGAAGTTGGAACACCATACACAAAGATAGACTCAAAATGGATTAAAGACATAACTGTAAGACCAGAAACCATAAAACTCTTAGAGGAAAACATAGGTAGAACACTCAATGACATAAATCAAAGCAAGATCTTCTATGACCCGCCACTTCTAGAGTAATGGAAATAAAAACAAAAATAAACAAGTGGGACCTAATTAAACTTAAAAAGTTTTTGCGCAGCAAAGAAAACTATAAGCAAAGTGAAAAGACAACCCTCAGAATGGGAGAAAATAACAGCAGAAGAAATAACTGATAAAGAATTAATTTCCAAAATATACAAGCAGCTCACACAACTCAATATTGAAAAAACAAGCAACCCAATCAAAAAATGGGAAAAAGACCTAAACAGACATCTCTCCGAAGAAGATATACACAGGGCCAAAAAAAAAAAAAAAAAAACACATGAAAAGATGCTCAAAGTCCTTCATTATTAGAGAAATGCAAATCAAAACTACAATGAAATACCACCTCACACCAGTCAGAATAGCCATCATCAAAAAATCTACACTAAACATATACTGGTGAGGGTGTGGAGAAAAGGGAACCCTCCTGCATTGTTGGTGGGAATGTAAGCTGATACAGCCACTATGGAGGACAGCATGGAAATTTCTCAAAAAACTAGGAACAGAACCACCATCTGACCCAGCAATCCCACTATTAAGCATATACCCTGAGGAAATCAAAATCAAAAGAGACACATGTACCCCACTGTTCACTGCAGAACTGTTTACAACAGCTAGAACATGGAAACAACCTAGGTGTCCATCAACAGATGAATGGATAAAGAAGCTGTGGTACATATTGTACAATGGAATTGTACAACGGAATATACTCAGCCATAAAAAAATACTCATCTGAGTCAGTCCTAATGAGGTGGATGAACCTAAAGCCTATTATACAGAGTGAAGTAAGTCAGAAAGAGTAAAATAAATATTGGATACTAACACATATATATGGAATCTAGAAAGATGGTACTGATACATATATGTAGAGCAGCAGTGGAGAAACAGACATAGAGAAAAGACTTACAAACATTGGGGAGATGGAGGAATGGGTGAGATGGATGAAAAGAGTAACATGGAAACTTAATTACCATATGTAAAATAGACAATCAATGTCAATTTACTGTAAGACTAAGGGAACCTACACAGGGGCTCTGTAACAACCTAGAGGAATGGGAAGAGGCGGGAGATGGGAGGGACGTTCAAGTGGGAGGGGACATGTGTCTACCTACGGCTGATTTGGGTTTATGTGTGGCAGTAACCAACAAAACTCTATAAAAGTTTAAAAAAAAAAAAACCCTTAAAAATCATGGCATCCAGTCCCATCACTTCATGGCAAATAGATGGGAAACAATGGAAACAGTGACAGGCTTTATTTTCTTGGGCTCCAAAACCACTGTGGATGGTGACTGTAGCCATGAAATTAAAAGATACTTGCTCCTTGGAAGAAAAGCTATGACAAACCTAGACAGTGTACTAAAAAGCAGAAACATCACTTTGCCAACAAAACTCAGTATAGTCAAAGCTATGGTTTTCCTAGTAGTCATGTACAGATGTGAGAGGTGAACCATAAAGAAGGCTGAGTGCCTGATAACTGATGCCTTCCAATTGTGGTGTTGTAGAAGACTTTTAAGAGTCCCTGGGACTACAAGGAGATCAAAGCAATCAATCCTAAAGGAAATCAACCCTGAATATTCATTGGAAGAACTGATGATGGAGCTGAAGCTCCAAGACCCTGGCCACCTGATACAAAGAGACAACTTCTTAGAAAAGACCCTGAGACTGGGAAAAATAGAAGACAGAAGGAAAAGGGGACGACAGTGGAGGAAATGATTGGATGGCATCACTGAGTCAATGAACATGAGTTTCATCAACAGATGAATGGATAAAGAAGCTGTGGTACAATGGAATTGTACAACGGAATATACTCAGCCATAAAAAAATACTCATCTGAGTCAGTCCTAATGAGGTGGATGAACCTAAAGCCTATTATACAGAGTGAAGTAAGTCAGAAAGAGTAAAATAAATATTGGATACTAACACATATATATGGAATCTAGAAAGATGGTACTGATACATATATGTAGAGCAGCAGTGGAGAAACAGACATAGAGAAAAGACTTACAAACATTGGGGAGATGGAGGAATGGGTGAGATGGATGAAAAGAGTAACATGGAAACTTAATTACCATATGTAAAATAGACAATCAATGTCAATTTACTGTAAGACTAAGGGAACCTACACAGGGGCTCTGTAACAACCTAGAGGAATGGGAAGAGGCGGGAGATGGGAGGGACGTTCAAGTGGGAGGGGACATGTGTCTACCTACGGCTGATTTGGGTTTATGTGTGGCAGTAACCAACAAAACTCTATAAAAGTTTAAAAAAAAAAAAACCCTTAAAAATCATGGCATCCAGTCCCATCACTTCATGGCAAATAGATGGGAAACAATGGAAACAGTGACAGGCTTTATTTTCTTGGGCTCCAAAACCACTGTGGATGGTGACTGTAGCCATGAAATTAAAAGATACTTGCTCCTTGGAAGAAAAGCTATGACAAACCTAGACAGTGTACTAAAAAGCAGAAACATCACTTTGCCAACAAAACTCAGTATAGTCAAAGCTATGGTTTTCCTAGTAGTCATGTACAGATGTGAGAGGTGAACCATAAAGAAGGCTGAGTGCCTGATAACTGATGCCTTCCAATTGTGGTGTTGTAGAAGACTTTTAAGAGTCCCTGGGACTACAAGGAGATCAAAGCAATCAATCCTAAAGGAAATCAACCCTGAATATTCATTGGAAGAACTGATGATGGAGCTGAAGCTCCAAGACCCTGGCCACCTGATACAAAGAGACAACTTCTTAGAAAAGACCCTGAGACTGGGAAAAATAGAAGACAGAAGGAAAAGGGGACGACAGTGGAGGAAATGATTGGATGGCATCACTGAGTCAATGAACATGAGTTTCAGCAAGCTCTGGGGAGATGGTGAAGGATGGGGAAGCCTGGTGTGCTACAGTCCATGGCATCGCAAAGAGTCAGACACGACTGAGGGACTAAACTGAAGAACCACGTGGCAATCTCTGGAGACATTTTTAGTTGTCACACTGGGGAGCGCTACTGGCACCCAATGGGCAGAGGCCAGCGATTCTACTACAGATCCCACAGTGCACTGAACAACTCCATCAACAAAGAATAATTCAGCCCAAAATGGCACTAGTGCTGATGCTGAGAAACTCCATTCTCATGAACAGAAAATACTAAACGTTCTTCAGAATCAGATTCCAGTAAGGTTAAGAGAACGCAGATGCTAAAAAACTAACTGAATCAGAGCAGGAGTTTTTATTCTTTTATTTTTTAAAATTTTGGCCTCTTTTATTCGTTTTGTATTTATTTATTTTCATCCATCTTCATTCTTCGGCCTGTGTGGGCCTCCCATTGTAGTGGCCTCTCTTGTTGCAGAGCACCGGTTCTGGGCACACGCACTCCAGAGCACTGGCTCGTAACTGGACACACTGGTCCAGCCGCTCCTTGGCATGTGGTATCTTCCTGGGCCAGGGATCGAACCGGTGCCCCTTGCACTGCAAGGTGAACTCTTTACCCACTGGACCACCAGGGAAGCCCCAGAGCAGGTTTTTCTTTTTTTTCCTTTTCTTTTAAACTTTAACTATTGTTCTTCTCTTTCTAGCCCACCTACTTCGCCAACTCTTTATCACTTCCCACCTCCACACTGTCTCTAAATTAACTACCCAGATGGACTGTTTTCAAACCAGTTTAGAATCATACTCCAGACTTTAAAGCCAGCCTCTCAGGCCTTCTTCAAACACGGAAAAGAAAACACTGCTATAGGGAGAGAAGGCAGGATTTCTGAAGAAAAACGTCAGTCCTATCTCTCAACTGCAACACTTCTTTTCTCCTTCACACTGTTAGTGTGTTTGGAGAATTAGAAGAGGCAGAAGATATTAATAAGTGAAAGATGCCCGACTCAACTGACACTAGAGAGAATGTGAATGGGGAGGAGGACTTACAGACACAATGTGAACTGACAAACAGTAACAGGATATTGAACTCAAGTGAACCTAGGCAAGAGCACAGAAGAGAAGAATAAAAACCTTAAGAATAAAATTTGGAGGATCAGCTGAATATTTTCACCTGTCCTCAAGAAACTATATCTAAGGTAGTTCCCAAAACAACAGATTTTATATTAACAAGTACCTAAGTAGAAGTTTTATAGTGTAACTTAAAGTTACACATTAGCACTTCCTTCTGACACCCTTGGTTAGTACAGGAGAGAGAAGCAAGTCTATTAAAATCCATCAGCAAGAAATCTTAATACATCAAATGATTATTTTTCCCCTGTAAGGTGATCCTAATTCGATATGGATACACTGTACTACATATCTTAAATGTTATTTAGAATTTATATGCACTATAAACATTTTCAGCCCCACAATGTGGAAACAAAAACCAGCTCTGTGAAAGAGAAAGCAAAAAAAAAAAGAAAACCAACAAGGTATAAGGGAAAAGTGAAGTACCTTGATCCTGCAGATTTAAAAGTTACTTTTAAAACAAACTATACTCTTTGTTAGAGCACAGATTCTGTCACTTCTATTTTATTTTTCCTATTGATACTTATTAATAGGTATCAATAAACAGTCACATTCTAAAGTACCTAAGTAAGTAGCTTAAAAGGGTTTGGGGGTAAGATTATGGACAATCTAAACACTTTTAAAAGAATCAAACAAGGGCTTCCCTGGTGGTCCAGTGGGTAAAGAGTCTGCCTCACAATGCAAGGGATACCTGTTCGATCCCTGGCCTAGGAAGATCCCATATGCAGTGGAGCGGCTGGGCCGGTGTGTCCAATTAAGAGCCAGTGCTCTGGAGTGCATGCTCCCAGAGCCAGTGCTCTGCAGTGATAGAGACCACTGCAATGGGAGGCCCACACATGCCAAAGAATAAAGATGGATAAAAATAAATAATGAATAAAAATAAATGTTTAAAAAAAAAGAATCAACATATATTGAACATACACTGTATACATATCCAAAATAACTGAGAAGCTTCAGTGACATTCTTAAAAAGACTCTATGAAATGAGCTAGATTTACCACTGCCCTTATCCATAGTTGTTTTTTTTTTTTAATTGTGGCCTCTTTTATTGTTTTGTTTGTTTGTTTGTTTTAATACATGTTCATTATTTGGCCCGTATGGGCCTCCCACTGCAGTGGTCCCTCCTGTTGCAAAGTACCAGCTTTGGGCGTATGCGCTCCAGAGTGTTGGCTCATAATTGGGCACACCGGTCCAGTGGCACCACAGCACACAGCATCCCTGGGGCGAGGAATTGAACCAGTGTCCCTTGCACTGCAAGGCAGACTCTCTTTTCCCACTGGACCACCAGAGAAGCCCCTTGGACCTTATCCATACTTTTATTTCCATTTTCACTGTCTATAAATCCATCCCCAGGTGAAATGCATTCGTATAGCCTCCAGAATTTATCTCTCTGGTTCCTGGAGGCTGAAGTCTCAACACAGATACAATTTAAAGCTGCTCTCTGTGTAAGGTAGTGTTACCTCTCTGACCTTATCTCCTACAACCCCCACCTTCCTCACTTCACCATAGCAACATGGGCCTCCTTGCTGTCTGAAGATGACAGGATTACTCTAACCTCATGGTCTTGGCCCTTGGCTGAGACTGCTGCTCTTCTCCATGCTGCCATCAGGTTTGCTTCCTCACCTCCTGCAGGTTTTTGATCAGATGCCATTCTCAGTGAGGCCTTCACTGACTCATCAAAGCAGAACAGCAACTCCCCACTGACGACAGCCTCCACCCTTTTCACCTGGTTTTTATGTTTTTCCAGGTACTTAACACCATAGGACACACTATATTTACTTGACTGTCCTCTGCCTGTAAAAGGGAGAGTGCATCTTTATATTGCCCACTGCTGTACAACCAGGAGTTAGAGCCATGCCTAACACTGTAAAATATTTGTTGAATAAATTATTGTATCTCCTCAAGCACATGGAAAGTTGTGGCAAGTCAGGGACTGATAAGAGCTGACAATAATCCAGAAATGCTTAGATACATCTATATAATACAACAATAATTCAGCCTATTTTAAAACAGCATTCTATAATATTTAAGTTTTCAAAATTTCTGATCTAAAAAGAATTTACTAGATGCTTAACCAAAAGAAAGAGATCTAAAATATTTGATTCAGATCACTGTTTAGAATAAATCCCAGATGATCATTACCCAAACTGTGGCAATTTATAAAAGTTCCAGACTTGGTATAGTATCTAAGAGGGATTATAAACTGCCCCATGACCACTAAATTTTTTATAGTAAACACGTGTTAATTAACTCCTTATTTTACTTTGTTTAGTTATTACTTATTCATCCTGAGGTTCCCACAGCAAAACCCAAATGGACAGTGATTCAGCTGCCAGAGGCTAACTCCTAGAAAGTTATGCCTGCATCCCAATAACCAAAGCAAAAGTTGCATTACTACATATTTACATCCAATCCTCTAGGCTGCCCCTTGAAAATATTTTCTTGCTCCTTAGGGATGCTCTAGAAAGGAGAAGATGAAAGAGTAGAGAAAACATGAGAAGAACAAAGAAAAGAGGAAGAACTTTAAAAGACTCAAGTTCTCCAAACTGCAAGTGATGACTTCTAGATTAAGTTTAATATCAAATGCAAAGCACAATAAAACTATTTCCCATGCCCTGTATGTACATTAAATTGTGTTTTAAAAAAATCAATCAAGGATTCAGCATAGTAATATCTGTGTAGTGAAAAGAACTCAGGACTTGCTTTCACTGGTGTCTCCATGTTACTTACACTAAAACTGTAGACAGGTGTGATGTGAGAAGTCTGGGCTAGAATATCCTCCTAAGCCAAGCTCCAGGA
This sequence comes from Tragulus kanchil, assembly GCA_022376925.1. Taxonomy (NCBI): domain Eukaryota; kingdom Metazoa; phylum Chordata; class Mammalia; order Artiodactyla; family Tragulidae; genus Tragulus; species Tragulus kanchil. The sequence continues at coordinate 45,285,077 of JAIOJX010000023.1, forward strand.
GAAATCTGCTACTTCACTGTTAAAACTAAGTGACGGACCTCCCTGGTGACCCAGTGCTTAAGACTCCATGCTTTCACTGCAGAGAGCATAGGTTCAGTCCCTAATCCTAACTAAGGGACTAAATAGGGTTCAATCCCCTATTCCAAGGCCCCCAAAACCCCAAAGCAACCAAACAAAAAAACCCTTAGTAAGTGGGATTCTGCTCCTACCCCTCAGTGCCCCAACATTCAAGGAGAGAAAAATGTCAGTGGAGAAAATTCAAATTTTTTGTTCTGTACCTTTTCTTACAACGTCGCCATCTATATAATACAACAATAATTCAGCCTATTTTAAAACAGCATTCTATAATATTTAAGTTTTCAAAATTTCTGATCTAAAAAGAATTTACTAGATGCTTAACCAAAAGAAAGAGATCTAAAATATTTGATTCAGATCACTGTTTAGAATAAATCCCAGATGATCATTACCCAAACTGTGGCAATTTATAAAAGTTCCAGACTTGGTATAGTATCTAAGAGGGATTATAAACTGCCCCATGACCACTAAATTTTTTATAGTAAACACGTGTTAATTAACTCCTTATTTTACTTTGTTTAGTTATTACTTATTCATCCTGAGGTTCCCACAGCAAAACCCAAATGGACAGTGATTCAGCTGCCAGAGGCTAACTCCTAGAAAGTTATGCCTGCATCCCAATAACCAAAGCAAAAGTTGCATTACTACATATTTACATCCAATCCTCTAGGCTGCCCCTTGAAAATATTTTCTTGCTCCTTAGGGATGCTCTAGAAAGGAGAAGATGAAAGAGTAGAGAAAACATGAGAAGAACAAAGAAAAGAGGAAGAACTTTAAAAGACTCAAGTTCTCCAAACTGCAAGTGATGACTTCTAGATTAAGTTTAATATCAAATGCAAAGCACAATAAAACTATTTCCCATGCCCTGTATGTACATTAAATTGTGTTTTAAAAAAATCAATCAAGGATTCAGCATAGTAATATCTGTGTAGTGAAAAGAACTCAGGACTTGCTTTCACTGGTGTCTCCATGTTACTTACACTAAAACTGTAGACAGGTGTGATGTGAGAAGTCTGGGCTAGAATATCCTCCTAAGCCAAGCTCCAGGAGAAATCTGCTACTTCACTGTTAAAACTAAGTGACGGACCTCCCTGGTGACCCAGTGCTTAAGACTCCATGCTTTCACTGCAGAGAGCATAGGTTCAGTCCCTAATCCTAACTAAGGGACTAAATAGGGTTCAATCCCCTATTCCAAGGCCCCCAAAACCCCAAAGCAACCAAACAAAAAAACCCTTAGTAAGTGGGATTCTGCTCCTACCCCTCAGTGCCCCAACATTCAAGGAGAGAAAAATGTCAGTGGAGAAAATTCAAATTTTTTGTTCTGTACCTTTTCTTACAACGTCGCCATCTGCCAGTGATATCAGCTTTTAAGCATCAACAGGTGATAAAACACACATCATCATGAGCAATTAGCTACATGTGCTACCTTATCTAACTCACACAAGACCAAAAAGCATGTATCATTATTCTAATTTACAGACTAAAGTTTAAAGAGTAATTAAGGCAAGATCACAAAGTAATTAGCAGGGTCCAGCTTTGAAAAGCCCTCTGATTGCAAAGTCTGGCCTCTTAACCACTACACCACACTCCTCCCAAAGAACAATATCCTAAGCTATTAACAACAGTAACTGTTCGGCTTTCTGGTTTTTTGGATGTGTGTTGACTGATTTTTGTAACATAAGCATCTTTTCTTTTTTTTAAATGGCAAAATTATTCTTGGTTTTTATGCTGGCAACTCCATGATCCCTGTGAGCACAACCATCCAAATGGAGATGGGAACTCCCGATTGAAATCTCCAGGAGCTTCAGTTAGTCTTCTGACACTTTTTTTTGGTTGTGCCAGGTCTTGGTTGTGGCACGCAGGACCCTTAGTTGTGTCTTGAGAACCCCTAGTTGTGTCTTGTGGGATCTAGTTCCCTGACCAGGAGTGGAACCTGGGCCCCTGCATTGGGAGTGGAGAGCCTTAGATACTGGACCACCAGGGAAATCTCCGTCTTCCGACACTATCACACGAGGGAAATGTACTTATGGCCAGTTCAAAATCTAACACAATCACCTACATACACATCTTTCTGAGAAGACCTCTTGAACGTGGGTAAGACACCGATTTCTCTCCCTGTCGCTTGAAATAAGGCAAGACGACGGATGACCGGTACAAGAGAGAACTCAGACTGGATTTAGCAGACCTCTCTTCTTCTGAGAGTCCTTTTTAAGTGTAGTCTGAGAGTCAAAAGGAGACCCTGGGTCGAGCGGGTCCCTAAGAGGCGGACGCAGACGCAGGTGTACTTCCCTGTTCAGCGGTGTTAAGGGACAAATCTAAGAGTCCTTAGGAACCAGAGATCCACCAGGCCGATCCTCTGCCAAGGACTGCAGGAAGTGGGGTGGGGGTGCGACGGGGCTTTCCCAAAGTTGCCCGGCCGCACTCCCGCCGGGCCAGCCCCTTCTCACCGCGGCTCCCCGAACGCTCCCGGGAGAGAAGCGCTTCCAGTCCCTTCTATCGAGACCCGAAGATCAAGGAAGCCAAACCTGGGCGCCACCTGGGCGCGGCCTCGGCGGCCTGGCTCAGGGCACTCACCATCGTTCTCGTCGCTGTGCCGCCGCCGCGACATGCCGCACGCAGGTGCGCCGCGGAGCCGAGACACCGGGTGGGAAGCGCCTCAGGAATCGTCAGGCCGCCGGCTGGCGCGAGGACAGCTGCGAGGCGCGCGGAGCGGTCGACGCGCAGGCGCACTCGCTCGCGGAGGCTCCCGGAAGCACAAGGCGAAGAGATGGCCGGGTGGCTCCTCGGGCTCGGACCCAGGAGAGCCGACGTCGGGAAGCTCAGCAGGCGCCGGGGTCTGCTCCGAACGCAACCTTCCTCTGCGGCCGCCCCCGCCTCTCGGCTGCTTCCTTCTCCCGCCTTCGCCGGAAGTCCTTCCGGGGCCACGCGTAAAGCACCGCCTCTTCCGCCAGGCCAAGCCGGCTGGGCGTGATCCACGCCTGGAGGCGGGTGGTCTAGGAGGAACGCTTTAGTCCCCGCCTCCATTTCGGATCTTCCCTCGAGGCCTCCCGGTGGCTTTCCCGGCGGCCCTTTCGCCAACAGCCTAACTTCCGGAGCGAAGTGTGGGCCCCGACGTTCTTTCCTATGTAAACACATGCAGGGGCTGGGAGTGCGAGGGCGGCGATCGGTGCCAAGTGCTAGGTGGAGACCGCTCCGTGAAGAAAGATCTGAGAAAGGATCCGGACGGGCGGGTACGTGCTCATCTTTCTCCCACTTCCGTCTCATTGCCGGCTCGGGAAAGCTGGGCGGAGAGATTGGAGCCAAGCCCGGCGCGCGGGGTAGGGCCCGGGTGAGACGCGGCTCCAGTATGCCAGGGACAGAAAGACCCTCCGAATCGTGAGCCAGATACTCGAGGGTTACCCTCTGGCCGTGATCTAACCTCTCGCCCCTCCGAGTTGTGGTTTAGGGAGGAATGGGTGATTGACGCAGTGATGGTTTCAATAGTTATTGGCGACTTACATACGTGTATTTGAATATCCCTCGCCCTGACATCTCCGATGAGCACAACAGCTGCGTATCTAAACTGCCTTGTCCTTGGCCATCTGAAATTTCACATGTCTGAAATGGAACTTTTGTTTCATTCTCCTGGCCTATTCCTTCAGTCTTACCCATCTCAGTAAATGGTACCGTCCATTCCTATTGCTTAAAAATGTAGGTACGAGTCATTCTTAGGCTCTTTTTCCTTCACTTTCTAGAGAACAATCTGTCGGTAAACCATGCGGGTTCTACCTTCCGAACAGATCCGCGATCAGATCCCGTTACTCCTCTGTTTACAGCTCTCCAATGACTTTCTATTGCAAACTCCATAACCTCTTCTATAGGGTTCTACTCTATTCATTCTTTCCATCCATTCTGACTTCCAGCACCTGCAGTTAAGTCAAGCTCTTTAACACTTGAGGAATTTATACTGTTTCCTTTGCCTGAACATTTCTGTTCCTAAGTCTGCATGAATGGCTCCTTGTCTCAGTTCAAACATAAGGCCCTTAGAGAAAGTCTTCCCTGCCCACCCAGTCACTCTTTATTTCATTTTTCAAATGTATTTATCATGTGCCAGGCAGTGTTCTGGAGGCTGAGGATGCAGAGGTAAACAAAGGAAAACTGCTTTCTCAGTGATGATGACCCATTCAAGAATCAGCAAACAGTGCAATCAGAGGTATTCAGTCAAAGCGAGGGAGGATGACATTAGGGAGGTGGTGGATGCGGCTTTGTAGTGATCAAGAATCCACCTGCCAGTGAGGGAACACGGGTTCCATCCCTGGTCCAGGAAGATCTCCTATGCTGCGTGGCGCAACCAAGTGCAGCGTGTGTTTGTGTTCAGCACAACTTCTGAGCCCTGAGATCCAGAGCCCACAAGCCACAACTACTGTGCCTGGTGATCTAGAGCCTGCAAGCCACGACTACTGAGCCCCAAGATCTAGAGCCTGCTAGCCACAACTGCTGAGCCCCGAGATCAAGAGCCTGCAAGCCACGACTACTGAGCCCCAAGATCTAGAGCCTGCAAGCCACGACTACAGAGCCCCGGGAAAGATCTAGCAAGCCACAGCTACTGAACCCCAGGCGCTTAGAGCCTATGCTCCACAACAAGAAGCCACCGCAATGAGAAGCCTGTGCTCCATAACTAGAGAAAGTCCACTTGCAGCAACCAAGACCTAGCACAGCTAAAGTAAAATAAATAAATAAATAGATACCTTTGTGGCTTCTAGAGGAACAGGGCAGCTGGCAACTATAGTAATTCAGTCAAATGATGGCCTGAAGGAGGCTGGTAGGGAAGTTGGTCCAATGTGGTCTGATGTGATTGTATTTCAGAAGCCAAGTTGATAGGGTTGTCAATCATCTGAAAAAATAAGGAAATGAAAATCCCAACTTTTTTATCTGAGTGGCAGGAAGAATGGAATTGTTGTTTCCTGAGGTAAGGAAGACTGAGAAAGAACAGAGTTTAGTTTTAACAATTGTATTTGCACAGCCTCCTAGCCCTCTAGCTGAAACTATTCATTGGACAGTTGGGTACCTGAACTTGGAGTTCAGGGGAGATGCCTGGCCTAGAGAGATAAACTTGGAATGATTTAGTGTATAAAAATTTCCTTTATAATTTCTATCCTTTAAAATTTTTTCATGGAAGCTTCATATACAGAAGTAGAGGAATTTATATAATGAACCCCCATGTACTTTTATTACCCAGCTTCAGCTATTACCAACTAATGGTTGGTTGACTTTCCCCTATATTATTCCCCCTTGCCCAACTATTCTGAAGTAAACATAGTTTATAAGTTCTTGGGACTAGATGCAGATCACCTGCAAAGGTGAGTGTAGGGAGAGTGTTTGAGGTTGGGATGATAAGGAGGATCCCCAACAAAGGAAACTGAGAGGCAGCAGCTTTTATCACTTATGTTTTCATGTTTTTAAATTTGTTCACTTACTTGGTGTCTCTTCTCTTACTAGAATAGAAGCTCCACGTGAACAGGGACCATAACTGTTTCACTAAGACCTGTATCCGCATCACTACTTTATCTGCTAGGCACGTAGCAAAGTCTCCACAAACAATAAAAAAGTGAGACCTGAAAGAGAATTTAGAGTGAGGGGAGATCATTTTGGGGTCATGTGAAAGGCTTGTGTGGAGACCTGAGGCAAGTGGGAGCAGGGCTGGTGTGTGGAACTAGGCAAAGTCCAGCGTGGCGGGAAAAGGATACAGGAGGAGGAGTACTGTCTTACATGAGCCTGGAGTGGGAGGGGAAGTGCATGTGTGCCAAGGGCTACGTAGTCCCTTCCAGTCCTCCCTGTAGCTCTGCATGGTAGACAGTCGCCCCCATTGCACACATTTAAATTTCCTGCCCAGGTTCACTTACTTGCACCCAGCTGCACCACAATCCAAAGCTTTCCACAGTCTTTCATGTTCCTGTTCACATTTGTCACTGGTAACATTTGCTTTCCAAAAGCAAATATATCATATTGGTTGTACTATGTCCATTCTGACAAGATTTGGCCACAGTAGCAGTTTGTATATTTCTTTTGGCACATTAAAATGAGGCTCTCTAGATAGATATTTCTTCTAAGAAGGGAATTTGTCCAGCTCAATAATTAGGGAACAAAAGAGAACAGAGTGTTTATAATTAAGGGCACTGACACATAGCTTGGTTGATTTTGGTTGCACCGGGTTTTTTTTGTTTTCTTTTTTGGTATCTGCCCCTAAATGTTGGCATGGCTTACCCTCTAATTCAGGTTTCTGCTGAAATGCTTCTACCTCAGAAGACCTGACCTACCCTCTTGAGTTTTGAAGAGCCCCTCTGTCACTCTGTCACCTTACCTTGCTTATTTGTCTTCATAACTCTCTCTACCATCTTTTTTTTTTTTAAAGCAGTTTATTCATTTGTTGACCTCTTATCTCTGCACAGTGGAAAGTAAGCTCTAAGAGAACAGGCTTTTTCTGTTTCTTTCACTGCTGTATATTGAGGGCCTAGAACAGTGCAGGGCATAGAGTTGGTACTAAGTAAATAGTTATTGGATGAACAAGTGCCCCAACAAAGGAAACTGAGAGGCAGCAGCTTTTATCACTTATGTTTTCATGTTTTTAAATTTGTTCACTTACTTGGTGTCTCTTCTCTTACTAGAATAGAAGCTCCACGTGAACAGGGACCATAACTGTTTCACTAAGACCTGTATCCGCATCACTACTTTATCTGCTAGGCACGTAGCAAAGTCTCCACAAACAATAAAAAAGTGAGACCTGAAAGAGAATTTAGAGTGAGGGGAGATCATTTTGGGGTCATGTGAAAGGCTTGTGTGGAGACCTGAGGCAAGTGGGAGCAGGGCTGGTGTGTGGAACTAGGCAAAGTCCAGCGTGGCGGGAAAAGGATACAGGAGGAGGAGTACTGTCTTACATGAGCCTGGAGTGGGAGGGGAAGTGCATGTGTGCCAAGGGCTACGTAGTCCCTTCCAGTCCTCCCTGTAGCTCTGCATGGTAGACAGTCGCCCCCATTGCACACATTTAAATTTCCTGCCCAGGTTCACTTACTTGCACCCAGCTGCACCACAATCCAAAGCTTTCCACAGTCTTTCATGTTCCTGTTCACATTTGTCACTGGTAACATTTGCTTTCCAAAAGCAAATATATCATATTGGTTGTACTATGTCCATTCTGACAAGATTTGGCCACAGTAGCAGTTTGTATATTTCTTTTGGCACATTAAAATGAGGCTCTCTAGATAGATATTTCTTCTAAGAAGGGAATTTGTCCAGCTCAATAATTAGGGAACAAAAGAGAACAGAGTGTTTATAATTAAGGGCACTGACACATAGCTTGGTTGATTTTGGTTGCACGGGGTTTTTTTTGTTTTCTTTTTTGGTATCTGCCCCTAAATGTTGGCATGGCTTACCCTCTAATTCAGGTTTCTGCTGAAATGCTTCTACCTCAGAAGACCTGACCTACCCTCTTGAGTTTTGAAGAGCCCCTCTGTCACTCTGTCACCTTACCTTGCTTATTTGTCTTCATAACTCTCTCTACCATCTTTTTTTTTTTTAAAGCAGTTTATTCATTTGTTGACCTCTTATCTCTGCACAGTGGAAAGTAAGCTCTAAGAGAACAGGCTTTTTCTGTTTCTTTCACTGCTGTATATTGAGGGCCTAGAACAGTGCAGGGCATAGAGTTGGTACTAAGTAAATAGTTATTGGATGAACAAGTGAATGAATGGATAGCTTGGGCTACTGGCCCCATGCTCATCTGCGTGCTTGATTAGCTTCTAGTTGACACAGTAATCAAAGACTTAGATGTTGTTTTCTCTTGCTTACTTCCTAGGAAATACTTAACGGAAAGGAACCTTCTCCACTACTGGAATCAAACCAGATGCCTTCTTCCATTTCATCAGACCAAGGAGATGACCTGGAAGCCTGTGTCTTAAGGTTTTCAGACCTGGATTTGAAGGAGACTAGTCTTATCAATCCCAGCAGCAGTCTCAAAGCAGAGTTAGATGCCACTACAAAGAAGAAATACTCATTTGCAAAGAAAAAGGTAAAATTGCTGTTGCTGTTTTAGGATCGTGTAGGTACAATTAATGTAGATATATCTAGAAGTAACTCATCAAGGTTGTCCTGCAGAGAAAAGAGGGCATTGTTCATCGTAGTTCAGTGCCAGGCAAAGAAGGATCATAGGAAGGTATGGCTCCAGAACACTTATTTACGGTGGAGTACTTGGCAGATCCTAGACAGATGAGCTCGATCGCCTTTCCCACGTGGCATTATAGGAAGAATCCCAGGAGCTTCAGTCATAGGAGAATAGACAGGTGTCAGAGCAGCTGCTGTCTAAGACTCCTGATCCAGTCCAGCTGGCAGGGCTGGTTGGGAGAAGAATACAGAGCGGCTTGGAATGCTGCAGCTTACCAAGGATTGGGTTACAGTGGGCTGGTATGGATGTTGTTCTTCTGGGCCACTGATTCTTTTCTCAGGGATCATTAACTAAACCCTTCTGCTGAAGCTCAAAGGAAAACGACTGAAGAAGTGCAGTTGAGGCTTAGTTTTCTTACCTCCAGTCTCTTGTCCCTCTTTTGCAAAATCATCTTATATTGGTTCCCTGTCAATGAAGAATAGACATCTCTGTTTATAACTTCCTATTCTACACCCACTTCTGCCCTCATCCCACACAGATTTCCTTGAAAATGAAACCCAAAGGGGACAGAAGTTTTTTTGTTATTGTTATTTTGCAGTGATTTCACAGAAGATCCCCTTTGCCCAGCAGCTCCATTCACGTTTAATCAGTTGTCTCACATGGCTTTTATAGATCCACTCTAAGGTCACGTGTCTTAAAGTCTTCAGTCTAACCACTTTCTCATTTGTTCCCCCTGAAATCATGACCATGACTTTCTTGAAGATGACAGATGAGTTATGTGTTGGCCGTCTCTCATGACTTTCACTTGTGTTTCTTTGTGATTGGATTCAAGTTATGGTTTTGTTAACAAGACTGCCCCACGCGAGACACCCTTCATCTGGCTGCATCTGTCAGGCAGTCATAGAGCCTGTTTGTCCCATAACTGGCAGTGTTAATTTGGGTACCTGATTAAGGAACTGCTTTTTCAGATTTCTCTGCTTTAAATTTACTTTTTCCCCTTTCAATTATTCAGTATTTGAGAGAAAACAATTTGAGACTATGTAAAGAGTCTATTCCACAGTGGACTTTCATCCACTAGTTTTAGATCCACTGGTGTTTCTTTGCTTTAGTTGATTATTACTGTGATGATTTCTAAATGGTGATTTTCTGATTGCTTTATTCCTTCCTTGGCGTCTTCTGTAGGGAAGAGCTTTCTTTGCTCCCAATTTGTATCAGTATGTACTCAAGAATTCCATTTTATTCAGTGGGCTATCATCCATTATCATCATTTTTTATTTTGATGTTCAGATCATCTCAGATTTGGCTGCGATTCAAGCTAGTATCGGTGTTTTTTTTGACTGGCCCCCAACATTCTTTGAGCATTTCCTTACTTTCTGATTTAACAAAATGTTTCAGGGTCATTTTGTACTTTCCCTGTCTCTTCCTTGGAGTCAGACATTTCTTCAAGGTATCCTGGTTCTACTGAAGAACTGTCAAAAACCAAAACTGGGGGGCTTGATGAGCTCACTGCTACTAAGGTGTTGCTTCTCTTGGGACCTCTGGCGGACAGAGCTAAGAATCTATATAGATGAATACATACACATCCCTATGTATCATACACATACTTCTATATTTACCTCTTTTTTTTTTGGCCATTTCTATTGATCTTTCATTCATTTATCTTTGTTCTTTGGCCTGTGTGGGCCTCCCATCACAGTGGCCTCTGTTGCTGCAGAGCACTGGCTCTGGGCACATGTGCTCCAGAGCTCCGGCTCAGTAGTGGGACACATCAGTCCAGCCACTCCGCAGCACGTGGGATCTTCCCAGGCCAGGGATCGAACTGGTGCCCCTTGCACTGCAAGGCAGTGTCCTTACCCACTGGACCACCAGGGAAGTCCTATATTTACTTTTTATACCAGATGAGTTCATCCTCACAGAATCCTCAGTTCCATTCCCATATCACCAGCTTTATTCTCTCTCCTCATATTTATAACTTCCCAATAAATTTGGTGCAAAACCTCGCTCTCTTCAGTCCCAGTATGTTTACTTAGTTGCTTATGCCCCTGTATGCAGTCCATTTCCCCCTTGGCCAGGCTGCCTCCTCCATCAGGGCCTGCCTTCCCCACACAGGCCTTGTATCTCTCCAAGCTACCTTCCTAGCTCTGGCCTGCCTCTCTCTCTCAGGAAGACCCCACATGGGCCCTGGCTGCTGCTGGAGCCTCAATGCCTTGTTCATAAGACACTAAAAGACCAGTGGCAGGCCACATTCACACTGGGCCTCCCATCTCACTCGGGCATGCCTGATGGCTTTTTGACAAAGGAAGGGAGGAAAGAAGTGAAAAAAATTCGGACTATATACAGCATTTCTTGAAGAATCATGACTTTTTGAGGTTTCAATGCTAATGAGGTCTTGGATGCATACACCTTACATTTATATATAAATGAATAATCATAGTAATTATTGATGCACACTAATTGTCAACTGAGATAATTGTGTAATGCCCATCCTGTTTCTTGTAAAAAGTATTTTCCTTCTTTCCTTCTTCGTACTAGTTAGAGAACAAGATGTGAAGTTCTAAGCATAATACAAAGAAGTACTCAAGTTGACATGCATGTCATCTCTCTCTCTGGCCTGTAATACAGAATGTTTAACTACAGGAGAAGCTAACAAATACCTCCAGTGTAATTTCAGACTACTCCATCGTGCTTCAGTCTGGGACAGTCAGATATGGTTGTGTACAGACTCCAAAAGTGGTGATCCATATTTGGAATTATTCTTTGTCAGAGTGCCTAGTTTTGGATGCTTTACAATAGTCTTCAGATGCATTAAGAAATGCATTAAGAAAACTGTTTAAATATTACATTATTATAGCATAAATTGTTATATAAATTTCAAACAACTTTAAATTATATATAAACCCTATGTTAATATAAAAATATTAACACTATTCTTTCTGCTAGACCAGGAGGAAATATATCTTGAGAGACTGATAATCATATATAACATAAATCATACCGTATTATATAAACTTCAATTTATATATCAAAAAACACCATAAACAAAGTTTAAAAACAAATGACTAGCAGAGAAGCAAATCTGGATAATTATGATCAATAAAAGGTCACTAAAACTACTTACAAATCAATAAGATAAATGCCACAATAGAAAAACAGGCAACAGGAATGCATAGGCAAACTAGGAAAGAATATAGAATCAATATGAAAAAATAGGCTCAGATGATAATCTGCCTGCAATGCAGAAAACTCCGGTTCGATCCCTGGGTTGGGAAGATTTTCTGGAGAAGGAAATGGCAACCTACCTCAGTATTCTTGCCTGGAAAATCCCATAGACAGAGGATACGATTGTAAATACTTGGACATGACTGAGTGACTAACACACACACACACACAAACACAACTAATCAAAGGCAGGCAAATAAAAACAGGATGTTTCTTTTACTTTTTATTTGGGTCTATATTAGAAATACTGACTACAAAAAATTTAACACTGATAAAATGCTGTTGATCAAGTGGAATCATTGTGCATTGCTGATGAATGTATAAGTTAGTAATGATTTTTCAAGGTACTTATTACTTAATCACAGTTTAAAATTTTATGCTGGGGGCTTCCCTGGTGGTCCAGTGGGTAAAGACACCACCATGCAGTGCAAGGGGTGCCGGTTTGATCCCTGGCCTGGGAAAATCCCTTGTGCCGTGGAGCGGCTGGACCGATGTGTCCAACTACTGAGCCGGAGCTCTGGAGTACATGTGCCCAGAGCTGGTGCTCTGCAGCAACAGAGGCCACCGCAATGGGAGGCCCACACGGGCCAAAGAACAAAGATGGATGAAAATGGGAGAATGAAGGACCAATAGAAGTGGCCCACCCCCCCCCCAAAAAAAAACCACTTTGGTACATTTCTTTCCAGGCTTTTCAATGTACTTTTTTTTTTTTTTTTTTTTTCAAAGATTTATTTATTTATTTACTTTGGGCGGGGGTCGGGTTGGGGAGGGAGGGGAGTGGGCAGGCCACTGCTATTGGTCTTTCATTTCTCTCTTTTCATTCGTCTTCGTTCTTTGGCCCGTGTGGGCCTCCCATCAGGGTGGCGTCTGTCGTTGCAGAGCAGCGGCTCTGGGCGCATGCGCTCCAGAGCTCCGGCTCGGTGATTAGACACATCAGTCCAGCCGCTCCGCGGCACGTGGGATCTTCCCAGGCCAGGGCTCGAACCGGCGCCCCTTGCACTGCAAGGCGGTGTCCTTACCCACTGGACCACCAGGGGAAGCCCTCAATGTACTTTTTAAATGATTATTATTTTTTAATTTATTTGGCTGCACTGGGTCTTAGTTGGGGCATGTGGGCTCTAGAGCACATGGTTCAGTGGGCTTAGTTGTCCTGTGGCATGTGGGATCTTAGTTCCTGGACCAGGGATCAGACTGGCATCCCCTGCTTTGGAAGGCAGATTCTCAACCACTGGACCACAATGAAGTCCTTCAATGTACTTTTTAATGTCATTGAGATTAATGGTATATGCAAATTTTATTCAATTTTTTCCATTTACCATTATGTTATAAATATCTTCCTATGTAATTTGAAACGAGCTCCTTAATATTCCATAGTAAGTATACATCATAATTTCTTTGATCATTTCCTTTTTGGAGGAAGTTCAGTCTCTGAGAAACTTTTACACAACAGGAGGACCTAAAACTAGAAATCCCATGGAAAAATTTTATGTGGGCTTCCCTGGTGGTCCAGTGGGTAAAGACACCACCATGCAGTGCAAGGGGTGCCGGTTTGATCCCTGGCCTGGGAAAATCCCTTGTGCCGTGGAGCGGCTGGACCGATGTGTCCAACTACTGAGCCGGAGCTCTGGAGTACATGTGCCCAGAGCTGGTGCTCTGCAGCAACAGAGGCCACCCATGGGAGGCCCACGGGCCAAAGAACAAAGATGGATGAAAATGGGAGAATGAAGGACCCAAAAAAGTGGCCCCCCCCCCCCCCAAAAAAAAACCACTTTGGTACATTTCTTTCCAGGCTTTTCAATGTACTTTTTTTTTTTTTTTTTTTTTTCAAAGATTTATTTATTTATTTACTTTGGGCGGGGGTCGGGTTGGGGAGGGAGGGGAGTGGGCAGGCCACTGCTATTGGTCTTTCATTTCTCTCTTTTCATTCGTCTTCGTTCTTTGGCCCGTGTGGGCCTCCCATCAGGGTGGCGTCTGTCGTTGCAGAGCAGCGGCTCTGGGCGCATGCGCTCCAGAGCTCCGGCTCGGTGATTAGACACATCAGTCCAGCCGCTCCGCGGCACGTGGGATCTTCCCAGGCCAGGGCTCGAACCGGCGCCCCTTGCACTGCAAGGCGGTGTCCTTACCCACTGGACCACCAGGGGAAGCCCTCAATGTACTTTTTAAATGATTATTATTTTTTAATTTATTTGGCTGCACTGGGTCTTAGTTGGGGCATGTGGGCTCTAGAGCACATGGTTCAGTGGGCTTAGTTGTCCTGTGGCATGTGGGATCTTAGTTCCTGGACCAGGGATCAGACTGGCATCCCCTGCTTTGGAAGGCAGATTCTCAACCACTGGACCACAATGAAGTCCTTCAATGTACTTTTTAATGTCATTGAGATTAATGGTATATGCAAATTTTATTCAATTTTTTCCATTTACCATTATGTTATAAATATCTTCCTATGTAATTTGAAACGAGCTCCTTAATATTCCATAGTAAGTATACATCATAATTTCTTTGATCATTTCCTTTTTGGAGGAAGTTCAGTCTCTGAGAAACTTTTACAGAACAGGAGGACCTAAAACTAGAAATCCCATGGAAAAGATTTCACTGAGACTTTCATTCTGGCCCGAAACCTAAAGTTTCTTAATAGCGACATATTTAACATGTAATTACAGGCCTTTGCCCTTTTTGTTAAAACTAAAGAAGTTCCAGCACCTCCTTGTGAATGTAAAGAAAAATGGTGGAAATGCTGTCAGCAGCTATTTGCAGACCCCATCAGAATCCACAGACATGTGGCAACTCAACACGCTGATGAGATCTGCCACAAGACTGCTTCTGTGCTAAAGCAGCTGGCTGAGACATCAAGCACCTCCAAGAGTCTTGAGTCTGCAGACAGAAGGAACCCTTTCCAAGAGGACCCTGCCCGTAACCAAGAACTGTCTGCTTGGCTCCCTGATATAAGCTGCTTTAGCCCTGATGAGCTGATAAGGTATGACATTCATTCTGTACCTTTCATTTAATTTAGCAGTGTCTTTCAGTTGCAATGAGATAGTGCCCATCCACTAAAATGGCAGATCCCTAAGGCACAGAATTCCTAAGCTCGGCCTATGAACATGTTCTGTGTGTAAGAGAAGACAGAAGCCTGCGCAGTAGCATCTACCTGTGCAGCTGGCAGTGTTCTCTAGGTTTCTTGGAAGTCATCCTACCCTTCTCTAGGGAGAGGTGAAGAACAGAAAATGGTATTATTTTCAAAAAGAAGTTGGAAAGCCCAGAAATGTTAATGATCCTACCACCCTAACAGCTCCAGCTTTTGTTACCAGATGTGGTATTCTGAGCTGAACATGTTTTAGAAAGTAGGTTACCTTTTAGAACTGAGGCATAGGATTAGAAGTTTAGATCTGCCTTTGAATCATAATGTTACCTAATTCTGGAGGACAGATTTCTGACAGATTAAGGAATTCCTGAACTATTCAGTGAGTAGAAAATGCCCACATTTGATACATTCTGTTACTGGCCAGTTCTTTTTGTTTATTAGAAAGAAGAAGAGAAAGAAAAGAGAACTGAACTTGGAGTTAGACTTGAGCTAGTCACTGAAATTCTTCATATCTTTACATCCTCACTCTAAAACCGGAATAATGATGCCTGCTCTGCCTATCTCACAGAAGTGCTGTAAGAATTATATAAAATGGTGATAATAAGAGCACACGTGAACTGCAAAGTGCTACACAAAGGTGCTCTCTCCATTTCTGTATGGCCCTGCTTTTTAGTTAGAGAAGCAAAGAAAAGGATACATGGAACATTTAGCAGATGGTATAAGACAGGTTATCCCTTAAAATTGTGTGGCTCAGACAATAATCTATTACAGGAATTTAGAGAAAGGAAAGTAGATAGGTTCTATTCTAATAGGCAAGCAGGTGTTGGAGCAGACTAGGCAGAGTTGGATGGGACCCAAGTTCGCATCTGTTACATCATTCTCTGAAATGTCTGCACAGCACTGGCTCTGGAGGATGCGACTAGGTATTGAAAAGAGGTAATAAAGACAATGAAATAGGGGAAACATTAGTTTAAAATGTTCTGTTTTGCAGAGCTGCCCAGAGCTTTCAGTATATGTGGGCTTTCACTGTGACTCTCAAAGAGGGAGATACTGTCTGCAGGATTTCTCAGACAGGTCATTTCACAGAACAGCTTCAGAGCACACTTTGAGCAGTTTCTGTCAGCTCTCCCGTTTTACAGTTGAGGGGTGATAAGACACCCAGCTCCCATGACTACTTAAAGTCAGCACAGTCCAGTCAGAGGAGGATGGATTCTAGTGTCAGAAGGCTGGTGTTCCAGTCCTGACTATCCCTTTGCATCTGTCTCACCCGGGATGAACTGGGCTCAGTTTGAAGTGAAAGTCACTCAGTCATGTCTGACTCTTTGCGACCCCATAAATGAGCCATGGAATCTCCAAGCAAGAATACTGGAGTGGGGGCTTCCCTGGTGGTCCAGTGGGTAAGGATACCACCTTGCAGTGCAAGGGGCAATAGTTTGATCCCTGACCTGGGAAGATTCAACGTGCTGCGAAGTGACTGGACCAATGTGTCCAACTACTGAGCTGGAGCTCTGGAGCACATGTGCCCGGAGCCGGTGCTCTGCAGCGAGAAAGACCACTGTGATGGGAGGTCCACACAGGCCAAAGAATAAAGATGGATGAAAATAAATAAATGAAAGACCAATAGAAGTACCCCCCTCCCCCCCAAAAAAAAGATATTAAAAAAAGGATACTGGAGTGCGTAACCGTTCACTTCTCTAGGGGATCTTCCTAAGCCAGGGCTCGAACCCAGGTCTCCTGCATTGCAGGCAGATTCTTTACCTTGTGAGCCACCAGAGAAGCCAGTTTACTGATCTATAAAATGGGAATGACAATAACCTGTTTCATGGGTGAGAGAGTTACATGGAAAAAATGAAAGTGAAACTTTCTTGTGCAGAGAGAGATTCAAAACAGATACTGCCTTGTCTTAGAGGGTAAGCCAGAATGGACTCAAATCTGAAAAGGGGTTATAAATAACAGGTTTCATGGATATTGATGGTTAAACAAGGAAATCAAAGTAGGCCCATTTTTTAGAAAGAAAGGATTTCAGTTCAGGTATTGTTTTCTTTAGAGCAAATACAGACAAGAGTTGCTCCTCGATCCATGAGGAGAGTGATATCTAGGAGACAGGGCAGGCGGGGGTTGCTCCATCAGGCCTTCCTTCAGACTGCTTGGATATACTTTATGAATTGTAGCCTCCTTACGCCAGTGACTCACAGGCTGTTTGCTTGTGGTTTTCTTTCCATAGTGGCCGGGGCAGCGATGAAGGGCAGGTGCTCCTTTATTACTGTTACTGTGACCTGAAGGATCCCGACTGGGTCTGTGCCTGGCAGACAGCTTTGTGTCAGCACCTGCACCTCACAGGCAAGGTAACACTTTCTCCCATATCCTTATCCTTCCCGGGGTTTATCTTGCCTCCAGCTTGGTGTGCCTGTTACAAAAAGGATTCACCAATTGGGTCCTTAGAAATTAGCGAAACCCTGTTAAGCACTTAAATAGGATACTAAATAGCTATTAACATGGTGTTTTCTGTTGGTGGAAATATAAGTTGGTATAGCCACTGTGGAAAACAGTATGGAGGGTCCTCATACAATTAAAAACAGATTTACCAGGATTTTGCAATCCTGTTCCTGACAATATATCCAGACAAAACTCTAAATTTATAAAGATACATGCATCCCTATGTTCATAGCAGCAGCATTCACAGTAGCCATGACATGGAAACAGCCTAAATGTCCATTAACAGATGAACGGATAAAGAAGACATGATACACATATGAATACTGAGATACTACTCAAATATTAAAAAAAAAAAAAGAATAATACTGTTTGCAGCAACATGGATACAACTAGAGATGATTATGGTCAGTGAAGTAAGTCAAAGAAAGACAAATACCATGTGATATCACTTATATGTGGAATATAAAATATGATATAAATGAACCTGTGTATGAAACAAACAGATTCACAGACATAGAGAACAAACTTATGGTTGCCAAAGGGGAAAGGGTTGGGGGAGGGATGGAGTGGGAGGCTGGGGTTAGCAGATGTAAGCTATTATATATGACATGGATAAATAACCAAGTCCTATGTGTAGTACAGAGAACTATAATCAGGATCCTATGATAAACCATAATGTAAAAAAAAATTCAAATATATATATATATATATATATTTATGTGTATAATTAAATCACTTTGCTGTACAACAGAAATTGATGCAACATTGTAAGTCAACTCTACTTCAGTTAAAAAGAAAATGGTGTTTTATAAGACTTTATAAAAGCATAGACCAGGGATCAGCAAACTGAAGAGCCACATAGTAAATATTTTAGACTTTGCACAAAAACGACTCAACCTTGGCATCACAGTATGAAAACAGCCGTAGACAGTACGTAATGGGTATGGCCATGTTCCAGTAAAACTGTGCCCAAGTAGGCATCACTTGCTGACTCCTTGCACAGGGAAACGTCCTTGGTGTATTGACTGGAAGAGCTGCACGCGTAGGTGTGCCGCCAGGTCGCTTCGTAGCTTTCCTAGAGCATGTCCGTCCTCTACTGTTGCGTGGTTTTGTTTCCTTTCTCTCTTGAATTCAAAAGGACAGAACTTTGTCTTCATCAACTGAATAAAAAATGAATGTATGTTTGTGGGCTTCCCTGGTGGTCCAGTGGGTAAAGAGTCCGCCTTGCAGTGCAAGGGGCACTGGTTCAATCCCTGGCCCTGGGGGATCGCATGTGCCGAGGAACAGCTGGGCCGGTGTGTCTAGTTACGAGCCAGCGCTCTGGAGCACCTGCACCCAGAGCCAGTGTTCTGCAGTGAGAGGTCACTGCGATGGGAGGACCACACATGTCAGAGAATGAAGATAGATGAAAAATATAAAACAATGACTTAGAGGCCAAAAAAAAAAAAAAATTAAAAAAATAAAAGAATGTATGTTTCTAACAAAACCACAAGCATGTGTGTAAAAAGATGATGAGTGCTAAGTATCAAAATGTTACATAATTATCCCTACAGGGTAGGATTATGGATTTTTTAAAAAAACTTGATGATTACATATATACACACACACACGTGTATACTGTATATTTAAAAAAATTAGAATCAAAAGGAATAAGTAGATTCCCTCTGTGATTCCCTCTGGTTATGACACTAATCTTTCCTACACTTGTCCCAGGTTTTAATTCCCTGAGGCAGTCACTTGATCAGTGATATTTTTCACGCCCATGTTTTCTTACTGATAGTGACTGAAAGTTTCATTTACGTCATCAGTTCATCACCAAATTCTGACCTTTCTGCCTCTAAGTATCCTTTGATCCTTTACTTCTACCTCCTTAAGACCGAGCCCCACCCTCTCATACCTCAACTCATTTCTATGGCTTCCTAACTCCTCTCCATTCTTTCTCTTTGCCCCCATTTAATCATTTTCAACACAGCATCCAGAATCATCTTATAAAGCAAATGAAATCCTTTCCCTCCATCCTCACAGTCTTTCCGTATCTGGCCCGTGCATTTAGAGTAAAACCCAGATCCTTAACATGCCCTTAGTTTTGCTCATGCTTTGGCCCCGTCCACCTTTTCTACTTACCTGATCCATTCTTTCCTCATTACACTCCAGCAAAAGAGCCTTTCAGTTTCTTGGAGCCCACAAAGAGTGTTTTCTGGTGCCTTTGGGCCTTTTACGAGAAAACTCTTCAAGGAACCTTCCCACACCCACTCGTTTTTTTCCTAACTTTCCCTCAATCTCCATGTCTCAGTTTTAATGACACTTGCTCAAAGATGCCTTTCTAGACCGTTACTCTTTCCAGATGTACTGTTTTCACTGCATCTTGCAGTTATTTACCGTAGCACTTGTCAGTTCGTGACTTTTATCTTAGTATCTGTGACCTTCCTTAGTTTTAACTTACTAAAGGGCAAAAACTATGTATTTTTTAATCACTGTGTCCCCATTCCTGGCCAAATTGCTGATGCATTGTTAAAAAAAAAAAAAGAGCATGTGTGGTTTATATATATTTATCCTCATCTAATATTTAGAGAACACCTTAAAAGATGGAAAGTAAGCCTGAGTACACAAAACAGGAAATGCCCATGATGTGGGGCAAAGGTGGACTGGCAGCGAGGGTTTCTACCCACAAGGTGGCAGCACCTGCCTGGCTCTTACAAAATGCTAATTATTAAGAACCTTACCCTAAGTTACGGCTCTTTCCAGAGAAGACCTTGATACAGTGTTGCACTTTCTGACTTTAGAAAGCTAGCTCTTCTAAAGAAGATCCATCTTCAAACTTACATGAAGGGGTTTGTGTACCTGAACAAGTAGGTTTGCAGCTCCCCACCCCGGAGCACTGCCTCTTAGGGCAGGGGCCTTAAGCCAGGCTTCAGGGTTCCCCAACCAGCGAAGCATTTCAAACAGAAGAGAGGGTTTGAGAAGCCAAAGAGCCTCAGGTTTAAATACTCATTCGTTTGTTCAGCAAACACACTGCAGGTGCAATCCAGAAGTGTGCAACAAACAAAACAGACACACTCCTCCCAGTGGGGGTTTGCCGTGGGGGCTTTCTCCCTGAGACTGTGCAGAGATGGGCTCTGTGCTCTAGGACTTGAGGAGTGGCTTCTCAGCCGTTTTCATTAGCAAGGTGAAGAAACTGAGGTTCAGAGAAGAGAATGTCTTTGGGCCACTTGGCAAGCAAGTGGCAAAGTTGAGTCCGGATCCTAGATCTGCTACCCTGAATTAAGGTTAAGCTCTGGCCATTGGACAGCTGGAGCGCCACAGCAAATGGGGCTTTCCAGTTGATTGATTCAAGGAACCTTCCCACACCCACTGTTTTCCTAACTTTCCCTCAATCTCCATGTCTCAGTTTTAATGACACTTGCTCAAAGATGCCTTTCTAGACCGTTACTCTTTCCAGATGTACTGTTTTCACTGCATCTTGCAGTTATTTACCGTAGCACTTGTCAGTTCGTGACTTTTATCTTAGTATCTGTGACCTTCCTTAGTTTTAACTTACTAAAGGGCAAAAACTATGTATTTTTTAATCACTGTGTCCCCATTCCTGGCCAAATTGCTGATGCATTGTTAAAAAAAAAAAAAGAGCATGTGTGGTTTATATATATTTATCCTCATCTAATATTTAGAGAACACCTTAAAAGATGGAAAGTAAGCCTGAGTACACAAAACAGGAAATGCCCATGATGTGGGGCAAAGGTGGACTGGCAGCGAGGGTTTCTACCCACAAGGTGGCAGCACCTGCCTGGCTCTTACAAAATGCTAATTATTAAGAACCTTACCCTAAGTTACGGCTCTTTCCAGAGAAGACCTTGATACAGTGTTGCACTTTCTGACTTTAGAAAGCTAGCTCTTCTAAAGAAGATCCATCTTCAAACTTACATGAAGGGGTTTGTGTACCTGAACAAGTAGGTTTGCAGCTCCCCACCCCGGAGCACTGCCTCTTAGGGCAGGGGCCTTAAGCCAGGCTTCAGGGTTCCCCAACCAGCGAAGCATTTCAAACAGAAGAGAGGGTTTGAGAAGCCAAAGAGCCTCAGGTTTAAATACTCATTCGTTTGTTCAGCAAACACACTGCAGGTGCAATCCAGAAGTGTGCAACAAACAAAACAGACACACTCCTCCCAGTGGGGGTTTGCCGTGGGGGCTTTCTCCCTGAGACTGTGCAGAGATGGGCTCTGTGCTCTAGGACTTGAGGAGTGGCTTCTCAGCCGTTTTTCATTAGCAAGGTGAAGAAACTGAGGTTCAGAGAAGAGAAATGTCTTTGGGCCACTTGGCAAGCAAGTGGCAAAGTTGAGTCCGGATCCTAGATCTGCTACCCTGAATTAAGGTTAAGCTCTGGCCATTGGACAGCTGGAGCGCCACAGCAAATGGGGCTTTCCAGTTGATTGATTTATCCATTTCACTCTCTGGTTCAGCACACATTAACTGAGCACCTCAGCTTGAACTGTGGACAGTGCCATTTCAGAGAACTATAGGCATCTTGGTATGGTAACACTCTGGTGTCCACAGCAGTGTTTCTGCTTTTCCTGTTGAGGTCATCAATATACCTGAGCCTGTTCTGCCCTGCCGAAATTTGAACTGAGCTACAAATATGGGCCTCCCCAGTGGCTCAGTGGTAAAGAATCCGCCTGCCCATGCAGGAGATGTGGGTTCGATCCCTGGTTTGGGAAGATGCCCTGTAGGAGGAAAATGGCAATCCACTCCAGTACTCTTGCCTGGAGAATCCCATGGAGAGCGGAGCCTGGCAGGCCACTGGGTCAGAAAGAGTCGGACACAACTTACTGACTAAAGCAAACAAAAATACGAACATCCTGCATTCCCCCTTCTCTCACTGTCTTGTGTCTCAGGTTCGAATTGCTACAGAGGGAATCAATGGGACAGTTGGTGGAAGCAGGTTGGCCACCAGGCTGTATGTGGAAGTCATGCTTTCCTGCCCATTGTTTAAGGATTACCTGTGTAAGGACGACTTTAAGGTAAGAGAAATTGAAGATAAAATGGACTGAGAGCCATCTGCTTCTGCTTCAGTTCCTCTTTCCACTCCAAGCTATGAAGATCACTGTAGAGAAGCAAGCCGTCCTGGAGAAAACACCCCTTCCCCACTAAGTCTCGAGGCAGCTGAGTAGGAGTGTGCTCCTTCCAGCTTGTTCTCCAAGTTGCCACCACATGATCATGGGCCTTTTTATAAATAAGGTTGTTACAGCTTACACATGCTAAACTCTAAGACTTTGCCATGTTTGCTCACCACCTGTTTCAGGGGATCCCTGCGTGTTCAGTAGAACCTGGTGGGATCAAATGAACACCTCTCTCTACACGAGGAATGAAGCTGTTGCTCTCCAAAGGAGAGACTTTATGTTGGAGTGACTTTATGCTTTAGCATCATGGGTGACAGATGGTGGGAAATACCTTGATAGTGTTAGTGCTAGTGATGATGATATGAAAACAAAAGGTTGTGACCCCTGAACAAAAGCTTCCCTGGCAGCTCAGCTGGTAAAGAAGCCACCTGCAATGCAGGAAACCCTGGTTTGATTCCTGGGTTGGGAAGATCCCCTAGAGGAGGGCATGGCTCCCCATTCCAGTATTCTTGCCTGGAGAATTCCACAGACAGAAGAGGAAGGCTGTCCATGGGGTCACAAAGAGTCGGACACAACTGAGTGACTTTCACTTTATTTCTTCCTGAACAAAAGCAAGGATGTACCCTTACATGTTGCAATTGCTTGGTGGTGTTTCAGTTTTATAGTTAAATGCTTATTGCTATAGAAACACCTTTTCAATCTGACATTCCTGCACATGGTAGATACACGGTAAAGGAGTGCCAAACATAAGATTACATCTGTTGTGTAATAATAAGAGTAGCTGAAGTATTAAGAAACCTCAAATTAAGAACAACAACAATTTCAGTGGGAGAAGGGAGTCAGAGCATAGAATATTCCAGATAATTCAACTTAATAAATACCTACTACCTGGAGAGACGGGAGAGAAAGACTGTATTCTGTTTTGTTTCTCATTGGCTAGACCAGCAAAGGAGGAGCTTGCTGTTTTCCAGAATTGCGTGTTGGTGTGTTTGAAGAAATTGTGCCCATGGGGATCAGTCCCAGTAGGATCTCCTATAAGAAGCCTGGTATGCTTGTTTAAGAAGAAATGTTTTCCTTTTCTTCATAGGGACAAATCTTAATATAGAGACAAATATGAAAGCTAGACGTTCTGATTAGCAAGAGTTGTGATGAGTTCTCACTTCAGAATAGCTATGGGGTGGCTGACGCTTAGGTCAGTCAGGGCTGAAACTGGTTCTTCTCTTCGGTGCTCTGGTGATCAGAGACTCGCTGTTTAGAATGACCTGTCTTAACTTATTCTTCTTGGTGATGGTTTGGCAAGAAGTTGTTTTCTCTTTCTAAAGATAGTAATTTGGGAAAAGTATAATTATTACTTGTAAAT
The DNA here is from genome assembly GCA_022376925.1 of Tragulus kanchil. Lineage (NCBI taxonomy): Eukaryota > Metazoa > Chordata > Mammalia > Artiodactyla > Tragulidae > Tragulus > Tragulus kanchil. Next base: position 45,308,488 of record JAIOJX010000023.1, read on the forward strand.
TGTTCATCAGCTGGATGAGACACACAGGCTTTTGTTACAGGAAGCAAGCAGCTTTCGACACCACAGCAGTTTATTTACAAGTGCTCTAGAATGTTCTCTTTTCCCCTTTCTCACGGGTACCAGAGATGGTTGAAAGACATTTGTTTGGCTGGAGTTTTGGGTTTTGTCTTACTTTTTACTATGAAGAAATTCAAACATTTTAAAAAGTAGAGACAGTGTTACAGTGACCACCCATGTTCCTGTCCCGCAGCTTCAGCAGTTATAGATTCAAGACCAGCTTTCATCTGTCCCCATCCCCTTCCCCCACACGAGCTTATTTAGAAGAGAATTCAATGTCCTGTCATTTCATTCTGATTTTAGTAGATACCTCTCAAAACTAAAGGATTTTTTAAAATAAGTAATTATAAAACCATCATCCAAAACATTTAACGGCAGTTTCTTAGTATTACTGAATATCCAGCCAGTGCTTAAACTTCCCAGTTATCTCATAATTTTAAAGTTTGTTTCTGTCAGGATTCAAGTAAGGTCTACTCATTGTGATTGATCCCTTTAAGTCCCTTTTAACCTAGAGCCTCTATCTTTTACTTTCCCATGCAGTTTATTTTTTGAAAGAATTAGAAACTTTTGCATTTCCCACGGTCAGGATAACACTGATTGCATCTCCATGTGATGTTCCTTTGTCCTCTGTATTTCCTGTGAATTGTAGTTAGATTTATAATAGTGCCGTCTAATAGGAATATAATATGAGACACAGTGGAATTTTACATTTCTAGTAGCCACATTTTAACAAGTAAAATGAAACAAGTGATATTACTAATACACTTTAATAGGGTGTAGCCAAAATATTATTTCAACTGTATCCAGTGTAAAAAATTATTAATGAGATATTTTAGGGGCTTCCCTGGTGCCTCAGTGGTAAAGGATCTGTCTGCCATGCAGGAGACACAAGTTTGATCCCTGATCTGGGAGGATCCCATATGCTGCAGAGGAGCAAAGCCCGTGCACCATAACTATTGAGCCCGTGCTCTAGAGCCTGGCAGCCACAACTGCTGAGCCCATGGGCTGCAACTGCTGAAGCGGGCACGCCCTGGAGCCTGTGCTCTGTGACAAGAGAAGCCACCATGAGAAGCCCGCTCACTGCAACTTGAGAATAACCCCCGCTTGCCACAGCTAGAGTAAAGTTTGCACAGCACCACAGACCCAGCATGCCAGACATGCATACATAAAAACCGTAACAACAAAAAAGAGACATTTTACCTTTTGGGAGGTGTACTAAGTCCTTGAAATTATGTGTCTGTGCTGCCCTTATTACAGCACATCTCAAGCCACATTTCAAGTGCCTGTTAGCCATGTGGCTGGCTAGTGAGTGACTCCCAAATGAGATAGCTCACGTCTGTGATCAGATTCAGGTTTGACTTCCTTCTTTCTTTCCTTTTTTTTTTTTTTTAAAGATTTATTTATTTATTTATTTAGGTGGGGGTGGGGAGGGAGGGGAGCAGGCGGGCCACTTCTATTGGTCTTTCATTTGTCCATTTTCATCTATCTTTGTTCTTTGGCCCATGTGGGCCTCCCATCGCGGCGGCCTCTGTTGTTGCAGAGCACTGGCTCTGGGCGCATGTGCTCCAGAGCTCAGGCTCCGTAATTGGACACATCCGTCCAGCCGCTCCGCGGCACATGGGATCTTCCCAGGGCAGGGATTGAACCGGCGTCCCTTGCACTGCAAGGCGGTGTCCTTACCCACTGGACCACCAGGGAAGCCCCCTTTCTTTCTTTTTTTTCCCAAGTGTACAGCATGGTAGTATTGTCTCCTTTCTTCAGGAAACAGAAAGGTCTGACTGGCTCTACGTTCATTTGTTAATATGGAAATATTTAAAAGCAGGATACGAGTTAAACCAGAGGGATATTACTAATACACTTTAATAGGGTGTAGCCAAAATATTATTTCAACTGTATCCAGTGTAAAAAATTATTAATGAGATATTTTAGGGGCTTCCCTGGTGCCTCAGTGGTAAAGGATCTGTCTGCCATGCAGGAGACACAAGTTTGATCCCTGATCTGGGAGGATCCCATATGCTGCAGAGGAGCAAAGCCCGTGCACCATAACTATTGAGCCCGTGCTCTAGAGCCTGGCAGCCACAACTGCTGAGCCCATGGGCTGCAACTGCTGAAGCGGGCACGCCCTGGAGCCTGTGCTCTGTGACAAGAGAAGCCACCATGAGAAGCCCGCTCACTGCAACTTGAGAATAACCCCCGCTTGCCACAGCTAGAGTAAAGTTTGCACAGCACCACAGACCCAGCATGCCAGACATGCATACATAAAAACCGTAACAACAAAAAAGAGACATTTTACCTTTTGGGAGGTGTACTAAGTCCTTGAAATTATGTGTCTGTGCTGCCCTTATTACAGCACATCTCAAGCCACATTTCAAGTGCCTGTTAGCCATGTGGCTGGCTAGTGAGTGACTCCCAAATGAGATAGCTCACGTCTGTGATCAGATTCAGGTTTGACTTCCTTCTTTCTTTCCTTTTTTTTTTTTTTTAAAGATTTATTTATTTATTTATTTAGGTGGGGGTGGGGAGGGAGGGGAGCAGGCGGGCCACTTCTATTGGTCTTTCATTTGTCCATTTTCATCTATCTTTGTTCTTTGGCCCATGTGGGCCTCCCATCGCGGCGGCCTCTGTTGTTGCAGAGCACTGGCTCTGGGCGCATGTGCTCCAGAGCTCAGGCTCCGTAATTGGACACATCCGTCCAGCCGCTCCGCGGCACATGGGATCTTCCCAGGGCAGGGATTGAACCGGCGTCCCTTGCACTGCAAGGCGGTGTCCTTACCCACTGGACCACCAGGGAAGCCCCCTTTCTTTCTTTTTTTTCCCAAGTGTACAGCATGGTAGTATTGTCTCCTTTCTTCAGGAAACAGAAAGGTCTGACTGGCTCTACGTTCATTTGTTAATATGGAAATATTTAAAAAGCAGGATACGAGTTAAACCAGAGGGAAAAGGGAGTAAGACACAAGCACCTGGGGAAAGAGACTCAACATGTGAGGAGAGAAGGCCCCACAGGGGCACATCTGCCTAGTGTCCTCACCTTGGCAGGAGGCAGGAGGGCCACAGACAGCTCCTCGCTGGCACGGCAGGACCTCGCTGCGGAGGTTAGGGGCGCGTGGGCTCCGGGCAGTGCTGCGCTGCTCTCCTTTGAGCCATGTTGTTTGAAGGCACTTCTTTGAAGCAGGTCTGTGTGAGTCTGTGTGGTCAGGCGTTCACAGGGCCAGTGGAGTAGCCACAGTAACAGCAGCAGCGAGAACAGGCTGGGTTCCCTGCAGCTCCCTGTAGGCAGAAGTCTCGGCAGGTTTCTGTGCTTTCCTCATCAAGAGTTGAACCTCTCTTTCCATCCCACTGTTTTAGTGACCGTGTAATTATTTGACAGTAACACAGAAAATCTGGCCTTGTTACATTCTCCCTGCAGTCCTCAGTGGGGCAGGTAGGACCCAGATTCCTGGCTGTGCTCTGGCTCTCTAGCTCCATCTGGTACCCTGCAGCCTCAGAGGGCTGTTGGGATTCGTCCCTGAGCAGCTGTCAGGCTCGATCGTGAGTGGTGACTGAAGCCACCAGAGCCCCTGGTGTGCTCGCTCCTCTGCCAGATTCACCAAAAGCTGCTCACAAACTACTGAGATGTCTGGACTCCTAAAGATACAGGAACCTTTCTCCTCTGGAGAGTAGAGGGCCCCAGAAGACAGGTTCTCTCCTTTTCGTCTCCTTGTATTTTACTTCTTCATCTCCTTTCTCTTCTTCTTCAGCCTTCCATCCCTTTCCTTCTTGCTCCTTTGTCATATTTCACTCCTGCTGTCAACCTCTCCTGCCCTTTTCTGTTTGACTCACGCACACAAACTTTGACATATTCTTCCTACTCTGTTGTGGTTTTTTTGGCCATTTCCATTGATCTTTCATCTCTTTATCTTTGTTCTTTGGCCTGTGTGGGCCTCCCATTGCAGTGGTCTCTCTCGCTGCAGAGCACCGGCTCTGGGCGCATGCGCTCCAGAGCTCTGGCTTGGTAGTTGGACACATTGGCCCAGCTGCTTTGCGGCACATAGAATCTTCTCAGGCCAGGGATTGAACCGGCGCCCCTTGCACTGCAAGACGGTGTCTTTACCCACTGGACCTTCAGGGAAGCCCTGTTGTGTATTCTTTAAAAACCTGTTCCGGCTTTGTTCCATAACCGGATGCTCACACCTGCCTGTGCTGAGGTTCGTAGCCTTGGACTTGATGTTGGTATAGAACAGTTTATAAAGCCTGCAGTCAAGCATATACATGTCCACGCTCCTCCAGGTACTGGGACCATTGAACATTGGTCATAGCATGGACCAGCACATGGCAGTTTACATGCTTACTGTCTGGCTTTTATCATTGGGTTAGGCCGAGTATGAGGATACAGAATTCTTTCATTAATTCTTTCTAAACTGCCAGGTCTCTACAGTGCTCAGCTTAGGAGAAGGGAGAAGGAGGATATATGGAATTACTAAATTCTGTCATCATGATCATCAGATAGTATTAATTTCAGAAAATCTGGCCTTGTTACATTCTCCCTGCAGTCCTCAGTGGGGCAGGTAGGACCCAGATTCCTGGCTGTGCTCTGGCTCTCTAGCTCCATCTGGTACCCTGCAGCCTCAGAGGGCTGTTGGGATTCCCCTGAGCAGCTGTCAGGCTCGATCGTGAGTGGTGACTGAAGCCACCAGAGCCCCTGGTGTGCTCGCTCCTCTGCCAGATTCACCAAAAGCTGCTCACAAACTACTGAGATGTCTGGACTCCTAAAGATACAGGAACCTTTCTCCTCTGGAGAGTAGAGGGCCCCAGAAGACAGGTTCTCTCCTTTTCGTCTCCTTGTATTTTACTTCTTCATCTCCTTTCTCTTCTTCTTCAGCCTTCCATCCCTTTCCTTCTTGCTCCTTTGTCATATTTCACTCCTGCTGTCAACCTCTCCTGCCCTTTTCTGTTTGACTCACGCACACAAACTTTGACATATTCTTCCTACTCTGTTGTGGTTTTTTTGGCCATTTCCATTGATCTTTCATCTCTTTATCTTTGTTCTTTGGCCTGTGTGGGCCTCCCATTGCAGTGGTCTCTCTCGCTGCAGAGCACCGGCTCTGGGCGCATGCGCTCCAGAGCTCTGGCTTGGTAGTTGGACACATTGGCCCAGCTGCTTTGCGGCACATAGAATCTTCTCAGGCCAGGGATTGAACCGGCGCCCCTTGCACTGCAAGACGGTGTCTTTACCCACTGGACCTTCAGGGAAGCCCTGTTGTGTATTCTTTAAAAACCTGTTCCGGCTTTGTTCCATAACCGGATGCTCACACCTGCCTGTGCTGAGGTTCGTAGCCTTGGACTTGATGTTGGTATAGAACAGTTTATAAAGCCTGCAGTCAAGCATATACATGTCCACGCTCCTCCAGGTACTGGGACCATTGAACATTGGTCATAGCATGGACCAGCACATGGCAGTTTACATGCTTACTGTCTGGCTTTTATCATTGGGTTAGGCCGAGTATGAGGATACAGAATTCTTTCATTAATTCTTTCTAAACTGCCAGGTCTCTACAGTGCTCAGCTTAGGAGAAGGGAGAAGGAGGATATATGGAATTACTAAATTCTGTCATCATGATCATCAGATAGTATTAATTTCAGACATAATTGTAATTATGAAGAGGAAAGGTTCAGGTGGAGGGAAACAAATGGAAATCATTGGGCTGGGTCCTCTGTAATTTAGTTTTAACTATTTTTTTGGTTTGGTTTTAGGAATCCACTTATCCCCAGGTGAATTTCATAAAGAAGTAGAAAAGTTTCTGTCTCAGGCAAACCAAGAAGAAAGTGATACTATCCTGTTGGACTGCAGAAACTTCTATGAAAGCAAAATAGTAAGTAAGAGCCTGAGCTGAGCTCCTGTGGTGCAGCATGTTTCTGGAGGGGACGCTGTGGGCCCTCCTCTGGCCGAGTCAGGGGCTCTCCTCTCATGGCAACAGAGAAAACCCAAGCTGCTGAACTCAGAATCTGGTGAGCAAGTCTTAAGAAAATACGAATTAAAGACATCTTGCACGTAATGAACTGGCTCCCATAGGCCTACCCTTGATACACGTCAAGGATCTTGTCGAGTTTTCCTTGCGCAACCTCTCCCCTTCCCCCAAGGCCTCTGTGTGGGTGACCGACAACTCAGCAGCCTTGTTTCTGAGTTCTAGGTCTTGAAGTTTGAAAGGTCAGAGTGCGGGATGAAAATGGCAGTGGGCAAATGCTCCCGTGCCAAGGCAGGGGAGGGGAGTGGCGTTTGACACAGGAAAAGGCCGGATATATTTTTCTGATAATTTTCTTTCTGCTGCTCTTAAACCATAGGGACGATTCCAGGGCTGCTTAGCCCCAGACATCAGGAAGTTCAGTTACTTCCCTAGCTACGTTGACGAAAATCTAGAACTTTTCAAAGAGAAGAAGGTGCTGATGTATTGCACCGGGGGCATCCGCTGTGAGCGGGGCTCAGCCTACCTTAAAGCCAAGGTGAGTCACCAGCCTTGGGGCGCTGCTGGCATGAAGGTGAAGGAGGCTCCCACCCCCAGCCAGCCGGGGATTTATTGTCCCCTTATGTGGTTCCAGCAAGAGTTTCTAAGTATAAAGTCTCAAGTTCTTGAATCTCAAGGTGTGAAAAGCACTCAGCCTAGACTCATCAAGTACAAGACAATTCTGGTCAGTGCTCAGCTTGGGAAAAAATATATGGAATTACAAAATCAGATAGTATTAATTTCAGACATAATTGTAATTATGAAGAGGAAAGGTTCAGGTGGAGGGAAACAAATGGAAATCATTGGGCTGGGTCCTCTGTAATTTAGTTTTAACTATTTTTTTGGTTTGGTTTTAGGAATCCACTTATCCCCAGGTGAATTTCATAAAGAAGTAGAAAAGTTTCTGTCTCAGGCAAACCAAGAAGAAAGTGATACTATCCTGTTGGACTGCAGAAACTTCTATGAAAGCAAAATAGTAAGTAAGAGCCTGAGCTGAGCTCCTGTGGTGCAGCATGTTTCTGGAGGGGACGCTGTGGGCCCTCCTCTGGCCGAGTCAGGGGCTCTCCTCTCATGGCAACAGAGAAAACCCAAGCTGCTGAACTCAGAATCTGGTGAGCAAGTCTTAAGAAAATACGAATTAAAGACATCTTGCACGTAATGAACTGGCTCCCATAGGCCTACCCTTGATACACGTCAAGGATCTTGTCGAGTTTTCCTTGCGCAACCTCTCCCCTTCCCCCAAGGCCTCTGTGTGGGTGACCGACAACTCAGCAGCCTTGTTTCTGAGTTCTAGGTCTTGAAGTTTGAAAGGTCAGAGTGCGGGATGAAAATGGCAGTGGGCAAATGCTCCCGTGCCAAGGCAGGGGAGGGGAGTGGCGTTTGACACAGGAAAAGGCCGGATATATTTTTCTGATAATTTTCTTTCTGCTGCTCTTAAACCATAGGGACGATTCCAGGGCTGCTTAGCCCCAGACATCAGGAAGTTCAGTTACTTCCCTAGCTACGTTGACGAAAATCTAGAACTTTTCAAAGAGAAGAAGGTGCTGATGTATTGCACCGGGGGCATCCGCTGTGAGCGGGGCTCAGCCTACCTTAAAGCCAAGGTGAGTCACCAGCCTTGGGGCGCTGCTGGCATGAAGGTGAAGGAGGCTCCCACCCCCAGCCAGCCGGGGATTTATTGTCCCCTTATGTGGTTCCAGCAAGAGTTTCTAAGTATAAAGTCTCAAGTTCTTGAATCTCAAGGTGTGAAAAGCACTCAGCAGTCTTAGAGACTCATCAAGTACAAAAGGGGAAGATTGATTGACATCTCCCTTTTCCTAATCCTTCTGCTTGATCCCGAGAAGAGCAAATTCAGCAACATTACATGTCCCAACAGGTGTCTTCCTATATTTAGGGAGCCACAAAAATAGTTGGGCTTCCCAGGATCTAGAGAGTGAAGGCCCTGACTGCTGTCCTCACCCATCCCCCAAGCAGGCAAGATCAGGCCAGTTGGTTCCTTGCCCCCTTGGTCAGCAGTTCCTTGGTGTCCCACAGGGGGAGCCAGGCGCCCCATTTTGGCATTCCTACCACCTGCCGCTCCTCTGTGGAGCTTCCTACTGGTTTCCGCTGGTCTCCTCAAATTTCCTCTTGTGTTTCCACACATAGGGAGTATGCAAGGAGGTGTTCCAGCTCAAGGGTGGAATCCACAAGTACCTGGAGGAGTTTCCAGATGGCTTTTACAAAGGGAAGCTGTTTGTTTTCGACGAGCGTTATGCCTTATCCTTCAACAGTGACATCGTGTCAGGTGAGTGAGAACTGCAACTCCTGATCAGGCACACCCTCTGTGTTTACCTTCTGGAAGGCTGGCCAGTACTGATTACTTGAAGAAAACAGCAAGGGAAAAGGACTGTATAGCACCCCCATTTCCCTAGGGAGCTGGGGGTGCAGGTTGGAGCTAGAGACCCAGAGTTAGTAGTTAGGCAAGTCCTTTAAAATGGGGATAACCTCACTTGCTCTGTCCACCTGCGAAGAGTTGAACTCCTAGGCCAAATCTGGGATCTTTACCTGGAGTCAGTACATAGTACTCAGGGATTCTGCGAATTTGGACTGGAAAATAATTTCATTTTTAGTTCCATAACCCCTCACTAAATATAGCACTTCCTTCAATTATGAATGTAAGCAGCAGATCGGATGTATTAGATGTACTTGTGACTTTGGCACCAAAAGAAATCACAGTATTTCCATATATTACAGCTGCTGTGAATGTTTCAGAAGAGCATTTATGTACAACTTGAGATCTAGAGCTAGAGGGAGAAGAAAGGGCCCAAAGGTAGCTTAGATAAGCTGGGTAAGGAGACTTGAAGAATGATGTTATCAGTGGTAATACAAAGTCAGCAGAGAAGAGAGGCTGAGAAAGTAGATAATGTGAGCTTTAGGGCTTGTGTGGCTGAATGTCCAGAAGAACAGGAGAACCACACGTCATCTGTATTCAGGCATGTTGTCTCCCAGTGTAGAAGGGAATGGTGTAAAGGAAAAATCCAACAAGGGGTGTTGACCATCTTGGGACTAGAGAAAAACAGCACTACCTGTTTTCTAAATGGGAAAAAGGAAAATGGGTCTGTGAATGCTGGAATCAGAAGACAAATCCCAGAAGCAACCTCCCCTCAAAAAAATGGGGGTGGGGGAACCTTGTTGGTTAGAAGACAGGGTAAGTACACTATTTGGAAACCTTCCCCAGGCCCAGGATACATTAACTGCTGATGAGCTAAGGTTTACATTTAAGAACTGGAGAAGTGCCTGTCTGCATGCACATATGTGTGCTTGTGTGTTTTCATATCAAGGCTTTTCTTTCTTCCCAGAATGTTCCTACTGTGGGGTCCCCTGGGACCAGTATAAACTCTGCTCCACTCCCCAGTGCCGCCAGCTCGTCTTGACCTGCCCTGCCTGCCAAGAACAAGGATTCACGGCCTGTTGTGTCACGTGTCAAGACAAAGGAAGCAGACCGGCTGCGAGCCCAGCCCAGGGCAGCTTCAAGGAGGAATGCGAGTGTACAGCCCGAAGGCCACGCGTCCCGAGGGAGCTCCAGCTGTGGGGGCCTCTCCCTGCGAGCCCACGGCCCAGGCCGGGCGTGGAGGAGGATGGGCCGTGCTCATGTGAGCAGCCCCCTCCGCGCTTCCCCAAGCCTTCACACAGCTAGGTTTGGGGGGACCGTGTATGGAGAAGGTCAGGGCTGGACCAGCAGAGAAACAGGGGACTTCATTACCGCCAGAGCTGCCGTGGCCAGCGGATCACCATGCGGGCCACCTGTCCTCCACAAGAGAAAGGATTTGGGTGCTGTCTGACACGGTGCTAGAGCTTAGAAATGGTGAGCTGTGCGGGACTCCAAAGCTCCTAAGGGACAGCGCCCTGAGCCTGGTGCCCTGCCCCTTCTGTGCCGTGCAGCAGGGCTGGAGGTGGTCATTTTTCTTATCAGCAAACCTGTCTGTCCTGACGGCAGAAATGAAAGCTGTGCGGCCCTGGAAGTGGACTCCTCACATCCCAGGCCCCTTGGGTCAGTCCATTATCCGCCCTGCCCCTCCTCTTTCTGCTAACCTCAGAGCACTGGACCAGGATCTGCTAACTTTGGCACATGACCCACCTCCTTCTGAAAAATAAAAGTTGTATTCGAATAGGCACACCCATTCATTTACATATGATCTGACAGAATACAGGAGCCTACAGTATTCACAGGTGCACCTCGGAGATGTTGCGGATTCAGTTCCACCACAGTGAAATGGGTTACACAAACTTTTTGGTTTCTTAAGTGTATATAAAAGGTATGCTTACATTATGCTGAGTCCATTAAGTGTGCAATAGCATTATGTCTTAAAAAAAATCAGTGTGAGGGCTTCCCTGGTGGTCCAGTGGGTAAGGACACCACCTTGCAGTGCAAGGGGCGCTTGATCCCTGGTTTGATCCCTGGCCTGGGAAGATCCCACGTGCCGCGGAGCGGCTGGACCGATGTGTCCAACTACCGAGCCAGCGCTCTGGAGTGCAAGCAACGAGAGAGGCCACTGCGATGGGAGGCCCACACAGGCCAAAAAAACAAAAATGGAAATAAATCAAAGACCAATAGAAGTGCCCCACCGCCCCCCAAAAAAATCAGTGTGCATTACCTAACTAAAATGTTCTATTGCTAAGAATCCTATCTGACAATGCAGGGTTGTCACAAACCTTCCATCTGTAAAAACAAAATATCTTTGAAGCACAGTAGAGCAAGGTATGCCTGTCCTCTCTGGCATACAGAAAAACCCTTGCCACCCCTAGGCTAGGCCCACAGCTCATCTGATGGAGAAGATAGTCCTAAAGGTGTGGCCACCCTCTTTTTATAGATTGGTTTCTGCTGAGATATTCTCCCGTCATAGTTTCTGCTTCCCCCGTCATAGTTTCTGCTTCCCCCAGTACCCGCTCTTCACTCTTAATGTATCTGTGAGAGGGTCACATTATTAGCTCGATGACAGCAACATCTGAGCAGTAGTTTTCAGGTCATCACCTCAGACACAAGACATTCTGCAAGAGGTTACTCAGCACTGCAGCGGTGGTTTCCCAGCCTCTGGCCAATCCATCCGGCGCAAGTCCCAAGAAACACAGGCACAGCCATCCATAGACCAACAGATTTAATAGTATATTGCAGTTTCCAGTGATGCAGAATACAGCTGCAATTGTGTTTCAAGGAGAAGCCTAGTGGGGCTGGCCATCCCCACAGCACGGAGCCACTCCTGGGCCCATCTGCAGCCTCAGCAGACACTCCTCCGTGGTGGTGAGGCCTGGCTCCACCGCCGGCTACCCTGTACTGTCCACGTCATTACAGTTCAGCGTGCACTTTTCCTTTTTCGTCAAAAGCCTCTCTGCTCAGTGCTCCGCAGCTTAGTCTGTGGCTCGTCCGCTCTTTGGCCTGTCCTTTGTCATAAGATTTGCTGAATCACTCACGAAAATAACTCCCCAAGCAACAGAAATGCTAGTTTAACTGGCACCGTGGTATATTAAAAGGCACAAGGGCAGTGTGGTTTAACATTTTTGCTGGATCCCAGGAGATGCACGTGATGCTTAAAAAGGGATCCGACAGAAATGCCAAAATTACATTTTCAGAATTCATCACCTTGGGTGGTCTGGCCGGGTTTCCTAATTCCTAAATATTTTTCCAAGATTTTCTTCACCATTGACCTTCAGAGGCTTCATTTATAGGCATGAGATCAGCAGTGACTTGTCTAGTAAGTGACGCAACAGGTACCTGAAGGCTGTAAGCATAAGCCGTGACGGAGTAGAGCTCCGTCTCTAGTGATTACCTCACATAAGGCACTGGCCCACCGTGCAACCAAGAGAAGGGGTTTCAAGTATTTGGCCATACATTTTCATGTCCACCGTAAGGTTGGCATTCAATAAGGAAAAAATTCTTTCTGACTCCAGTATTGTAAATAAACCCCAGACATTCATAGAGAACACCCGGGGAAATGCTTGGAATTGGACTTTTGTTTTCACTGTTTTCTTTTTAAAGAATAGTTTTTAAAATTTGAATGTTCACCATTGGCGTTTTCTGTCATTTCCTGATAACCAGCAAAAGGAATCTCATGTCCTTTTTATTCTTGCCAGAGCTCTGTGGGCTTCAGTTTTTCTTGAGGGGAAAAAAAAAAAACCCTGCGTTCTTGATCCAGAAATCAATTTAGCAACTTTAATCTTGAGGTTCTTAAATTCTAGAGGAGGATTAATAAAGAAGGATGATCTGTTTGCTAAAGATCAAATTTATAATAAAATATTTTATAATGCTTGCTTGTTCAAGTTACACATGTGAAATATACCTGAAACACCACACAGCAAGGCCACTGAAACTGGGCTCCCGGGGTTATTAGGTCACTGCCGCTCTAACATGGTCTTCAGTAAGATCTGCCGGTTCGGGGGCTTCTTAGTTTTTAAATAATAAACAGACTGAACTTCTGTGACTAAAGAAAAACTTCACATTAACCATAGTTTATAAGATTTTCAACTACAACCACTAGCTAACCTAAAACCTTAGTGCATGAAGAACTGAACCACAACGGGGTCTGTGCCGGCATCCCGCCTTCCGGTTTCCACTGCAGAGCACAGGTGATCAGCAGAACGCGTCCAGTTCAGAGGCGAGGCTGGCCCCCGCACACACTACACGCCGCTCCGGCACTTGGGAATGATGGGCCCCGTCAAGTCCGCCAGCCTCCTCTTCCTCACTGGAAAGGAATGGAGATGAGACATGAGCAGCTGTCCCTGGGCCCCAGAGCCACCACTGTGGCTTGGCGAGCACCGGGAAGCCGCTCCACAACTCTGCTGAGCACTTTCTTGTTTTAGGGGACAGCCTGTGAGCCTTCACTGAGAGGAGGGCCTGCAGCGGTGGAGGTGCGCTCATAATGTACTTGAAAAGCGCTGGCCACACGGGTAAAACCCACTTTATCCAACTCTGCTGTTTTCCTTTGTGTACAGAGGCCCCGCGGTTGAAGATCCTGACTCCAGGTCAGATAGGGGTTAAGTTAGGTCGATCTTAATGAGATCTTAACTACCAGTAATGAATTACCAGTTCCCTCATCCCTTCCTCGAGTTCTTGGCCTGCCTGTATAAACAACAGCATCTGCCCTGAAGATTACCTTGTATTATCTGTGTCTCCTTACGGTTGACCTTGACATTTTCACAGGGGCAAGACGCTATCAAGTCCAAACAGTGTTCACATAGCAAGGGAGTTAAATGTCTCAAAGAGGAAAGCATTCGCCGAGGGCGGGTTGCAGGCAGGGGTCATCAGCTTATGGGATGGTGGCGATGGTGGAGGGCAGGGAGAAGGATCCCCTTCGTTGTAAAAACCGAGAGTGTTTGAAACAAATTAGTGTCTGCAGATGAAAAGCAAGCAGCGAGCCAGGTCAGCCACAAAAAAAAGGCCAAAGACTGTAGAGCCAGTGGGTGGCAAAGGCAGGGAGCGACTGTCCATACACAGACATCTTCCAGTTCCGGAGCCAAGCAGGTAGACCTCAGATGGACGCTTCTGAGCTGTAACAAGAACTGAACTGGCCTGTGTGTGACACTGAGCACACAAAGCAGAACCACCCGGGAAGGTGTGTTACTCTGGTTGTGACTAGGAGCTGGCACAGAGGAGTGTGGGGGTCCACAGGTCACCCCATGTGCGGCCTAGAGTTTAGTCTCTGCCTAGGCTGCTCCTCTCCCCTGCGCCTCCCTGGAAAGAACAATGAACGCAAATCAGCAGGCTGTCTCCTGGAGAGAAGACAGTGTGTCTGGCCAGATTCCTGGAGCCCATCAGCATGTCCAACGGCCTGGGGGAGCCGTTAGGGGAACCACCACCAAAGCCCAAAGAGCAGAAGGGGTTTTGCCCAGAGTGATGAGAGAGTTTACATGAGCCAGGGTTGGCAGCCTCTCCACGTAAACTGTGTAAGCATTACACCCCTCACTGGAGCCCACCAACAATGCCAGAGTGTCAGTGCCGTCACCGCTGCCCTGTCATGGAGGAGGGAGTATGGCAGGGAACGAAACAACAAAGCTGGTACCAGTCAGAACCAAGGCTGTGAGTCATCGTCAGCCTCATCCAGCGCCTCCCTCGGCACAATCACGCCCTGTCTATGAAGGCTTTACACATCCATATCTCATCTGGGTTTCACACGAGGGAGAACGCCTTCTCTCTGGAGAAGGGAAGGATCCAGAGAGTTCCTGAGGGCAAGCAGCAGAGCCAGGACTGGAACCTGAGATCCCAGCCTGTGGCTCAAGGTAAGAAAGGGACCCGGTTACATTTCTCCCGACATGCCCTCAGTATGCCCGTGGGGCCACATCTCTGCAGGCTTCCCCAGGCACTGGCTTCTACAGGGACTGGATGGAGAGAAGGGAAAGGCACCCACTTACTCAGGCATTATTTTTCCCCATTTTAATGATGATGAAAATTGAGGCCAAGGGAGGGAAGTATCTTGCTCAAGTCATAGCGAATAAGAGACTCAACTGGGAGAAGCAGCCAGGTCTCCTGATCCCCTCCAAATCACCCTGTTTTTTACTTCCATTAAAGTAAACTCCTCCACGATGCATATTATTACAACAGCCAGAGACTCTCATTGTCGGAGTGGGAAGGCATCTCAGGTTGTGACCAACTCCCATCCACAGCTTGCGCTCCCTCTGCCACTTCCTGCCAAGTTTTATACCACCATCGTGTCTTTGGGGCGCATCTTATACACATTTATATTCAGCAGCATGGACTGAGTGCTGTGATGGCTAGGGCCCTTCTGACAGCTGCCTAGGCTGCTCCTCTCCCCTGCGCCTCCCTGGAAAGAACAATGAACGCAAATCAGCAGGCTGTCTCCTGGAGAGAAGACAGTGTGTCTGGCCAGATTCCTGGAGCCCATCAGCATGTCCAACGGCCTGGGGGAGCCGTTAGGGGAACCACCACCAAAGCCCAAAGAGCAGAAGGGGTTTTGCCCAGAGTGATGAGAGAGTTTACATGAGCCAGGGTTGGCAGCCTCTCCACGTAAACTGTGTAAGCATTACACCCCTCACTGGAGCCCACCAACAATGCCAGAGTGTCAGTGCCGTCACCGCTGCCCTGTCATGGAGGAGGGAGTATGGCAGGGAACGAAACAACAAAGCTGGTACCAGTCAGAACCAAGGCTGTGAGTCATCGTCAGCCTCATCCAGCGCCTCCCTCGGCACAATCACGCCCTGTCTATGAAGGCTTTACACATCCATATCTCATCTGGGTTTCACACGAGGGAGAACGCCTTCTCTCTGGAGAAGGGAAGGATCCAGAGAGTTCCTGAGGGCAAGCAGCAGAGCCAGGACTGGAACCTGAGATCCCAGCCTGTGGCTCAAGGTAAGAAAGGGACCCGGTTACATTTCTCCCGACATGCCCTCAGTATGCCCGTGGGGCCACATCTCTGCAGGCTTCCCCAGGCACTGGCTTCTACAGGGACTGGATGGAGAGAAGGGAAAGGCACCCACTTACTCAGGCATTATTTTTCCCCATTTTAATGATGATGAAAATTGAGGCCAAGGGAGGGAAGTATCTTGCTCAAGTCATAGCGAATAAGAGACTCAACTGGGAGAAGCAGCCAGGTCTCCTGATCCCCTCCAAATCACCCTGTTTTTTACTTCCATTAAAGTAAACTCCTCCACGATGCATATTATTACAACAGCCAGAGACTCTCATTGTCGGAGTGGGAAGGCATCTCAGGTTGTGACCAACTCCCATCCACAGCTTGCGCTCCCTCTGCCACTTCCTGCCAAGTTTTATACCACCATCGTGTCTTTGGGGCGCATCTTATACACATTTATATTCAGCAGCATGGACTGAGTGCTGTGATGTGCCAAGCCACAAGGATCAGAAATCAAGATTGGCAGGGAACCAAGCTATATCTACAAGAAATGAGAGAAAATATCACAAGTACACTGGTAGATCTCAATCACGTATGAGAGGCCTAATGAATGAAGTGGTCAGATCTCCCAAGGATGGCCAGCAAGCTATCTACTGAATCTTAAATGATAAAGGTGTAGATGGTAGGAAAGGACGGGGAGCATGAGGAGTAATAGTCCCCTACCATCGGCTTCTGCCTGGGTCACTGGGAGACACTGAGGCTACCTGGACTGGCTGGTACCAAGATGGCAAGAGAATAGCCTGTTGGGATGTCAAGAGATGAGATGGAAGGGCCTCACCCAGAGAGGAGGTGGAGAGCACAGGCTCTGGGGCCGGACTGACTGCCAGGTCCACCCACTGACAGCAGGTAACATAACCTCTTTCTCTAGGCCCCGAGTCCTTCCTGGAGGATGGGGTGACAACAGCACTGGCCTCACCTGGTTGTTGGGAAGGTTATAGGACTTAGTAAGACTGAAGTGCTTGGAGCAGCACCTGGCACATGGGAAGCACTGTGTAAGCACTAGTATCAGTTACGATTACGATTATGAAGGGCCTTATAAGCCATGTCCAGGAGTTTAACCCGAGAGCAGTGGGAACACAGGAAGGGTTCTAAGCCAAGTGGTGGGACAAACTTTGGGATGAGCGCTGCTGGAGACGCTGCAAGGGCCCAGGACACTGACAATGCTGGGTGAATGGGAGGAGAGCTGGACAAGAGGCGGGGTAAGGTGGACGTTGAGGAGGTGGCTGGCCAGGCCGGGGAAGCGCAGAGAGGTGTCGATGGCTGGCTTGAATGGTGAGGAAAAGTAATGCCCTTCCCCAAGATAGATTTTGGGGGAAGACAATGAAATTGATCTGGGGTATGTGTGCGTGCTGGGTCTGGGGTGCCTGCTAGAAAGGTCTTCCTTGAGAAAACAGTAGAAGCATGACTTTGGCAGGAAGGGGTGTTTTCTACTTTAAAACATGTTACTCTACCCCACGTCACCTGGAAGCTGCAATTCAGATCTCATGAAGGGACGAGCAGTCAGGGGGTAACCCCTACCCCACGTCACACCTGGAAGCTGCCCAATTTCCCCCCTGTGGCAGGAACCAAGCTATATCTACAAGAAATGAGAGAAAATATCACAAGTACACTGGTAGATCTCAATCACGTATGAGAGGCCTAATGAATGAAGTGGTCAGATCTCCCAAGGATGGCCAGCAAGCTATCTACTGAATCTTAAATGATAAAGGTGTAGATGGTAGGAAAGGACGGGGAGCATGAGGAGTAATAGTCCCCTACCATCGGCTTCTGCCTGGGTCACTGGGAGACACTGAGGCTACCTGGACTGGCTGGTACCAAGATGGCAAGAGAATAGCCTGTTGGGATGTCAAGAGATGAGATGGAAGGGCCTCACCCAGAGAGGAGGTGGAGAGCACAGGCTCTGGGGCCGGACTGACTGCCAGGTCCACCCACTGACAGCAGGTAACATAACCTCTTTCTCTAGGCCCCGAGTCCTTCCTGGAGGATGGGGTGACAACAGCACTGGCCTCACCTGGTTGTTGGGAAGGTTATAGGACTTAGTAAGACTGAAGTGCTTGGAGCAGCACCTGGCACATGGGAAGCACTGTGTAAGCACTAGTATCAGTTACGATTACGATTATGAAGGGCCTTATAAGCCATGTCCAGGAGTTTAACCCGAGAGCAGTGGGAACACAGGAAGGGTTCTAAGCCAAGTGGTGGGACAAACTTTGGGATGAGCGCTGCTGGAGACGCTGCAAGGGCCCAGGACACTGACAATGCTGGGTGAATGGGAGGAGAGCTGGACAAGAGGCGGGGTAAGGTGGACGTTGAGGAGGTGGCTGGCCAGGCCGGGGAAGCGCAGAGAGGTGTCGATGGCTGGCTTGAATGGTGAGGAAAAGTAATGCCCTTCCCCAAGATAGATTTTGGGGGAAGACAATGAAATTGATCTGGGGTATGTGTGCGTGCTGGGTCTGGGGTGCCTGCTAGAAAGGTCTTCCTTGAGAAAACAGTAGAAGCATGACTTTGGCAGGAAGGGGTGTTTTCTACTTTAAAACATGTTACTCTACCCCACGTCACACCTGGAAGCTGCAATTCAGATCTCATGAAGGGACGAGAGCGTCAGTGGCAGAGGTACAGGACGTGAGCACCAGCCTGGCTCTCAGCCATAAACAGTGTGGCGACAGGAGTCATCCGAGGCAGCACCGTGGGAAAACAGAGATGGGGCTCCCTGGCTCCTCCCTGACACCTCGCTCTCTCCCACGGGACACTCTAAGAGCTCAGTGCACAGGGTGAGAACGACCAAAGACGTGCCCGTTAGGCTGGGTGCTGGGCAGGCGCCCGTCTGCAGAGGTAGTGGCTGATCATGGCCTTGGGGACTAAATGTCTCCCTAGGAGCAGTCCACCTGCCCTGCAGGCAGGCAAAACCCAGGCCCCACAGTCCCAGCCATGGCCAGGAGCCCGCTCAGAGGCAGGTGGGAATGAGAAGGAAGCTGGGGAGGCCCGCTCCCTTCCTCACAGAGCTTGCCCCCTTCCGCCAGGCTGCAGTAGCCGACACGTCACCACCTCCATGGCTGGGCTCTCCTGACACAGTCAGCTGGGAAACGAGGAAGCCCGTCGGCTTCATCAGAACATGATGGAAAAAAACATTTTGGAAAGAAAGTCAGGATTTCTCTTTTGCAGGAGGACACTGAGGCACTATCAGAATTAGAAATGTTTCTTTCACAAAAATTTGCAGGTGGGCATAAATTTACTTTTAAACGAGAACTTTACCAACTGGTACTCTGTTGCACGTCCACCTAGACGACTCTACTCTGATTCCTTCTGTGGGAAACCCCAAGGGAACAGCTGCACGGGTCCCCGGGAGAACCTATTTTAATAACCTGTCATTCCCGCTTAGGGAAACTGCCACCGTCCCACTTCCCACCTGCTTTCCTCACCAAAGTTGTGAAAGAAAAGTGCAAGTCTAGTCGCTCAGTGGTGTCTGATTCTTTGTGACCCCATGGACGAGCCATGGAATTCTCCAGGCAAGAATACTGGAGTGGGTAGCCCATCTCTTCTCCAGGGGATCTTCCCAACCCAGGGATCAAACGGGGGCCTCCTGCATTGCAGACAGATTCTTTACCAGCTGAGCTAAAAGGGAAGCCTGGCATTTAAAGGCCTTTGGCTCACAACCTCCCATACCTACCCAGCTCCGTCTCGTGAACACCCCATGTACCTGGTCATCGCCCTGCCTTTGCCCTTGCCATTTCCTCTGCTTAGAAGGCCCTTCCCTTCCTTTTCTGTGAGCTCGCGCTTCTCCTACTGGGTGGAACTCCCTGTACCAGTTGCTCATTCCTTTTGGAACGTCCTGATTTGCATACTGGGTCCTATCACCCTGCCTTTGCCAGTACTCCCATCAGGAATGCCTCCTGACCTCCTACACAATCTTGCCAGGCTGACGCAGGCCCACCGCCACTAAGAGGCTTGGCTTAACTGGCCTCTGTCCTCCTCACAAGTCATTAGCTCATTTTGTTTGGATAGTTGTAGGCTTTCCTCAATTAAGGGGTCTGATGTTGAGTCTTTTTCTCCCCTAAAAGATTGCAAATGTTCTTGAGTCAGGGAACTAGCTTTCTGGTATCCCCTAGGTCATCTTGCACAACCCCAGGCACACAAAAGATGCTCCCAAAGTGCTCAATGTAACTAACAATGGGCGGGACTTGACTGACCGCCTAGAAAGATTGCTACAAACCTAGTTCATCAGAACATGATGGAAAAAACATTTTGGAAAGAAAGTCAGGATTTCTCTTGCAGGAGGACACTGAGGCACTATCAGAATTAGAAATGTTTCTTTCACAAAATTTGCAGGTGGGCATAAATTTACTTTTAAACGAGAACTTTACCAACTGGTACTCTGTTGCACGTCCACCTAGACGACTCTACTCTGATTCCTTCTGTGGGAAACCCCAAGGGAACAGCTGCACGGGTCCCCGGGAGAACCTATTTTAATAACCTGTCATTCCCGCTTAGGGAAACTGCCACCGTCCCACTTCCCACCTGCTTTCCTCACCAAAGTTGTGAAAGAAAAGTGCAAGTCTAGTCGCTCAGTGGTGTCTGATTCTTTGTGACCCCATGGACGAGCCATGGAATTCTCCAGGCAAGAATACTGGAGTGGGTAGCCCATCTCTTCTCCAGGGGATCTTCCCAACCCAGGGATCAAACGGGGGCCTCCTGCATTGCAGACAGATTCTTTACCAGCTGAGCTAAAAGGGAAGCCTGGCATTTAAAGGCCTTTGGCTCACAACCTCCCATACCTACCCAGCTCCGTCTCGTGAACACCCCATGTACCTGGTCATCGCCTGCCTTTGCCCTTGCCATTTCCTCTGCTTAGAAGGCCCTTCCCTTCCTTTTCTGTGAGCTCGCGCTTCTCCTACTGGGTGGAACTCCCTGTACCAGTTGCTCATTCCTTTTGGAACGTCCTGATTTGCATACTGGGTCCTATCACCCTGCCTTTGCCAGTACTCCCATCAGGAATGCCTCCTGACCTCCTACACAATCTTGCCAGGCTGACGCAGGCCCACCGCCACTAAGAGGCTTGGCTTAACTGGCCTCTGTCCTCCTCACAAGTCATTAGCTCATTTTGTTTGGATAGTTGTAGGCTTTCCTCAATTAAGGGGTCTGATGTTGAGTCTTTTTCTCCCCTAAAAGATTGCAAATGTTCTTGAGTCAGGGAACTAGCTTTCTGGTATCCCCTAGGTCATCTTGCACAACCCCAGGCACACAAAAGATGCTCCCAAAGTGCTCAATGTAACTAACAATGGGCGGGACTTGACTGAGCCGCTGCCTAGAAGGGCCCCTCCCAGGCCTCAGTGCCTCCAGAGGACAATGGAGGGAGAAGCCTGAGGCCCCAACCGGCAATGTCACACTAAGCTCCTGCCATGACCTCAGCAAGTCCCTGGTGACAGGAATTGGGCCTGGATTTTGGAATCACGGACTCTCAGGACAGAGATTCCTCGAGGGCCATTTCCTCTAGTCTCTAGCCGATACCGGGGTCCCCCCTAGAGCACACCTGACTCGTGTCATCTGAAAACTTCTATCCCCAGAAGGAAGTCCCCCAAGCCATCTTGCCACTGGAAGACCAAAGCTGGATGAGCCCTGAGCTAGGCACCGAGGCACATATAAGAAGCTTAATCTAAACTAAGAGAACAAAAAAATAAATAAGTAAATAAACTAAGAGAACAAAGGTGTGAGGTTACTGAATAGTAGAACAGAACTTAAGTTTTTTAATGGTGCTTCTGCTGCCAGAGTCCAGGTCACAGGCCTTCCTCAACAATTCGGTGTAGCTATCACAGAGATTGAAGCGATAGAGGATGAGATGGTTGAAGAGCATCATTAACTCAATGAACGTGAATCTGAGCAATTTCCAGAAGATGGAGAAGGACAGGGAAGCCGGGCGTGCTTCAGGCCACAGGGTTGCAGAGAGTCAGACACGACTGAACAACTGAACAACAATCACCTCTGATACACCATGATAATTACAATTCTTAGTTTGTGTTTGCACATGTTTTATTTCAAATAAAGACACGCCAGATAAACCAGGACACCTGGAGTGGGTTTTTGTTCACTTGATGGGCTTTTCTAGATCTGTAGCTCTAGAAAAAAGTAACAGCTGGAGTAAGCAAGGAGTACATAGCCTCTTAACAGGAATCTATGCCTTCAGCATCCAGTGCCCTAGGATTGTCAAGTGTTTGTTGAATTGAGTAGCTCTGCGGCCATCTACGCGCAGGTTCTCTGAGTACCTGCCTCGTGCATACACACACACACACACTCACCCCCCTCCTTCTAGGCCTTCCATGTGTTAACCTTGCTACAGATGCATCACCAGGAAGTGACACACCTGAACTTGGAGAGGTGCTTTAGTAACCTTTAGAAGGGCCCCTCCCAGGCCTCAGTGCCTCCAGAGGACAATGGAGGGAGAAGCCTGAGGCCCCAACCGGCAATGTCACACTAAGCTCCTGCCATGACCTCAGCAAGTCCCTGGTGACAGGAATTGGGCCTGGATTTTGGAATCACGGACTCTCAGGACAGAGATTCCTCGAGGGCCATTTCCTCTAGTCTCTAGCCGATACCGGGGTCCCCCCTAGAGCACACCTGACTCGTGTCATCTGAAAACTTCTATCCCCAGAAGGAAGTCCCCCAAGCCATCTTGCCACTGGAAGACCAAAGCTGGATGAGCCCTGAGCTAGGCACCGAGGCACATATAAGAAGCTTAATCTAAACTAAGAGAACAAAAAAATAAATAAGTAAATAAACTAAGAGAACAAAGGTGTGAGGTTACTGAATAGTAGAACAGAACTTAAGTTTTTTAATGGTGCTTCTGCTGCCAGAGTCCAGGTCACAGGCCTTCCTCAACAATTCGGTGTAGCTATCACAGAGATTGAAGCGATAGAGGATGAGATGGTTGAAGAGCATCATTAACTCAATGAACGTGAATCTGAGCAATTTCCAGAAGATGGAGAAGGACAGGGAAGCCGGGCGTGCTTCAGGCCACAGGGTTGCAGAGAGTCAGACACGACTGAACAACTGAACAACAATCACCTCTGATACACCATGATAATTACAATTCTTAGTTTGTGTTTGCACATGTTTTATTTCAAATAAAGACACGCCAGATAAACCAGGACACCTGGAGTGGGTTTTTGTTCACTTGATGGGCTTTTCTAGATCTGTAGCTCTAGAAAAAAGTAACAGCTGGAGTAAGCAAGGAGTACATAGCCTCTTAACAGGAATCTATGCCTTCAGCATCCAGTGCCCTAGGATTGTCAAGTGTTTGTTGAATTGAGTAGCTCTGCGGCCATCTACGCGCAGGTTCTCTGAGTACCTGCCTCGTGCGTACCAAAACACACACACTCACCCCCCTCCTTCTAGGCCTTCCATGTGTTAACCTTGCTACAGATGCATCACCAGGAAGTGACACACCTGAACTTGGAGAGGTGCTTTAGTACTAAGCTCCTTCTATTTTTACAGAGTGTCAGGAACACATACCAAACAAAAAGGAACACATTTAGAGCAGATTCAACTTTGACAAAAAATTCACTGAACACACCATCCTTTAGAAACACAGCTCATAATTCAATCTCAGAAAGCAGCTTTCTTCTTTTTAAAAAACTCAATGTTTCCTTCTATTCTGTGATAAGAACAGTGTAATTTGCTTTGCTTTTCTCCTGCCTTGAATCCAGGAAACTCACAGCTGAATACAATGATCAACTAGGTTAACAGGCCTCCTCTCTTTTGCTTTGTTTTCATCTCTTATTTTCCTATAGCCTCATCAAACAGACTCCTTTTTGGACACTCTAGCAAGTTCTTTAGGCAGCCAGCAGGAACACACAGGAGAAACAACTACCCACAGAGCCTGAGAACAATTAGCACCTGGAAGGAGGTGATTGGTCTCCCTTTTCGTTCAATTGACTTGTATTTCTTCTGAGTGTTTACTAAGACTGTGACATTTTTTTTCTTTTTATTTTTTAGGAAAAAATACAAATATGCCTGTGATTAAGATTAAAATAATGTAACCCTGATACTTTACCACGAAGTCAACATTTTCAACCTTTACTTTAATGCTTTTTCTTTTTTAACCTTTAAAAGCAACATGAAGTCCCGGAGGCTTCAGGTGTGGGTAGTAAGGCTGATGAACTTGGAGGGGTTGGGCCAGAGTGTTACTAAAAATGACACAAAATTGATAATGTACAATTTTAGTTTGTGTTTGCACATGTTTTATTTCAAATAAAGACAGGCCAGATAAACCAGGACACGTGGAGTGGGTTTTTGTTCACTTGATGGGCTTTTCTAGATCTGTAGCTCTAGAAAAAGTAACAGCTGGAGTAAGCAAGGAGTACATAGCCTCTTAACAGGAATCTATGCCTTCAGCATCCAGTGCCCTAGGATTGTCAAGTGTTTGTTGAATTGAGTAGCTCTGCGGCCATCTACGCGCAGGTTCTCTGAGTACCTGCCTCGTGCATACACACACACACACACTCACCCCCCTCCTTCTAGGCCTTCCATGTGTTAACCTTGCTACAGATGCATCACCAGGAAGTGACACACCTGAACTTGGAGAGGTGCTTTAGTACTAAGCTCCTTCTATTTTTACAGAGTGTCAGGAACACATACCAAACAAAAAGGAACACATTTAGAGCAGATTCAACTTTGACAAAAAATTCACTGAACACACCATCCTTTAGAAACACAGCTCATAATTCAATCTCAGAAAGCAGCTTTCTTCTTTTTAAAAAACTCAATGTTTCCTTCTATTCTGTGATAAGAACAGTGTAATTTGCTTTGCTTTTCTCCTGCCTTGAATCCAGGAAACTCACAGCTGAATACAATGATCAACTAGGTTAACAGGCCTCCTCTCTTTTGCTTTGTTTTCATCTCTTATTTTCCTATAGCCTCATCAAACAGACTCCTTTTTGGACACTCTAGCAAGTTCTTTAGGCAGCCAGCAGGAACACACAGGAGAAACAACTACCCACAGAGCCTGAGAACAATTAGCACCTGGAAGGAGGTGATTGGTCTCCCTTTTCGTTCAATTGACTTGTATTTCTTCTGAGTGTTTACTAAGACTGTGACATTTTTTTTCTTTTTATTTTTTAGGAAAAAATACAAATATGCCTGTGATTAAGATTAAAATAATGTAACCCCTGATACTTTACCACGAAGTCAACATTTTCAACCTTTACTTTAATGCTTTTTTCTTTTTTTTAACCTTTAAAAGCAACATGAAGTCCCGGAGGCTTCAGGTGTGGGTAGTAAGGCTGATGAATGGCTTTGGGATCTGGGGCTTGGGCCAGAGTGTCTGACTTAGAAAGGACTCTGGGCTCCAAAAAAGGTATTCAGATGAGGAAGAGACTGAATGTTGGCGTCGTGCCTGCTACATTTCACTCACTAGGCTAACAGGCTGAGGGTGTGCTCAGGGCCCAGCCCTGTGCTGAGCTGAGCTACCTCCTGGGAGGAAGGCCTGGCCTGGGAGGAAGGCCTGGCGTCTGCAGGCATGGCTCTGGCGTCTGGGGAAGTTTCTGGGGGCAGGCAAGGCACAAACACAGAAAACAAGAGAATGGCATCGGTAGGAAAATCCTAGAGTGGGGCCCAGGAGAAGGACTGCCTGGGGGAAGGCGGCAGCGGGGGTTTTCCCTACCACACCTCCTCCGACAGGCAGCGGGCAGGGGGCTTCGGTCCACTCACCAAGGTCGTTGTTGTTCATCATGGCGTTGGACGCTCGCAGCCGGGGCCCCTGCTGGGTGAAGTGGTAGCCGAACTTGAGAAGCGTAGCGTTTTTCTCCAACATGCTCACAATCTCCATTTCCACCTTGTTGCCCAGAGGCTGGCTCTTTGATAAAAACCAAACCAAACCAAACAAACAAGTCACTCACTTCTTACTCACTTGTGAGGACCTAAATCTTCTCTACCTGCAGAAACCCTGAGCGCTGGGCTGGGATTTTAACACCTCCTTGCCCCCGCCCACTCCAAGAGCAGCCGGAAGTGCGGAGGAGTTCAAAGGTCATGCGCAGCCGGAAGCCGATGAGGTGGGAATTCAAACTCAGGGTTGCTGGAATCCAAGAACAGATCTTTCCGCGGCTCCACAGCAGCGCTCCTGAAACATCTGCGCAGGAAGGACCTTCCCATTGTCTAGTCTCAAGGAGATGTAAAATTCCTACAACCCAGGCTATCCCCCATACTAGGTAAATCACTGGCTGCAGTACTCGGGTGTCCGTGGTTTTTAAAACTCCCCAAGTCAGGCTGGCTCACCAGTTCCTTGGACTAATCTCTTCAATTTACAAATGAAGAAACTGAGGCCCACAGAGGGAAGAGGATTTGCCTAAGGTTGCACAGAAAGTTGGGACTGCCAGAGTTAGCCTCCCAAAGCCTCCCTCCCTCTGATCATGCTAGTTCCCTACATGATCTGGATCAGATCCATAGAGATCATCTGTCAAAGATGGAAAGGAAAGGAAAACATAGGACAAAACACTATTGGGAAGATACGATGTGGATAGTCATCATTCTTGTTTATAATAGAATAAAAGGTAAGAAACATTCATCAAGACAGCGTTGCTCAAATAATTGACAGGTCAGCTTTACAGTCAAACATGGGCAATTGTACAAGGATGATGCAATTCTTTGTCCCAGGCCTGGAAAGATGCCATGACACAATACTGAGAATGGCCTCGGTAGGAAAAGCCTAGAGTGGGGCCCAGGAGAAGGACTGCCTGGGGGAAGGCGGCAGCGGGGGTTTTCCCTACCACACCTCCTCCGACAGGCAGCGGGCAGGGGGCTTCGGTCCACTCACCAAGGTCGTTGTTGTTCATCATGGCGTTGGACGCTCGCAGCCGGGGCCCCTGCTGGGTGAAGTGGTAGCCGAACTTGAGAAGCGTAGCGTTTTTCTCCAACATGCTCACAATCTCCATTTCCACCTTGTTGCCCAGAGGCTGGCTCTTTGATAAAAACCAAACCAAACCAAACAAACAAGTCACTCACTTCTTACTCACTTGTGAGGACCTAAATCTTCTCTACCTGCAGAAACCCTGAGCGCTGGGCTGGGATTTTAACACCTCCTTGCCCCCGCCCACTCCAAGAGCAGCCGGAAGTGCGGAGGAGTTCAAAGGTCATGCGCAGCCGGAAGCCGATGAGGTGGGAATTCAAACTCAGGGTTGCTGGAATCCAAGAACAGATCTTTCCGCGGCTCCACAGCAGCGCTCCTGAAACATCTGCGCAGGAAGGACCTTCCCATTGTCTAGTCTCAAGGAGATGTAAAATTCCTACAACCCAGGCTATCCCCCATACTAGGTAAATCACTGGCTGCAGTACTCGGGTGTCCGTGGTTTTTAAAACTCCCCAAGTCAGGCTGGCTCACCAGTTCCTTGGACTAATCTCTTCAATTTACAAATGAAGAAACTGAGGCCCACAGAGGGAAGAGGATTTGCCTAAGGTTGCACAGAAAGTTGGGACTGCCAGAGTTAGCCTCCCAAAGCCTCCCTCCCTCTGATCATGCTAGTTCCCTACATGATCTGGATCAGATCCATAGAGATCATCTGTCAAAGATGGAAAGGAAAGGAAAACATAGGACAAAACACTATTGGGAAGATACGATGTGGATAGTCATCATTCTTGTTTATAATAGAATAAAAGGGAAAGAAACATTCATCAAGACAGCGTTGCTCAAATAATTGACAGGTCAGCTTTACAGTCAAACATGGGCAATTGTACAAGGATGATGCAATTCTTTGTCCCAGGCCTGGAAAGATGCCATGACACAATACTGAGCAAACAAAACCTAGTGAGAAGACAGGTCGTGTTTATTATGTAAAGTTAACTCTATTTCCCATACACATACATATGCCCTGAAAAGGCCTTGGAGCAAATGGGTGGTGATAGGCTTGAGGAGAGTTTCTGTTTTCTTTTTTGTATCTTATGATACTCTTGTTTGAGTTTTCTGTTCCCATGTTTAATAATATATTAAGAAGTAAACGTATCTTAAAGAGGTTTAAAATGACACAGAAGGCAACTTAACATATTTAATGATTAAACACGTTCCCCCTCAGAGCAAGAACAATGCTCACTTTCACCAACATTGTCCTGGAAGTCAATTAAGTAAGAAAAGGAAAGAAAAGTCTCCATACTGGAAAGGAGGAAGTGACACTATTTCTATCTGCAGGTGAAACAGTACTGTATGTAGAAAACCTTAAGGAATTCACAAAAAAAGAAAAAACCTATCAGAGCTACTAAACAAGTTCAGCAAGCTTGCAGGGTGTTTAAGATCAATATACAAAACCCACCTGTGTTTCTATACACCAGCAATGAACAGCCCCAAAGTGAAATTAAGACAATAATGCCATTTACAATAGCATAAAAATACTTAGGAATAAATTTAATAAAAGACTTGCATGCTGAAAACTCTAAAACAGCATTGTATATCAATGAGGACCTGAATAAATGTAAAAACATCCCACATTTACGAGTCAGGAGACTGCATACTGCTGTGAGGGCAATGCTCCGAAACTGACCTAGAGAAGCAGCAGACACACATATCTCCAGTGATTCCCCACCACTGGTAACTGCTGCCATTCACGGAGAGCTCACCCGGGGGCCAATGTCTTGTACCCAACCTGGAGGGTCACAGTTCATTTGATAACCTGACAGGATCAGTCCTGCCTTCTCCTTAGACTGGCACTTAGGCCCTGCACAGTTTCGTCCTCACCTTCCTTTCCTCTCTCAATCTTTCCTCAGGCTAGTTACCGCAGGGGTGGGAGAGTCTAGTTCCTGATGCCCAGTGCAGGCCGAGGTCTACTTCTAAAGGTTCATGTCTCCTCCTGCCTCCATGTGGAATGCACCTATCCTCCCTTACCAGCTTGTTGATATATCCCTAGCGCTTTAATACCCACCGGAAATGCCCCCTCCCTGAGGAGGCCTTTCCTGATCCTTACCCCTGGAAACCATCCTCCCCCACTCGACACGCAAGTGGCCCCATGGTCTGTCCCTCTCTACTCCCAGCCCAGTCCTTCTGTGTTATTGGGTTGCCAGCCTCCGTAACTGTCTCTCCAGACCCATGTTGTTCAGCTGAGCAGTCACCAACTGCCTGGGATTCTTTAGATCTTTTTGAATGACATATCATTATATTATTTTCAGATATACAATATAATGATTTGATATTTGCATGCAGTAACATCTGTCTCCAAACTACATACGTAGTTTCTTATTATGAGGACATTTAAGATTTACTCTCGGGAGTTCCCTGGTGGCCTAGTAGTTAGGATTCTGGGCTTTCGTGGCTGTGGCCCAGGTTCGGTCCCTGGTCAGGGAACTTAAATCTCACAAGCCTCAAGACTATTGGAAAAAAAAAAAAAAAAAAAGATTTTTTCTCTTAGCAACTTTCAAATGTGCAATACAGTGCTATTCACTATAGTCATCATCATGCTGTTCATCACACCTCCACACCTTATTTATTCATGGAAGTTTGTACCTTTTGACCTCCTTCATCCATTTCACCCACCGTTTATCCTCTGCCTCTGGCAACCGCCTATCTGTTCTCCGTATCTATGAGCTTGGTTGGTTTTATCTTTTGTTTTTTCTTAGATTCTACATATGAGAGGATATGATGTCTGAATTTGACTTCACGTCACACAATACACTCCAGGTCCATCCACATGGTCACAAATGCCAAGATTTCATTCCTTCTATGGCTAAATAATATCCCAATGGATATATCACATTGACTTTATCCATTCACTCAGTAATGAGCACTTAGGATGTTTCCATGTCTTGGCTATTGTAAATAATGCTGCAATGAAATGAGGATACATGTCTTTTCAAATTAGTGTTTTCATCTTCTTTGGAAGCCCATAGTACCCTGTATCTCTAGGTCAAGGTCAGGTATTGAACTGAATGGAAGAAAATAGGAGCATGACAGTGCCCAGTAAGTTGGCAGACTGACAAGGAACCAATATTCAAAAAAGGGACAAGCATGGAACTGCAGCTGAGATTCTCTCTCAAGAACTCCTCCCAGGTATCTTGAGTTCAGTGGAGCTTGTATGGGTTCAGACAGAGCCGGAACGGCTGACTAGGGCAGGCAGAGGGAGGGTGATAAGATTCCATCAGCCCACCTGGCAAGGCTTCTGAAAGTTCTGGGAAGAGCTCAGGCCTATCCTCGAAGGACCCAGCATAGTGCTGGGCTCTGGCTGGCTTGGCCTGGCATATGATACATACACTGTCCAAGACCCCAGTAAGAAACTGGCAGGTCTTCTTCCCACCCCAGTCGGCAGGAAGCCTGGCCTCTCCTTGCTTCACTTGCCAGGAAAGCTCTGCTAGAACCCAGGATGGACCAGTTTCAAAAGTGCCAGTGTCCCCTGAGTGGTGGGGCTGCCAGTGACTGCAAGGGCGGCTCCTGCAAAGCCAACAACGTTGTGCTGCCTGGCCTAGAGCACAAAGCACCCCAGTGCAAACTGCCCCATTCAACTGGCTTCCTTCCCCAGGAGGTCAGCAGGGCAGGCAGGAACTAGCACCCATGATTTGGGGATGAGCAAGCTGAGCCCGTGTGGAGATGGAAACCTGACAGTGCTTCCGCTGCTTAACTGAGAGCCAAGGCTTGAACCGGAGCTGGAAGGATGTTAGAGGATGCTCCAGGACCAGCTTCTCTACCAGCCCTGGGATGTATGCAGGCGTGTTGTATGCCAGAGGGTACAGGACTCTACTAGCGAATCATAGATCCACCTACCTGGAGTGTTCATTGTTCATCTCTGACCCAAACCACATTTTTTACATTGAAATAGACAGTGTCACAGGTGCCACACTGATCTGTTCCATGCATGCATCCCTGGGGATAGGAGTACACCACTCTTTGATGCACCTGCTCTTGTCTGTGGGTTGCTCTCCTGGTTAGGAAGGCCTTTCTGGTCAAACTACAGCAATGGAAAAAGGGTATAACTGACTCTCACTCTGACAGTTAAATTATGCCTGCAGGACCTTCCTAGTGGTCCAGTGGGTAAGAATGAGCCCACCGGGCTTCCCTGGTGGTCCAGTGGGTAAAGAGTCTGCCTTGCAGTGCAAAGGGGACCAGTTCGATCCCTGGCCCAGGAAGATCCCACTCCATGACTGGACCCGTGTGTCCAATTATGAGCCAGCGCTCTGGGGCACATGTGCCCAGAGCCGGTGCTCTGTGGCGACAGAGGCCGCTGTGATGGGAGGTCTACACAGGTCGAAGAATAAAGATGGATGAAAATAAATTTTAAAAAGACTAATAAAAGAGGCCAAAATTAAAAAAAAAAAAGAATTAGGAGACATGAGTTTGATCCCTGGTCCAGGGAGATCCCCTACCTATGCTGTGGAGCAACTAAGCCCATGTGCCACAACTATTAAGCCTGTGCTTGAAAGCCCATGCTCCACAATAAGAGAAACCACTGCAACGAGAAGCCCACACACCACAACAAAGAGTAGCCCCCACTCACTATAACTAGAGAAAGCCCGAGTGCAGCAACAAAGACCGAGCAGAGCCAGAAAAGGCCTGCAAATTCTTTGACACACCTCCCGTCAAAAGGTAGCATCTAATTCCCCTCCCCTTGAGGGTGGCTTTGCTTAGTGACTCATTTCTAACAGATAGAACACAGCAGAAGTGACTATGCAACTTTTCAAGGCTGGCTCAAACATGGGATGTGTGGCCTTCTTCTTCCTCTAACTTGGATGACGCACTCAGGGGAAATTAGCTGCCATGCAGTGAGGACGCGCAAGCAGCCCTCTGGAGGGTCCTCCGGGCAAGGTGCTGAGGCTTCCTGCCAACAGCCGTGGAGGAAGCCACTTGGAAGCAATTCCTCCAGCCTTGGTCAGGCCTTCAGACTGCACCTTGACTGTAATCTCATTAGAGATTGGGCTACATCCATGCAGCCGAACAGCTTCTGGATTCTTGACTCAGAGACGGTGAGCTAAATATATACCGTCATTGTTGTTTTAAGCTGCTAAGTTTTTTTGAGGGGAGGGAGCCTACTTTGTTACACAGATGTAGATAACTGATATACTCACAGACAATGCTAGGCAAAAAAGCCAGACACAAAAGAAGATTCCATTTATATGAGGTTTAAGAACAGACAAAACTCATCTGTGAGGATAGGAACTAGACTATGACTGTATTTGCAGGGTACTGACTGGCAAGGGCCTGAGGGAACTTACTGGGGTGCTGAAAGAGTTCTACCTCTTGATTTTAGTGGAGATTCCACAGCTGTACATAAGTGTGTAAATCCATTGAGCTGTCTACTGAAGATGTACTTGCTTCACTATATGTAACTTATTGTCAAGAAAAAATAAACTTAAGTAGGAAAGGATGGGAAGGAATAAGAGCGGAAGGGAAGGAGGTTAAAAGCTGTTCCCTGCATAAGCTAGAATCTCTCCCCACCCCACCCTTCCACCGCTGACTGGGCTTAATTAACAATACAAACATCATTTGCCTTTATTGAGAAAAAACCTTACACCAGCTATATATGAGGCATAACCCTATTAGGTGAGTCATTCCCATTTTACAGGTGAGGAAACTGAGGGCTGGGTACCATAAGTGACTTTCCCCCATTATACAGCAAGAACATGACAGAGCTGGGTCTTAGTCAGGACCTGATCCCTTGTTTGATTTCAAATGTCAGAGATTTGAAGCCAGGGAGCCGCAAGTCAGTGCATTTCCTGCCCAGCTTTTCCAGAGTACAGCCTCCAGTGGGGACCTGACATGGTGCAAGATAGTCACTGTCACAAGTCTTTATTCTGATTTGTTCTGACCTGCATAGGAAAAGGGTTTTCTTTATCATTTCCACTGACTTCATCTCACTTTCCCTTAGAAGTGAGGTCAGTAAAAGAACATAATTGACAATTTGAGGAAGGGATGTGACACATGCCTATCCTCTCAGGGAGGCTAAATACTTCCGGACTGAATTGCTTCGATATAAATGAGACCACGTTCATGAAAACCATGCACAGACGGAGAGCTGCTGCTTAGAAGCTAAAAGTATAAGGAACAAAACAGAAACAGTTGGTCTTGCTCTCTTGGTTTTCAAGAGTGTGTTTTGCTTATATCTTGCAAAACCAAAGCCATATTCAGCCTCATTTAAAAAGCTGCCCTGAGTGTGGAATCTAAAATTAAGGCTTGTCACCATGTGTGAAAACCTTCAGGATCCCATTGCAGCATAGCTTTTCTTTCTAAATTGATTTTCACTAGGAAAATAATCCAATCTGGAAAAACAGGAAAACACAATCCGCTTCCTTTAGCTTCTTTTCAAAATATTAAGCCCATTCTCATGACTGTATTTGCAGGGTACTGATAGGGCTAACTTACTGGGGTGCTGAAAGAGTTCTACCTCTTGATTTTAGTGGAGATTCCACAGCTGTACATAAGTGTGTAAATCCATTGAGCTGTCTACTGAAGATGTACTTGCTTCACTATATGTAACTTATTGTCAAGAAAAAATAAACTTAAGTAGGAAAGGATGGGAAGGAATAAGAGCGGAAGGGAAGGAGGTTAAAAGCTGTTCCCTGCATAAGCTAGAATCTCTCCCCACCCCACCCTTCCACCGCTGACTGGGCTTAATTAACAATACAAACATCATTTGCCTTTATTGAGAAAAAACCTTACACCAGCTATATATGAGGCATAACCCTATTAGGTGAGTCATTCCCATTTTACAGGTGAGGAAACTGAGGGCTGGGTACCATAAGTGACTTTCCCCCATTATACAGCAAGAACATGACAGAGCTGGGTCTTAGTCAGGACCTGATCCCTTGTTTGATTTCAAATGTCAGAGATTTGAAGCCAGGGAGCCGCAAGTCAGTGCATTTCCTGCCCAGCTTTTCCAGAGTACAGCCTCCAGTGGGGACCTGACATGGTGCAAGATAGTCACTGTCACAAGTCTTTATTCTGATTTGTTCTGACCTGCATAGGAAAAGGGTTTTCTTTATCATTTCCACTGACTTCATCTCACTTTCCCTTAGAAGTGAGGTCAGTAAAAGAACATAATTGACAATTTGAGGAAGGGATGTGACACATGCCTATCCTCTCAGGGAGGCTAAATACTTCCGGACTGAATTGCTTCGATATAAATGAGACCACGTTCATGAAAACCATGCACAGACGGAGAGCTGCTGCTTAGAAGCTAAAAGTATAAGGAACAAAACAGAAACAGTTGGTCTTGCTCTCTTGGTTTTCAAGAGTGTGTTTTGCTTATATCTTGCAAAACCAAAGCCATATTCAGCCTCATTTAAAAAGCTGCCCTGAGTGTGGAATCTAAAATTAAGGCTTGTCACCATGTGTGAAAACCTTCAGGATCCCATTGCAGCATAGCTTTTCTTTCTAAATTGATTTTCACTAGGAAAATAATCCAATCTGGAAAAACAGGAAAACACAATCCGCTTCCTTTAGCTTCTTTTCAAAATATTAAGCCCATTCTCACTGTCAAATATTGGAATGAAATGTGAAACACCCAGCGAATTCCCCCAAACATGCCACATGTCTTCATGTGGCAAAGGGTCCTATCTCCACGCCCCATTTCTTTTGTGTGTGTGTGTGTGTGTTTTATTCTTTATTTTAAAGGTTTTACAGAGTTTTGTTGTTCACAGACATCTATGTTCCCAGATCAGTCATATGCATATCCATGGTCCCCACCCCCCCTGATCCCCCCTTCCCACCCCTCCAGACCTTCGCCCCAAGCCATTGTAAGCACTCCTATTCCCTTAGCACAATGACACTAGCTATCTTTGCCACACACGACAGTATAGGTTTCCATGTTACTCCCTTCATGCTTCCCCCTCCCTATTTCTTCCCCACAATGTCCCTATGTCTATGCTCTATCTGTTTTTCCATGAGTTCCCTGCGTGTGTTATCAAGACCGTCCTACTAGATTCCATATATGTGTGTTAGTATACTGTATTTGTCTTTCTCTTTTTGACTTACTTCACTTTTTCCACGCCCCATTTCTGCCGAGGGGCAGGGAGAGTGGCCCACCTCCCAAGGGTCCTGGGAAGGGTGGGAGCTCTGTAGGGAGCAAGCGGGTGGATCAAGAGAGGCCAAGATCTGCTGCCTTTAGACAGGGTAGGCTTGGAACAGACAAGCCTGCAGGTGCCCCATTGCATCCGGCCTACCTCCTGGGCGCTGGGAGGGTGTCTCCTGTCTGTCCATAAACACAGCCTGTCTGGAAGCTGTGCATCTCAGTTTCAGCCCAGTTCTGACCCTAACTTGATCTGTGATGTCGGTCACGCCGCCTCCCTTCTCAGACCCTCGGTTTCCCCATCTGTAGCAGGAGGGCTGGACTAGGCACGTCTCAGGCCTCCAGCCTCACGGCTCTCCCAGGGCGACTCCAGGCGGCAACAGAGCGTGGAGGTAGAGAGAGCCTGGCTGAGTCGACAAGGAGCCCCAGGGTCCTCTCCCGAGGCTGTGTCCTGAGCCAGCCTGCGAGGCTCCATGTCACCCGGGACAGAACTCCCCGAGTCCCTCTCCTTGGCCGTATAAGGAGAAGGGAGGACAAAGTCTCAACACAGGTTACAGGCGCAGGGCTGAGGGGAAAGCTGCCACCTCTGGAGACCTCAGTGACTAATAAGAACAAGGAACAAATCCAACGGCACTCATCACCTCCTCTCGGCCATGCCCCTAGAGCCCAGGCCTCCCGGGCCACTGCAGGGGCACAGGCGGCCTCTCGCAGCCCGGCCCAGAAGGGTCCCTCCTCGAGTCCTGTCTCAGCCCCCGCCGCCCCGACCAGGCCTCAGACACAGGCTCCCAGGAGCGCCTCCATACAGGGCCTGTGGGTGGTCAGAGCCCCCTCTGGTCTCTGAGCCTTGATGCCCTCTCCCTGCCCCCAACCCTTCCCATCTAGCCAGGAACCATCCTTGCAGATCGTTACTCCCTTCATGCTTCCCCCTCCCTATTTCTTCCCCACAATGTCCCTATGTCTATGCTCTATCTGTTTTTCCATGAGTTCCCTGCGTGTGTTATCAAGACCGTCCTACTAGATTCCATATATGTGTGTTAGTATACTGTATTTGTCTTTCTCTTTTTGACTTACTTCACTTTTTCCACGCCCCATTTCTGCCGAGGGGCAGGGAGAGTGGCCCACCTCCCAAGGGTCCTGGGAAGGGTGGGAGCTCTGTAGGGAGCAAGCGGGTGGATCAAGAGAGGCCAAGATCTGCTGCCTTTAGACAGGGTAGGCTTGGAACAGACAAGCCTGCAGGTGCCCCATTGCATCCGGCCTACCTCCTGGGCGCTGGGAGGGTGTCTCCTGTCTGTCCATAAACACAGCCTGTCTGGAAGCTGTGCATCTCAGTTTCAGCCCAGTTCTGACCCTAACTTGATCTGTGATGTCGGTCACGCCGCCTCCCTTCTCAGACCCTCGGTTTCCCCATCTGTAGCAGGAGGGCTGGACTAGGCACGTCTCAGGCCTCCAGCCTCACGGCTCTCCCAGGGCGACTCCAGGCGGCAACAGAGCGTGGAGGTAGAGAGAGCCTGGCTGAGTCGACAAGGAGCCCCAGGGTCCTCTCCCGAGGCTGTGTCCTGAGCCAGCCTGCGAGGCTCCATGTCACCCGGGACAGAACTCCCCGAGTCCCTCTCCTTGGCCGTATAAGGAGAAGGGAGGACAAAGTCTCAACACAGGTTACAGGCGCAGGGCTGAGGGGAAAGCTGCCACCTCTGGAGACCTCAGTGACTAATAAGAACAAGGAACAAATCCAACGGCACTCATCACCTCCTCTCGGCCATGCCCCTAGAGCCCAGGCCTCCCGGGCCACTGCAGGGGCACAGGCGGCCTTCTCGCAGCCCTGACCAGAAGAGTCCCTCCTCGAGTCCTGTCTCAGCCCCCGCCGCCCCGACCAGGCCTCAGACACAGGCTCCCAGGAGCGCCTCCATACAGGGCCTGTGGGTGGTCAGAGCCCCCTCTGGTCTCTGAGCCTTGATGCCCTCTCCCTGCCCCCAACCCTTCCCATCTAGCCAGGAACCATCCTTGCAGATCGTTACTCGGATGGATGCTGATGACAGCCCACGGGCCACTTTCTCTCCACGCCCCACTCCAAGTCCTTTGAGGCAACCCTGCTCTGGCTTTCCTCAGTCAGTCCCATGAGTCGAGCCTGGGTGGGCCCCACAGCTCTCCTCTCTCCTCTTGTTTGTCCCCTGCACCTGGTACGCCATGGCCACCATTTCACCCTCTGAGATACTGTCCACCCTGTGGAGTTTATCTCAGATCCCACCTCCTCCAAGAAGCCCTCCCTGATGCCTGCTCCTGACTGAGATATTCCCCGCAGTGGCCCACTGTGTGGCTTGCTGGAGCACCTGGCTGGATGGTCAATGGTACTTGACCGTCGTCTCCTCCAGTGTGGACTCTCAAGAGGGCAAAGCCAGCATGCACACACAGAGCCCAGCACAGCCCTGGGGAGCAGCAAGGACTCATCAAACACTGAGATAAAACAACGAAAGACATTCCTGGGATGGAGTTGGGGGAGGTGGTGACCAGTGCTCTGGCCCGGCACCAAGGGAGAGGCACCGCTAAGGACAGCCAAGACTCACACAAAACTACAGCAGGACCTTCAGGAACAAAAAGGAGCAACATGTGAAAGGGTGACCAGATGTCTGTAAAGCAGCCTCAGGAACCCAGACAGGCACCGTTCATGGACATCAGGGTCCATGGATTCTAACCTTGCCTCTCTTACTTTCTGTGTGACCTCAGGCAGGTTACAGAGCCTGCTTGGGCCTCGGTTTCCTCATCTCCAATACTGGGGTAGGCTGTGACACTCACAGGTTTTTGTCAGCATTAGATAAGGGATACATGGTACCAGCTCAGCACATTAAGTCTTAGAATCATGTGTGAACTTCCTAGGTCACCGTGAGAATAATTATGAAAGTGAACAACCTCATAGTGTTCAACTTTTACCTCCTTAGAGGTAGAGACTCTTATTATCTCCATTTTACAAACGACGAAGCGGATGCTCAGGGAGGTGAGTGTCGTGGCACGGGTGTCTAGCCGAGGCGAGGGTGATGGTCAACACAGGTTCTGTCTCTGGGGGAAGCTCTGGGAGGGAAGTGGGTAACTCGCTCCCTGCAAGCTGCCGCCACAGTGACCCGAAGCCAGGGCCCTGGGTCATCTTTGGCCAACACTCGGCCCCAGGAGT
Source organism: Tragulus kanchil (assembly GCA_022376925.1). Classification (NCBI taxonomy): domain Eukaryota; kingdom Metazoa; phylum Chordata; class Mammalia; order Artiodactyla; family Tragulidae; genus Tragulus; species Tragulus kanchil. The sequence continues at coordinate 45,346,040 of JAIOJX010000023.1, forward strand.
CAGGTTTCAGCTGACGCTGGGCAGATCCTGACTCCCTCCCTGGGTAGGCCTGGAGTCACGTGAGTTGCCAACCCCAGGGCTGCTGCCAAGCCTGCTACAAGCCTTTGTTCCATCTGATCTGCCCCTCCTGCCGGCAATCCAGCAGGGTCAGCAATGGAAGAAGGGATGGATGCAATGAAGGCTGGGAATGGGTGATGCAGCAGCAGGCCGTGGGCATGTGAGAGATGGAAAGAATTTAACGCAGTGAATTCACATGACAGGGCAGCTGCAGGCTCCCGTGGCCTCTCTTGATGAATTAGAGAAAAGTGCCTTCTCTGTAGAATAAAGTCGATCTCAAGTTTCAGAGAGAGTAGAGTTGGAGCTGGGATCCCTCCCCCACCCCGTCTCTTCCTTGTACAGTAAACAACATACACCACTGCCCAGGGCAGCCCTGCTTATCAAACGCCACTGCAAGACCAAGCTCTGAGCTGGGTATTAGGATATGGAGTTGACTCAGGCAAAGCCCCAGCTTCTCAGATGCTCCCAAGGGAGCCAAGGTGCAAGGAGATCACAGGGAAGGAGCACCTAACTCTGGGCGAGGCTCAGAGGCCCTGTAGCAGGCTGAAGGGAGAAGGCAGTGCTCTGCTGGCTCTCAGAAAACAAACAGAAACAAACAGGTTGATCTGTAGTTTGCCTGTTTCCAGAGTGTAAATATTCTCACTTGGGGTGACTTTAAGGTGCCCATGTGCCATCACTCAAGTGGACTTGAGAAGGGATGTGTACAGTCAGCTTCAGCGAGCTGGTTCAAGCTGCCTCTAGAACCACGGGGAGAAGGAGCGGCTTCCACTACATCCAGAAGGAAGAGGAAGATTTCTCCAGTCAGAGAAGGAGTCGGAGCAGGAGGGGAGGCTCCAGGGGAGAGAAAAGTAAGAGCTAAGACATGGAGGAGTGAAAGGAAGTAGGGAGCAACCTGTCAAGAGTCGTAAAGGTTTATGATGGGGCGCAGATCATGAAAGTCTTCTGGAGGCTGATGAAGCTTTAGCTCCTGACAGGGTATTCCTGCCTATTATGATTTGTGAAGTTGTGCATTTAACTCCTATGCACTTTCTGTATATTTGCAGTATTTTTCAATAAGGATAAAAAGTAGAGATAATTTCATTCAGGGACAACCAATATATATAATTTAGTTATATGCCATCCAATCTTTTTCCTATACACACATTAATATGACCATTCAGCAAACATTTTCATGTAGGGAAAAAAATAAGTGTATCTATCAAACCATAAAGAAGAAAGCATTTTAGCACTGGAAGCAACACAGTGTACTAGAAGGAGCATAGGCTTTAGACTTAGGGACCTGCATTCAGATCCTGCTTCTGATAGCACTCCTTTGGTAGCCCCGAGAAAGCGGCTTGCTGTCAGTTTCTCTGAGCTGTTTTCTGAAAACTGACACTGATAACAGTTACATCCTGCAGGGCTGTTGGGAAGATCACAGATGATGTGTGTAAGCTCAGATCCTGGCCCACAGGGAACCCTCAACACATGCAACGTACATGACACTGTTATTAGCATCATCTGAGAAAGTCAGAACCAAAGAAGTTGCCCTGAAAATAAATGACTAAACCATGGAAGTTATAGAGACATCATAATCCTGTAAGGAAAAAAGGCAAACTAGAATTTGCCCTGATGGTAAGGAGACTCAAAAGTCTACTGAGTTGGGGTGGGGGCGGTGATTGATTAATGGGGATGTTTTGTCTAGTGAGGAAGACACCAATGGTTTGTAAGACCTGTGTATCAGACGTGTCCTGTGGGCAGCAGAGAACAGATTTAGACTCAACAAGCAGGACTTCCAGGGAGCCGACTTCTACTAGATGTAAGGAGAATAGTCTTGCTAAGAATGAAAGAGGTGATGTCAATAAGGAGTGAGCCCCTCGTCATCAGGGGTACTCGAGCAGAAGCTGGAGGAGCACTTGGCGGGAACCACGAAGAAGGAACGTGAGCATGATCGAGGGTGTGGACTGGGTGACCTTGGAGGTCTCCTTTTTTTTTTTTTTTAACTTCTTTTTGTAAAATTTTTTTAATTTTTTTTTTTCTTTTTTCTTTCACAGTATTTTGTCGTTTATAGATACGTATAATCCCAGATTAGTCATATGTATGTCCCTGGCTCCCATCCCTCCTCCTCGGTGGCCTCTTAAAGCTGGGCTCTGGAGCTTTCTTGGGCAGCAGGATCTGCTCTGTCCAGTCCATACAGTAGCAAATGAGAAAGTGCAGAACGGCAAGCATCGAGTGAAGGACACAAGGAGGCCCTTGCCCACCTTACCTGGTTATCGATCTTCAGTTCCACCAGAGAAGTGTTGTATGGAAGAGCTTCCACGAGGCGCAGGATCCCGGCTCCGAAATGAAGTTGGATTCCACGTTCAGCGTCTTCAACACCTTGTTTACCTTGAGCATCTCAGCAAGGGCCTTGAACCACAGGAGAAAAGGCAAGGTATCCAAGCGGCCCCTGACAGCTTGCTGTCAGTTTCTCTGAGCTGTTTTCTGAAAACTGACACTGATAACAGTTACATCCTGCAGGGCTGTTGGGAAGATCACAGATGATGTGTGTAAGCTCAGATCCTGGCCCACAGGGAACCCTCAACACATGCAACGTACATGACACTGTTATTAGCATCATCTGAGAAAGTCAGAACCAAAGAAGTTGCCCTGAAAATAAATGACTAAACCATGGAAGTTATAGAGACATCATAATCCTGTAAGGAAAAAAGGCAAACTAGAATTTGCCCTGATGGTAAGGAGACTCAAAAGTCTACTGAGTTGGGGTGGGGGCGGTGATTGATTAATGGGGATGTTTTGTCTAGTGAGGAAGACACCAATGGTTTGTAAGACCTGTGTATCAGACGTGTCCTGTGGGCAGCAGAGAACAGATTTAGACTCAACAAGCAGGACTTCCAGGGAGCCGACTTCTACTAGATGTAAGGAGAATAGTCTTGCTAAGAATGAAAGAGGTGATGTCAATAAGGAGTGAGCCCCTCGTCATCAGGGGTACTCGAGCAGAAGCTGGAGGAGCACTTGGCGGGAACCACGAAGAAGGAACGTGAGCATGATCGAGGGTGTGGACTGGGTGACCTTGGAGGTCTCCTTTTTTTTTTTTTTTAACTTCTTTTTGTAAAATTTTTTTAATTTTTATTTTACTTTTTACTTTCACAGTATTTTGTCGTTTATAGATACGTATAATCCCAGATTAGTCATATGTATGTCCCTGGCTCCCATCCCTCCTCCTCGGTGGCCTCTTAAAGCTGGGCTCTGGAGCTTTCTTGGGCAGCAGGATCTGCTCTGTCCAGTCCATACAGTAGCAAATGAGAAAGTGCAGAACGGCAAGCATCGAGTGAAGGACACAAGGAGGCCCTTGCCCACCTTACCTGGTTATCGATCTTCAGTTCCACCAGAGAAGTGTTGTATGGAAGAGCTTCCACGAGGCGCAGGATCCCGGCTCCGGAAATGAAGTTGGATTCCACGTTCAGCGTCTTCAACACCTTGTTTACCTTGAGCATCTCAGCAAGGGCCTTGAACCACAGGAGAAAAGGCAAGGTATCCATGAGTTACCTGATCACGGCTGGAGCCCCTGTGGGGAGAGCCTAAAATACAGAGGGAGCCTTGCTGGGAGTGAGAGTCCCTCGCCCACAGTCAAGGACCAGCCAAGACAATCTCCACAACTTCCTTCACCAAGCACCGCTCTGTGTCTGTCCTCCCCTCTGACTTGAGGTGACCCCAACTCCAAGCTCCAAGCTCCTTAGGCTGCATCCAAGGCTTCTATTACCTGGTTCCCCTGCCCTGATCAGTGTCAACGCTGGCTGGCTCAACGCCCTCTTGGTGGCGCTACTCTCAGCTCCCCGAGCACTCAGTCTCTCCCTCTGCTCATCCTCCCCTGCCACCTGGAATGCCCTTTCCTTTCTGCTTTACTCATCCAAACCCTATCCATCCTTCCAGCCCATTCTCAATGCCCCTTTCTCTAAGAGCTTTTCCCCCCAACTTGCTGCTCCTGCTCGCTTGAACTTCACTGACTTTAACCTCCTTCATGGAATTTGTATTCTCATGTTTAGAGTTGTTTTTATTCTGGTGTTGTTTCTGCCATTAAACTGTATACTTTGGGCAGGCTGTGGGAGAACCTTATTCATACCGCATGGTGCTCTCCTGTCCTTACAGTGCTCAGCATATAGTAGGTCCTCAGTCACTCGTCACTGAGTAACTCATGAAGTCCCAACCTCCCTATATGTCTCCCCTTGTCTCTTCTGTGTTCCTGTGGTCATTCTCTTTGAGAAGCAGAGGGCCAGGGGAGGCGGTTGCTAGGAAGCCTCCCCACTGGGGCAAGTGACCAGGGCAAACTGGAAGAGAGGAGCTCAGCTTTCTTGGGCAGGATCTGCTCTGTCCAGTCCATACAGTGAAAGGAAAGTGCAGAACGGCAAGCATCGAGTGAAGGACACAAGGAGGCCCTTGCCCACCTTACCTGGTTATCGATCTTCAGTTCCACCAGAGAAGTGTTGTATGGAAGAGCTTCCACGAGGCGCAGGATCCCGGCTCCGGAAATGAAGTTGGATTCCACGTTCAGCGTCTTCAACACCTTGTTTACCTTGAGCATCTCAGCAAGGGCCTTGAACCACAGGAGAAAAGGCAAGGTATCCATGAGTTACCTGATCACGGCTGGAGCCCCTGTGGGGAGAGCCTAAAATACAGAGGGAGCCTTGCTGGGAGTGAGAGTCCCTCGCCCACAGTCAAGGACCAGCCAAGACAATCTCCACAACTTCCTTCACCAAGCACCGCTCTGTGTCTGTCCTCCCCTCTGACTTGAGGTGACCCCAACTCCAAGCTCCAAGCTCCTTAGGCTGCATCCAAGGCTTCTATTACCTGGTTCCCCTGCCCTGATCAGTGTCAACGCTGGCTGGCTCAACGCCCTCTTGGTGGCGCTACTCTCAGCTCCCCGAGCACTCAGTCTCTCCCTCTGCTCATCCTCCCCTGCCACCTGGAATGCCCTTTCCTTTCTGCTTTACTCATCCAAACCCTATCCATCCTTCCAGCCCATTCTCAATGCCCCTTTCTCTAAGAGCTTTTCCCCCCAACTTGCTGCTCCTGCTCGCTTGAACTTCACTGACTTTAACCTCCTTCATGGAATTTGTATTCTCATGTTTAGAGTTGTTTTTATTCTGGTGTTGTTTCTGCCATTAAACTGTATACTTTGGGCAGGCTGTGGGAGAACCTTATTCATACCGCATGGTGCTCTCCTGTCCTTACAGTGCTCAGCATATAGTAGGTCCTCAGTCACTCGTCACTGAGTAACTCATGAAGTCCCAACCTCCCTATATGTCTCCCCTTGTCTCTTCTGTGTTCCTGTGGTCATTCTCTTTGAGAAGCAGAGGGCCAGGGGAGGCGGTTGCTAGGAAGCCTCCCCACTGGGGCAAGTGACCAGGGCAAACTGGAAGAGAGGAGCTCAGGCCCCAGCATGTTTTGGAGGACTTCAGCCAGGGACTGTAGATGGCAATCAGAGCCTCTGGAGGAAATGAGGTAATTAGCAGGTGGTGGAAACAACGTGTCAGGGAGGAAAGGAGACACCAGCCGCTGATGACCCAGGATCTATGATCAGAGGGCCCTGGTTGTCTGAAGTGACGATCTGGTCCAGCAATGCCCTTCTCATTGGCCCCGCGTGCTGAAACCTTCGCAAGACTGCGCTCCCAAGATGCCTTCGGAGCCCAAATCCTCATCTCTCCCTGCTTTCGTGTGCCCTGGGATAACATATCAGCTTCCTCTGTGACCCTGAATAGGTTGGACTCTCCTGAGGGGAGGGGCCCAGCCGGTACCTGCCTACAGCATCCCTCCTGCTTCCCAGGAAAGGCCTGGCCTGATCACCAAAATGCTTAACCACTAGCACATAGGCTGATCCAAGTAGACAGACACGTGGCTGAGCTGGTCCGAGGGCACTGTCCAACTCTTGGTTGACACTCAGGTGTCAATTCTTGGCTGGACCAGGTGGAGGAAGGGGCAGGAGAGGAGCTGGGACGGCCAGTGGGCATACTATCTGAACTCTAGCAGCCTGTTGACCAATCGTCCCAGACATATTCTCATCTTCAACAATGGGGATCCTGGGGCTGACATCAGCTGTTGGCCTGGCACAGGGGCAATTCCCCATAAACACTTGTGGAGCTGAGCTGACTGCCAGCACGGATGGGCTTGGTTTCTGATCTAGTGACGTAGCAGTGGACAAGGCATGTGATTTTGCCAACTGTGACTCTGTGGGCAAACTCAGGGTTCACTGGAGATGTCCTGAGGTCAGAGAGCATCTATGCAGGGGTTCTCCACTGGCAGCAGTGAGAGACTGTGAGCTTTTTCCATCATTTCAAAAACAATAAAGGAAATGTCCTACGTATTTTAAAAATCAGAAAAGAACTGATAGCTGTGAACGGACTCCAGAGCAAGGAAATTTATCAAGGATAAAAAGGGTAGCATATATGATAGAAGGGTAGTATATAATGATAAAGGGGTCAATCATCCAAGAAGACATAACAATCCTTAATGAGAATATGCCTAACAACAGAGCATTGAACTATATGATGCAAAAACTAATAGCACTGCAGAGAGAGGTAGATGAATCCACTATCATAGCTGCAGACTTCAATACCCCTCTATGGATATGGTCAGATACAGCAGGTCTATGATCAGAGGCCCTGGTTGTCTGAAGTGACGATCTGGTCCAGCAATGCCCTTCTCATTGGCCCGCGTGCTGAAACCTTCGCAAGACTGCGCTCCCAAGATGCCTTCGGAGCCCAAATCCTCATCTCTCCCTGCTTTCGTGTGCCCTGGGATAACATATCAGCTTCCTCTGTGACCCTGAATAGGTTGGACTCTCCTGAGGGGAGGGGCCCAGCCGGTACCTGCCTACAGCATCCCTCCTGCTTCCCAGGAAAGGCCTGGCCTGATCACCAAAATGCTTAACCACTAGCACATAGGCTGATCCAAGTAGACAGACACGTGGCTGAGCTGGTCCGAGGGCACTGTCCAACTCTTGGTTGACACTCAGGTGTCAATTCTTGGCTGGACCAGGTGGAGGAAGGGGCAGGAGAGGAGCTGGGACGGCCAGTGGGCATACTATCTGAACTCTAGCAGCCTGTTGACCAATCGTCCCAGACATATTCTCATCTTCAACAATGGGGATCCTGGGGCTGACATCAGCTGTTGGCCTGGCACAGGGGCAATTCCCCATAAACACTTGTGGAGCTGAGCTGACTGCCAGCACGGATGGGCTTGGTTTCTGATCTAGTGACGTAGCAGTGGACAAGGCATGTGATTTTGCCAACTGTGACTCTGTGGGCAAACTCAGGGTTCACTGGAGATGTCCTGAGGTCAGAGAGCATCTATGCAGGGGTTCTCCACTGGCAGCAGTGAGAGACTGTGAGCTTTTTCCATCATTTCAAAAACAATAAAGGAAATGTCCTACGTATTTTAAAAATCAGAAAAGAACTGATAGCTGTGAACGGACTCCAGAGCAAGGAAATTTATCAAGGATAAAAAGGGTAGCATATATGATAGAAGGGTAGTATATAATGATAAAGGGGTCAATCATCCAAGAAGACATAACAATCCTTAATGAGAATATGCCTAACAACAGAGCATTGAACTATATGATGCAAAAACTAATAGCACTGCAGAGAGAGGTAGATGAATCCACTATCATAGCTGCAGACTTCAATACCCCTCTATGGATATGGTCAGATACAGCAGGTCAAAGATCAGGAAAGACATAACTAAAGGCAACAACACCATCAGTCAACTAGATATAATTGATGTCTCTAGACTGTCCCATCCAACAATAGCAGAATGTACAGTCTTCTCACGCACACATGGACCATTCACCAAGACAGACCACATTCTGGGCCATAAAACATACCATAACACATTTAAAAGAACAGAAATCATATAATATCTGTCCTCAGACCATAATGGAATCAAACTAGAAATCAATAACAGAAAGATAAGCTGAAAATTCTAATACGTGGAAACTAAACAACACACTTTCAAATAATACATGGGTCAAAGAAGAAATCTCAAGATAAATTTAAAAAGTATTTTGAACTATGACCAGGTGGGATTTATCCTAGGTGTGCAAGATGGTTCAGCACTGGAAAATCAATTAATGTATTCTATCATATCAGCAAGCTAAAAAAGAAAAATCGCATAATCATTTCAACAGATGCAAAAAAATCATTTGACAAAATCCAACATCCATGCATGACAAAAAGTCTCAGTAAACTAGGAATAGAGAGAAATTTCCTTAAATTGATAAAGAATGTCTACAAAAGAATCCCTATACTAACATCATACTTAGTGGCAAGAAACTTGACACCGTTACTAAGATCAGGTACAAGGCAAGGATGCCCCCCTCACCCTCCTTTTTAACACTGTAACAGAGGTTTTGACTAATGCAATAAGGCAAGAAAAGGAAATAAAAGGTATACAGGTTTGGAAGGAGGAACTAAAACTGTCTTTGTTTGCAAATGACATGATTTTTTACACAGAAAATACAGAACTGACAAAGAAAACTCCTGAAATTAATAAGCAATTATATCAAGGTTGTAGGATACATGGTTAATAAACAAAAGTTGGTTGGAACGGACTCCAGAGCAAGGAAATTTATCAAGGATAAAAAGGGTAGCATATATGATAGAAGGGTAGTATATAATGATAAAGGGGTCAATCATCCAAGAAGACATAACAATCCTTAATGAGAATATGCCTAACAACAGAGCATTGAACTATATGATGCAAAAACTAATAGCACTGCAGAGAGAGGTAGATGAATCCACTATCATAGCTGCAGACTTCAATACCCCTCTATGGATATGGTCAGATACAGCAGGTCAAAGATCAGGAAAGACATAACTAAAGGCAACAACACCATCAGTCAACTAGATATAATTGATGTCTCTAGACTGTCCCATCCAACAATAGCAGAATGTACAGTCTTCTCACGCACACATGGACCATTCACCAAGACAGACCACATTCTGGGCCATAAAACATACCATAACACATTTAAAAGAACAGAAATCATATAATATCTGTCCTCAGACCATAATGGAATCAAACTAGAAATCAATAACAGAAAGATAAGCTGAAAATTCTAATACGTGGAAACTAAACAACACACTTTCAAATAATACATGGGTCAAAGAAGAAATCTCAAGATAAATTTAAAAAGTATTTTGAACTATGACCAGGTGGGATTTATCCTAGGTGTGCAAGATGGTTCAGCACTGGAAAATCAATTAATGTATTCTATCATATCAGCAAGCTAAAAAAGAAAAATCGCATAATCATTTCAACAGATGCAAAAAAATCATTTGACAAAATCCAACATCCATGCATGACAAAAAGTCTCAGTAAACTAGGAATAGAGAGAAATTTCCTTAAATTGATAAAGAATGTCTACAAAAGAATCCCTATACTAACATCATACTTAGTGGCAAGAAACTTGACACCGTTACTAAGATCAGGTACAAGGCAAGGATGCCCCCCTCACCCTCCTTTTTAACACTGTAACAGAGGTTTTGACTAATGCAATAAGGCAAGAAAAGGAAATAAAAGGTATACAGGTTTGGAAGGAGGAACTAAAACTGTCTTTGTTTGCAAATGACATGATTTTTTACACAGAAAATACAGAACTGACAAAGAAAACTCCTGAAATTAATAAGCAATTATATCAAGGTTGTAGGATACATGGTTAATAAACAAAAGTTGGTTGCTTTCCTATATATAGTAAGGAACAAGTGGAATTTGAAATTAAAAGCACAATATCATTTATATTGAAATACTTAGATATAAAGCTAACAAAATATGAACAAGATCTATATGGGCTAAACTATAAAACTCTGACGTATGAAATCAAAGAAGAACTAAACAAATAGAGACATAGTCCACATTCATGTACAAGAAAACTCAATATTATCAAGATATTGGTTCTTCCCATTGTGATATTGATTCAATGCGATCCCAATCGAAATCCTAGCAAGTTATTTTGTGGGTATCAACAAAACTGATGGCTACTAAATGGTTAATGCCCTGGCTAGTAAGCTAATTCCTGCACCTCTTAACCTACTATCAGTGCTGTAGTAATCACACTGTACTGCTATCCTGTATCTGTCTACATGGACCATTATGTTCATGAAAGTGGGAGCTGTGCCTATTTTGGTCACAGTTGTATTCTCAGAGTCTAATTCAGTGCTGGACACAGAGATGCCATAAATATGTGTTGAATATTTTCTTAAAAATAGAATTGATGGCTATTTTATAACACATATAATTTATTCTAATCAGCAATATCATTAAGATACAGGTAAAAAAGAAAACAAACAAAATTGGTCTTTGGGAACCACTGATAAAGATAATCATTTTTAGATAGGGCGAAACCGAGGACCAGGGAGGGGCAGGCCCTTGTCTACACGCTGAGTGGAGAGAGACCCAGCAATAGGATCCAAGTGACCTGCATTTAAATCTCAACTCCACCTCTCACTTGGTATGAAACTCTGGGCAAGGCAAGTTTCCTGAGTTCCCATTACCCCAGGTTACTCATCTGTAAGGTGGGGAGCCCTGCACCTCTGGGGTCAGAGGGGGTTGTGGAGATTAAGTAGGGGAAGGTACAGATGGCGCCTGGCTAATGACTGTTCTGTCCACATCCCCTCCTGGCTCCCAGCCCAGTGCCTTTCACTACACCACACAGGGTTCTTCACCAGTGGCACACGGCCTGTCCTGAGGCTACAAACGTCAACTTTCCTGTTTTTATGTCTCTCACTCTCTAATGCAACAGAACAGAAAGGTACATACAAATGCCACAGGGTCATTGCTCCGTGTTCCCACGATGCTGAACTTCTTCACATATGAGTTCTCCTTGAGGGCTTCTGCATAGGCCTTGAGAGTGGGTATGGGGATATTCTGCAGAGAGAAAGGAGGCAGTGAGAAGGCAGTGACCAGCAGCCCTGCCGGGGCAGGCAGGGCAGAGAGACGGGGCAGCAACTCTCTCACATGTGCAACCTGATGCCCAGCAAGTCTCTGACCAAAAAGCTGGATGGGCAAAGGGTTCCTGCTTTGCCTCAGATAGCTTAGATTTGGGAAGAACTTTCTGGTAAACAGATTAAGAAAGTCCTCCCTAAACATTTCAGAGGGCACTTGTACTTTTCTCAAGGTGCAGAAGGGTGTTGTGCCGAGAGCTCGGGGTGTGTGTGTGTGTGTGTGTGTGTCTATAATTAGCAATGTTTTGGACTTGCTCTGTGACCCTGGGGAAGTCTCTTCCCCTCTCTGAACTTGTTTCTATAAATTAAGGTGGGGCATTCCCCTGGACGATCTTTTTATTTTTTTTCTAAATTGTATTTGGCTGCATCAGGTCTTAGTTATGGTGCAAAAACTTATGTGGGATCTGGGAACATACATGTCTGTGAACAACAAAACTCTGTAAAACCTTTAAAATAAATAATAATAATAATAATAAAGCTTATGTGGAATCTTTCCAGACCAGGGTTTGAACCCATGTACTCAGCACTGCAAGGTGAATTCTTTACCACTGAGCCACCAGGGAAGTGTGCACCCCAGATGATTTCTAAGAGACATCTGTCCCAGAGGGGTCTCAACCCTACCACACATTGGAAGTACCTGGAGAACTTTCATAAAATGTTGATGGCTCAGGCTTGCCTTGGACCAATAAAACCAGAATCTCTGTGGGGAGAGGGCCTGGGCATTGGCTTTTATTATTATCTTTTAATCTCAAGTGAAAAACCACTGACCTAGTCCCACTGCCTCGCCTGCAGAGGGGAAACAGGCCTGGAGAGGGTGAGCTCTTGCCTGAGGCCCCCCAGTGAAGGTGCATGGGCTGTGGCCAGGTCCCGCCTTCCCACCCTTCTCGGAGCCCACAGACGCTGCCAGGGTATGGGGTTCTGAACTGCGCCAGGGTCTCCCCCAGTGTACACAGCAGATCGTAGAGGCATCCGAGAGAGAGAGAGAGCCCGGCTGTGGTTGAGTGGATCTCGCATTTCAGAGCGTCACTTTAGCCCCCGTGGGAGCAGGGCATGGTAGACCAGGTGGAGGAGCCCCAACAGGCGCAGGTTTCCAATCTGATTACGCCAGGAGGCTGGCAGCCACTTAAAAGAAAGTGGAGAAGAAAGGAAAGGGGAGCCGGGAAGTGAGGGGCCCACATCTTATCTTACATCCACACCCCCTGAGAACTAATCCCTCTGGCCCCCAGGCTGAGCAGGTGGGCTAGCAGCTGAGTGGGCTTGGGCATTCTTCCCACACCGTCCCCACTCTGTGCCTGAAGGTCCCACAGGACGGGTCTGGAGAGGTGTGGGCCAGCAGCTGGAGTATGTCTCTGGACACTGGGCCAACTGTTCAGGGTGCAGAGTGAGGCTGAATACGTGCATGACACACACGTTCAGGGGTAGGCTCCTCCCCAGGCTTGGGTTACCCCCACAAACCTGGTGGGCACTGGGCTTCTCCAGCCTTGAGATCCCATTGTAGCATGTGTCTGACTCACAATCTTATCACTGAGAAGCCCTTAGTTTGGATAAGGTGGCAGGTTTCCAGAGTCAATGCTGGGTTTGGCCCACATCTAGGTCTGATGTCCTTCCCCCCCAGAAAGCCAAGACCGTGGGCTGTGCTGGTTTACGCTGCCCTCCCTCCCAAAGGTTCTGCCTCTAGTCCCGATCCCAAAGCACCCAGAGTCCAAGCCGTCTCCCTGCAGACCGGCCCGGGCCGTCTGGGTCTGGGTGGACACAGCTTCCCCCACTTCACACGGGGGAAGTGGAGTGAAGGGGGCCTTACCCGGATGTTGTTGAGGTTGACCTCTTCAAGTTTCGGGTCGTTGTTCTTTATCCGCTCCAGCGTTTCCTCCACGTCTGTGGCATTCGGTTCTTCGTCAGGCACAGGCTTGTACTGTGTAGGTTTGATCACACCTAGAGGGACCAACAACAGAGACGTGGCTCACAGAGACAGGGCGTCCCTTTCCCTGGACGCACGGACATCGGAAGGAAGTGGTGGCAGAGCTCAGGGATGTGGAAGGTTGGGTCTCTCGTGGGTTACTGAAGTGGAGAGTTGAAGGGGCAATGCCGAACTGGACTAGGAGTCTGGGCCCTGCTTGGACTCCGCCAACCCACAAGAACTGGGTGAGTTCACTAAACTGTCTGAAGCTCTGTGTCCTCACAGTAGAGTGTGAACAGTTGTTCTACCCAGTGGGCTCCTGGGAGCACAAAATGAAGCCTAGATGGGAAAGAAACGTGTCAGCCTTCCAGAGGGAACAACAGTTGTGCTTTGGGTGCCTTCATCTCTCTTTGGGGTCAAATTGCCAGCTTGGAACAATGCAGTGAAGCAATTCAGACAACGCAGTGTTGGCACAGGAAAGGACAAGGAGACTCTGGAGCAGGAGAGGCACCCGGAGACAGACCCATGTGGATACATGGACATTTATGATCCAGGTGAAGCCCTCACACCAGAGCTGAAAGGACAGACTTTGCAAGGAGTGGTATTGCGACAATGGAATATTGATACAAAAAAATAACAGAAGTTTGATCTCATTTCACACCACACACAAGCATGAACTCCAGGCTTGGGTTACACAAACCTGGTGGGCACTGGGCTTCTCAGCCTTGAGATCCCATTGTAGCATGTGTCTGACTCACAATCTTATCACTGAGAAGCCCTTAGTTTGGATAAGGTGGCAGGTTTCCAGAGTCAATGCTGGGTTTGGCCCACATCTAGGTCTGATGTCCTTCCCCCCCAGAAAGCCAAGACCGTGGGCTGTGCTGGTTTACGCTGCCCTCCCTCCCAAAGGTTCTGCCTCTAGTCCCGATCCCAAAGCACCCAGAGTCCAAGCCGTCTCCCTGCAGACCGGCCCGGGCCGTCTGGGTCTGGGTGGACACAGCTTCCCCCACTTCACACGGGGGAAGTGGAGTGAAGGGGGCCTTACCCGGATGTTGTTGAGGTTGACCTCTTCAAGTTTCGGGTCGTTGTTCTTTATCCGCTCCAGCGTTTCCTCCACGTCTGTGGCATTCGGTTCTTCGTCAGGCACAGGCTTGTACTGTGTAGGTTTGATCACACCTAGAGGGACCAACAACAGAGACGTGGCTCACAGAGACAGGGCGTCCCTTTCCCTGGACGCACGGACATCGGAAGGAAGTGGTGGCAGAGCTCAGGGATGTGGAAGGTTGGGTCTCTCGTGGGTTACTGAAGTGGAGAGTTGAAGGGGCAATGCCGAACTGGACTAGGAGTCTGGGCCCTGCTTGGACTCCGCCAACCCACAAGAACTGGGTGAGTTCACTAAACTGTCTGAAGCTCTGTGTCCTCACAGTAGAGTGTGAACAGTTGTTCTACCCAGTGGGCTCCTGGGAGCACAAAATGAAGCCTAGATGGGAAAGAAACGTGTCAGCCTTCCAGAGGGAACAACAGTTGTGCTTTGGGTGCCTTCATCTCTCTTTGGGGTCAAATTGCCAGCTTGGAACAATGCAGTGAAGCAATTCAGACAACGCAGTGTTGGCACAGGAAAGGACAAGGAGACTCGCGGAGCAGGAGAGGCACCCGGAGACAGACCCATGTGGATACATGGACATTTATGATCCAGGTGAAGCCCTCACACCAGAGCTGAAAGGACAGACTTTGCAAGGAGTGGTATTGCGACAATGGAATATTGATACAAAAAAATAACAGAAGTTTGATCTCATTTCACACCACACACAAGCATGAACTCCAGGCGGATTAAGAAATAGAGGAGAAGAAATTAATCTCTAAAGCTTATTGGAGATAATATTGGGGTGGGAAAGGCCTTCATACACAAGTCACAAGGATCCCTGGAGCATAAAAGGAAGAGGTCGGTAGTTTTGGCTGATAGAATGTGGGATTTTCTGCTGTGAGACTGGAGAGAGTGGGCAGAAGTGGCAAGACTCGGGAGGATCCCTGACCTCCAAGGTGCCCTCGTGGGGGACGGGGCGGTACTCACTGTTGAGTCCCTCCTTGTTCACGATGGAGCTGCTGCCCAGGGCCTGGTAGTACTGCTGGTTGCTCATGAGCGTGTGCATGCCGAGGATAGCTGTGGGGACACAAGGGCCCGCGACGCACCTCTCAGACAGACTGCCTGTGGTCAAGGATGTTTCACACCCCAGGAAGTTTTGCTTACAGCAGTGTCAAGAAACATCTTTGGTTTTTACTCTGGCCTCTATTGATGAGACCGTCGAATCTCTTTCCCCAGCCTACGTATCTCTAGTCCCTGGCCTTCGAGTCCTAGGTGTCCCTCCTGACACGTCCGAGTCAACTTGGTCAAAACAGAACTCCTCTTTCCTGGTAAAAAGCCTCTTCCTCTGAATCACCTCCCATCTTCCCATCCCGCCTGTCCCTTGGGGTAGAACCTCCGTCACAAGGTATTCTTGCCCCCCAAATCTTCACTCTTCTATACAGGACCTCTCATCTGTCCCAGCTCGCATTCCACGCCCTCTGCTCTGGTGAAGGCCCTCTCAGTTCTCGCCTGTATTATCACAGCTCCGGAATCACTGGTAGCCTGGCTCCTGCCTCTTCCAACCCTCTCCCAGCAGCATTCAGGACAGAGGCAGCCGGAAAGATTTCTCTGGAAATGCAGCCCTGACCACATCCCTCTCCTGATCAGTCATTCATTCATCCATTCATTGGCTCAACATTTACTGAGTACCAGCATCATGTGTCCAGCTCCGGGGTGGGGTGGGGTGGCCTTGGGGGGAGGTAGGGCTAGTGGGGATGGCCTTGCCAAAGGTGTTTCAGGATATTGCGACAAGGAAATTGATATTGATCTCATTTCACACCACACACAAGCATGAACTCCAGGCGGATTAAGAAATAGAGGAGAAGAAATTAATCTCTAAAGCTTATTGGAGATAATATTGGGGTGGGAAAGGCCTTCATACACAAGTCACAAGGATCCCTGGAGCATAAAAGGAAGAGGTCGGTAGTTTTGGCTGATAGAATGTGGGATTTTCTGCTGTGAGACTGGAGAGAGTGGGCAGAAGTGGCAAGACTCGGGAGGATCCCTGACCTCCAAGGTGCCCTCGTGGGGGACGGGGCGGTACTCACTGTTGAGTCCCTCCTTGTTCACGATGGAGCTGCTGCCCAGGGCCTGGTAGTACTGCTGGTTGCTCATGAGCGTGTGCATGCCGAGGATAGCTGTGGGGACACAAGGGCCCGCGACGCACCTCTCAGACAGACTGCCTGTGGTCAAGGATGTTTCACACCCCAGGAAGTTTTGCTTACAGCAGTGTCAAGAAACATCTTTGGTTTTTACTCTGGCCTCTATTGATGAGACCGTCGAATCTCTTTCCCCAGCCTACGTATCTCTAGTCCCTGGCCTTCGAGTCCTAGGTGTCCCTCCTGACACGTCCGAGTCAACTTGGTCAAAACAGAACTCCTCTTTCCTGGTAAAAAGCCTCTTCCTCTGAATCACCTCCCATCTTCCCATCCCGCCTGTCCCTTGGGGTAGAACCTCCGTCACAAGGTATTCTTGCCCCCCAAATCTTCACTCTTCTATACAGGACCTCTCATCTGTCCCAGCTCGCATTCCACGCCCTCTGCTCTGGTGAAGGCCCTCTCAGTTCTCGCCTGTATTATCACAGCTCCGGAATCACTGGTAGCCTGGCTCCTGCCTCTTCCAACCCTCTCCCAGCAGCATTCAGGACAGAGGCAGCCGGAAAGATTTCTCTGGAAATGCAGCCCTGACCACATCCCTCTCCTGATCAGTCATTCATTCATCCATTCATTGGCTCAACATTTACTGAGTACCAGCATCATGTGTCCAGCTCCGGGGTGGGGTGGGGTGGCCTTGGGGGGAGGGTAGGGCTAGTGAGGAATAGGAAAGATAGGGCCTCTGCCATGTAGCCTACAGTCTGCTGGGAACTAAAGACTAACAGGTACCCACACAGTTAAAAACATAAGTGCAGGATATACTGAGTATTTTAAAGACCACGTTCAGAGTATTCTGGGCGCAAAGCACTTGGGATGGGACCAATGAGCAGATGTTGGCCAACATCTGGGCAGAGGGATGGTGGGTGGGAAGCCCAAGGCCAGGGAGGGAGGGAGGAACTGAAGACAGACAGAGATAAAGCTGGACCTGTGACAGACGGCAAAGCTCCCTCACCGACTCCTTGTGTGGGGCCACAGAGCACACAGTACTGCTGTGGCCCCCCAGTCCCTGTGCATCTGAAACTCATGATGCCCATGTCTACCCCCGAGCAAGTAAACCACAGTCCCCCGGGGCTGGGGCCAGGCAGCTGCCTTTTTAAAGGCTCCCCATACTCATATAACATTGTGATTAAATCAAAACTATACTCCAATAAACTTTTTTTAAAAAGCTCCCCAGGTGGTTTGAGTGAGCAGCCAAGGTTGAGAACCCTGCCTGATGCCATCCCCCTGAATCTTTACAGCAAGCCTTTGGAGTAGATTTTATTCAAAGAGGCCAGGTCACACCCTACAGGGTCTTCTAGGTCAGTCAAGGGAGAGAGTTAGGATGCCTTTTTCTAGGTGTGGCCTGAGCAGGGGGTGAGATAGTCTGACCCAAGTTCTGTGACTGTTTCTTAGGCTGAGTGGGGAGCGCTGACCACAGAGGGGAGGGATGGGCGTCAGGACTGTGAGGCTGGTGCACTGGGGAGGACAGTACTTTGGGACCCCAGAGCCTGGCTTTCCCTGCCGTCCCTGGGCTGGACTTGCTTTGATAGCCTTGTCCCTTGCCTGGGCCCTTCTCCTCTGGCGACATCAAGGGTCACTGATCCAATAGCTGCCACCTGTCTGCTGGTGAACTTCTCTCCACCTGGACGGACCACTGCTGAAATGCCCCTCAGAAGAGTTTTAAGATTTAGCCAATAAAAACACAGGATTCCCAGTTCAATTGCAATTTCAGATAAACAATGAATAATATACTAATATAACATGTGTGTCCCATTCAGTATTTGAGACCTTCTTATATTAGAAACTGTTTATCTGAAATTCAAATCCAACTGTATTTGATCTAACAACTCTCTACCTCCATTATCCTTAAGTTTGGAATAATGCTTCCTCCCCAGGGAGTCCTCCTGGATTCCACCTCCCCTCCAGCTCTCTCACAGCACCCTGGTGTCTTCACCACAGTGAACAGTCAACACAGTGTTAGAGCTTTCTGGGCACATGTGGGCCTCCGCTACTAGACTGCGGGCTTCCAGAGGTCCAGGAAGAGTATTACCTCTCTTCTACCTCTTCCAAAAGATGGTATTTGGTAAACATTTGCTCATTAAAAAAAAAATGCCTGGGCTTCCCTGGTAGCTCAGTGGTAAAGAGCTTGCCTGCCAATGCAGGAGACACGGGCTTGATCCCTGATCCGGGAAGATCCCACAGGCTGCGGAGCAACTAAGCCCATGAGCCACGACTAATGATCCTGTGCTCTAGAGCTTCGGAGCCACAACTATGGAGCCCATGTGTCGCAACAACTGAAGCCCGCGTGCCCTAGAGCCTGAGTTCCACAACCAGAGATGTCACTGCAACAAGAAGCCTGCTCACCTCATAGTCCCCACTCCCTGCAACTAGAGAAGAGCCTGTGGCAGCAGTAAAAACCCAGAATAGCCAAAAATAAAATAAATAAATAAAAATTAAAAAAAATTCCTCTGGCCATTTCATTGGACATGATTACTAGTTAGAGAGACAACATGGACTTTTAGTGAAGAGTCAAGAGACCCAAGTTCCAGTCTTGACTCAGACTCTAATGCTGTGTGACCTTGAGTAAGTCCCCTCCCCTCTCTGGGCTTCAGCCTCCTCTGTACAATGAAGGGTAAGACTAGACCACTCGTTCTCCATCATGGCTGCACATACAAATTATCCAGGAGCTTTACGACAATATCAGTGCTCCTCCTGGACAAACGGATCCGAATCTCTGGAGATGTATTTTTAAGATTTAGCCAATAAAAACACAGGATTCCCAGTTCAATTGCAATTTCAGATAAACAATGAATAATATACTAATATAACATGTGTGTCCCATTCAGTATTTGAGACCTTCTTATATTAGAAACTGTTTATCTGAAATTCAAATCCAACTGTATTTGATCTAACAACTCTCTACCTCCATTATCCTTAAGTTTGGAATAATGCTTCCTCCCCAGGGAGTCCTCCTGGATTCCACCTCCCCTCCAGCTCTCTCACAGCACCCTGGTGTCTTCACCACAGTGAACAGTCAACACAGTGTTAGAGCTTTCTGGGCACATGTGGGCCTCCGCTACTAGACTGCGGGCTTCCAGAGGTCCAGGAAGAGTATTACCTCTCTTCTACCTCTTCCAAAAGATGGTATTTGGTAAACATTTGCTCATTAAAAAAAAAATGCCTGGGCTTCCCTGGTAGCTCAGTGGTAAAGAGCTTGCCTGCCAATGCAGGAGACACGGGCTTGATCCCTGATCCGGGAAGATCCCACAGGCTGCGGAGCAACTAAGCCCATGAGCCACGACTAATGATCCTGTGCTCTAGAGCTTCGGAGCCACAACTATGGAGCCCATGTGTCGCAACAACTGAAGCCCGCGTGCCCTAGAGCCTGAGTTCCACAACCAGAGATGTCACTGCAACAAGAAGCCTGCTCACCTCATAGTCCCCACTCCCTGCAACTAGAGAAGAGCCTGTGGCAGCAGTAAAAACCCAGAATAGCCAAAAATAAAATAAATAAATAAAAATTAAAAAAAATTCCTCTGGCCATTTCATTGGACATGATTACTAGTTAGAGAGACAACATGTGGACTTTTAGTGAAGAGTCAAGAGACCCAAGTTCCAGTCTTGACTCAGACTCTAATGCTGTGTGACCTTGAGTAAGTCCCCTCCCCTCTCTGGGCTTCAGCCTCCTCTGTACAATGAAGGGTAAGACTAGACCACTCGTTCTCCATCATGGCTGCACATACAAATTATCCAGGAGCTTTACGACAATATCAGTGCTCCTCCTGGACAAACGGATCCGAATCTCTGGAGATGTATTTTTAATCCCTTTGGATGATTCTGAATGCTCAGTAGGAGCTAAGAACCACAAAACAAGATGATCTCCATGTCCCTTCTGTTTCTCACATTCTAAGAGCCTTCTCTGCTAAAATTAGACCTGCCCGCTCATCACTAAGGAGAACTGGTAAGGAGAGCGGCATCTGCACTGTTTTGAGCTCTCCGTGGGCAGAGGGAGCTGGGGCCTCAGCCAGCAGCAGGTGAGTCAGATCAGCTGCAGTCGCCTTCCAGGATGCACGCTTCCGGCCTCCACCTAGAGAGTGGCTCTGGTGGCGGTTCTGGGCTGCTGCCGGATTTTAGGTTTGGAAAAACGGTTTGGAAAGGGTGCTAGGAATCACGGGAAAAAATGTAACCCTGTATGGCTGGTCTTGCTGAGAGTGTAGAGTGGTGGGCAAATGGAAAATGCATTTTGAGCTTGGACGATAGCCTCCCGTAATGGCCCAGAAAGAGGGGCCAGAGGCAGGAAGGTTACAAGGAAGTACCCGGGGACAGAGGAAGGAGGCCTGGACTCCAGACTGAGCCTTGGTACTAATTGGCTGAGTAACCCTGTCCAGATCTCGTCCTCTTTTTGAGCCTCAGTGTTCTCACCTTTAAAATGGATCAAGTTTGTGGGACGATCTCTTACCTTTCATTTCATAGTCACATGACAATTTCTCATCTTCAGCTGCTCGATTTGTACAACAAGCACCCAGGACAGGTGCTGTCAATCCCCATTTCCCCAGCAGGCTCGAAGGGGAAATGGCTGGTCAAACACGGTTTGGCGAAGGCTCTCCTTGGCTTCTAAGTTCCCCACCCACACGTCCACATACTAGGTCTAAAGTTCTAAAATGTTCCCTTGACTTTAGAATTCTAAGGACAGATGTCACATATTCTAGGAGGTGATATATGCCAACAGCAGCCCTAAGCAGAAACAGAACAATTTTGCCATTCAGAGGAGATTAGAGTTGTAAGAAGGGAGGGGGGAGGGGGAGGGACCAAGCCAAATCTTCACGGCTGAGCAGAATGCCCAGTGACTCCGAAGCCAGTATTCCCTTCTCTTGACCAAGGAACCAAACCACGACTTTCTCCTTGCTTGGTTTTGCCCACTCCATGTCACCAGGAGTGAGTGACAGAGAAACACAGCACATCAGCATTGCCTGCTGCGTCGTTCTTTGTAGATACTGACAGGACTGAATTTAGCACGGGGGAATGTGATTTCGTCAGAAAAAAAAAAAAGTCTAGATCTTCCTCAAAACTCAAAAAGGCCTATTTTTGAACTCTGAAAAAGAACATCAAGTTCTTTCCTCACTCTGCCTTGGCAGGGCTCACTCAGTCGGTAATTTGACTCAGGACACAGAGGGATAGGAGCACACATCCTTGGCTCCTCCCGCTGCCAAGTACTCAGGCCGGCGTGGGCAGATGGCCGGAAGGTGTTTCCTGCATCCTAGGAACAGGTGAGAGAAGCTGGCTGCGGTCCAGGACCTGGAAGCAGCTGAACCAAGCGCTCCTGAATCAGCCACACCCTCACCCTTGTAACATAGGAGGAGAAGAGACACTGAGGACATGAAAGTACAGCAGAAGGTGGGGGAGTGGGAGGCGGGTCTGACTAACACTGCCTTGGATTGTCACAAGAGCTGGGGGTGCTAACTGCCCTGGGGTGGCCTGGGGATTCTGAAGGGTCAGTTTCCCTACCCTCAGTTCCTTCTTGGCTCCAGCCCTGCCTCCAAAGGTCCCCAAAGGTGAGCCAAGGTCATACCCCTGATCATGCACTTGCTGGCAGCTGACTCCAGTGGCCTCTGAGCTACAACCCAAGGCCACATGCCAAGGAGTTAGCACAGTCAGGGGCCAGCACGTTGCTTATCACCTATGATGGTACTTTATGGGGGTGCTTATATGTCTCTGTCCTCATCGTCACATCCTGGGGCCCCCAGGTCAGGGACCAGATCTGATTCACCCTAGCAGTGTACACAGACCCGTGAGTGAATGCACAAATAAGAAGACAAAGGAGCAGGTGAGAGTTCACAGGTCTTGCTCAGTGTCCCTATACTACGGGCGTCCATGGACACGTTCCTATCATGGCCAGCTGTCAAGCCCGCCACATGTGCACCTGCAAAGCAACGGCTCAGAGGGGCTGCCTTGTCCCCAGCACAGAGCCTCTTGGCCACTGGGACGTGTCTCCCTGCCTAGTCCACCTCCACTCTTCCTCCTTTTGGCCCAGCCTCGGTCCTCACCCTCATCTTGCAGGCCCTCTCCCTCACTTGGCCCTTTCTTCCTATGACACTTGCTCCCCTGTCCTTTCACGTGGGTCTTGGTATTTGTTTTACCTTGGCTCCACATGGACAGGAACCAAGCTGCTTTCTTATGGTGAGTCCAACGCAATTGGAAGCTTAGTTAATGGAAATGCTCTGCCCGGGAGTTGAGTCGTGGGGAGAAGAGGTGACCCACAGACCCTGTGCCCAGTGTAGCCTTTTGCTTGTTCCCTAATCATCATCCACGTGGGGCTCCAGTGACTGCCCACCACTCCCCCAGAGCTCTGTCTCTTAAACCGACTCCTGGCAGAGCAGCTCTCCTTGGTCCTTGCAGGCGCCAGGCTCTGTCTTCTGATGCCTCGGGCCAGAATGCCTGGAGTCATCTCATCATGTCAGACTCTTGTCCTCTTCCTAGAGCTGGTCTCTCAGAAACACATGCCAGGGCTTCCCCTGGTGGTCCAGTGGGTAAGGAACACTGCCTTGCAGTGCAAGGGGCGCCAGTTCGATCCCTGCCCTGGGAAGATCCCACGTGTCGTGGAGCGGCTGAACCGATGTGTCCAATGACCAAACCAGAGCTCTGGAGCGCATGCGCCCAGAACTGGTGCTCTGCGACAACAGAGGCCATTGCGATGGGAGGCCCATACGGGCCAAAGAACAAAGACGGATGAAAATAGAGAAATGAAAGACCAACAGAAGTGGCCCACCTGCCCCCCTCCCTCCTCAACCCGCCCCTCCCCCCTCTCAAAAGAAACACATGCCAGACACAGGCCATCGTGTCCCTTGGCCTTATCTGGGGCCTAACTCCTCCATGCCCTCATCCTCCCACCACCACCACCCCTCTGTCCAAACCCTGCTTTCGTCCAGCCTCTCCCAGCACTCCCCAGGCCCAGGCGTCAATGTTTCAGTGTGACATCGGAGCCCTTCCTCAATACAATCATGCCCAAGCTGACTCTGAGACTCAGCCATCCCTCTCCCCACCCTGTGTGCACTCCCCTACCATGGTGGGCTTCATCCTCAGTGTACTGAGGGGTGATGCTGTGAGTAGACCCTAGAACCAAGCTGCTGGAGTTCAAACCCACGGTCAAGGATAACCTCACTCTGCTAACCTTCTCCATCTGCAGAATGGGGACGGCAATAAAGCTCACTTCATAGGATCGCTGTGGTTAATAAATGTGGCAAGGCATGGGAAGCAACTCTCACAGCAGCAAGAGCATAGTCGGTGGTCAACAAGTGTTCCACATTCTCTTGCACAGCCACCTTCTGAACAGCTGACACACAGGGACAGGCGTCCAAGGTTAGCCAGTGAACACGGGCGTCGCCTTGAGCACCTCTCTCCTTCGGGGATGTCAGAAGTGTATGGTAGTATGAACAGATACTAATAATTAGTCACGCCAACAAAAATAAAGAGGAGCAGCTTCAAGAAGTCAACCCGGAAACTTAGCCCAGTACTGCAGTTCTATTTTGGCACTGGGAGGGGCGGTTCTGACAGCGGAGTCATTTGATAATCCCTCTGAGCTGCCTAATGAGGCGAGTGACGTCATGAGGGTGATCCGAGGAGAAGGACCAGGATAAAAACAGTCCCCGGGGTGAGTCAGTGTGGCGATGCTGGACAACCGTGTCACCCACCCACTGCCCTGTTGCCTGGATTAACCGAAACTCAAGCGAACCCTGCATCAGGGAGACTATTTGGTCGTGATACCCTAGCCTGATGTGGGATCTAATGGAACTTGCGTGGGTTTTGATGAGTAGAGCAGTGGTGTATCCTGAGTCAAGTGCTGCCTTTCCATCCGGGTGACACCCTCACGGCCTTGTGCTTCATAATGAAAGAGAACACCTTTCTACCTTGGCCCTGGCACCCTGCAAGACACTGCCCTTTGTCCTTTCCCAAGTGTCCCACCTCCCCTGGACAGGCTGTCTGGGCCGATCTTCTACACATTGGCTCCACTCGATCCCTCCTCGGGTTCCCGCAACCTGGCTCTGGCTCCCCTTCCTCCTCTCCCCTAAGAACGTCATCAGGATGGGTGCACAACACGCGCAAGAGGCAGCAGGATGTGAGAAGCAGAAGACTGTAGGCAGCTGAGTCCCCTGGCAGTGGCGGCCTCACCGACCTCACCTCTGAGTCTCCCGGCAGGCCCTGAGCCCTCCTTCTGTCTCCCTAGCTCTCCACCAGGCTCTGCCTGTCTCAATTCCGTCTTGGCTTCCCAGCCTCGCTGTGGTTAACAGGTCTCCCTGGCGGCTACCTCCGTCCTATTTCCACTCTCCTCCCAAAGACTCTACCCCAGCCAGGGCCCTTGCCTCCAGGGCCCCGGATCCCATCCTGTTGCGCCCTCATCTCTGGAGCTCGACAATGCTAACGACACCCATCTCTCTATCCCCAGTGTGGAGCCCTTGCAGACCAGACTTTCCTACACAACTGCCCCCTCCCCACCGTGGGTGGCCATATGTCCCCTACATTTGCTCCTCCCTCACTCACGGCTGAATTTTGTCTCTCCAAAATTGTCGACTGTGTCCTGGTTTGTCCCTCCAAAATGTGGAAAAGGGTCATTTCTGGTACTTAAGAATTTGTAACTATTTTTGGAGCTAAGGTCTTTAAAGAAGTGATTAAGTTATAATGAGGCTCTTAGGGTGGTCGGATGCAATCTGCCTGGTGTCCTTACAAGGAGATGAGGACACACAAAGGAACACCAGGGGACACGTGCACAGAGGGACCCGGTGAGATACAGTCATCTGCAAGCATGGAGAGAGGGCTCGGAAGAAGCCAAGCCCATGGACACCTTGATCTTGGAGAGCTGACATCCAGAACCACTGAGAAAACACCATTCTGGTGTTTAAGTCACCAGCCTGTGGGATCTCATTAGGGCGGCCTGAGCAGACAAATGCACCCACCTTCACTAATGACACTGACTTAGTCTCCAGAGAACCTGACTCCTTCTCGACCTCACAGTTGATCCTGTCTTTCCTCTACCCTCCCCACTTGCTTCGAGCCTCTCCCTATTCCATCCACCCTGCTGTAATCATCTGGGTGAGGGTAAGTAGCCCCCCAGGATAGCAGAATAAAAAGGCGAGCACCTACGCCACTGGGCCAGGGAGCACAGAAGGATGGTGGGCACTCTGTGGCCAGAGCCTGACCCTGGTTGGGGAGGGACTTGGACGAGTGGGGCAGGGACCAGACAGTCATAAGGGGAGAGGAGAACGTGGTGAAGGGTTCTGGATACCAGGCCACCTTCTGGAGCTTGAGGGGTTGTTTGTGAAGAGCAGAAACACACATGAAGATGGAGGATGTTCTACGAATACAAGATATGGGGTGAGCGCCTCCTAGCCCAGCTCTCCAAGCTGTGCTCAGTAGTAAAATCAGATGCCTTGCTCTAGGCCTCTGTGAGCCTCCTGGACCTGAGATGCTGGCTGCCTTCTGTCTCCTCCCCTCTCTCCTCTCTTCCCAGGAGGCCCGGGCAGGGTTGGATACAATGGCTGGTAAAGGGCTTAGGCTGCCTCTCACATCCCCCTGGGATGGGCTCCAAGGTGGAAAGGGTTTGGGTGCTGTGATATCTATTTTACTCATTTCAGGTTTTTTTTTTTTTTTTTCCTTTTCCTCATCATGCCTCTTTTATTTATATTTATTTTCACCCATCTTTTTTATTCTTTGGCCTGTGTGGTTCTCCCATGGCAGTGGCCTCTCTCACTGCAGAGCACCAGCTCTGGGCACATGCACTCCAGAGTGCCGGCTTGTAATTGGACACACTGGTCCAGCCGCTCCGCGGCACGTGAGATCTTCCTGGGCCAGGGATCAAACTGCTGCCTCTTGCACTGCAAGGTGGACTCTTTACCCACTGGACCACCAGGAAAGCCCCTCATTTCATTTTTGATAATAGACGTCTACCTCCTCTAGTTCTTTTTAGAAACAGAGAGGGTACTTATGTTGAAATAAATCATCCAAGGCTCCCCGGAAAATGCAGGTCAAATGCTTTTGAGGCCACGGGAAAGCCTCAGGAGCGCCGCTTACCTGCAATGTCACAGAGTTCTGCATCGGAGGCGTTGGCCAAGGCCTCCTCCAGCTCCGGCTCCAGTGTCACACTTTCCAGCACAGGGTCCATCGGCTTCTGCTTGGGGACCCAGACCTTTCCTGAAAACACACGAGATGCCTGTTACAGGGAGGGTGGCTGCACCGGGCAGCCTCTGGCGACGACCCGAAGTGGACCCTCCAGAGTCCTGTGGATCCCTCGATGCTGAGACTCCCTTAAAGCTTCTCTCTCTGGGGACCCAGGGCCAAACCTGCTCAGAGAAAGGCGATCAGAGATCTCCAAAAAGCACCCCTTCTGTTTGAAAAGAAGAACTTTATAACTTGGTGAGAGGAGACGGTTCACTATTGAAAATGCTGGTCATTCATTTTAACAATCAATAAGTAGGAAAAAAAAAATAGAAGAACAATATAATAGAATGCCAGGGTCTGGAATACTCTAAACAAGGGCTCTGCTATGAGAGAAAAACTTAGAAACATTTCTAAAACAAATAACTAAAATACACTCAGATTAGTAAAAGAGGAAAAGGGAGAAAATATAATGTCTCTCGGGACATCGTATTTTTATTTTTATTCTTTTTTAAACTTTTATTTTACTTTTAACTTTTACAGAGCTTTGTTGTTTACAGATATGTATGTTCTCAGATTAGTCATATGTGTGTTGCCCCCCATCCCAGCCCTCCAGACCGTCATACAGTACCTGTGAAGGATCTGCTTTTCTCACAGAGCAATGACTATAACTATTTTCTTCACTTATGATAGTACAGGCCTTCGTGTTACTTCCTTTACACCTCTCACCCACTGTTCCTTCCCCACAATGTCTATATGTCCACTGTCCATGTCTGTTTTTCCATCACTTCACTGCATGTGCCATTATCACCATCCTACTAGATTCTATATATATGTGTTAGTATATTGTACTTGTCCTTCTCTTTCTGACTAACTTCACTTTTATGATAGGTTCTAGGTCCAGCCACCTCATTAGGGCTGATTCTTCTGCACTTCTTTTGACAGCTGTGTAGTATTCGGAAAATGCAGGTCAAATGCTTTTGAGGCCACGGGAAAGCCTCAGGAGCGCGCTTACCTGCAATGTCACAGAGTTCTGCATCGGAGGCGTTGGCCAAGGCCTCCAGCGCCGGCTCCAGTGTCACACTTTCCAGCACAGGGTCCATCGGCTTCTGCTTGGGGACCCAGACCTTTCCTGAAAACACACGAGATGCCTGTTACAGGGAGGGTGGCTGCACCGGGCAGCCTCTGGCGACGACCCGAAGTGGACCCTCCAGAGTCCTGTGGATCCCTCGATGCTGAGACTCCCTTAAAGCTTCTCTCTCTGGGGACCCAGGGCCAAACCTGCTCAGAGAAAGGCGATCAGAGATCTCCAAAAAGCACCCCTTCTGTTTGAAAAGAAGAACTTTATAACTTGGTGAGAGGAGACGGTTCACTATTGAAAATGCTGGTCATTCATTTTAACAATCAATAAGTAGGAAAAAAAAAATAGAAGAACAATATAATAGAATGCCAGGGTCTGGAATACTCTAAACAAGGGCTCTGCTATGAGAGAAAAACTTAGAAACATTTCTAAAACAAATAACTAAAATACACTCAGATTAGTAAAAGAGGAAAAGGGAGAAAATATAATGTCTCTCGGGACATCGTATTTTTATTTTTATTCTTTTTTAAACTTTTATTTTACTTTTAACTTTTACAGAGCTTTGTTGTTTACAGATATGTATGTTCTCAGATTAGTCATATGTGTGTTGCCCCCCATCCCAGCCCTCCAGACCGTCATACAGTACCTGTGAAGGATCTGCTTTTCTCACAGAGCAATGACTATAACTATTTTCTTCACTTATGATAGTACAGGCCTTCGTGTTACTTCCTTTACACCTCTCACCCACTGTTCCTTCCCCACAATGTCTATATGTCCACTGTCCATGTCTGTTTTTCCATCACTTCACTGCATGTGCCATTATCACCATCCTACTAGATTCTATATATATGTGTTAGTATATTGTACTTGTCCTTCTCTTTCTGACTAACTTCACTTTTTATGATAGGTTCTAGGTCCAGCCACCTCATTAGGGCTGATTCTTCTGCACTTCTTTTGACAGCTGTGTAGTATTCCATTGTATATATGTACCAGAGCTTTTGGATCCATTCGTTTGTTGATGGGCATCTAGGTTGCTTCCATGTTCTAGCTATTGTATAGACAGTTGCAATGAACATTGGGGTACAGGTGCTTCTTTCTGATTTAATTTCATCAGGGTATAAGCCTAAGAGTGGGATTGATGATGCTTCTATTTTTAGTTTTTTAAGAAATCTCCAGACTGTCTTCCATAGAGGCTGTTAGCAATTTACATTCTCACCAGCAATGCAGGAGTGTTCCCTTTTCTCCGCACCCTCTCCAGCATTTATTGTCTGTCGATTTGTGGATGATGGCCATTCTGACGAGTGTGAGGTGATATCTCATTGTAGTTGGGACATCATATTCTTAAGGTGCCAGACTCATAACTGAACAAGAGAGCCAAGAGGTACGCAGAGCACACCAAGATGGCCTGTTAAAGAAATTATGGGACACCCATACGATGGCGTTCCAGCAGTTACTATCATAGAAGACGCTGGAGCGTTCTACTCACTAGGCAAGGAGAAAGCCCATGGCCAAATGTTGCTTACAAAATAGCCCTTATTATTTAATTCCAATTATGAAAAATTGCATATATGCATCTTTATTCACGCAAAATATGTACTGAGTGCGTGCTATATCCTAGCTACCTTTCTTGGCCCTAGGGAGACAGCAGGGAACAGTCTCCAGTTTAGTGAATGAACACAGATAATAAGCAAATGTAAAGATATCAGATAGTACTAAGTATCACCAAGGGAAACAAAGCTGAGAAAAAGACTAGGAAGCCCCAGGCTGGGGTGTGGGTGAGGGGGGCTCTGGTCTTATGGGTAGGCTGGTCGGGGAAGATGACCTGTGAGCTGGGACCTGACAGAGTGGGGAAATGAGACCCTCAGATCAGCGAGAAGATGAGGATGCCTGCGTTCACAGTTCCTAACCAACTGTGTCCTAAAAGTTCTAGTCAGAGAAAATGGGCAAAAAATAAAGGGCATCCAGACTGGAAAGGAAAAAAGCAGAATTATCTCTGTTTTCAGATGACATAATCTTATGTGTAGAAAACCCTAAAGATTCCACACACACAAAAATAACAGGGTACAAGATTAAAATACAAAACTAAGTGGTGTTTCTATACACCAGAAATGAAAAACATCTTAAAGGGAAATTAGGGAAATAATTTAATCTACAATAGCATCCGAAAGGATAAAATACTTAGGAAATAAATGTAACCAAGGAGGTAAAGGGTTTGTACAATCTCTTTGCATTGGCAGGCAGATTCTTTTACTGAGCCATCCGGGAAGCCCACAAAACACTGCTGAAAGAAATTGAAGAAGACTTCAGTAAGCAGAAAGATATCCCTAGTTCATAGATTGGAAGGCAATATTACAACAGCAATACTCCCCAAAGCAACCTACAGATTCAAGGCCATCCTTATCAAAATTTCAATAGTCTTTTTTTCCCCCTTTTTTTACAGAAACAGAAAAGCCAATCCTTAAATTCATATGGAATTGTAAGGGACTCCAAACAGATGAAAGATCTTGATAAAGAACAAAGTTGGAGGATTCAGACTTCCTGATTTCAAAACTTACTCTAAGATTAAACAGTGTGGCACTAGCACAAGGAGAGACATAATACACCACGGGGCAGAATCGAGAGTCCAGAAGTAAACCTAGACATCTATGGCAAACTGAGTTTTGACCAGGGTGTGAAAGCCATTGAATGGGGAAAAATAGTTTCTTCAAGAAATGGTAAAGTAAAATAAAAGACAGAAAGATATCAGATAGTACTAAGTATCACCAAGGGAAACAAAGCTGAGAAAAAGACTAGGAAGCCCCAGGCTGGGGTGTGGGTGAGGGGGGCTCTGGTCTTATGGGTAGGCTGGTCGGGGAAGATGACCTGTGAGCTGGGACCTGACAGAGTGGGGAAATGAGACCCTCAGATCAGCGAGAAGATGAGGATGCCTGCGTTCACAGTTCCTAACCAACTGTGTCCTAAAAGTTCTAGTCAGAGAAAATGGGCAAAAAATAAAGGGCATCCAGACTGGAAAGGAAAAAAGCAGAATTATCTCTGTTTTCAGATGACATAATCTTATGTGTAGAAAACCCTAAAGATTCCACACACACAAAAATAACAGGGTACAAGATTAAAATACAAAACTAAGTGGTGTTTCTATACACCAGAAATGAAAAACATCTTAAAGGGAAATTAGGGAAATAATTTAATCTACAATAGCATCCGAAAGGATAAAATACTTAGGAAATAAATGTAACCAAGGAGGTAAAGGGTTTGTACAATCTCTTTGCATTGGCAGGCAGATTCTTTTACTGAGCCATCCGGGAAGCCCACAAAACACTGCTGAAAGAAATTGAAGAAGACTTCAGTAAGCAGAAAGATATCCCTAGTTCATAGATTGGAAGGCAATATTACAACAGCAATACTCCCCAAAGCAACCTACAGATTCAAGGCCATCCTTATCAAAATTTCAATAGTCTTTTTTTCCCCCTTTTTTTACAGAAACAGAAAAGCCAATCCTTAAATTCATATGGAATTGTAAGGGACTCCAAACAGATGAAAGATCTTGATAAAGAACAAAGTTGGAGGATTCAGACTTCCTGATTTCAAAACTTACTCTAAGATTAAACAGTGTGGCACTAGCACAAGGAGAGACATAATACACCACGGGGCAGAATCGAGAGTCCAGAAGTAAACCTAGACATCTATGGCAAACTGAGTTTTGACCAGGGTGTGAAAGCCATTGAATGGGGAAAAATAGTTTCTTCAAGAAATGGTAAAGTAAAATAAAAGACAGAAAGAAATGGTGCCAGAACAATTGGATACCGACAGGCAGAAAGACAAAGCTGGATCCCTATCTCACACCACACACAAAACGAACCAGAAACAGATCAATGACTTGAATAGAATAGCTAAAACTATAAAATTCTTAGACCACACAAGCATAAATCTTCACGAACTTAAATCTGGCAGAGTTCCTAGATATGACCAAAAAAAAAGAATAAGCAACTAGAGAAAAACTGATCAATTGAACTTAACATTTAAAATTTTGTGCACCAAAGGACATCCTCAAGAAAATAGAACAAGAGGGTTTCCCTGGTGGTCCAGTGGGTAAGCATACTGCCTTGTGGTATAAGAGGTGCCAGTTCGATCCCTGGTCTGGGAAGATCCCACATGCCGTGGAGCAGTTGAACCGATGTGTCCAACTACCAAGCCCAGAGTTCTGAAGTGCATGCGCCCAGAGCCGGTGCTCTGCAGCAACTGAGGCCACTGCGATGGGAGGCCCACATGGGCCAAAAGAACAAAGATGGAAATAAATGAAAGACCAATAAAAGGGGCCAAAAGAAAAAAAGTAAGTGGAAAGATAAACACACAGAAGACAAAAAAATATTCGCAAATCATATATTTTATAGGGTCTAGTATTCAGAATCTATAAAGAACTTTAATAGCTCAACAACCAAAAGAAAAACAACCGGTTGAAAAGTGAGCAAAGGGTTTATAGACATTTCTTCAAAGGGGATATACAATTGCCTCTCCATATCTGAGGGGGATTGGGTGCTCAAGTCACCTGTATAAAATGGCATAGACCCCCAGAAACAGAAAAGCCAATCCTTAAATTCATAGTTAAGGGACTCCAAACAGATGAAAGATCTTGATAAAGAACAAAGTTGGAGGATTCAGACTTCCTGATTTCAAAACTTACTCTAAGATTAAACAGTGTGGCACTAGCACAAGGAGAGACATAATACACCACGGGGCAGAATCGAGAGTCCAGAAGTAAACCTAGACATCTATGGCAAACTGAGTTTTGACCAGGGTGTGAAAGCCATTGAATGGGGAAAAATAGTTTCTTCAAGAAATGGTAAAGTAAAATAAAAGACAGAAAGAAATGGTGCCAGAACAATTGGATACCGACAGGCAGAAAGACAAAGCTGGATCCCTATCTCACACCACACACAAAACGAACCAGAAACAGATCAATGACTTGAATAGAATAGCTAAAACTATAAAATTCTTAGACCACACAAGCATAAATCTTCACGAACTTAAATCTGGCAGAGTTCCTAGATATGACCAAAAAAAAAGAATAAGCAACTAGAGAAAAACTGATCAATTGAACTTAACATTTAAAATTTTGTGCACCAAAGGACATCCTCAAGAAAATAGAACAAGAGGGTTTCCCTGGTGGTCCAGTGGGTAAGCATACTGCCTTGTGGTATAAGAGGTGCCAGTTCGATCCCTGGTCTGGGAAGATCCCACATGCCGTGGAGCAGTTGAACCGATGTGTCCAACTACCAAGCCCAGAGTTCTGAAGTGCATGCGCCCAGAGCCGGTGCTCTGCAGCAACTGAGGCCACTGCGATGGGAGGCCCACATGGGCCAAAAGAACAAAGATGGAAATAAATGAAAGACCAATAAAAGGGGCCAAAAGAAAAAAAGTAAGTGGAAAGATAAACACACAGAAGACAAAAAAATATTCGCAAATCATATATTTTATAGGGTCTAGTATTCAGAATCTATAAAGAACTTTAATAGCTCAACAACCAAAAGAAAAACAACCTATTTAAAAATGAGCAAAGGGTTTATAGACATTTCTTCAAAGGGGATATACAATTGCCTCTCCATATCTGAGGGGGATTGGGTGCTCAAGTCACCTGTATAAAATGGCATAGTATTTTCATATAACCTTCACACAGCCTCCTATATATTTTAAATCATCTCTAGATTACTTATGATCCCTAATGCAATGTAAATAGTTGCCAGTGTGAGGTATATTCAAATATTGCTTATTTACAATTTGTGGAATTTTAAAAATTATTTCTGATTCATAGTTGGTTGAGTCCATAAACACAGAACCTATAGGTATGGAGGGTCAGCTGTATAGATAGGCAACAGCACATGGCAAGATGCTCCACACATAGGTTATTAGGGGAAATGCAAATCAGAATCACAATGAGATAACACTTCACAGTCATGATGATGACTACCACAAAAACCAAAAGCCAAAACGGAAACTAACAAGTGTTGGCAAGGATGTGGAGAAATTGGAACCTTCATTCATTTCCAGTGGGAATGCAAAATGGTGCACCTTCTTTGGGAAACAGCTTGACAGTTCCTCAAAAGATTAAATGTAGAATTACTGTATGACTTAGCAATTCCACTCCTAGGTATACACTCCAAAGCACTGAAAACAATTACCCAAGCAAAAGCTTATACAGGAATGTCACAGCAGCACTAATCACAATAGCCAAAAACAACCAAAATGTTTATCAACCGAGGAATGGACAAATGGTGGAATATCATTCAGTAGCAAAAGGGAATGAATGAATCTTGAAAACAATATTCTAAGTGAAAGAAGCCAGGCACGTAGTCACATACTATATGACCTAACCTAGAGGAGATACCCAGAACAGGTAAATTCATAGAAACAGGTAGGTGATTGCCAGGGGTGGGGGACAGGGGGCAGGGGGAGTACCTGCTTATTGGGTACAGGGCTTTATTTTGGATGAAAATATTTTAGCTCTAGATTGAGATGGTAGTTGTATAATACTGAGTATATACTAAATGCCACTGGATGGTTCACTTTAAAATAGTTAATTTTAATGTTATATGAATTTAATTTTAAAAAACCAGCTCACTTTGGCTACTGATTGAGAATAACCTGAAATGAGGCCAGGATGGAAGCCAAGAGATAGATGGTTGATGGTCTGGAGGCTCCTACAAAAGTCTAGAGGAGAGACAATAATGACGTGGACCATGATGGAGAGGTTTGGGAAGTGCAAAGAGAAATGTCCACAAGGATATCCACTGAAATGGAATCAGGGGCCATCTCTCAGTGGAAGGAATTACTTTGTTTTATTAATTAAATTGCTTACAGCAAAAATCAATTACCTATACCAGCAGAATAGGCAACAAAATCATCCAGGAGAAAATGTGATCGTAATCTTCACTAGAGGTGGACCTGGAAAAGGGCAAAAATGGCAAAAAAAATTTTTTAAAAATTTTAAAAAACCGTGAAAATGGCTGATGCAGTGACTGGGATGAACAGTCGGTAAACATTTAAGACCTATGGTCTTAAACCATAGCAGGTGCCTCCAAAGAGGTGGTGACTAAGATATTACAAGACTCAGACTTCTTCCCTTTCTTCATCTTACTAGTTGGGATATGGGTGTGATGACTGGAGCTTCTGCAACCAAATGAACCATGAGGACAAGGATAAGGATGGCAGAATGAAAAACTGGAAAGGTTCTTGACTCCTAACAACAAGGACGATGTCTTAGCAGCTTGGAATGCCTAACCCTGCAGCTCTACTAAGTGAAAGAAAACTAAACTTCCATCCTAAGTCTCTCTTCGTTTACTTTGTTTCTCTAGCACATGCAGCCAAATCTGCACAGTGAAAATGCCCCATATGGAACTTTATTCTGATTCCCCTACTTGAATGACAGTGAAGGAAAATCGAAATTCTTCAGGACTTTGCAGTTTATGGCTCTCACCACATCCTGCCGGGTCTTCTATTGACTGATACTCTATTTCCTCTCAGCCTAGGCTCTCTCTAGGCCCAGTGTGGGCAAGTACTCAGCAGGGCTGGACTGAATGGCCTTTAATCGGCCTGTTACAACCAGACCATCTCCTTCCGCACACTCTCTGTTGAGACCTGCACGTATTCAATGTATATTGACTCCCTCTGTCATCATGCGAATACTTCATGAGGATGATGCTGCTGGTGGTGGTGATGTTGTTGACGATAAAGCTTTTAAGGCTTGTCATCAAAGGAAAATAGAGTACATTCGAGTTACCCGCCTTGGATCAGCTTGGTCTTTGAACCAAGGCACTCAGGCTTTGGGAATCTGAAGAGCTGTTCTCGGCTCAGGGCCAGGTCAGCATTCTGTGAAAGGGCAGCAGGACTGACTGGTATGCTGCCTAGATTCCTTCCCCATCTCCCGTCTCATCTCCCGCGCCTCCCCTGGGAGGAGGCTGGGCACACAAGGGAGCAGATGGCAGTAATGACCCAACAACTGTTCACCCAGGCCTGCTGCTGACTCTCTCATGGCCTTGCTTTTGCCATTCTTCAAATGCGTAGGTGGGCCAGTGAGGGTTAAGACACCATGAAATCCAGAGACTTCATCATCTTTGCCTGCTGCACAGAAACCACTCCTCGTGGCACAAGTCCCTTGCTTGAAGCCAGTTTGCACCTACATTCTCAGCCAGGCACACCCACGCTTTACGGTCCAGGGCCCCTTCCCCTGCCTCGTGCTCCAGGATGCCTCAGACCACACAATTCTTCCAAAGCTCTGTGATCCAGAGGTCTCCTGGGCGTCTCTGATCTTTTGAGGTTTGGGTAAAATCTGGACTGAGCTCCAACTGCAGGGACTGGGATGGCTCGATGTCTTCCCATGCAATGTCCACTCCTGCTGGCTCTCTCATTTGATTATTTACTAGGCAGTTACTCTGCATCTTGCCTGGTGCTAACGTGACGGGGAGGGCATGCTCAGTTGACATGGGGATAAAAGCCACAGACAGGGACCCTTGGTTTATCGCGCTGACATCCTTGGGGACAATGACAATGGAAGAGCCAGAAAATCCATACTCAATCCCCCAAATAATGAATTAGAATGAATGCTTTCATTCAATAAATATTCACGAGGTGCCGACAGTGTGCTAGGGTTTACTAGGCACAGGGATATAACAATGAACCAGACAGATGTGGTGCTGGGACCCATGGAGCTTATATTCTAAGGAAAAAAGTCAACAAGGTCCATTATGCATGTATTTAATTTGAACCCATTCATTCATTCAGCACCTGTCTCCTGAGCCCTGCTGGGTGCCTCAGGAGCTGTGTGAGCAAAAAAAAAAAAAATCTGTCTCATGACACTTACATCACAATAAAACAAGAATTGCTCTGAAGAACACACACAGGCTCCTGAGATGGAGACTCCCAGGGGGAGTTGAAGGGATGGAAAGCGCTAAACAGAGTAGACAGGAAAGGCTTTCCTGAAAGAGGAGACAGTACCGCGGAGACCAGGAGGGTAATAATAGCTGATACGGACATAGCATTCACTATGGGCCAGGTGCTGGGCTAAGTGTGTTATATATATATCCTAACTGAATCTTTAGAACACCCTCAGGAGGCTGGTAATAGTACTCTTTTCATCACCTCCAGTTTACAGATGAGGAAATAGAGGCAAAGCAGGTTTAAAAATGTACTTGAGGAATTATTTGGTAGTCCAGTGGTTAAGACTCTGTGCTTCCACTGCAGGGGGTATGAGTTCAATTCCGTCGGCAGATCCACAGAAACCACCCCGTGGCACAAGTCCCTTGCTTGAAGCCAGTTTGCACCTACATTCTCAGCCAGGCACACCCACGCTTACGGTCCAGGGCCCCTTCCCCTGCCTCGTGCTCCAGGATGCCTCAGACCACACAATTCTTCCAAAGCTCTGTGATCCAGAGGTCTCCTGGGCGTCTCTGATCTTTTGAGGTTTGGGTAAAATCTGGACTGAGCTCCAACTGCAGGGACTGGGATGGCTCGATGTCTTCCCATGCAATGTCCACTCCTGCTGGCTCTCTCATTTGATTATTTACTAGGCAGTTACTCTGCATCTTGCCTGGTGCTAACGTGACGGGGAGGGCATGCTCAGTTGACATGGGGATAAAAGCCACAGACAGGGACCCTTGGTTTATCGCTGACATCCTTGGGGACAATGACAATGGAAGAGCCAGAAAATCCATACTCAATCCCCCAAATAATGAATTAGAATGAATGCTTTCATTCAATAAATATTCACGAGGTGCCGACAGTGTGCTAGGGTTTACTAGGCACAGGGATATAACAATGAACCAGACAGATGTGGTGCTGGGACCCATGGAGCTTATATTCTAAGGAAAAAAGTCAACAAGGTCCATTATGCATGTATTTAATTTGAACCCATTCATTCATTCAGCACCTGTCTCCTGAGCCCTGCTGGGTGCCTCAGGAGCTGTGTGAGCAAAAAAAAAAAAAATCTGTCTCATGACACTTACATCACAATAAAACAAGAATTGCTCTGAAGAACACACACAGGCTCCTGAGATGGAGACTCCCAGGGGGAGTTGAAGGGATGGAAAGCGCTAAACAGAGTAGACAGGAAAGGCTTTCCTGAAAGAGGAGACAGTACCGCGGAGACCAGGAGGGTAATAATAGCTGATACGGACATAGCATTCACTATGGGCCAGGTGCTGGGCTAAGTGTGTTATATATATATCCTAACTGAATCTTTAGAACACCCTCAGGAGGCTGGTAATAGTACTCTTTTCATCACCTCCAGTTTACAGATGAGGAAATAGAGGCAAAGCAGGTTTAAAAATGTACTTGAGGAATTATTTGGTAGTCCAGTGGTTAAGACTCTGTGCTTCCACTGCAGGGGGTATGAGTTCAATTCCTGGTCAGGGACTAAGATCCAGCAAGCCGTGCAGTGCAGGCAACAAGCAAACAAAGGTACTCAAGTTCACACAGCTGTAAGGGGTAGTACCAGAGTAGACCCAGCTCTGGGCTGTGCTTCTAACCATCACACCCCTTACAGAAGAGGGGAGCCAGACAGAGGACCCGCATGCTGGGCAGAGGGCATCGGTGCAGAGTTCCTGACGTGGAAAAGAACTTGGCGTGTTTGGGGAACAGAGAGAGGTCAGTGGGGCAGCAGGGCAGTGAGCAAGGATGAGTATGGTACCAGAGGGCAGGAGGAATGTTTGGCGGGTAGGGAAAAAGGGTTGGGTAGTCAGGGCACCTCTCTGTTCCCCGAGCCTTCTCGAGGGCATGCCTTAGACTGGGGTGGGCAGACCTGGAGCGACAGAGGAAGAAAGGGGAGCTGCAGCGGCCAGAGAGAGGGGCTGTGGGCAAAGAGCAGGCACGGTCAGCGTAGGGAGAGGCTAGGTCTCGTTTCTGGTTGGAGGACGCAGGCCTTGTCTGTGGGCCTCATGTCCTGGTATCATCCTGGTAACATTGCAATAGTTCCTTCTTTCCCTTTCTAGAGTATCAGGTTTGTATGAAGAACACTCGAGACACCCGAGATAAAGGGAACTTAGGGTGAAGTGCTGTGGGTCTCGTTTACCCCAAAACTTCACTATGTCTATCCCAGCCACGAGTGTTTTGAGTCGGGCTTGTGACTCTGGGCCAGGCAGGGATGAAGGCAAGAAGGCCCCAACACATCTGGCTCCACACGGGGCCTGGCACACAGCTGGCACTCGGGGACACATCAGGGGGTGACGTACTCAAAAGCGCAACATCGTCCAGTACCTCGCTTCTCCCCTGTGTAGGGGACCAGATCTTCTCGGTCCTTAAACTCCTTTGCTTGCTTTTCCAAGTGATCCAAGAGCTCTTCCCTTCTAAAGGGGCCCGTGGGCGCCTTGGTGGTCTGATCCTTCTGCCTCAGGCCCGCGGGCAGCAGTGCATTCTACAGTGGCGGTGGCGGGGCAGGTGCACAGAGGTTGAGAGAGAGAGAAAGAGAAAGAGAGAAAGAGAGCAGTCAGCTGCTGAAGACTCACATTTTCTCCAGAAACTCTTCACTGAACCAGAGAGCGCAGTCTAAATTGTTCATTCGTGAGTAATGAAACTAACACCCTGGGAGGGGCGGAGGCTCGGTAAGCTAACTGGCAGACGGGGCTAAGCTAGTCTAGGACTCGGGTCTCTTAACCATACCTGTTCCCAGCCTCATTTTTAAAGGCGAGGGGGTGAGGGTCAGCCAAGCGGGAGCTGGACACAGCAGGGAGTTGCCAGAGCATCTGCTGAGAGGGATGCGTGAGGGTATTTCCAGCCATTGTGTGGAAAATGATAGTGGAGAGAAGCGGCCTCGAGGGGCTTGGTTAGGGCCTTGGATGCAGAATCAGGCAGGAAAAGGCAGGGCCTGATGAACAAGCAGAGAAAGCTGGGCAGGACAGCAGCAGGGCCAGACGTGCTGTTAGGCTGCAGCCCTGGTCGGCCCTACCAGCTGCTCCGCTCCTGACCCCGGCCAGGTCAAAGAGCAGGCACGGTCGGGGTGGTCTCGTTTCTGGTTGGAGGACGCAGGCCTTGTCTGTGGGCCTCATGTCCTGGTATCATCCTGGTAACATTGCAATAGTTCCTTCTTTCCCTTTCTAGAGTATCAGGTTTGTATGAAGAACACTCGAGACACCCGAGATAAAGGGAACTTAGGGTGAAGTGCTGTGGGTCTCGTTTACCCCAAAACTTCACTATGTCTATCCCAGCCACGAGTGTTTTGAGTCGGGCTTGTGACTCTGGGCCAGGCAGGGATGAAGGCAAGAAGGCCCCAACACATCTGGCTCCACACGGGGCCTGGCACACAGCTGGCACTCGGGGACACATCAGGGGGTGACGTACTCAAAAGCGCAACATCGTCCAGTACCTCGCTTCTCCCCTGTGTAGGGGACCAGATCTTCTCGGTCCTTAAACTCCTTTGCTTGCTTTTCCAAGTGATCCAAGAGCTCTTCCCTTCTAAAGGGGCCCGTGGGCGCCTTGGTGGTCTGATCCTTCTGCCTCAGGCCCGCGGGCAGCAGTGCATTCTACAGTGGCGGTGGCGGGGCAGGTGCACAGAGGTTGAGAGAGAGAGAAAGAGAAAGAGAGAAAGAGAGCAGTCAGCTGCTGAAGACTCACATTTTCTCCAGAAACTCTTCACTGAACCAGAGAGCGCAGTCTAAATTGTTCATTCGTGAGTAATGAAACTAACACCCTGGGAGGGGCGGAGGCTCGGTAAGCTAACTGGCAGACGGGGCTAAGCTAGTCTAGGACTCGGGTCTCTTAACCATACCTGTTCCCAGCCTCATTTTTAAAGGCGAGGGGGTGAGGGTCAGCCAAGCGGGAGCTGGACACAGCAGGGAGTTGCCAGAGCATCTGCTGAGAGGGATGCGTGAGGGTATTTCCAGCCATTGTGTGGAAAATGATAGTGGAGAGAAGCGGCCTCGAGGGGCTTGGTTAGGGCCTTGGATGCAGAATCAGGCAGGAAAAGGCAGGGCCTGATGAACAAGCAGAGAAAGCTGGGCAGGACAGCAGCAGGGCCAGACGTGCTGTTAGGCTGCAGCCCTGGTCGGCCCTACCAGCTGCTCCGTACCCTCCTGACCCTCTTGCTCGTGCACGTTGGCTGTTAAATATTTTGAATGTTGCCCTTGGAGATGGGTCTCTCCAGAAGGATATCCTCAACCAATCCCTGTGTTTTCTTCTTCAAACATGGGCAGGCTTTGAGGTATGGGCACACTACAAAAGCAGACTCCTAATCAGGGTGGATTTGAGTCACACGGGCTCCACTCTAAGTCAGAATCGCAGAGATTCAAAGAAGTTCAGGGTTGCAAAGGGATGCTCAGAAGTCACCCCGTGCACACACGCTCCCGTCAGGAGGAAACTGAGGCCAAGGGCAAAGAAGGACTTGTTTAAATCTAGAACCCAAACCAGGCTCCTTCTTCAGACATGCTGGCGGGGAGAGGGCAGGCTTCTGGTCAGATCGTTGCTCTTCCCAACCCCTTTCCTTCTCAGGAGGTCCCAGGAAGGAGGACACAGGCAGAATCTCACCTCACTTCTTGCTCCACCCCCAAACTGGGCAAATCGAAGTGCTGTTCCACTGCCCATCTCTGTACTATTCAATCGCAGCATGCATCTCTAAGACACTCACTCACACTCTGAATCCTTTCCTAAAGTCCCCCCACTCTCACCCCGAGAGGGGACCGCTGTCAGGTACATGAGCTCTGGGCCGGGCACACTGAGGGATAAAGCTTGGGAGGGAACCACTACTGTTTGACTGCAGTGCAATTTTATTTTTTTTTTACAAGACAGCTTATCACTGTGCAGTTTCCATAAGAGTGGTGGGTGCAAGACCAGGGAGATGGGATATGAAAGCCGAGGTGAGCAGGGCCTGGCACAGACATCCGTACACACGTCCTGTCCAACACTGGCCTCCCTGGTAGCTCAGCTGGTAAAGAATCTGCTGCAATGCAGGAGACTCTGGTTCGATTCCTGGGTTGAGACTTCCTGCAGCTACTTGTGTGTGTCCACTCTGTACTGTGGACTCACACTGTGGATGACTTGTGTAAGTCCATCTCTGTTATAGCTCAGCTGCGTGAAGGGACAGCCCACCTGTCCCACAAGCATCCATCTGTGATTACCCGTGATGAGTAATGAAATTCTTGATGACAAACTGGCACCTCATGATTAACCCTGCACCAGGCTTAAGCCCTGACTTGGAGGAATGATGTCTACAGCAATGGGATCTTGAGCAAGTCACCTAACCTCATGGTCCTTCCATTTGTACAGGGGTAAAATGTGAATGATGATGGTCGCTCTCTCAGAAATGTTGAGAACATTCAGATAATGCAGTAGAGTGCTTAGCACAGAGCCTGACACTGTGAGCACATGCATGACTGAAGATTATTGCTGCTGCTCTATAATCAGATGAAATACATTTTGTCAAGAGGTTGGTTACCCAAATGTGTACGCTGGACAAAGTGAAAGTCACTCCGTCATATGTGACTCCTTGCGACCCCATGGACTGTAGCGTGCCAGGTTCTTCTCTTCATGAGATTCTCCAGGCAAAAATACTGGAGTGGGTAGCTGTTCCCTTTTCCAGGGGATCTTCCCAATCCAGGGATTGAATCCAGGTCTCCCACATCTCAGGTGGATTCTTTGTCATCTGAGTCACCAGGGAAACCCAAGAATACTGCAGTGGGTAGCCAATTCCTTCTCCAGGGGATCTGCCCAACTCAGGAATTGAACCCAGGTCTCCTGCATTGCAGGAGGATTCTTTACCAGCTGAGCTACCAGGGAAGCCAATGTTGAACAGGGGATGTGTTCTCTAAATATACCTGAAAATTAAAAAAAATGAACACATACAAATATAAAATGAATTAAGTATGTGGTTCCAAATGACCCCCACAAGGGAAGACCTGACAGATGTTTAAAGTCATTGTGAAGGATTTTGACGGCAGTGAGGTGCTGGGCTCATTCAAGCATCTGAAAGGCAGTACTGTGATAGGAGAAACCCACGAGGTTGTAACTAAGGGGAAAATGATTTGCAAACTCACATCTCCTTTTGCATATATGTGATAGAGGCCACTGATTTAAAGTAGTTTTTCTGGTTTTTCCTTTTTTGTAATTCCAGGAGATAAAGGATGTTCACTAAATTTTCAGTCATCGTTTCATGGAGTATGTAAGTCAACTCATTATGCTCCACACCTTAACCTTCTACAGTGTTATACGTCAACTGTATCTCAGTAAAACCGGGAAGAGAAAGGCAGGGTTTTGTAACCTTGGCACCAAAGACACTGAGGGTTGGATGATTCTTGTCACACGGGCTGTTCTATGCATTCTTGGCTGCCGAGCAGCATCTGTCCTGATCTAATAGATGCCACTGGCTACTAGCGCCCCCCACAATATCTCCAAACAGCCCCAGATGTCCCCTGGTGAGAGCGGCAAACACACCCCTGATTAAGGGCCACTGTGTCACAGCTAAAGTCTGTATCATTATATGAGGGGCGCAAAGATGTTTTTAATGTATTTTAACAATATTACTTATGTGGCATGTTAGAATATAGTTTCCTTTATCTTTATTGAAAGCATGTTGGTTTTAAGCAAAACAAAAACATGAAAGACCTTTTATAACAATTCTCTGCTTATTGGGTTTTTAAAATAAATATCAGCCTTGTTAGGAGTTTATTTTCATTCCATTTAGTGAAATATAACATAACTTTCCGTTAAAACCACAGCCAGTTGCATATTTTTAAACTCTTGATTATTTACCATTTAACTTGTTTTCAAAAATAGCCTACGATGAAAAAAAACAGCGTATGAACTCACATGATATACAAAAATTAAAATAAATCAAAGACCTCAATGTAAGAACTAAAACTATTAAACTTCTGGAAGAAAACACAGACATAAATCTCTGTGACCTGGATTAAGTCACAGTTTCTTAGATATGGCTCTAAAACAATAAGCAACAGAAGAAAAAATAAATTTGACTTCATCAAAACTGAAAATGTTTGTGCTTCAAAGGAAAACTATGAAGTAAAAAGACAACCCACAGTTTGGGAGGAAGTTATTGCAAATCATGTATCTGAGAACAATCTAGTATGCAGGCTATATAAAGATCCCTTCACTCCAAATATAAGACAAATAACAGAATTTAAAAGTAGACAACGGAGCTGAATAGACATTTCTCCAAAGAAGACATAGAAAATAAGCCCATGAAAAACTGCTCAGTGTCATTAACCTTTAACATCATTAACCATTAACATCATTAACCAAGGAAACACAAATCAAACCCAGAAAGAGATACTGCATGTCATACTCATTAGGATGGCTATTAAAAAAAAAAAAAAGGACAGGCTAAAAGCAAGTGCTAGAAAAAAAAAAAAAAAAAGCATTGCTAAGAATGTGAAGACACTGTAACACCCAGATGCTGTGGATGGGAATGGAGAATGTACAGCCCCTTTGGAAAACAGTCTGGCAGTTTCTCAAAAGATAAAAAATATTGTTATTGGGACTTCCCTGTGGTCCAGTGCCTAAGACTCTGCACTCCCAAAGCAGGGATCCCAGGTTCTCCCTGCTCAGGGAACTAGATCCCATATGCCATAACTAAAGATCCCACATGCTGCAACAAAAACCCAACACAGACAGAGAAATAAATAATTTTTAAAAGTAGAGATATCTTATGAGATAGCAATTCCACCCCTCGGCATATTACCCAAGAGAAATAAAAGAGTACGTTTACATAAAAGCTTATACATGAACATTCACAGTAACCTTAGTTATAAAAGACTCAAAGTAGAAATAACTCAAATCTCTATCAGCGATGAGTGGATAAATAAAACATGGTAGGGCTTCCCTGGTGGTCCAGTGGGTAAGGACACTGCCTTGCAGTGCAAGGGGCGCCGGTTCAATCCCTGGCCTGGGAAGATCCCACGTGCCACAGAGTGGCTGGACCAATGTGTCCAATTATTGAGCTGGAGCTCTGGAGCGCATGTGCCCAAAGCCGGTTCTCTGCAACACCAGTGGCCACTGCGATGGGAGGCCCACACGGGCCAAAGAACAAAGATAGATAAAATCAGATAAATGAAAGACCAACAGAAGTGGACTGCCCACCCCCCTACCTCCCCAACCCGTGCCCCACCCCAAGAAAATAAATTAATTAATTAAAAAATAAAAATAAAAAAATAA
Organism: Tragulus kanchil; assembly: GCA_022376925.1. Lineage (NCBI taxonomy): Eukaryota > Metazoa > Chordata > Mammalia > Artiodactyla > Tragulidae > Tragulus > Tragulus kanchil. The sequence continues at coordinate 45,390,594 of JAIOJX010000023.1, forward strand.
AACATGGTACATCCCTACAACAGGGAGCCATTTTGCAATAAAAACTGGTGCATGCTCCATCACATGAAACATCATGCTAAGTGAAAGAAGCCAGTCGTAACAGAGGACTACACAGTGTCCATTGCATTTATCTGCAATGTCCACAACAGTTGAATCCAGACAGACACAAAGTGGATTCATATCTACCTAGAGCAGAGGAGGCTGGTGAGAAATGTCAAGTGACAGCTAACGGGAACAGGTTTCTTTTTGAAGTGACAAAAATATTCTAAACCTGACTATGGTGAGTGCTGAATAATTCTGTGAATAGACTAAGAAACATTGAGTAATATACTTTAAATGGGTGAATCTTATGGGGTGTGAGCTATATCTCAAAAACAGATGTTTCTTAAAATGGCCAGTGCAATACATGAAGTGCCCATAGAATGCTAAGAACACAGGCTCTTCGTGTGCTGGTGGCCAAAAGTGATGGTGAGATTGGGCCGGCTAGAACTGGCCAGGTTTAATATGTGTTATACAGAGTGAGGAGCCATATTATGCAGACTAGTCATGGAGGAGTTACATGTTCGAGAATGTTGCCTTAGATCTCTCAGGACGATTCGAACCTAAAACTCACTCGCAGACCCAGGTTATCCAATTGATAAAGAGTTCCCACAGCCACGGTACCATCAGCTTTGACCAGGAGAATATTTGCTGCATGTGTGGGTGTAGAAATGTATCTTCCCTGCCTTAAATTTCTTATTCATTTAACAAACACCCACGGAGGAGTATTACATGTCCAGGTAGTGTGCTAAAACAGGGCCAGGATTCCACCAAGGGCTCTGTGATCTGGAGTAACTGAGAAGAGTGAATGGAAACGGGGAAAGCAGCATAAAAGCAAAGAAAAGTCTCAGGTGCAGCATGTGGGGAAAATAAGGTGTTATTTTAGCCTTTAAGGTTAAGCCAGATCCTAAAGTAGGGTTCACCTTACTGAATAGCAAAGAATAGTCGATAACTAGCCCCTACATTGGGGAAGATCCCCTGGAGGAGGGCATGGCAGCCCACTCCAGTACTCCTGCCTGGAGAATCCCATGGACAGAGGGCCCCGGAGGGCTACGGTCCATAGGGTCACACAGAGTTGGACACGATTGAAGTGACTTAGCACAGCCTCTATATTCCTGTATGTGACCCTGGTGCCTGCAGGTAAGTGGAACTAGCTAGCCTTTAAGGTACTTGTGTCTCATTTTCCTAATCTTAAGGTCTGCACAGGGTAAATTTGCTGGGCATGTGCTTTCTTTACATGCTAAGTGAAAGAAGCCAGTCGTAACAGAGGACTACACAGTGTCCATTGCATTTATCTGCAATGTCCACAACAGTTGAATCCAGACAGACACAAAGTGGATTCATATCTACCTAGAGCAGAGGAGGCTGGTGAGAAATGTCAAGTGACAGCTAACGGAACAGGTTTCTTTTTGAAGTGACAAAAATATTCTAAACCTGACTATGGTGAGTGCTGAATAATTCTGTGAATAGACTAAGAAACATTGAGTAATATACTTTAAATGGGTGAATCTTATGGGTGTGAGCTATATCTCAAAACAGATGTTTCTTAAAATGGCCAGTGCAATACATGAAGTGCCCATAGAATGCTAAGAACACAGGCTCTTCGTGTGCTGGTGGCCAAAAGTGATGGTGAGATTGGGCCGGCTAGAACTGGCCAGGTTTAATATGTGTTATACAGAGTGAGGAGCCATATTATGCAGACTAGTCATGGAGGAGTTACATGTTCGAGAATGTTGCCTTAGATCTCTCAGGACGATTCGAACCTAAAACTCACTCGCAGACCCAGGTTATCCAATTGATAAAGAGTTCCCACAGCCACGGTACCATCAGCTTTGACCAGGAGAATATTTGCTGCATGTGTGGGTGTAGAAATGTATCTTCCCTGCCTTAAATTTCTTATTCATTTAACAAACACCCACGGAGGGGAGTATTACATGTCCAGGTAGTGTGCTAAAACAGGGCCAGGATTCCACCAAGGGCTCTGTGATCTGGAGTAACTGAGAAGAGTGAATGGAAACGGGGAAAGCAGCATAAAAGCAAAGAAAAGTCTCAGGTGCAGCATGTGGGGAAAATAAGGTGTTATTTTAGCCTTTAAGGTTAAGCCAGATCCTAAAGTAGGGTTCACCTTACTGAATAGCAAAGAATAGTCGATAACTAGCCCCTACATTGGGGAAGATCCCCTGGAAGAGGGCATAGCACCCCACTCCAGTACACTTGCCTGGAGAATCCAATGGACAGAGGAGCCTGGTGATCTGCAGTCCATAGGGTCTCACAGAGTTGGACACGATTGAAGTGACTTAGCACAGCCTCTATATTCCTGTATGTGACCCTGGTGCCTGCAGGTAAGTGGAACTAGCTAGCCTTTAAGGTACTTGTGTCTCATTTTCCTAATCTTAAGGTCTGCACAGGGTAAATTTGCTGGGCATGTGCTTTCTTTACAGTTAGTTCAAAGGGAAGAAGAAGTCTGCTTCTCCAGGACAGAAGTCACTTCCGGATGAGGGGAATCCATGTCGGCATGCGCACATCACACGTACACACATCTTCACTCCAAGACCAGTGGGTTAGGGTGAGATTTGCTTTGGGAGAGAGTTTTGGTGTATATGACTCTGCACATGCCTTCAGGTCCTTACTTATAATTAGGAACTTGCTTGTGTGAGGAGGACAGTGACGAATGCCTGGGCCATCTCCTTATTGTCTGCTAAGAGAAAAGTTAGGGGTTTTCCAGGTGGCTCTGATAGCAAAGAAACCCCCTGCAATGCAGGAGAGGTGGGTTTGACCCTTGGGTTGGGAAGATCTCCTGGAGAAGGGAACAGCTACCCACTCCTGTAGAACTGCCTAGAAAATTCCATGGACAGAGGAGCCTGGCGGGCTACAGTCTATGGGGTCTTAAGGAGTTGGATGTGACGGAGCCACTAACACTTTCACTTTCAACAGGAAAGTTAGTTTTTTGATTTTTTTTTTTTTGTTGTTGTTCATTTTGGCCATGTCGCTCCACACGTGTGATCCTAGTTCCCTAACCAGGGATCAAACTTGCATCCCCTGAAATGAAATCAGAGATTCTTAAGCACTGGACTGTCAGGCAAGTCCCTAGTGCTGATTTTGAGGAGACAGAATTTCCTGACATTCTCTAATCTTGGCCAAAATATAAAATTATAGCCGTTCCACACTTGGGAGTGAGGAGGATGGTGGCATACTGGAGGTTTAAATGCCTCCACACTACCCAGCTCCAGCTAAGAATTGCCGTGGGTGGTGTTATTAGATCTGCTCATCTTTATGCGAATGCTCTTGATTTTTAAATACTGACATATGATCCAAATATTTTAAAGAAACAATGTACAGACCAACTAAAACATAGCGGCAGGCCAGTCTCAGCCCATGGGCTACCAGTTTGCCACTTCGGATCTGAGGTTCCTATTAGACTAAAATTCCAGAGAGGGGAAGTCAAGATGCTCGTTCCTCTGTCCCTCAAATGTTTCCTGAATGTCTTGTTCATTTCAGGCTCTGGGCTAGAGGAAGAGGGATATATATGGGGATGATCATAGGGGGAAAAGCCAGGTAATCTCCTTCTATAGTTCCCTACTCGTGTTCTTGTGTGTGTGTGTGTGTGTGTTAATGATGACTTCCTTTTAAAGGTTGTAAAATTAAAACTTGGATGTGCAAGCTGACAGGTTAACATCTTTGTTTTTCTCTCCCAAGCCCTGGAGCCCAGTGGCCCAAAGGATGATGGAAACTTGGACAAATCCTCAACTCTGCTGTTAGGAGCTCTAACCCCCTGTGAACAGGTGCACTAAAAGCCAAAGATTAAGTATTGGAACAATTATCACTGCTCTAGATAGCTGGGACTTCGTGAGGAGCCATCTCAGCTAGAACAACTGTGGGTGGGTCAGGAAAGCGTATGTGCACCATGCACGCATGTGTAGGCAGCACCTATGTGGGTGCACACATGCTCACACACACACACACACACACACGCAAAAGGAAAACAGACTGGTAGCTCAGAGCTGCAAAGCCCGTAGAGAGCTCCTGGGCCAACTCTCTCCTTTTCAGTTGGGGAAATTGAGGCATGGGAAACTGAAGTCACTTGGCCAAAGTCACTCAGCTCATCAGTCACACAACCAGGAAGCCTGAGCTGGGATACAGGTGACAGTGCACACAACGAGCACTGCAAGGGCCAGTACGGCCGTCTTCAGACGGGCGGTTCAGCAAACACACAATGCGCTTTAACCTGATCCTTCACAGTGCGCCTCTCGGGTGTTCGTGACGCCAGGCAGGGCCGAACCTGCCCTTCCCGGTGTTCTCCTAAATCCTCCTTTTCTGCCTTATGGACAAGGAAGCTGTTCCACGTTCCCTGCGGTGGGGGACACGGGGCATCCTGAGATAATGAATGACTGGTGGCCCTCCACAGGGGCTCACAGACGGGGGACACAGTCGCGTGTGAGTAGCTTACTCCACCCAGGGCTTCCTGCAGAAGGTGCTTCCTGAGCTGAGTCCCAGAACACCAGGCAGGAAATGGCCAGGTGAAGAGGAGAGAGGAGAGGGAGGTCACAAGGGGACAGAAAGCACAGCACAGACAGATGCCTGGCAGGACGAGGCGGCCTGCCTCACTAGGGGAAGAAGCCTGAGGCTACGTCTCCGTCTCATAAGCATCATCCTGGTTCAAGCCACGGTGTTTATTGCTGGGATCATCAGCGTAGCCTCGGGCTGGCTCCTTTCCCCTTCTATCAGCCAGCCAGACCGCATGGACCAGGTCACTCCCCAACACACTCACAGATGCTCAGCACCTCCGCGAGCCCACAGAATCATTACCAAATTCACCCCTCAGGCATCGAGAGCTTTCTTGTGATTTGACCTCAACCTCCTTTAGCCTTCCCATCTTCTCATCTTTAAGCATGCCATGTTCCAGCCACCCCAGGCTGCTCCGCATTCCACGGCCTCGGCCCACACTCTCGCCCTGCCAGGGCACTGCTCCGGCTGTGCCCTCTGCCTGGAATTCCATCCTTCAAAGCCCGTCCCTTGGGCACCCTGTCCAGCCTTTGCAGCACGCCCCACCCCCCTTTGGTGACTCTTCCCAAACACCCGGAGGCATCTGGCCAGTTCTTATATAATGCTCCTCCCAAGTTGTCATAGAGCACACTTATGCCATATCCCTGTCCACAGGGAGACTGAATGCCCCTCAAAGGCCAGCTGGGATGTATCCTAGTCTTCTCTGAATGCCCAGCTGTAAGCAGTGGGTGCTGATGTGTCCTGAATGATCCAGAATCACACAGTCCGATGCTCCATCAGGGAAAAGATGGTATGTCTTGGACGCCCTTCAGGTCATAATCACACCTGCTGCCCTGAGCTGTTTGCAGGTCCACCCAACTGCTGCCCCAGGCAGATCTGGGGAAGCGGAAGCATTATGAAGGGTGCTAGAGTGGGGGTACCCACCCTGGGGTCAGAGTTTACTGATGCAGATCTTGGGAAACGCCAAGCTAGAGAGGAAGACCTTTGTGATGTTTCCTTCAGGGATCTGGATTCGGTTAAATTCCTATCAGCTCCTCTCACTTCCCCTCGGAGCTTTTGGCAGAGCCGAGCCTCAGGCCGTCAAGCTGGCAAGCCCACAGTGACAGACTTCAGACGGCCCCCAGCATCACGGCTCCCCTTCTCCAGGTTAAAAGCCCCCTCAGACTGGCCCCCCCTGAGGCTACGTCTCCGTCTCATAAGCATCATCCTGGTTCAAGCCACGGTGTTTATTGCTGGGATCATCAGCGTAGCCTCGGGCTGGCTCCTTTCCCCTTCTATCAGCCAGCCAGACCGCATGGACCAGGTCACTCCCCAACACACTCACAGATGCTCAGCACCTCCGCGAGCCCACAGAATCATTACCAAATTCACCCCTCAGGCATCGAGAGCTTTCTTGTGATTTGACCTCAACCTCCTTTAGCCTTCCCATCTTCTCATCTTTAAGCATGCCATGTTCCAGCCACCCCAGGCTGCTCCGCATTCCACGGCCTCGGCCCACACTCTCGCCCTGCCAGGGCACTGCTCCGGCTGTGCCCTCTGCCTGGAATTCCATCCTTCAAAGCCCGTCCCTTGGGCACCCTGTCCAGCCTTTGCAGCACGCCCCACCCCCCTTTGGTGACTCTTCCCAAACACCCGGAGGCATCTGGCCAGTTCTTATATAATGCTCCTCCCAAGTTGTCATAGAGCACACTTATGCCATATCCCTGTCCACAGGGAGACTGAATGCCCCTCAAAGGCCAGCTGGGATGTATCCTAGTCTTCTCTGAATGCCCAGCTGTAAGCAGTGGGTGCTGATGTGTCCTGAATGATCCAGAATCACACAGTCCGATGCTCCATCAGGGAAAAGATGGTATGTCTTGGACGCCCTTCAGGTCATAATCACACCTGCTGCCCTGAGCTGTTTGCAGGTCCACCCAACTGCTGCCCCAGGCAGATCTGGGGAAGCGGAAGCATTATGAAGGGTGCTAGAGTGGGGGTACCCACCCTGGGGTCAGAGTTTACTGATGCAGATCTTGGGAAACGCCAAGCTAGAGAGGAAGACCTTTGTGATGTTTCCTTCAGGGATCTGGATTCGGTTAAATTCCTATCAGCTCCTCTCACTTCCCCTCGGAGCTTTTGGCAGAGCCGAGCCTCAGGCCGTCAAGCTGGCAAGCCCACAGTGACAGACTTCAGACGGCCCCCAGCATCACGGCTCCCCTTCTCCAGCGTTAAAAGCTCTCTGCTCTCAGCTGAGCACGTGGCCACTTAGGTAAAAGACTACACTTCCCAGGCTCCCTTGTGACTAGGTTGGGTCATGATATGTGAAATGTCCAGGGGCGATTTTCTAATATTCCTTAGAACATACTTGGAAAATGGCCTTTATCCTTCCCCTCCTCTCTGTTCTAATGCTTGGAATGGAGTGATTTTGGCCACCATGCTGGACCATGAGGATGGGGGCTACACCTTAGTAACACCAGGAAGATGAGCTGAGTGGAACCTGGGACTTTGGGAAGCTGGAGGAGCTAAGCACCATACCTGCCCTAGGCCGCAGACCACTGGACTAACCCGAGAGACGAATAAACCATTGCTTAACTCCTGTTATTTTGAATCTCTATTACTTATACATAAACCACATTCGAATTGACAACCTGGGCTCTCACTTCACGTCTTTGAGGCCACAAACAGGCCCTGGTGCTCTTGGACCTTGAATCCCCTTCCTGTATTATGTTCAAAATCATCTTTAGCTTGAAACTTCAGAATCAAGGTTTGAACCCTATGTTAGAAGTAGATTATGAGTATCAGCTTTGTCACCACAGGGCATAACTATTCACTTCCATTCAACTGAACAGACACTGGCATGATCAGGGAGAGTCTGTCAGGCCAGCAGCATCTGGTGGCTCAAGCTGAGCAAGGCGCCATTCCAAGGGCAGCGTGTATTCTCTGTTGATACGAACCGTGGTGCCTGGAGCTGTCGCAGTGCACGACCTGCACAACTGTACCTGGCTGCCCTGTACCTATGGTGCTACAGCGGGGTCCTACCTTGCAAGAACGCTAGATTCCAGTGGGCAAGTCATATATTCAGGTTCAATAAGCATCGACTAAGCATCTATTATGTGCCAGGCACTGGGCTAAGGACTTCTCTGTCCATCTATCTATCTAAAAATCTGTCATGTGAACAGAGTCCGAATTGGAAACTGGAAGATCTATAGTCCAATCAAATGTCGAAACTTGGTTGCTTCTGTATCTTTGAGTGAACTGCTAACATTTTCAGATAGGAAACGTGCCCATAAACATTCAGATTTCCAGCATCTCTTGAAAAAGGAGATGACGTGACAATTTGGGGCAACACCTGGTGGAGGGGAACACAAGTGCCCTCCCGTCAAACACAGACGCTCCTGTTTGCCTCAGTCCCCACCGCTCCCTCCTGTCTGTGACCCAGAAGTCAAGGAACAAGGAACACCTATCACTGGCTCTGTTGTCGTCTTCCTAGAGGGCAAAGTGATAAGTGAAAACTTCCTTACGTCCACATCTCTTTCAAAAGAACAGAAAAACAAAAAACTACCCGAGATGGTCATGTGCCTCAAGAAAACTGGCCCAGCGTCCTCACTCTGTTATGCTGCCTACCTGATGTGGGCACTGGTTTGCTGCCCCTTGAGGAGAAAGGGAGGGAGAGCGACCGGGAAGAAGCTGGCGGAGGTGGGAAGGCGGGGGTCAAAACGTCACGGCGATGTTTCTTTAAAGGGCGATCTGAATCAAATAAAACCACCTGCTTACATGGGTTAAATTTGGATAATGGGAACTTAGGTGCATTCTGTACGCTTCTCTATGTTTAACGTGGTGGTTTAGTCGCTCAGCTGTGTCCGACTCTTGCGTCCCCATGGACTTGCCCGCCAGACTCCTCTTTCCATGGGATTCTCCAGGGAAGAATACTGGAGTGGGTTGTCATTTCCTTCTCCAATGTTTAACATATTTCCTATTAAAAACGTCAAAGTTGAAAAAGGAAACTGCTCAGCATTTCTAGGGGGCAGGTGCTGCCCTGAAGGCGTAGAGGCGGAAGGTCAAGAAGGCTTCCCAGGGGCGGGGTGGAGAGATAGGGTCTTGAGAAATGGGTGGATTCCGACTTGAGAATAAAAACTCCAGCTTCGAGAGGTTTCCCCCAGCAACAGTGGCAGGGAGGAGGGCATTCTGGAGGGGCTGCAGGCCTGTCTGGGGGAAGGCAGTGGGTGGAGAAGGGGGCAGGGAGGGGGTCAGGGTGCCAGAAGACCGAGGGTGGCCGGGGACACACTGACACCTGGCCTCACTCGCCCTCACCCCGCCAGGCCCATCCTTGGCTCCGCGCGAGGCCGGCAATGTTTCTAAGGATGTGGGCCTATTTTTAGAGCAGAGATTTATTTCTTTCCATTTCAACTGTTTACTTCTGTCCTGGGCTTGTGAATCTGCCGGTCTGCGTTACAAGGGAGAACTACGGCCCTGTGAACCAGACGTGGCTGCTTCCTGCATGGCCACGAGTGTCTTCTGGTTTGTAGGATACGATCTGGGCCACAAATAGGGAGGGTATGAGGATTCTGTGCAGTCTGGTTGGAAGCCACGCAGTGTGACCGAAAGTCCCAGGATTCTGTCCTGGTGCAGTGGCTGACTTGTTGTGACCCTGAGTAAGTCCCTTCCCTTCCCTGGGTTTTAGGTGGTTGTTATTATCTTGCTTTTTCATCACCGAAGTGGTAATGATACTACCAACCTCAGAAGTAAGGATCCAATAAAATACAGAAAACCCCGGGTGAAGGACATGTGTCCAGAAGAACCTCTGCAAACCAGGGTTTCTTTCCCTGTGCTGTGTTCATACAGGCAGGGATAGGGGAGGAGCTTGGCTCATCTCGAAGGGGCCCTCGGACGTTGAGATCCTACAGTTCTAAAAGTCTTCTCCTCCATCATTTCTCCCTGAATGCATGGTCCCCTGTTCTCCCTGCGATTCACAGTTCCAGAATTCTTGACACATTACGGACTGGGGGAGGTTGGTTGGTCGCCGACTGGCTGTGGGATTCTGGGCATCCGTTTCCTTAGAGTGTTTGCATCCCAGTCTGTGAGGTCAGTCTCATAGGACCCTTGTGAAGATTTTATGAGATGATGCCCATAAAACACTCAGGAAAGAACCTGGCAGGTAAGATGACCTCGACAGAGAACAGTTGTAGTCTTAAAAGTATCATTGTTTTGTTTCAGGCCTGGCAGGGGCTTGTTGTTTTCCGCTGCTGTTTCTGTAAGGTGTCACTGACGACCCAAGAGCAGACTACAAAATCAAGCTGAAGGACCCAGTTTCTTTAGAAGGCTGGAATTATCTCTACCATGTTTCGTGCAAATATTTTGATCCTTTTACTGAGACACGAAAAGATATTACTCCTTTTCCTCAAAGTCTCATGGACAAGTAACATTTATAGTTACGTTCTTCAGGCTGGTAGTTTTCAGATTTGTATTTATGGTGAAAATAATGTAATGACTTCAGAAGAAACTGAACTAGAAAACATAACTGACTTGTGATGTCCAACTATGTTCTCCAAGTTCCCTTCCAGGCTCATCCCACAGGCCCTCACTGGAGGTGGTAGTTAGCTGCACAGGCTACTGTTTCTGACTGTCTGGGCTAGACGCCCAACTCCTGGGCTGGCTACTTTATCTCTCTAAGCCTCCATTTTCCCATCTTTAAAATGGGTGTGTGTGTAGGTATTAGTTGTTCAGTCGTGTCTGACTCTTTGCAACCCCTTGGACTGTAGCCCATCAGGCTCCTCTGTCCATGGGATTTCCCAGGCAGGAATACTGGAATGGGTTGCCATTGCTTCCTCCAAGGGATCTTCCTGACCCAGAGATTGAACCTGGGTCTCCTACATTGCAGGGGGAGTTTTTACTGTGTGAGCCACCAGGAAAATGGGGCTAATAAACAGACCTATTGGGGGACTAAAGAAGATCATCCACTCAGGGCTCTGTCCCAGTAAATGTCGACTCTCTACTGATAAGAACTCACACACGGTACTCTTCCAAAGTCGTGGTGTGACCTATGACTCAAACATTGCTGTACATTGCCCATTTTCCCCGCCGTCTGGTACAAAGGCAGTCTGAACCAAGGAGCTGGCTCAGCTTCAGAGCAGCGTCCACTTAACTCCAGAGAGACAGGAAAGGGCAGATCCTCTTGGGGAATCAGTCAACAGCGGATACTTTTAGCACATGGAGCATTCTTCTCCCGTGGAGTCCAGGTGAAACAATCTAATGATAAGCTGGAGTTTTTCCGGGTCGCAGATGAAGAAATTTTCGGGGTTTTTTTTTTTTTTTTTTTTTTTTACACTGTGCACAAGTTTGGAATCTTCTGCTGCAAACAAAGCAGGTTTCCAATCTTATCTGTCCACCCAAGAGCAGACTACAAAATCAAGCTGAAGGACCCAGTTTCTTTAGAAGGCTGGAATTATCTCTACCATGTTTCGTGCAAATATTTTGATCCTTTTACTGAGACACGAAAAGATATTACTCCTTTTCCTCAAAGTCTCATGGACAAGTAACATTTATAGTTACGTTCTTCAGGCTGGTAGTTTTCAGATTTGTATTTATGGTGAAAATAATGTAATGACTTCAGAAGAAACTGAACTAGAAAACATAACTGACTTGTGATGTCCAACTATGTTCTCCAAGTTCCCTTCCAGGCTCATCCCACAGGCCCTCACTGGAGGTGGTAGTTAGCTGCACAGGCTACTGTTTCTGACTGTCTGGGCTAGACGCCCAACTCCTGGGCTGGCTACTTTATCTCTCTAAGCCTCCATTTTCCCATCTTTAAAATGGGTGTGTGTGTAGGTATTAGTTGTTCAGTCGTGTCTGACTCTTTGCAACCCCTTGGACTGTAGCCCATCAGGCTCCTCTGTCCATGGGATTTCCCAGGCAGGAATACTGGAATGGGTTGCCATTGCTTCCTCCAAGGGATCTTCCTGACCCAGAGATTGAACCTGGGTCTCCTACATTGCAGGGGGAGTTTTTACTGTGTGAGCCACCAGGAAAATGGGGCTAATAAACAGACCTATTGGGGGACTAAAGAAGATCATCCACTCAGGGCTCTGTCCCAGTAAATGTCGACTCTCTACTGATAAGAACTCACACACGGTACTCTTCCAAAGTCGTGGTGTGACCTATGACTCAAACATTGCTGTACATTGCCCATTTTCCCCGCCGTCTGGTACAAAGGCAGTCTGAACCAAGGAGCTGGCTCAGCTTCAGAGCAGCGTCCACTTAACTCCAGAGAGACAGGAAAGGGCAGATCCTCTTGGGGAATCAGTCAACAGCGGATACTTTTAGCACATGGAGCATTCTTCTCCCGTGGGAGTCCAAGTGCAACAATCTCATGATAAGCTCGAGTTTTTCCAGGTCGCAGATGCAGAAAGTTTCAGGGCTTTTTTTTTTTTTTTTTTTTTTTTTACACTGTGCACAAGTTTGGAATCTTCTGCTGCAAACAAAGCAGGTTTCCAACTCTGTGTACTCCACTGGGTCACATGACACTGGGGCGAATGACTGCACCACTGAAAACATAACCGCCTGAAATGCTACCTGTGGGCTGAATTGAGGTCATAGGACTGCCAGGAACTGCTCATAAAACTGGAGAGCCTTAGAGCTGGAGATGTGTCAGAGGGCATCTAGGTGCACTGTGTCCATTTTGCAGATAGGAAAACTGAGATCCAGAGAGGCAAAAGCACTTGCCTAAGTTGAGAACAGAGCCAGGACTGAATTAGGAGCTCTGTATCTCGGATGGTTTCTAGGAAGAAAGGGGGATACTTTTTCACACAGTACCCTCCCCAGCTACAAAGCCAGAGCACACCCACAGCTCAAACTGTCTTCCTGAAGACTCCGGGGAAGCCTTATAGAGGTGAGGCTAAGAGGGAACTCAGAGCCGTGTCATGGTTCTGCTGCTGCCTCACTTCAGTTTCTTGGACACGTTACTTTACCTCTCAGTTTGCTCATCTGTAAAATGGGAATGATGACAATGCCAATACCATAAGATTAGGATGACAGGAGAATGAATTAATACTTTCAAAATGCATAGAAAAGTGTGCATGAGAAGTATTGTCTAAGCACTTGTTAAACAGGAGGAGCAGACCACATAAGAGAGAGGGCAATGGGGCTTCCCCTGGTGGTCCAGTGGGTAAGGACACCACCTTGCAGTGCAAGGGACGCCGGTTCGATCCCTGGCCTGGGAAGATCCCACGTGCTGTGGAGCGGCTGGACCAATGTGTCCAATTGCCGTGCCGGAGCTCTGAGGCGCACGCGCCCAGAGCCGGCGCTCTGCGATAACAGAGGCCACCGCGACGGGAGGCCCACAGGAGCCAAAGAACAAAGACGGATGAAAATAGAGAAATGAAAGACCAACAGAAGTAGCCTGCCCGTTCCCCTCCCTCCCCACCCCACCCCCCAAAAGATAAATAAATAAAAAATAAATATTAAAAAAAAATTAAAAAAAAAAAAAAGAGAGGGAGGGCAATGGGCCCGGGTCCTGGGTTGGTTCTGCTCAGACGTGTAACCAGTGCATGGTCCGTCCCTGCCCTGGGCTTGGGTTCTGCTCTGGGGGTTGGAGGGCTGGACACCCGGAGGCCTCTCGTGGTCTGCATACCTTTGGCCTCTCCCTGCACTGTGATTTCAGAACACAGGTGGAGGGTGGGTGAAACTCAAGCTGGAATGTTTGTTCTCTCAGCAAGAATGGAGCCTAACTCAAAACTCCCATCCTGACTTGCAAATCAGGTAATAGAGACACCTCTGAGAAGGGCCAATTGTGAGGTGGAGACAAAAATCCCACTGGTCTCGATTATCTCCTATCCCCACTCTGCTTTCTCTTCTCTTTTCTCTTGAACGTAGAGAGAAAGGGGTCTTTGAAAATGTCTACTTGAAACCACAACGGTATGAGAAGCCCAGGTCTCGGGTTGCCAACTCCACTCCAAAATTCAAGTGCACTCATACCTTCCTCCTGCCAGAGGGGGAGGTGCCACTCTTTGGCGCCTGATTGAAATCTGAGTCTCCACGCCTGGGTCCCGGGATGCAGGGCAAGCGAGCCGGCTCTCCCTGTGGTCAGCCCTGGGTTCTCCATCCATCCGGTGTTCACACATACCTTCCTGCTAATCAGCTGTGAGGAGGGCTCAGAGGCCAAGGGAACTTGCTGCTGGGGCCAGGTACCTTGATACAAAGGGTAGGACTATTTGCCAGTTTAGAAGGGAAATGGAGCTCCCAGCTGGGGCTCAGACAGTCCTCGGGCTCCACTCTGAGAGGCTCCTCCATCCGTCCACCTTGCAGTGCAAGGGACGCCGGTTCGATCCCTGGCCTGGGAAGATCCCACGTGCTGTGGAGCGGCTGGACCAATGTGTCCAATTGCCGTGCCGGAGCTCTGAGGCGCACGCGCCCAGAGCCGGCGCTCTGCGATAACAGAGGCCACCGCGACGGGAGGCCCACAGGAGCCAAAGAACAAAGACGGATGAAAATAGAGAAATGAAAGACCAACAGAAGTAGCCTGCCCGTTCCCCCCCCCCCCCCCCCCCCCCCCCCCAAAAGATAAATAAATAAAAAATAAATATTAAAAAAAAATTAAAAAAAAAAAAAAGAGAGGGAGGGCAATGGGCCCGGGTCCTGGGTTGGTTCTGCTCAGACGTGTAACCAGTGCATGGTCCGTCCCTGCCCTGGGCTTGGGTTCTGCTCTGGGGGTTGGAGGGCTGGACACCCGGAGGCCTCTCGTGGTCTGCATACCTTTGGCCTCTCCTGCACTGTGATTTCAGAACACAGGTGGAGGGTGGGTGAAACTCAAGCTGGAATGTTTGTTCTCTCAGCAAGAATGGAGCCTAACTCAAAACTCCCATCCTGACTTGCAAATCAGGTAATAGAGACACCTCTGAGAAGGGCCAATTGTGAGGTGGAGACAAAAATCCCACTGGTCTCGATTATCTCCTATCCCCACTCTGCTTTCTCTTCTCTTTTCTCTTGAACGTAGAGAGAAAGGGGTCTTTGAAAATGTCTACTTGAAACCACAACGGTATGAGAAGCCCAGGTCTCGGGTTGCCAACTCCACTCCAAAATTCAAGTGCACTCATACCTTCCTCCTGCCAGAGGGGGAGGTGCCACTCTTTGGCGCCTGATTGAAATCTGAGTCTCCACGCCTGGGTCCCGGGATGCAGGGCAAGCGAGCCGGCTCTCCCTGTGGTCAGCCCTGGGTTCTCCATCCATCCGGTGTTCACACACATACCTTCCTGCTAATCAGCTGTGAGGAGGGCTCAGAGGCCAAGGGAACTTGCTGCTGGGGCCAGGTACCTTGATACAAAGGGTAGGACTATTTGCCAGTTTAGAAGGGAAATGGAGCTCCCAGCTGGGGCTCAGACAGTCCTCGGGGCTCCACTCTGAGAGGCTCCTCCATCCGTCCACTCTGAGGTCTGATTCCTGGCTCTGAACCTGGTCGTCACCCACCCAATCTGCAGCCACAGCCTAATAAACTCATGCTCCTCTAGGAGCTCAAGACCACTCCAAAAACTCTGAGGCCAGAGGCAGCAATGCTCTGGGGAATCCTGGGGGGCCTGTGCTTCATCCTGGGAACAGCAAGGATCTCCAAGATGGCAGAAGGGCTGTGGAGAGGGCCAGGGGCCTTCCTTGTCTTCAGGAAAGATTCTCTCCTACTACCACGGGAGCGTCTTCCACCTCCCACCCGTCTCCCCAGTGTCTCCCCCAGCCCATCTGTCCTTAGTCAGAAAGCCCACCGACTCTCTGTCCTCAGGATCCCCTGGACTGCCGAGAGAAGTCCATACCCTTTACTCTGCCTTATAGCCCCTCTACCCCCATATCTAGCCCCAACCCCCTTCCTGGCTCAGCCAACCCCTCATGGGAACCCCACCTACACTCCCCACTTCTGACTGCTCTCTGAGCATGAGCCTCTGCTTGTGGCCTTCCCTCAGCATAGAATTCTTTGTTTCTGTTCTTGACTTAGAAAAGTCCAGTTCCAGCATCACCTGCTCTGTGAAGTCATCTACACGGAAAGGATGACTCCTCCCCCTGAGCTCCCACTGTGCACTCCCACTTAAGAGTGTGGTGCCCTGTGCCTGCTCCCTCTGGGCTCAGCACCTGCAGGTCAACGCCAGCAGCCTCACCTCAGGGACCACCTGGCTGGGTGGGGTGGGAACAGGCGGTCCTGAATAGCAAGAGGAGGACCCATTCCTGAGGGGTTTGTCATTCTGTGGGGCCTAAAACTTGGGACCCCTAGACAAGGGTTCTGGGTTATCTAAGAAGACATTCAACAGTCAAATCTGGAGAGAAGACCAGGGTGTTATAAGCTCATGAAAGCGTAGCCCTGAACGGGGCCCATAACTGCCTAGCACCCACTCACTATCACCACCCATACCCCTAGCGACCCATGGGCAGACGTTGCGCTTCCTCTGCATGTGCCCTTCTGCTCGGCGGCCCTATAGACCTCAGTTCCAAAGGGAGGAACGCTTCCACCAGGAGCCACAGCACCGACGCCATTGGTTTGGAAGTTAAAATCCACTGAATGAATAGGCAAAGAAAGGAGCTTCTGTACTGGCTGGGGTGATGGGTATTATTACTAAGGGCCCATCAGGCTGCTGCTGAGGAGGCAGGTAAAGAAGACCATGCCTGCAATACAGGAGATTCCTTAGGGTTTTCTTAGGATTACCGGGTCCTGTAATTAAAGTCAATGGAAGACTATGACAACTCCATCCAAGCAGGACGACTAATGGTCCAGGCCCTTCAGGAGTGCCCAGCAAAACCTCACCAGCTGGGGTGCTTATCAAGGGAATACAGGGGAAAAAGACCAAATCTCCTCACCCGTCTCCCCACGTGCTCCCCAGCCCATCTGTCCTTAGTCAGAAAGCCCACCGACTCTCTGTCCTCAGGATCCCTGGACTGCCGAGAGAAGTCCATACCCTTTACTCTGCCTTATAGCCCCTCTACCCCATATCTAGCCCCAACCCCCTTCCTGGCTCAGCCAACCCCTCATGGGAACCCCACCTACACTCCCCACTTCTGACTGCTCTCTGAGCATGAGCCTCTGCTTGTGGCCTTCCCTCAGCATAGAATTCTTTGTTTCTGTTCTTGACTTAGAAAAGTCCAGTTCCAGCATCACCTGCTCTGTGAAGTCATCTACACGGAAAGGATGACTCCTCCCCCTGAGCTCCCACTGTGCACTCCCACTTAAGAGTGTGGTGCCCTGTGCCTGCTCCCTCTGGGCTCAGCACCTGCAGGTCAACGCCAGCAGCCTCACCTCAGGGACCACCTGGCTGGGTGGGGTGGGAACAGGCGGTCCTGAATAGCAAGAGGAGGACCCATTCCTGAGGGGTTTGTCATTCTGTGGGGCCTAAAACTTGGGACCCCTAGACAAGGGTTCTGGGTTATCTAAGAAGACATTCAACAGTCAAATCTGGAGAGAAGACCAGGGTGTTATAAGCTCATGAAAGCGTAGCCCTGAACGGGGCCCATAACTGCCTAGCACCCACTCACTATCACCACCCATACCCCTAGCGACCCATGGGCAGACGTTGCGCTTCCTCTGCATGTGCCCTTCTGCTCGGCGGCCCTATAGACCTCAGTTCCAAAGGGAGGAACGCTTCCACCAGGAGCCACAGCACCGACGCCATTGGTTTGGAAGTTAAAATCCACTGAATGAATAGGCAAAGAAAGGAGCTTCTGTACTGGCTGGGGTGATGGGTATTATTACTAAGGGCCCATCAGGCTGCTGCTGAGGAGGCAGGTAAAGAAGACCATGCCTGCAATACAGGAGATTCCTTAGGGTTTTCTTAGGATTACCGGGTCCTGTAATTAAAGTCAATGGAAGACTATGACAACTCCATCCAAGCAGGACGACTAATGGTCCAGGCCCTTCAGGAGTAGATTCTCTCCACCAGGCAAGGAACCCTCACCAGCTGGGGTGCTTATGGAGGGCCAAGGGAATACAGAAGAGGTAGTGGAAGAAGGCAGCTATACCTACCAGCTATGACCATTGGGATCAGTTAGAGAAAGGAGGGCAATATCACTGTAAATATTTCCTCTGCATTATGAACATGTTTGTGTATGTGTGACTCTATGCATGTATTACGTAAATATCTTTGTTTTCTTCCCTGATCTTCTAGGGTGGCATTTCAGCATTATTAATTTGACATCATAGTAATAAGTGTCAGGAGATCAAGGAGAAAAGCGAACATTCCTCAAGGACTTGACCTCTTCCTCTGGCATGTGGTTCCCAGGATAGTTGCATCACATTAGGGAGAATTATGACCTTGTTTTTGTCCTGTATGGAGACAAGTATGGTTTAAAAAGATGTGTATGGGTACCAAGTTGACCACGAGTGGACCTGCAATGATGAACTTTATGCAGGAACTTGACAGGGTCATGGAGCACCCAGACATTGAGCTAACTATTATTCTGAGTACGTCTGTGAGAGCGTTCCTAGATGAGGTCAAGACCTGAACTGGTAGACTGAGTCAAGCAGACGGCCCTCCCTGAGGTGGCTCAGCCGAAGGTCTGAATACACGTACAACAAAAAGGCGGATCCCCCCACCAGCAAGAGGGAATCCCTTTCTGCCTCACCTTTCTCAGCTGGGTCATTGCTTTTTTTTTCTCGCCTTTGGACTTGATCTGAAACCCTGGCTCTTCCTGGGTCTTGAACCTGCCGGTTATTGGACTGAAACTATACCATGTGCTCTCCAGGTTCTCTGGTCTTTGGACTCAGGTGAGAACTACACTTCTGGCTGCCCTGGGTCTCCAGGTTGCCAAGTGCAGATCTTGCAACTTGTCAATCTCAATAATCATGAAAGCCAATTACTTACAATAAACTTCTTTATATCTATATCCAAATTATACCTCTATCTTATTTGTTCTATTCCTCTAGAGAACCCTAACTAGTACCACACACGCATGCACACACACACACACGCCCCAAGGCAAGGTTCCTCCAGAGCTATTGCCATAGAAGGAAACGGGCAACGGTGCTCCAGGCAGTCAGCCTGCCCCTCCCCCAGGTGGTAAGAGCTGCTGTTCTTGCACATGTGACGATGTGTCCCTTTTTGTGTCTACTCACATCCGGGTCCAGCTCATCCAGCTCATTTTCCAGAGTCCTCAGCTCCTCTTCCGTTAGGGCTCCAAGGATTTCATCTTCATCCAAGTCACGATATTTCTCTAGTTCTCGTCTGTATGACATCGTCAAAGAACTTTCTGTGCTGATCTATGACCTACCAGAAAGAGAAAAATCTTAGAAAGATCCTTCTTGGATTCATTCTCAGAGCAAGTAGATGCTTGTCATTCCCACTGGGGCCTGGGATGTCAGGATAATCATCACTACAGTGGAATCCTGAATTAACTTCTCTAATAAAATGTGCAAGGTAAAAGTCCCGAGGGCATGCACTTTAACAAATTGTAATTGGCATGGCCATTAGTCACAAGTAATAGATGATTAGAAATGGCTTACAAGTGACTGAAACCTATTTTATTCTTCAAGTAGTTCAAATATGTTCTCTACAACCCTCCACTATACCCTGACGGAAAACATGAAAATTCTGGAAATTTCGCCAAGGCCGATCTTAAAAGCAGGGTGAGGGTCAGTGGCTAATTGAGCCCCTGCTGCCTGCAGGCCCTTCCCCTCCAACATCTCATTCAGGCCTCGCAAAGAGAGGTTGATGCTAAGAGAGACTTACTACCACATGCCAAGCTGCGCATTAAGTAACTCCCAGCATGTCCTAATTTAACCTCGGAGGCAGCCATGTATCCCCATCTTGCAGATGAAGACGTTGAGCTGAGAGCGGCTGAGTGGCTCACAGCGATCACACTCCCAAGAGGCGAGAGAACCACCATTTGAACCTACACTTCTGGCTGCCCTGGGTCTCCAGGTTGCCAAGTGCAGATCTTGCAACTTGTCTCTAATAATCATGAAAGCCAATTACTTACAATAAACTTCTTTATATCTATATCCAAATTATATCTCTATCTTATTTGTTCTATTCCTCTAGAGAACCCTAACTAGTACCACACACGCATGCACACACACACACACGCCCCAAGGCAAGGTTCCTCCAGAGCTATTGCCATAGAAGGAAACGGGCAACGGTGCTCCAGGCAGTCAGCCTGCCCCTCCCCCAGGTGGTAAGAGCTGCTGTTCTTGCACATGTGACGATGCGTCCCTTTTTGTGTCTACTCACATCCGGGTCCAGCTCATCCAGCTCATTTTCCAGAGTCCTCAGCTCCTCTTCCGTTAGGGCTCCAAGGATTTCATCTTCATCCAAGTCACGATATTTCTCTAGTTCTCGTCTGTATGACATCGTCAAAGAACTTTCTGTGCTGATCTATGACCTACCAGAAAGAGAAAAATCTTAGAAAGATCCTTCTTGGATTCATTCTCAGAGCAAGTAGATGCTTGTCATTTCCACTGGGGCCTGGGATGTCAGGATAATCATCACTACAGTGGAATCCTGAATTAACTTCTCTAATAAACTGTGCAAGGTAAAAGTCCCGAGGGCATGCACTTTAACAAATTGTAATTGGCATGGCCATTAGTCACAAGTAATAGATGATTAGAAATGGCTTACAAGTGACTGAAACCTATTTTATTCTTCAAGTAGTTCAAATATGTTCTCTACAACCCTCCACTATACCCTGACGGAAAACACGAAAATTCTGGAAATTTCGCCAAGGCCGATCTTAAAAGCAGGGTGAGGGTCAGTGGCTAATTGAGCCCCTGCTGCCTGCAGGCCCTTCCCCTCCAACATCTCATTCAGGCCTCGCAAAGAGAGGTTGATGCTAAGAGCGAGACTTACTACCACATGCCAAGCTGCGCATTAAGTAACTCCCAGCATGTCCTAATTTAACCTCGGAGGCAGCCATGTATCCCCATCTTGCAGATGAAGACGTTGAGCTGAGAGCGGCTGAGTGGCTCACAGACGATCACACTCCCAAGAGGCGAGAGAACCACCATTTGAACCTAGGTTCTAGGTCCATGCTGCCCTAGCCACTGTATCTGCATGTTTTCATCGAGTTAGTTGCCTAACTTCATGTCCAGACCTCTCATTTCACCCCTGAAGGAACTGACTCAGAGGGAGGAAGTGACTGACCAAGGGGAGGGGTCAGAGGAGATGGGAGGTCCAGGTCTGCCCCTTCCCAGCTGCCCTCCTTGCAAGAGAAGCCTAACGGCTCATTCCTCATGCACGGATAGCACCTGACCCCCGCGTCTAGATCCTGTCTCTGCCACTTCCATAACCATGGCACGTTCACACCTGAGAACTCACTCAATCCTGCTGCCACGCTCTGTAAACCAAGTCTTTTAACTAAAACCATTTTATCAACGAAGAAACTTAGGGCTTGACTCAGAGCCCCTGTCAATGGACCCCCATGCTTCTACTGCACCCCACTGCCTCTCACCTAACGCTGGAGACATGACGGGGGCCCCAAGTCCTTCTGTTCTCCAGCTGGGCTGGAACTGTCTGAAAACATGACAAGCCCAGCTCAGGCACCTCCTCCTCTGTGAAGCCTCGGGGATCCCTCCCTGAGCAAAGTTCATCACAGCCATGGTACCACGTCAACACCTCTCATGGTAGAGCTCACGTGTCTGTCTCTTGTGGCTTCCTTGCGGGCAGGGCCTGGGATTGCTCCAATCCACCCTTCCGAGGGCCCAACTCAGGGCTGCACACATAGCAGGACACTTTGCACTGAAAAATTCCAATTCTCACCTGCTCCAAGTGGTCCAATCAGACCACCTAAGGACATCTTGGGCTCTTCGCCTCAAAAGCCATGGAACCACTAATGGTCTAGCAGGGTGAGGGTCAGTGGCTAATTGAGCCCCTGCTGCCTGCAGGCCCTTCCTCCAACATCTCATTCAGGCCTCGCAAAGAGAGGTTGATGCTAAGAGAGACTTACTACCACATGCCAAGCTGCGCATTAAGTAACGCCCAGCATGTCCTAATTTAACCTCGGAGGCAGCCATGTATCCCCATCTTGCAGATGAAGACGTTGAGCTGAGAGCGGCTGAGTGGCTCACAGACGATCACACTCCCAAGAGGCGAGAGAACCACCATTTGAACCTAGATTCTAGGTCCATGCTGCCCTAGCCACTGTATCTGCATGTTTTCATCGAGTTGGTTGCCTAACTTCATGTCCAGACCTCTCATTTCACCCCTGAAGGAACTGACTCAGAGGGAGGAAGTGACTGACCAAGGGGAGGGTTCAGAGGAGGGGGGAGGTCCAGGTCTGCCCCTTCCCAGCTGCCCTCCTGGCGAGAGAAGCCTATGGCTCATTCCTCATGCACGGATAGCACCTGACCCCCGCGTCTAGATCCTGTCTCTGCCACTTCCATAACCATGGCACGTTCACACCTGAGAACTCACTCAATCCTGCTGCCACGCTCTGTAAACCAAGTCTTTTAACTAAAACCATTTTATCAATGAAGAAACTTAGGGCTTGACTCAGAGCCCCTGTCAATGGACCCCCATGCTTCTACTGCACCCCACTGCCTCTCACCTAACGCTGGAGACATGACGGGGCCCTAAGTCCTTCTGTTCTCCAGCTGGGCTGGAACTGTCTGAAAACATGACAAGCCCAGCTCAGGCACCTCCTCCTCTGTGAAGCCTCGGGGATCCCTCCCTGAGCAAAGTTCATCACAGCCATGGTACCACGTCAACACCTCTCATGGTAAAGCTCACGTGTCTGTCTCTTGTGGCTTCCTTGCGGGCAGGGCCTGGGATTGCTCCAATCCACCCTTCCGAGGGCCCAACTCAGGGCTGCACACATAGCAGGACACTTTGCACTGAAAAATTCCAATTCTCACCTGCTCCAAGTGGTCCAATCAGACCACCTAAGGACATCTTGGGCTCTTCGCCTCTTGGAAAATGGACCCTATCGGCAGCTGACAACACCACTAGCCCTTCTGTGTCTAGGTTCATTCCCGCCTGTCCTGTAGCCCATGTTTCTAAGGTTCTCAGCCTTTGTTTCTGAAGCTGACAGGCAGAGTGAAGAAATAGGCCTGGGTGTTTTTAAGGGCTGCAGAATGAAATGTGCTATTACGTAGACAGTTGCTGTTATGAGTTGAATTGTGTCCCCTCCAAATTCACATGTTGACATTCTAACCTTCCCACCCTACCTCGGCAAGCCGGTACCACATTCCACATCAGAATGTGACCCTACTCGGAAAGACGGGTGTTGCAGAGATAATTAGTGTTTCAATGAGCTCATGCCAGAGAAGGGTGGGCCCCTAGTCCAATAGGACTGGTGTCCTTCTGAAAAGGAGAAATTTAGACAGACAGGCACACAGGAAGAGCACCATGAGAAGATGAAGGCAGAGATGGAGGTGACGCTTCTACAAGCTGAGGAATACCAGAGATTACCAGCAGACCGCCAGACCCTGGGGGAGAGGCTGGACCAGGCCCTCAGCCCTTGGAAGGAACCAATCCTGCCAACACCCTGATCTCAGACATTTGGCTTCCAGAAATTTAAGACAATACATCTCTGCTTTTTAAGCTACTCGGTGTGTGGGACTTTGTTATGACAACTGTAGCAACTCATACAATCAGTGTCACTTTCCTTGTAGCAGTCCGTTGTTTTAGACCCCAATGCAAACAAATACAAACAAAACCCGTGCCTCCTCAATGAAATGATGGAATTTTCCAGGGCAGAGAGTAATGACACCTAGGAAAAGACAACAGCGTATCAATCAGAAAGCTGGGATTGTGCATTTGAAACGGAGTAAGGAAAAATAAACAAAACCAAAGTCGATTCAGGTAGAGAAGAAGCCTCCATTTCAGAAAGCAGAGACGCGTGCTACTGATGTCAGCCTGTGCCTGTGCAGGCCTGTCTGTAGGAGAAACACGCGAGTGGGACAGCTGGCTTGATAAGAAAGGACTTGCTCCCAAACACAGAAAAGGCCAGTGCTATCCTGTTCTCTAAGCATGGCTCGGCTTGGCCTGACCTCTTCCTCTGACCAGACCCCAAGATTTCAGTGTTCAGACCAAAAATGGCTGCCCCCCTTAATTCATTTCTATTTACTTTCAAAGAAAGTACAAGCAACAGATGATGCTCTGGTATAGAAAAAACCACCCTTCTCGAAGGCTTTTGAAGAATAACCTAATTTGGATTCTCCTGAGTGGAGATCCAGGGGAGAGCTTATGGTTTCCATCTCAGGGCCAAGAGGACCCTAGCGAAGGACCCAGGCACTTCCAGAACCCTCACAGAGACACCTCCCAACGGGTCTCCCTCAGGTGGGCTGCAAAACCCATTTCCGGTGCTCAGACAGGTCTTTCCCTCAGAGATAATTAGTGTTTCAGCTCATGCCAGAGAAGGGTGGGCCCCTAGTCCAATAGGACTGGTGTCCTTCTGAAAAGGAGAAATTTAGACAGACAGGCACACAGGAAGAGCACCATGAGAAGATGAAGGCAGAGATGGAGGTGACGCTTCTACAAGCTGAGGAATACCAGAGATTACCAGCAGACCGCCAGACCCTGGGGGAGAGGCTGGACCAGGCCCTCAGCCCTTGGAAGGAACCAATCCTGCCAACACCCTGATCTCAGACATTTGGCTTCCAGAAATTTAAGACAATACATCTCTGCTTTTTAAGCTACTCGGTGTGTGGGACTTTGTTATGACAACTGTAGCAACTCATACAATCAGTGTCACTTTCCTTGTAGCAGTCCGTTGTTTTAGACTCCAATGCAAACAAATACAAACAAAACCCGTGCCTCCTCAATGAAATGATGGAATTTTCCAGGGCAGAGAGTAATGACACCTAGGAAAAGACAACAGCGTATCAATCAGAAAGCTGGGATTGTGCATTTGAAACGGAGTAAGGAAAAATAAACAAAACCAAAGTCGATTCAGGTAGAGAAGAAGCCTCCATTTCAGAAAGCAGAGACGCGTGCTACTGATGTCAGCCTGTGCCTGTGCAGGCCTGTCTGTAGGAGAAACACGTGAGTGGGACAGCTGGCTTGATAAGAAAGGACTTGCTCCCAAACACAGAAAAGGCCAGTGCTATCCTGTTCTCTAAGCATGGCTCGGCTTGGCCTGACCTCTTCCTCTGACCAGACCCCAAGATTTCAGTGTTCAGACCAAAAATGGCTGCCCCCCTTAATTCATTTCTATTTACTTTCAAAGAAAGTACAAGCAACAGATGATGCTCTGGTATAGAAAAAACCACCCTTCTCGAAGGCTTTTGAAGAATAACCTAATTTGGATTCTCCTGAGTGGAGATCCAGGGGAGAGCTTATGGTTTCCATCTCAGGGCCAAGAGGACCCTAGCGAAGGACCCAGGCACTTCCAGAACCCTCACAGAGACACCTCCCAACGGGTCTCCCTCAGGTGGGCTGCAAAACCCATTTCCGGTGCTCAGACAGGTCCGAGGTAGTATGAAGTTGCCCAGGACTCGGGACACTCCCTGACTCCTCAAAACTGTCGGTGTGCTCGCCACAACAGAGGTCTGTCACCAAGGCAGCAAGGGTGAAAGCAGAACTCCCCTGTCCTCTGGACCACGAAACCACATCTCTGAGAAATTGCTCCTGGAATCAGAATCTCATGGAATAAACTTTGGGAAAACTAGGGGCTTCCTTGGTGGTCCAATGGGTAAAGAGTCTGCCTTGCAGTGCAAGGGGCACAGGTTCGATCCCTGGCCCAGGAAGATCCCACGTGCCAAGAAGCAGCTGGACCGGTGTGTCCAGTTATGAGCCAGCACTCTGGAATGCAAGTGCCCAGAGCCGGTGCTCTGCAGTGAGAGAGGCCACTGCAATGGGAGGCCCACACAGGCTGAAGACTAAAGATGGATGAAAATAAATAAAAAGCCAGTAATAGTGGCCAAAATTGAAAAAAGAAAAGTTTAGGAAAAACCCCTTTTCCTAGATGGTTTGCACTAAAATCTTGCAGAAAAAGTCATGGACAGAACTTGGAGATGGGACAAGCTGGGACAAGGGGACAAACAGGGGAGAGAGGAATTCATATCAAAGCAGCTGGCGAAAGAGGAGCTGGGAAGGAGCAAGAAGACAAGTAGGTAGTGACTGGGGGCGAGTTGATGGAGGGGTGAGGCTGGGGGCAGGCACCTCCAAGGAGGCCGCCCCGAGGGCTGTAGTCACTAAACTTCCTGGTGGAGTCTCCGTTTTGGTGCACACAGGAAAGTTACCGCTCCACTTACACACTCCAAGGTGCTGATGCATGTAAAAATCCTATTTCAAAGGATCTAAAAGGCCCTTTCGCATGTCAAGGGTCCTGTGAATATTACAGCGTGATGAGGCATTCCATTAAGTAAGCTGAGAGGAACCGAGAACTCCTAAGGTAAACCATGAAGCTGTCGGCTTCTAGCCCCACTCATCCACTTGGCTCCGAGGGGTGGATCCTCTAAAGCAAGATTCTTCTTCTGCGGTCGGTGACAAGGGAGATGGGAAGGAGGTGAAAACGGGGCGGAGGGAGGTGAAAACACCGTGTTAACAGAGCCCACGGCAAGCCAGGCTTTACAAGACACCTTAGAAGAGAAGGTATTTTACAGCTGTTAGTACAAGGCCTCTGTTTCTTAGTAAACGAGGTGTCACAGATGGACACGAGCCTGAGGTTCTGAAGACTCTGGCCGGAGTGCCAGCTGCAGTGGTCACTCCCTGGCGTGACCCTCGACCAACCCCTCCCCTTCTCGGGGTCTCTGCATGCTCCCCTGTAAAATGAGCAGAGGTGGACCAGGGAGCTCTGCTCGTAACCAGCCCGTATGGGTGGTGAGTATACTGTGCTCAGGGGAGACCTCAGGCTCTGAGAAGCTCCTCCAGAGCCCTGCAGGGGGCAAAATGGGTGAAGCTAAGCATGGGGGATTCCTCCCAGTACTGCCTGATTGACTGGGGGTTCCACGGAAGAAAGCAATCTTTTAAAGAAAGGATTCAGCTACTAAAATAAAAAGTTGAAAATCACTGGATTGAGTTTCCTCCTCTGTCCAGAGAGAGGATCACAGCACGCGCGCTGTGAGTCAGGGCTGCTTCGGGAGCGCCCAGAGGAGCTGTGAGGACGAGGCTGCAGCAAGCAGGTAGGGGGCAAAGCCCGGGGCTGGGGCGTGGTCACCACACACATCAGCGGAGTTACTATGAGGCTCCCACGGCCACTGCTGCCGCTGCCCTTTCTCCCCTGCTTCCCCTGAACTCTCACCAGACTGCTATTTCCCCAGGTAAAGAGCTGTGTCTTATCCTCATGGCCCGGCACCTAGCCCTGCACCTGGTGATGGTGTTAGCTGGGCCTGAGCACATCAGGGCTTTGATCTAGTGTCTTGGGAACATGGGCCAAGTCCTTCTCTTCTCGGGTCCTCTGTTTCCTCCTCATTAAAGTGGAGAGATCTAGAAGGGCTGGGAACTCAAGAGGGGAGGGATGGGCAGGAAGCGGTCATGCTGCTACCTGCCTGACAGACAAGCTCCAGAGCAAGAGCTGGGGAGAAGAAAAGAGAAAAGGACAGCTCGATCCACTTAAAACACATTTTAAACCTTAAGCCTGGGCTTCCCCTGGTGGTCCAGTGGGTAAGGACATCGCCTTGCAGCGCAAGGGGTGCCGGTTCAACCCCTGGCCTGGGAAGATCCCACGTGCCGCAGAGCAACTGGACTGATGTGTCCAATCACCGAGCCAGAGCTCTGGAGCGCATGCGCCCAGAGCCGGTGCTCTGTGACAACAGACGCCACCGCGATGGGAGGCCCACAGGAGCCAAAGAACAAAGACGGATGAAAATAGAGAAATGAAAGGCCAATAGAAGTGGTCTGCCCACTCCCCTCCCTCCCTAACCCGACCCCCGCCCAAAATAAATAAAAATAAATAAATCTTAAAAAAAAAAAAAAAAAAAAACCCTTAAGCCTTCCAGACCCTGTGTATTTTTACATGAATGGCCTGCCTGGCTGCCTAGCTTCTCCATGGCAGGATCTTAAGCTGCTGCTACATATGAAAAAAGGACAGCCTACCACCTGTGCTGGGGAGTCAAACTAGGCAGGCTGGACTGTAAAACTAGTGGGTCAAGGGCTGAGGCCATCCCTCAGGAAGCTGCAGGAATGGAAGCTCGGAGACAAGGCAGCTCCCGTGGGACCCACAGATCTTCCCTGGGGGGTGGGGGCAGCCACGTCGGCCAGTGGCTCCTCCAGCCTCATCCTGCGGGGACACTTGGGCAGGAGGCGCTGGAGCAGCATCTTGATTTGTGGATGGTACGTCCCCGAGGTCAGGAAGAGCTGAGTCACAAGTTCAAGTGAATATTTTCCAGTTATGCCATCGTGTTATTTCAGCCACAGGGAAGGGAGTTGGGTTTACAAAGTTGATTCTTTACAGCCTCTCTCTTTTGTTTTTGTCTCTACTCGTTGGTTTAGTCACTCTGTCATGTTCGACTCTTGATGACCCCATGGACTGTAGCCCGCCAAGCTCCTCTGTCCATGGAATTCTCCAGGTAAGAATACTGGAGTGGGCTGCTATTTCCTTCTCCAGGGGATCTTCCCAACTCAGGGATCAAACCCTTGTCTCCTGCATTGGCAAGCAGATTCTTTACTACTGAGCCACCAGGGAAGCCCTCTTCTGTCTCTTCTCTATGGGAAGACACTTTGGCTTCACGTGATTTTCAGCCATGATCCTTGCGCCTCTCCCTGCCATTGGCTCCAGGACATGAGTGTGCCTGACAGGTCCCCTGTCCCTCCCTGGAAAACTAACTCCCCACTCTCCTCCGCCCAGGGGCACCTCTGGGGGCAGTCATGCTTTACACTGACTGGACAGAGCAGCTGCTGCTCGCAAGGGCAGTCAACTGATGGGCTTGTCGATGACCTACATGGTGGCTTGGAAAAGTGAGCTGGATGAATGAGCTCCTTCATTTCTTGGCATTCATCCTGGTTCCCGAGACTGCCTTAACCAAGGGCCACAGGTGGAGGGGCTTCCATAGGAGAAGCTCACTGACTCACAGCTCTGGAGGTGGACATCCAAAATCTAGGTGTGGTGGGGCTGGTTCTTTCTGGGGGCCCTGAGGGAGGGAGCACATGGAGAGGGAGCTGAGAGAGATGGGAGCATGGTATCCCCCGAAGATCCCTGTCTCAGGTCCTCAGGCCTGGATGGCTAGCGCTCACGCTGGATTCCTGTGAGACCCCATCCTGCCTCCAGCCTCACAAGGCTCCCCCCGTCCCATGCCCTCTCACTGCTCGCAGGTGCCTCAAGTGAAGCTCCAGACTGTTTCCATCTGCTTGATGCCTTCCTCCACACCCCTCCGTGTACTCCCCGATAATGCACTCTTCTTGGCTCACCTGTTCCCATGGGCGCTGTCCTCTGCTTACACCTCACACCCTCTCCCTAGGGTCTGTCTCAGAGGGGGTCCATCTCTGAGGGGGTGGTCAGGGACCAGTGACAAGCTAAGGACCTTCCCATGGTCTCTCCACTTGTCGTCAGCCCCCAAACCTCCCCTCGACTCCCCCAACTCTGGTAGGTCCCCCCACCTGTCAATCTTCTGTCTCCTTTATTCTTTTGAATGTGATATAGGTTTGTTGTCGTCGTTTGTGTAAAATGTACCACATGACATGAACCCTTTGACGGGGACGGCTCTAAATACAGGATTAAATACACTCATGCTGTTCTGTGACCGTCATCACCATCTACCTCCAGAAATTTTTCACCTTCCCCAGTGAAAACTGTCTCCCTTGAAGCCTTAAGCCCCGCTCTTTCCCCAGCCTCTGCAGCCATCGTTCTGTCTGCAGTCTCTGCGAAGCTGCCTTCTCAAAGAGCCTCCTCTGAGCGGAATCACGCACTATTGTCCTTCCGTGACTAGACTCGCATCTCTTTACCTGCCTGCGTGTCTGTCCCTCCTCTCCTCTGTCATGGCAGCTGGCTTCTTTGTATCTGTGTTATCACAGCGGCCTCCCTGCCTCAGTTCTTCACCCTTCTGTCCATGGGCACCTCAGCCTCCAAGTGATCTTTGATCTTTGTGACAATCAGCTCTGACGCTGCCCCTGAGCTGAAGTCACTGTTGACAGTCCCCATTATGACAGATGCAGGGCAAACTCCCCAGCCTGGGGCTTGAGGCTCTCAGAGACCTGGTGGGCTCCGTGTCGCCCCAGCTTCCAACCCCTGGGGAGGCCCTCCCCCTCCAGCTGGATCGACCGCTCCTCCCTGAGCACCCCTGACGTTGAGTCCTTTCAGCCTGGAGCGCCTTCTCCCCACCTCGGTACTAGAGAGGCCTCTCTGCTGTGCTTCCCTGCCCAGTGGAGGAGGCTGCGGCCCCCACACCCTTGAGCCCCCGGGCTGAACTGGGCGGGCATGGCACCACAGCTGACCAGCATCTCGGGCACAGCTTGAACTGAAGATGCCATGACTGCAGGATTCAGAACCCTGAGGTCAGAAGATGCATAAATTCCAGTCCAGAGTAGGGACCCCAAAGGGAAGGAAGTCACTGTCCCTCCACTGAGTGGGGCGGGTGGGATGTGGAAGAGGTGGACATGTGAGCACTGGGAGTCTGGGGGACTTGTCTTCCTCAGTGTCTCTAGAACAGGGTCATAAAATGCGATGCAACAGTGACGTTAGAACCACTCCAACGTTCAGGGAGCTTGCAGATGAACACCACCAAGAAACACCACTTTCATGCCTGCAGTTTCATGTCCCTGTGGGACATCAGAAGCCACTCCAAGGTTTGTCTAAAATGCAGCCGGGATTAAATACACTCATGCTGTTCTGTGACCGTCATCACCATCTACCTCCAGAAATTTTTCACCTTCCCCAGTGAAAACTGTCTCCCTTGAAGCCTTAAGCCCCGCTCTTTCCCCAGCCTCTGCAGCCATCGTTCTGTCTGCAGTCTCTGCGAAGCTGCCTTCTCAAAGAGCCTCCTCTGAGCGGAATCACGCACTATTGTCCTTCCGTGACTAGACTCGCATCTCTTTACCTGCCTGCGTGTCTGTCCCTCCTCTCCTCTGTCATGGCAGCTGGCTTCTTTGTATCTGTGTTATCACAGCGGCCTCCCTGCCTCAGTTCTTCACCCTTCTGTCCATGGGCACCTCAGCCTCCAAGTGATCTTTGATCTTTGTGACAATCAGCTCTGACGCTGCCCCTGAGCTGAAGTCACTGTTGACAGTCCCCATTATGACAGATGCAGGGCAAACTCCCCAGCCTGGGGCTTGAGGCTCTCAGAGACCTGGTGGGCTCCGTGTCGCCCCAGCTTCCAACCCCTGGGGAGGCCCTCCCTCCAGCTGGATCGACCGCTCCTCCCTGAGCACCCCTGACGTTGAGTCCTTTCAGCCTGGAGCGCCTTCTCCCCACCTCGGTACTAGAGAGGCCTCTCTGCTGTGCTTCCCTGCCCAGTGGAGGAGGCTGCGGCCCCCACACCCTTGAGCCCCCGGGCTGAACTGGGCGGGCATGGCACCACAGCTGACCAGCATCTCGGGCACAGCTTGAACTGAAGATGCCATGACTGCAGGATTCAGAACCCTGAGGTCAGAAGATGCGTAAATTCCAGTCCAGAGTAGGGACCCCAAAGGGAAGGAAGTCACTGTCCCTCCACTGAGTGGGGCGGGTGGGATGTGGAAGAGGTGGACATGTGAGCACTGGGAGTCTGGGGGACTTGTCTTCCTCAGTGTCTCTAGAACAGGGTCATAAAATGCGATGCAACAGTGACGTTAGAACCACTCCAACGTTCAGGGAGCTTCGCAGATGAACACCACCAAGAAACACCACTTTCATGCCTGCAGTTTCATGTCCCCTGTGGGACAAGAAGTCAGAGGGCCCCAGCGTGTGGCCACCTGTGATTGGATCCAGACCGACAGGGAGAAGGAGAGAGCTGGACTGAGAGGGCCAAACTCTCGATTCACCTATATCCCAAACCCCTTCATGACAGCCTGAGCACCCACCTTGCCCTGAAGAGGGCCTCCCAGGCAGGGCCGGCTATAGAAATCGCCGGGTCCAGTGCAAGATAAGACTGTGGCATCATGAGTTCAAAGAGGAAAAAGGTGCCAAGACATAAAGCTTGCCCTTTCTTTCACGGTCTCTGTCTTGACCTGTCCTGGTGTCTTGAACATTTATGACTGAATGCCATGATCTACCCAGGTGCCTCGGTGCTGCGACTCAGAGCGTGCCGCCAAGCCCCACCCCCTTGCCGCAGGCAGGACAAAGCTGTTTCGCCCGCTGGGTGGTTGAGCCAGGCATCTCCTCTTCCAGTTGGGGCCACTGTTCCAACGCACAGAGATGGGCGATCCAAAGGGCAGCCCAGCCTCTGCACCCGGACACTAGGTGCCGGGATGAGGGGATGACGAGAGGGCCGCCTTGCGGAGCTGCCAGCTGAACGCTCTTGGGGTGAAAGCCTGGTGGCCGCTCGGTGGGGGTGGGGAGGCTGTGCGGACCTGGGGGTGCCAGGAGGCCGCGCGGCTGGAGTCTAAGAACCCGTCCCCAGGAAGCAGAGAGGCGGCCGGAGACGGGACCTCACGTTAGCCCAGACTGAAAGGCCTGATGTTTGCTCCACTGTCCACAGGGCTTCATTTACAAATATAAACCCATAGGCAAAGAATTTCAAGAAAGTGACTGCCTGCCAAGCACAGGGTGCTCCTGAGAGCAGGGCTCTGCACAGCTGTACAACCTACCACCCGGGCCCAGCCCTCTTCCCAGGACCCCCCCGTGAAGGCCCCCGGGCCGACTCAGCCTTGGCTCACCTGGGAGGGTCCTTTTCTTCCTGCTGTCTTCCAGCCCTGGAATCTCCAGTCCCTGGGGTCTACTGGAAGTTGAAGAATGGCGCAGGGGCAGGGGACAAAGCGATGCAACAGTGACGTTAGAACCACTCCAACGTTCAGGGAGCTTCGCAGATGAACACCACCAAGAAACACCACTTTCATGCCTGCAGTTTCATGTCCCTGTGGGACAAGAAGTCAGAGGGCCCCAGCGTGGCCACCTGTGATTCGATCCAGACCGACAGGGAGAAGGAGAGAGCTGGACTGAGAGGGCCAAACTCTCGATTCACCTATATCCCAAACCCCTTCATGACAGCCTGAGCACCCACCTTGCCCTGAAGAGGGCCTCCCAGGCAGGGCCGGCTATAGAAATCGCCGGGTCCAGTGCAAGATAAGACTGTGGCATCATGAGTTCAAAGAGGAAAAAGGTGCCAAGACATAAAGCTTGCCCTTTCTTTCACGGTCTCTGTCTTGACCTGTCCTGGTGTCTTGAACATTTATGACTGAATGCCATGATCTACCCAGGTGCCTCGGTGCTGCGACTCAGAGCGTGCCGCCAAGCCCCACCCCCTTGCCGCAGGCAGGACAAAGCTGTTTCGCCCGCTGGGTGGTTGAGCCAGGCATCTCCTCTTCCAGTTGGGGCCACTGTTCCAACGCACAGAGATGGGCGATCCAAAGGGCAGCCCAGCCTCTGCACCCGGACACTAGGTGCCGGGATGAGGGGATGACGAGAGGGCCGCCTTGCGGAGCTGCCAGCTGAACGCTCTTGGGGTGAAAGCCTGGTGGCCGCTCGGTGGGGGTGGGGAGGCTGTGCGGACCTGGGGGTGCCAGGAGGCCGCGCGGCTGGAGTCTAAGAACCCGTCCCCAGGAAGCAGAGAGGCGGCCGGAGACGGGACCTCACGTTAGCCCAGACTGAAAGGCCTGATGTTTGCTCCACTGTCCACAGGGCTTCATTTACAAATATAAACCCATAGGCAAAGAATTTCAAGAAAGTGACTGCCTGCCAAGCACAGGGTGCTCCTGAGAGCAGGGCTCTGCACAGCTGTACAACCTACCACCCGGGCCCAGCCCTCTTCCCAGGACCCCCCCGTGAAGGCCCCCGGGCCGACTCAGCCTTGGCTCACCTGGGAGGGTCCTTTTCTTCCCTGCTGTCTTCCAGCCCCTGGAATCTCCAGTCCCTGGGGTCTACTGGAAGTTGAAGAATGGCGCAGGGGCAGGGGGACACTGGGAAAGGAGTCAGGAGACCTGACTACCAGTCCTGACTGTGGTGGAGGGCTTGCTGGTGGCCTCGAGCAAGCTGCCGTACCTCCCTGGATCTCAGCTTCCACAGCCTAATTCACTGAGTGCTTCCTGAGCACCCACTGTGTACAGGGCATAGAGGGCCCTGGTGGGGAAGACAGACGTTAATAGGAGAGTCCTGGCCCACAGGAAGCTTACAATTAAGTCGGAAGGATAAGATCCACATAGAAATTCCTGAACTGAGGGCTTCCCCTGGTGGTCCAGCGGGTAAGGACACCGCCTTGCAGTGCAAGGGGCACCGGTTCGATCCCTGGCCTGGGAGGATCCCACGTGCCGTGGAGCGGCTGGACTGATGTGTCCAATCACCCAGCCGGAGCTCTGGAGCGCATGCGCCCAGAGCCAGCGCTCTGCGACGACAGAGGCCACCGCGATGTGGAGGCCCACAGGAGCCAAAGAACAACGATGGATGAAAATAGACAAATGAAAGACCAATAGAAGTGGCCTGCCCATCCCTCTCCCTCCCCACCCCACCCTCCCAGAAGATAAACAAATAAATAAAATAAATGTTAAAAAAAAAAAAAGAAATTCCTGAAGTGGTACCACACACATCCGCTCTTCTCCCACCACCCTGAGAGAGGGCTGAGTTGGTGAAGGGTGGAGGCAAGGACTAGGGTCACGCAGGCTGGCCTGGAATCCCCGCCCTGGCTCTAACTGGCTGGACCGCCTCAGGCATGTCACTCAGTGCTTCTGAGCTTCATGGATTCATTTGTAAGTGAGGGCACAAACTGATTTCCTTCCCCTTCCTCCATCCCACGAAGCTCCAGCTCAATAAGCCACCCTGACAAGCATTAGAAGAGTGGGCATCGGTGGGCACCCAAGAGGAAGGTTTGGAGGTTCTTTGGTGACTGTCCATTCAACAAACATCAGTGTGAGGCATTGCCCCCCAGAGCTGTGGTGTGACGTCAGCTGCATTAGTAAAAGTACTCTGGACAAGAGGATAGGTCTTGGAGGTTCCTGCTGTCTTCCAGCCCTGGAATCTCCAGTCCCTGGGGTCTACTGCAAGTTGAAGAATGGCGCAGGGGCAGGGGGACACTGGGAAAGGAGTCAGGAGACCTGACTACCAGTCCTGACTGTGGTGGAGGGCTTGCTGGTGGCCTCGAGCAAGCTGCCGTACCTCCCTGGATCTCAGCTTCCACAGCCTAATTCACTGAGTGCTTCCTGAGCACCCACTGTGTGCAGGGCATAGAGGGCCCTGGTGGGGAAGACAGACGTTAATAGGAGAGTCCTGGCCCACAGGAAGCTTACAATTAAGTCGGAAGGATAAGATCCACATAGAAATTCCTGAACTGAGGGCTTCCCTGGTGGTCCAGCGGGTAAGGACACCGCCTTGCAGTGCAAGGGGCACCGGTTCGATCCCTGGCCTGGGAGGATCCCACGTGCCGTGGAGCGGCTGGACTGATGTGTCCAATCACCCAGCCGGAGCTCTGGAGCGCATGCGCCCAGAGCCAGCGCTCTGCGACGACAGAGGCCACCGCGATGTGGAGGCCCACAGGAGCCAAAGAACAACGATGGATGAAAATAGACAAATGAAAGACCAATAGAAGTGGCCTGCCCATCCCCCTCCCTCCCCACCCCACCCTCCCAGAAGATAAACAAATAAATAAAATAAATGTTAAAAAAAAAAAAAGAAATTCCTGAAGTGGTACCACACACATCCGCTCTTCTCCCACCACCCTGAGAGAGGGCTGAGTTGGTGAAGGGTGGAGGCAAGGACTAGGGTCACGCAGGCTGGCCTGGAATCCCCGCCCTGGCTCTAACTGGCTGGACCGCCTCAGGCATGTCACTCAGTGCTTCTGAGCTTCATGGATTCATTTGTAAGTGAGGGCACAAACTGATTTCCTTCCCCTTCCTCCATCCCACGAAGCTCCAGCTCAATAAGCCACCCTGACAAGCATTAGAAGAGTGGGCATCGGTGGGCACCCAAGAGGAAGGTTTGGAGGTTCTTTGGTGACTGTCCATTCAACAAACATCAGTGTGAGGCATTGCCCCCCAGAGCTGTGGTGTGACGTCAGCTGCATTAGTAAAAGTACTGTGGACAAAGTACGGGCATGATGGTCTTGTTCAGCTTCAGGCTGGAGCTCAGCTCTGGGCCCCAACTCTTGCACTGGGAGGAGTGTAACCTTTTTTTCTTTCTTAGTAAGGCATTGGCTATATACCGTCAAGTCAGCAAGCCTTAGGAGCCAGCTCACTGGTCCTCTCCGCATACACATACCACTCAGATGAAGATGCAGGCTACCCAGCCCATCAGAAGCCTTTCTCATCTGCCTCCCAGTCCATCACCCTTAAAGGGAACCAGAATTCAAACTTTTAAAACCTTTCAATAAACTGGCTGTGACTGGTTTTGAACATCATATACATGAACACATACGTTGGTTCTGTTCCTATGTCTGGCTCCTTTCATTCAACTTTGTGAGATTCGTCCATGTTGTGTGTTCCACTGGCAGGTCACTCTTTTTCACTGATGTGTAGCACTCCATGACGTGAACCATCTCATAATTTATTGACTCTACTGTCAATGGACAGTTATTTCAGGGATTTGGTAATTACATGTAGTGCTGTGAATGAATGGCACTGATGATTTTGGTAGAAATCATCACTTATTTGTCCTGGGTATGTGTGTGGAGCAGAATCTCTGGATTACAGCGTAGGTGTGTGCTTAGTTTCAGTAGCTACTGTCAAACAGCTCTCCAAAGTAGTTGTACAATCTTACCTCCCCATCAACAGTGTGTGAGCATTCAGTTGTTCCACATGCTTGCCAACTCTTGCTATTGTCAGTAGTTTCCATTTTAGCCATTATGGTGGTGGGTAGTGGCATCTCATGGTGCATTTCCCTTATGACTAAGGATGTTGAGCACATTTCATATGCCTATCGGCCACATGGGTGACCTCTCTGGTGAAGTGGACCTTCTCTCTTGAGTGTTTCTAGCTGAGTCCAGAGAACAGGGACAGGGTGTCATATGAAGAACAACTAGAGGGGAAAGGGAACATGGCCACACTCTGCAAACTTCTAATGGGCTGACCTGAGGAAGAAGGAACAAAAGTGGTCTGTGGATCCCAGTACTCAGAAGACAGATGTACTGAGGTGATTAGGACAGGGATTTCTGATCAGGACAAGGAAACGTCTAAAAACAAAAAAAAATACCCAAGCTGGGCTGACTCAGGAGGTGGTGAGCACATGTTATGCCAGGCATGTGAGCAGAGAGGCTAGAGCCCTGGATGAGGTTTTCTGGAGAGGGCTGATGCCTCGGGCAGGGTTTGGAAATGGCCAAGATAAGATGTAAAGCCCCTCAAGACCTGGTTCTATTATGGAAGACATGTCTGGAGCCACTGCGTGGAGACCATGGGAACTCCACGATGACCAGCTCTCTTGCAGAGACTTGTTTTCTGGTCTGCTTCTCCCTGGCTGATCTCATTCTCTCAGTCACATGGGACCTTCTGAGAAAAGCAGGAAAACCAAACACAGCGCTTGACTCCGTCACTCTCTGCAGTGGTTAGAAGGCCCACCCCAGATCACAAGAAGCCCCAAAGGTCCACACGTCAAAGTTGTCCAAGGGTTTAAATTAGAAACGTGCATGTGTGTGTGTGGTGTGCCAGTGTGGGTTTTCACTCCGTATCTCCGAAGGTCATCACTGTGCCTGAGTCACCACATGAATCATTGTAAGCAACAGGGTTCCAGGAAAAGATGCTGAACCCATGGCCCCGTCCCAGCGGGCTGGTCCGCCTGCCCTGCAAACCCTGCCGTACTCCACGCTGTGGTTCCTTCTTCGTACCTCTCTGAAACAGCCCTGGCTCCAGCCACCACGAGCTCTCACCAGCCCCTCGCCCTAACCCTCACCCACGACCGTTTTCTCCACGCCAGCCAAAAAGGAAGGCCATCTGAGTTCTGCCATCAGAAATCTGATGTCGTCGCTCCCTGCCCACCATAAGACTGAAAGCTACTTCACGACAAGCATCCTGATCTCCCGTGGTCCATCATAGAGTCCTGCCTCCCTCAAGGGCTGGAGTCAGGTCTGTTGTGTAAGTGAACAGCTTGGCATTATTACTGGCACTGACAGCCATAAGCCTAAAGCCTCGTTGGAATACAAGTTGGTTTCTCAAAAAGCTCACGTGCTCACTCCTATTCTCATTCTCCATTTCACACCCATGACTCTTGTCACCTTGCCTCCCAGCAGGAGTTAACATAGGGACAGCTTTATGAAGCAATTTTTGTATTTTCTAAAGAGCCAACATGAAAAGTAGCATGGCAAAAGGCAAGCTGGAGTGGGGTTCCATTGTTGCACACTGAACAGAGGGCTAACATTATTAAAACAGACAAGAGTTCCTAAATAAAAAACAAAAAAATAAGAGCCCAGTGAAAATATGGGAAGAGGAAAAAAAAAACAACAACAACAACCCAGGCAAATCACATAAAAAGAAACATAAATGGCTAATAAACCTATGAACAGAGAATGAAATCCACTCATAAAAGGAAAAAAGTAAATTGAGAAATGAGATATCAGCTCTCCTCAATCAGATCAACAGAGATGAAAACATCTGAGAATCTCTGGGGTTCAAGATGCAGAGGAGACCCACATTCTCACACAGAAGCGGACACTTTGGCGCTTGGTCTCTCAAGGCAAGTGAAGCCACACCCACCCGAATGCACACACCCTTCAACACAGCCATTCCATTCCTAGGAATTTATATCCTGCCAGTTTACTTGCTGAATTGTACAAATGCACACATACAAATTACCTTGTTATTATCGATATTACTCCCCATTCGGAAACCGCATAGAAGCTCATCAACAGGGAAAATGAATTATGTAGGCTGTTATTAATACCAGCCTCAAGGCTCTCGTTGCCGGTCATGTCAACACACCTTCTAGCAGCAAGCATTATTCTGTATGCACCACAGGCTCGGC
Source organism: Tragulus kanchil (assembly GCA_022376925.1). Taxonomy (NCBI): domain Eukaryota; kingdom Metazoa; phylum Chordata; class Mammalia; order Artiodactyla; family Tragulidae; genus Tragulus; species Tragulus kanchil. The sequence goes on from JAIOJX010000023.1 coordinate 45,428,955, forward strand.
ACAGCGCCCACCTCTTTACATGGATTATCTCCTGCAATCCTAATAACTCTGTGAAGTGGGGAATTTTGAATTCTCTTTTGAGCTGAAGAAACGGAAATGCAATCATCTGACTGCATCAGCTTCCTGGGGCTGCCATAACTAATTACCACAAACTGGATAGCAGCTTAGAACCCCAAAACTTCACCCCACTGAAGTTCAGAAGGCTAGAAACTCAAAATCAAGACAGGGGCAGGGTTGGCTCCCTCTGGAGACTGCAAGGGAGGCTCTGTTCCACGCTCCTCTAGCTTCCGGTGATGCCTGTGACCCTGGACATTCCCTGGCTTGTACCTGTGTCACTCCAGTCTCTGCCTCCATCGTCATGTGGCCTTCTTCCGTGGGTACGTCCACTCCATGTCTCACAAGGACCCCAGTCACTGGATTCAGGGCCCTCTCTAACTCAGCATGACCTCATCTTAACTCATATCTGCAAAGGCTCTATTTCCAAAGAAGGTCACCTCCTGAGGTTCCAGGTGGACATGACTTTTCAGGGGACACTATTTAACCTACTACAGTGATGCAGGTAACAAAGCACCTAAGTTGTAGAGCCAGGACTTGAGTCCAGACGGGCTACCAGTACTTATCACCAATGCTCCACGCTAGGACCTGGGCATATGGTTTCTCCTTATTCTATGTTGGGCATTTTGAAAGGCCTTCGGAGTGACCTGTGCACCCACAGAAATGACAGGCAAACTCGTGTGAGTGGATATATTCATTTTTCCGGAGCAAGGATCTACGGCTCCCAGCAGATACTCAGAGTTTCCTGATCCTAATTTTCAAGTTCTCTGCCATCTCTTCCCCCTACCTTTCCTTCCTTCCTTCCTCCCTCCCCTCCTTCTATTCTCACCAGTCCTGTTGCTAGTGCTGGTTATTTTAAGCAATCTCACAGCCCTTTCATGGTGTAAGCGGAACACAGTATAAAAACCATAAACAAACATACTCCATGCTGCCATTCAGCTGGACTTCTTAAGTCTTCTGGGTTTGTATGGAGGAAGTCTGCCTTCCTGGTTCCTGTCAGTCTTGTCTTTTGAATGGTTCTGAGGCAGGAGTTGGGTTCCCACCCCTGCCTCGGCCAGGTGCTCACCCAGGGGTCATAGATAGCAAACTTGTAAGGGGTGTACACTGAAAAAAACACAAACACAATCAGACACAGGAGCCTGGAACTCTGGCGCTGTAGGGGCAGGGAAGGAAGGCTCTAGGCTGACCAGGAACTGCGCAGTTTGAGTTAAAAGCCTTGTGTGGACCTAAATTTCTCTGGAGAGGAAAGGAGACGGTAGGAAGGTAGGAGGAGGATATAACCCACAGTTGCAAGACTACCCTGCCATTTCTGGGGCCTCCTCCTTGCGAGCGTGCTCAGGACATGGGCCCCTGCCACGGGCCTGGCCCACCTGCCTGCAAGCCCCCTCCCCAGTCACCTGCCCCCTCGCTTCTCCAGCACCACAGTTGAAAACATCAGTTCTTCAGAGCTCAACCTTCTTTATGATCCAACTCTCACATCCAAATATGACTACTGGATAAACCATAGCTTTGATGATCCGGACTTTTGTCAGCAAAGTGATGCGTCTGCTTTTGAATGCGCTGTCGAGGTTTGTCATAGCTTTTCTTCCCAGGAGCAAGTGTCTTTTAATTTCATGGCTGCAGTCACCATCTGCAGTGATTTTGGAGCCCAAGAAGACAAAGTCTGTCACTATTTCCATTTTTCCCCGTTTGTAGATTTCAGTAAAATCACCTTACTGCAATAGTCAAGGGAAAACGTTGAGGTAACTAACAGGCACCTTGGTGCTCAAGGTTTGGTGGTCAGAGTATGCAGGATGAGCCTCACATTATGAGACGTGCATTAGTCCTTTTGAGGAATCATTAAGCTTCTTAGCAAATAAGCTTATTAGAAGCAGAGAGCTTCTTAGAAATTCAGTGTCGGGCCTGTTCCTGGGCCTAGGGCAGCAGAATGTACCTTAGCAACATACTGAGTGATTCTAAAGGTAGATCCACACTCGTGCAGAACACAGGACTCTAATTTCTCAGGTTTACCTAATCCTGGAGAGTGCCTGGCTTTCTCTGGAATGCATGCCTGAACTGGACGACCTGGAATAATTCCTGTTGGGGTTCACTGGGCTATCCACCAAAGGGGCCATTATACCAGGCCTTCCTCTGTTACAGGATTACTGTGAGTTTCAAATGAGATCAGGAGTTGGTTCTATTTACTGTGAGGGGGCAGACAGGGGTTGCAGGGTTGGTGGGGAGCAGAACAGGTGTGGTTTCTGCCTCTGGACCTGAGGGGGTGGCGGGATGGGAAAACATGGAGCTGTTGTTGTCCAACTGTCACAGTCACACAAGGATTTCATTTGCTTTTTCTTTTACATATTCACTCATTCAGGGATCACTCACTGATTAAAGCATAACATATTTACCCTCTGCCAAGGGCTGAGCTCTGAGCTCAATTCTGGGGAAGCAGAAATAAATAAGCCATAAACTCTGTCCTCAAGGACCAATCAGTCTGGTCAGAGATAAGGCTGTCAGAAGCTGATTCTACACTCAGAACTCACCGTGGCTGGTTCCCCAAGGTCCACTCAGGGGGCAGTGGGAGCACAGGTGAGGCAAGGAGGAGCTTTGCTTGAATGGTGGATTACAGGTTTGCTGGAAAGATCGAGGGTAAGAGGAGAAGGGGGCGACAGAGGGCAAGACGGTTGGATGGCATTGTCAACTTAATGGACGTGAGTCTGAGCAAACTCTGGGAGATAGTGAAGCACAGGGAAGCCTGGTGTGCTGCCGTCCATGGGGTTGCAAAGAGTTGGATGCAACTTCGCAACTGAACAACAAGGTTGCCGTGCTGAGAAGGGAGAGAATAGCATTCCAGGTAGAAGGAACAGCAGAGGCAAAGGCAGCAAGGTACGAAGTCATGTACGTCTGCACCATGACCAGAGAGTATGGAGAACCGGGAGGAGTGTCAAGAGATGGCTTTGGAGAAGTAGGCTGCGGCCAGATCTTTGATGGTCCTGGCGTTCAGCACCAAGGGATCTGGTAGGAAGTGGGGAATCCCTGAATGGAGGAACAATGTACCTTAGCAACATACTGAGTGATTCTAAAGGTAGATCCACATCGTGCAGAACACAGGACTCTAATTTCTCAGGTTTACCTAATCCTGGAGAGTGCCTGGCTTTCTCTGGAATGCATGCCTGAACTGGACGACCTGGAATAATTCCTGTTGGGGTTCACTGGGCTATCCACCAAAGGGGCCATTATACCAGGCCTTCCTCTGTTACAGGATTACTGTGAGTTTCAAATGAGATCAGGAGTTGGTTCTATTTACTGTGAGGGGGCAGACAGGGGTTGCAGGGTTGGTGGGGAGCAGAACAGGTGTGGTTTCTGCCTCTGGACCTGAGGGGGTGGCGGGATGGGAAAACATGGAGCTGTTGTTGTCCAACTGTCACAGTCACACAAGGATTTCATTTGCTTTTTCTTTTACATATTCACTCATTCAGGGATCACTCACTGATTAAAGCATAACATATTTACCCTCTGCCAAGGGCTGAGCTCTGAGCTCAATTCTGGGGAAGCAGAAATAAATAAGCCATAAACTCTGTCCTCAAGGACCAATCAGTCTGGTCAGAGATAAGGCTGTCAGAAGCTGATTCTACACTCAGAACTCACCGTGGCTGGTTCCCCAAGGTCCACTCAGGGGGCAGTGGGAGCACAGGTGAGGCAAGGAGGAGCTTTGCTTGAATGGTGGATTACAGGTTTGCTGGAAAGATCGAGGGTAAGAGGAGAAGGGGGCGACAGAGGGCAAGACGGTTGGATGGCATTGTCAACTTAATGGACGTGAGTCTGAGCAAACTCTGGGAGATAGTGAAGCACAGGGAAGCCTGGTGTGCTGCCGTCCATGGGGTTGCAAAGAGTTGGATGCAACTTCGCAACTGAACAACAAGGTTGCCGTGCTGAGAAGGGAGAGAATAGCATTCCAGGTAGAAGGAACAGCAGAGGCAAAGGCAGCAAGGTACGAAGTCATGTACGTCTGCACCATGACCAGAGAGTATGGAGAACCGGGAGGAGTGTCAAGAGATGGCTTTGGAGAAGTAGGCTGCGGCCAGATCTTTGATGGTCCTGGCGTTCAGCACCAAGGGATCTGGTAGGAAGTGGGGAATCCCTGAATGGAGAGGAACAATGCTGTCTGAGCTACATCTTATTAGTACAAAGATCTTTTTCACAGCAGCATGAGAAGAAAGGACTGGGGCAGAAGGACTCTTAAGAGGTTCTGATATTAGCTCAGGGGAGAGATGGCAAAGTCCTCGACTGGGGCAGTGACTGTGGGGATAGATATGAATGGAAGAGAGACTGAGGAAGGAGACTGACAGGACTCCGGGTCAAATGAATGGGGTGATGACAGGAAGGGAGGCTTCTGGCTGAGAGCTGGGGTGAATGATGTGACTGTTAACCAAGAGGCGGGGACACGGGAGGGAGACTGGGTGCTGAGCCTGAGTCGGGCCTGTTGGATGTGCGCTGTCTTTGGGACTCCCTCTGGCTTTGTCCAATAGGCTGGAGTCACAGATGCCTGCAGCCGAGGAGGCTGGTCCAAGCTGGATACACGAACTGGGGTGCTGTGAATGTCGAGGGGGTGGTGGGAGCCCTGGGAGTGAATAGGACGCAGGAGGCTGTAGGAATAGGGTTGAGAGCGGCACTAACACTCAAGAGGTGGAAGAGCTGAGTCCAGGAAGGAGGCTGAGTGAGGCCCAGGGCCCTTCTGCTCATCACCCGCCAGAAGGATCACCCAGGAACAGATCTGGGGCGACCTCTCAGGAAGCCCCAGCATGAGTGGCGGCCAGGGCTGAGAAGACCTGAGACAGAGACAGATCTGTGTTTCTCCAAGAGAAAAACCAAAGGATATAAGAAAAGGAGACACAGAGAAACGCTTGAGCTTATTTAACTTCTCAGATGAGAAATGGTCTGGATCCAGCACCTCCCAACATCAAAGAAAACCTCCCAAACTGTCCTAGGTTGACTCCAGTGAGCTCACTCTTCCCTTATTCTTAGGAGCAGAGAGTCTGGTCTTATCATGATTAAACCAAAGGAGGATTTTACAAAACAAAACAAGAAACGGTGCTAAAGGGAGTACTTCCAGGTAGAAGGAACAGCAGAGGCAAAGGCAGCAAGGTACGAAGTCATGTACGCTGCACCATGACCAGAGTATGGAGAACCGGGAGGAGTGTCAAGAGATGGCTTTGGAGAAGTAGGCTGCGGCCAGATCTTTGATGGTCCTGGCGTTCAGCACCAAGGGATCTGGTAGGAAGTGGGGAATCCCTGAATGGAGAGGAACAATGCTGTCTGAGCTACATCTTATTAGTACAAAGATCTTTTTCACAGCAGCATGAGAAGAAAGGACTGGGGCAGAAGGACTCTTAAGAGGTTCTGATATTAGCTCAGGGGAGAGATGGCAAAGTCCTCGACTGGGGCAGTGACTGTGGGGATAGATATGAATGGAAGAGAGACTGAGGAAGGAGACTGACAGGACTCCGGGTCAAATGAATGGGGTGATGACAGGAAGGGAGGCTTCTGGCTGAGAGCTGGGGTGAATGATGTGACTGTTAACCAAGAGGCGGGGACACGGGAGGGAGACTGGGTGCTGAGCCTGAGTCGGGCCTGTTGGATGTGCGCTGTCTTTGGGACTCCCTCTGGCTTTGTCCAATAGGCTGGAGTCACAGATGCCTGCAGCCGAGGAGGCTGGTCCAAGCTGGATACACGAACTGGGGTGCTGTGAATGTCGAGGGGGTGGTGGGAGCCCTGGGAGTGAATAGGACGCAGGAGGCTGTAGGAATAGGGTTGAGAGCGGCACTAACACTCAAGAGGTGGAAGAGCTGAGTCCAGGAAGGAGGCTGAGTGAGGCCCAGGGCCCTTCTGCTCATCACCCGCCAGAAGGATCACCCAGGAACAGATCTGGGGCGACCTCTCAGGAAGCCCCAGCATGAGTGGCGGCCAGGGCTGAGAAGACCTGAGACAGAGACAGATCTGTGTTTCTCCAAGAGAAAAACCAAAGGATATAAGAAAAGGAGACACAGAGAAACGCTTGAGCTTATTTAACTTCTCAGATGAGAAATGGTCTGGATCCAGCACCTCCCAACATCAAAGAAAACCTCCCAAACTGTCCTAGGTTGACTCCAGTGAGCTCACTCTTCCCTTATTCTTAGGAGCAGAGAGTCTGGTCTTATCATGATTAAACCAAAGGAGGATTTTACAAAACAAAACAAGAAACAGGAAATAGTCCCACAATTCTGCCACCTGATTCCTGTTTTTCCATACAGACACGCCCGTGGCTTTAAACGGATAATAACTTCTAGCAGCCAAATAATTGATCTACTTGGCGTTCTGGCTTTCAGTAAAAAGTGAGTTGGCCTCTTTAGAAATGTTGGCAGCCCAGCTGGTCCATTAGTACGACCGAAAAATCAAAACATTGACTGGAAAAGGCCATTATGACTGGGCTCAGCAGGAGTCATCAATAGATGATGTCATTTCAGAAGCAAGCCAGCCAAGGTCACAGGACCTCTGGCAGCGTCAAACGCCCCTTGGTCGCCCATCACCAGCCCCCCTCACAGACACTGAAAGCTCCCAAGGGGACACCAGGGTCTGAGCCAGGGTTGGCTTCATTTTACTCTTCCTTTCCTCAGCCTGAATCTAGAGGAATGAGATACTGGAGCTAACTCCAGAGCCCGCGACACTCAGCAGGTGACTAAGGAAGGCCCTCGGCCCTCCCATGTGCCGTCCCTCAACGCTCTTCTCCCCTCTCCGGGGTCTAGCGGGGCCTCTTCTCACACCCCTCAGCCCAGAAACCCCTGCCTCCCCTTCAGGCCCTGGCAGCTCCTACCACCTTCTCCCTTCCCTCCCTTCTCCAAGCTTTCAGAAGGACTGTGGGCTCTGTCTCCACATTCTCAGCTCTCATGAGTTTCCTCTTCCTCTCGCCAGCATTCGCAGCATTGCAGATACCAAGCACAGGGCCAGGGCTTTCCCTGCATTGCGCCCGCCTAATCTCCAGAGAAACTCACGGGAAATGGGTGCTATTATTATCCCCTTTGGATGGAGGAGGAAACGGGTTCAGGAAGACAGGTTAGGTCACTGGCTTCAGTAAAGCAGCGGCAGATCCCATATTTGAAGCCTCTGCAAGGCTCTGGCCAAAGTCATCCATGACTCCTGCCAATCATGACAGCCTTTTCCCAGCCCTCATCCTCTCTGACTCTCGGCACCAACTGGCACTGCCAATCTCCCCCTCCCTTGGCTCTTGGGAGCCAGTGTCTCCCGCTCTTTCTTTCCTCTTCACAGGGTGGGTTCCCCTGAATTTCATGCCTGGGGCGCTTTAATTTTTCTCATGATAGAAAGTCTTCCAAGGGAAACTCTGAGCCATCTTAACTGCTTACACAGAGTTGCCACTACCTACTCCTAGTTGTTGCACTGTTTGCTGAGCCACAGGAAGCAGTCCAACCCCAGAGGAGCGAGAAAGTGTGAGACCCTGATAAGGTGGGGCGTAGGCTATTTTTAGAGGACACAGACTTTCCATTTAGGCTGGAGGAACTCAGGAGCCAAGATCTTCCAAACCATGGGTTTGCAAGGCTGGTTCATTAAGTAGAATTAACACATCGGAGTGACAGCTTTCTGCTTTCACTCTTGGAATTGATGAGGTCCATACGAACTGTCTCCATTTCCTCTTAATTCTATCTGTGAGGCTTTAAGATGGTTTTAGAAATAATATGTGATCCAAAGTGAAGGAGAAACTGAAATGGAACTTCAGGATGAGGGTGGTGTTGTCTGAGTAAGAGAATGTCCTGAATAATAGGAGACCAAAGCAGGGGGTGCGGGGTGGGAGGGATTAATGGGGGGATCACAGATCCCCAAGACCTTTCCTGAGCGGCAGGAAGTGGTAGGAAAGAGATGAGGAAGGTTAGTGGAATCTGACAGGCCCAGCAGTCTGTGACCTTGAGCAGGGGGCTGTGCCGCCCTTGGCCAGGAACAAAAGGGCTGTCACCACTGTGGGGGGAATGGGAATTTTCCGGGTGTTCCCCGCGGAGTACCTAGAACCTGGGTTAGGGTCTGATTGTGATTCGGACAGGGAAAAAGCTAAGGCCAGGTCATCTCCAAGAATCTGAGAGGGTCAAGGTCAGAAGAGATGGGGAGGGGGAGGAGGTGTGTCGCAGCATCCTAGTACCATATAGATGGGGAAACAGGGCAGGGAGCTGAGGCCTGGCGCCTCTAGGCCTGCCCAGTTCATTGGGTCTAAAGCTGTTTGACTCACAAGCTTCTTTGAGTAGGTGATGGCTGCCACCCAGCAGAGATGCCCATAATTACCGCGGAGCGCGCTTCCTGGGTGTGTATGGCCCAGGCTTTCCGAGGGTCCTGGGAGGTCTAGTATAGATCCGAGTCAGAGGGGCCGGCAGAGTCGCCAGTCTCCGCAGCCCCTCCGGAGGCGCGTGCCGGTTTCCCTGCGTCCCAGGCAGGAACTGGTGGTGAACAGGTCGGGGGAGCGCCCGGCGGTCAAGAGCGGGCCTCACTGCTCTCGGCCCAGCCAAGAGCTCCATTGGGGAACCAAGCCCTGTCCCCATAAATGGGGACACCAAGGCCCAGTGAAGGGAGGAGGCTTATCAAATCCACCCAGTGAGTTGGCGATAGCGGGGTGATTCCTCCCTCAAGGCTCTCCCCCTCTTCTTTCCGCCTCCGCGCGAAAGGCGCGTTATCGTGGGGCTTTAAACCTTGTCATTTCCTGCAGTTTGGGAAACTTTTCCTGCCTCAACCTGGAGCGGCGCGAGCCCGGGCATCAAGTCCACCTGAGCGCGTAGGCTCCCCACTCCCACCTGCACAGCCTCCGCAGCCGGGCACGCGTCCGCGCCCGAGTGCCGGCTCGGCTCCACCTGCACCAGTGGAGCGCCCGGGGCGCCTGGCCTCGCCGCGCTGGAACCGGGCGCTCAGCCGGGACGCCGGCCCCGCCATGACCCCAGCCCTCGGCGCTGCTCCTCGGGAGCCCCCAGGTTCTTCCTTCGTTTACAGACGCGGCGCCGTAGAGAGAAGGGACCCCTGCCGGGGCCACGCGCGCCTAGTGCTGGGGACGCGAGCGCCCGGCTCCGGACCCCGAGTCCCGGCTCCCCAGCCCCGGAGGCAACCCGAGGCGGCGGCTATTTATAGAGGGAGCCACGCTCAGTCCCTCTTGGCGGCGGCGGCGACAGCTGAATATTTTGCCCAGATATGGCTGGGGCCCCGGCGCGGGGGCAGGGAACCCCGCGAACGCGAGGGGGACCCCCGGCCAGTGGGACGCTTACCGGGCCGTGGAGCCGCGGGGGCCGGTGGACGGGCGCGGGCGGCGGTGGAGCGAGCGTGGGCGGCCGGCGGACGGACGCGGGCGAGCGGAGCGCGGGGCTGGACGAGCTCCCGGGCGGCCGCGGACGGGCGGGCGCTGTGGGCTCCGGGGGTGGGAGCCAGGGGCGGGCCCGGCTCTGAGCTGTCACCGCGCCCCGCCCCGCCCGCCGCCCTCGCCCTCCTTACCTCTCCCTCCGCTCGGGGGCGCCGGGGTGCAGCGCACAGTCCCCGCCGGCTAGGGACGCCCGCAGGTGGAGCGCGGGGCGGGGGCGCCCGGAAGCTGGGCTCCTCGGCCAAGTGCGTGCGTGTAGCCTCCTGTCTTCGTCTCAGTTTCCGCACTTGTGCCAGGTAGTTATCTGGAAAAAGGTGGGCGGATTTTATTCCGCTGGGTCTGAGACCTAAGAATCAGTAGGTCCTAGATGGAGCAAAGCCAGCCAAGCGGTGCGATAGCGGGTGATTCCTCCTCAAGGCTCTCCCCTCTTCTTTCCGCCTCCGCGCGAAGGCGCGTTATCGTGGGGCTTTAAACCTTGTCATTTCCTGCAGTTTGGGAAACTTTTCCTGCCTCAACCTGGAGCGGCGCGACCCGGGCATCAAGTCCACCTGAGCGCGTAGGCTCCCCACTCCCACCTGCACAGCCTCCGCAGCCGGGCACGCGTCCGCGCCCGAGTGCCGGCTCGGCTCCACCTGCACCAGTGGAGCGCCCGGGGCGCCTGGCCTCGCCGCGCTGGAACCGGGCGCTCAGCCGGGACGCCGGCCCCGCCATGACCCCAGCCCTCGGCGCTGCTCCTCGGGAGCCCCCAGGTTCTTCCTTCGTTTACAGACGCGGCGCCGTAGAGAAGGGACCCCTGCCGGGGCCACGCGCGCCTAGTGCTGGGGACGCGAGCGCCCGGCTCCGGACCCCGAGTCCCGGCTCCCCAGCCCCGGAGGCAACCCGAGGCGGCGGCTATTTATAGAGGGAGCCACGCTCAGTCCCTCTTGGCGGCGGCGGCGACAGCTGAATATTTTGCCCAGATATGGCTGGGGCCCCGGCGCGGGGGCAGGGAACCCCGCGAACGCGAGGGGGACCCCCGGCCAGTGGGACGCTTACCGGGCCGTGGAGCCGCGGGGGCCGGTGGACGGGCGCGGGCGGCGGTGGAGCGAGCGTGGGCGGCCGGCGGACGGACGCGGGCGAGCGGAGCGCGGGGCTGGACGAGCTCCCGGGCGGCCGCGGACGGGCGGGCGCTGTGGGCTCCGGGGGTGGGAGCCAGGGGCGGGCCCGGCTCTGAGCTGTCACCGCGCCCCGCCCCGCCCGCCGCCCTCGCCCTCCTTACCTCTCCCTCCGCTCGGGGGCGCCGGGGTGCAGCGCACAGTCCCCGCCGGCTAGGGACGCCCGCAGGTGGAGCGCGGGGCGGGGGCGCCCGGAAGCTGGGCTCCTCGGCCAAGTGCGTGCGTGTAGCCTCCTGTCTTCGTCTCAGTTTCCGCACTTGTGCCAGGTAGTTATCTGGAAAAAGGTGGGCGGATTTTATTCCCGCTGGGTCTGAGACCTAAGAATCAGTAGGTCCTAGATGGAGCAAAGCCAGCCAAGCGGTTGCTACACCTGTACCCCCTTTAATTGAAGCAGCGACCCAGGCCGTCTGATCAGCAGCCCAGCTGAGTCTTGTTTTAGTCAACGATCAAATTTGTGAACACGTAGCTCCAACAGAGGTAAATGGGAAAATAATCACAACCACGGGAAAAAAACCCCTAGCTTTCTTCCAGTTTTTTTTGAGATATGATTGACATACAGCACGGTATATGTTTAAGGTGTACAGCACGATGAATGACTTGATTTACATACATAATGAAGTGATTATCACAAGTTCAGTGAACATCATCTCACACAGATACAAAAATAAAAAGAAGCATTTTTTCTTGTAACGAGAAATCAGGATTTACTCTTAAAAGCTTTCACATGTAATATGCAGCAGTGTTAATTATATTTATCATGTACATTTTATCCTCAGTACTTATCTTTTTTTTTTTTTTGTATAGTTGCAACTTTTCTCACCAAAGCTTTCATTTTCCTCTTTAAATGTTTTTTTTTAATTTATTTATTAGTACTTACTTACCTTACAACTGGAAATTTGTACTTTTGACTGCTCATCAAACCCCCACTCCCAAAAATGTGAGCTTTTATTCATAACTATGAGTTTTTTTTTTTTTTTAAGATTTATTTATTTATTTTGGGGGGTGGGGCGGGGAGGGAGGGGAGCAGGCCGGCTACTTCTATTGGTCTTTCATTTATGTTTTCATCCATCTTTGTTCTTTGGCCCGTGTGGGCCTCCCATCGCGGTGGCCTGTGTTGTCGCAGAGCACCGGCTCTGGGCACATGTGCTCCAGAGTTCCGGCTCTGTAATTGGACACATTGGTCCAGCCGCTCCGCGGTACGTGGGATCTTCCCAGGCCAGGGATCGAACCGGCGCCCCTTGCACTTCAAGGCGGTGTCCTTACCCACTGCACCACCAGGGAAGCCCCAGTGAGTTTGTTTTTGAAGTATAATGGACCAACATGTTAATTGCCTTTGCACAACATAGTAGTTAGATATTTCTATAGATTTCACAGTGACCACCTTTAAGTGTATTAATAATGTCACCATATGAAGACATTACACAGTCATTGACTACATTCCCCGCATTGTACACTTGATACTCTTGACTCATCTATTTTGCACCTGGAAGCTTGTACCGCTTACTCTCCCTCATCTATTTCTCTCCCCCTCCCCCCTGCTCCTCTCTGGCAACCACCTGCCTGTTCTTTGTCTATAACTCTATCTCTGTTTTTGTTCATTTCTTTTGCTTTTGTAGGTTTCACATATAAGTGAAGTCATACAGTATTTGTCTTTCTCTGACGTACTTAGCACAGTACCCACTAAATCCATCCATGTTGTTGCAAATGGCAGAATTTCATTCTTTTTTATGACTGAGTAACATTCCACAGTGACAGACTTTATTCTCTTGGGTTCCAAAATCACTGCAGACAATGATTGCAGCCATGAAATAAAAAGACCCTTGCTCTTTGGAAGAAAAGCTACGATAAACCTAAACAGCATTATTAAAAAGCAGAGATATCACTTTGCTGACAAAAGTCCGTATAGTCAAAGCTGTGGTTTTTCTGATAGTCGTGTATGCATGTGAGTGGGACCATAAAAGACGCTGAGCGCTGAACAATTAATGCCTTTGAACTGTGGTGTTGTAAAAGACTCTTCAAAGTCCCTTGGACTGCAAGGAGATCATATCAGTCAATCATAAAGGAAATCAACCCTGAATATTCATTGGAAGGACTAATGCTGAAGCTGAAGCTCCAATATTTTGGTCACTTCATGTGAAGAGACAACTCACTGAAAAGACCCTGGCAAAGACTGAAGGCATGCTTTTTCCCTTTGTTCTTTGGCTCCTGTGGGCCTCCCATCGTGGTGGCGTCTGTTGTCGCAGAGCACCGGCTCTGGGCACATGTGCTCCAGAGTTCCGGCTCTGTAATTGGACACATTGGTCCAGCCGCTCCGCGGTACGTGGGATCTTCCCAGGCCAGGGATCGAACCGGCGCCTTGCACTTCAAGGCGGTGTCCTTACCCACTGCACCACCAGGGAAGCCCCAGTGAGTTTGTTTTTGAAGTATAATGGACCAACATGTTAATTGCCTTTGCACAACATAGTAGTTAGATATTTCTATAGATTTCACAGTGACCACCTTTAAGTGTATTAATAATGTCACCATATGAAGACATTACACAGTCATTGACTACATTCCCCGCATTGTACACTTGATACTCTTGACTCATCTATTTTGCACCTGGAAGCTTGTACCGCTTACTCTCCCTCATCTATTTCTCTCCCCCTCCCCCCTGCTCCTCTCTGGCAACCACCTGCCTGTTCTTTGTCTATAACTCTATCTCTGTTTTTGTTCATTTCTTTTGCTTTTGTAGGTTTCACATATAAGTGAAGTCATACAGTATTTGTCTTTCTCTGACGTACTTAGCACAGTACCCACTAAATCCATCCATGTTGTTGCAAATGGCAGAATTTCATTCTTTTTTATGACTGAGTAACATTCCACAGTGACAGACTTTATTCTCTTGGGTTCCAAAATCACTGCAGACAATGATTGCAGCCATGAAATAAAAAGACCCTTGCTCTTTGGAAGAAAAGCTACGATAAACCTAAACAGCATTATTAAAAAGCAGAGATATCACTTTGCTGACAAAAGTCCGTATAGTCAAAGCTGTGGTTTTTCTGATAGTCGTGTATGCATGTGAGTGGGACCATAAAAGACGCTGAGCGCTGAACAATTAATGCCTTTGAACTGTGGTGTTGTAAAAGACTCTTCAAAGTCCCTTGGACTGCAAGGAGATCATATCAGTCAATCATAAAGGAAATCAACCCTGAATATTCATTGGAAGGACTAATGCTGAAGCTGAAGCTCCAATATTTTGGTCACTTCATGTGAAGAGACAACTCACTGAAAAGACCCTGGCAAAGACTGAAGGCAGAAGAAGCGGACAACAAAGGATGAGATGATTGAATGGTATGACTGAGTCAATGGACATGAGTTTAAGCAAGTTCTGGGAGATGGTGAAGGACAGGGAAGCCTGGCGTGCTGCAATCCATGGGGTCGCAAAGAGTCGGACGGACTGAGTGAACTGAGCTGAATGTTCCATCCTGTATACATACCACATCTTTTTATCCATTTATCTAGTGATGGGCATTTAGGTGGCTTCTGTATCTTGCCTAGGAGTGCATATATCTTTTCAAATTTGTAAATAGTTTTGGATAAATACCCAGGAGTGGAATTACTGGATCATGTGATAGTTCTACTGTTGAAGTTGTTTCAGGACCCTCCATATCATTTTCCAGTGATTGTACCAATCTGCTACAAAATCTGTACTAGGGTTCCCTTTTCTTCACATCCTCACCAACACTTACTTCTTGCCTTTTTGATAAGTCATTCTGATGGGTGTGAGGTGAGAACTCATTGAGATTTTGCTTTGCATTCCCCATCAGTGATGTTGAGCAACTTTTCACATGCCTATTGGTCATCTGTGTCTTCCTTGGAAAAAATGTCTATTCAGATTTTCTGCCCATTTGAAAACTCAGGTTGTTTTAAAAAATGTTGAGTTGTATGAGTTCTTGTATATTTTGGATATTAAGCCCTAACTATATATATCATTTGCAAATATCATCTCCCATTCAGTAAGTAGCCTTTTCATTTTGTTGATAAGTTTCCTTTAGTGGGCTAAAGCTTGTTAGTTTGAAGTAATCCCATCTGTTCATTTTTACTTTGGTTTCCAAAAGCCCCTACCTTTTAAAAAACTAAATGAGTTTTCCATAACAAACCACTTAAACAGAAACTTCAAGTGTTTTAATTTTAAACATGGCTCATAAAAAGGAATTTGTGTAGATGGAAGGTATCTTTGGACTAGTATAGGAAAGTTTCTCATGGGGTAGAGCCAATTACTATAAACTTTTCAATACTGGTGTACAGATCTCTAATGAAAAACACCTTTTAAAAGTCTTGTTTCTATGAAAATGTACTCCTACATTACAAATGCTCAAGGCGATAATAGAATACCCTTCTCAAGGGCATGTGCTTGTATTTTGCAATAATGCAGTGACTTAATATTTCAGATTTAAAGTTTTAAATCTTTTTGTTGTGGAGTCAAACATTTGAAAAAACGGGTATACAAGTGTGAAGGTTCAAGAATTTTAAACAATGATTTATTTTTGGCCATGATGGGTCTTTGTTGCTTCACGGGGGCTTTCTCTAGTCACAGTCAGCAGAGGCTGCTCTCTGGTTGGGGTGCCTGGGCTTCTCGCTGCAGTGGTTTCTCTTGCTGTGGAGCACAGGCTGTTGGGCCCACAGGCTTCAGTAGTTATGGTGCACACAGGTTAGGTGCCCCACAGCATGTGGGATCTTTCTGGACCAGGGAATCACACTCATGTCTCCTGGACTGGCAGGTGGATTCTTAATCACTGGACCACCAGAGAAGTCCAAGAATTTTTATCATGAAAACACCTGTTGCAACATCACTAAGTTAAGAAACAACACTTCCAGCAGCCCAGAAGTCAACCTGTGCCCTTCTGGGTCACAACTCCCTCCTTTCTTGACTCTCACGGTAACCACTTCCTTACTTACCTCTTTCACCCAGAGTTTATTTGCTCAACGCGTTTTGAGATTAATTCATGTTTGTTCACATGACTGTAGTCTGTTTACTCCCACTGTGACAGAGGTTCCCACTGCAGGAGTGTCCCGCAGTCTTAAAAACAATTCACTTCACTATTAATGGACATGTAGGTTGTTTCTGGGTTCTAGATATTACAGGATTACAAATGTTAGCTGTGAACATGCTTTACCAACATCTCCTGCATAACTGCACGCATCTTCAAAACACTTGGAATTAACAGAAATACGAACATGTTCGCCATCCTGGCACATGAGTAGTGGTGTTTCATTGAGGCTCAAATCTGCATTTCCTGTGTCCTAATGCACTGAACACTGTTTCGTGTTTACTGCCCAGCTGGAGTTCCTCTTTTGAAAAGTGTTTGTTCAAACGTATTGCCCATTCTTCTGGATAAGCTGTTTATTGAATTTATGTAATTTATTTCCTATGTGTGCATGTGTATATAAATATAGGCATGCATATATGCATACAGATATCCTCAATCTGTGCTTTGCCTTTTCACCTTCAAAATAATGTCTTCCATGAACAGATATTCTTCATTTCAATGTTGTCTAGTACAGCTGAGCCGTGAATCACACAGGTTTGAACTGTGCACGTCCACTTACAGATGGATTTTCTTCAATAGAAACTAATTTCTGGTAACCTGAAGCTGTGAGACCACAGACATGGAGGACCCGCACACTCAGTCAGCAGAGGCTGCTCTCTGGTTGGGGTGCCTGGGCTTCTCGCTGCAGTGGTTTCTCTTGCTGTGGAGCACAGGCTGTTGGGCCCACAGGCTTCAGTAGTTATGGTGCACACAGGTTAGGTGCCCCACAGCATGTGGGATCTTTCTGGACCAGGGAATCACACTCATGTCTCCTGGACTGGCAGGTGGATTCTTAATCACTGGACCACCAGAGAAGTCCAAGAATTTTTATCATGAAAACACCTGTTGCAACATCACTAAGTTAAGAAACAACACTTCCAGCAGCCCAGAAGTCAACCTGTGCCCTTCTGGGTCACAACTCCCTCCTTTCTTGACTCTCACGGTAACCACTTCCTTACTTACCTCTTTCACCCAGAGTTTATTTGCTCAACGCGTTTTGAGATTAATTCATGTTTGTTCACATGACTGTAGTCTGTTTACTCCCACTGTGACAGAGGTTCCCACTGCAGGAGTGTCCCGCAGTCTTAAAAACAATTCACTTCACTATTAATGGACATGTAGGTTGTTTCTGGGTTCTAGATATTACAGGATTACAAATGTTAGCTGTGAACATGCTTTACCAACATCTCCTGCATAACTGCACGCATCTTCAAAACACTTGGAATTAACAGAAATACGAACATGTTCGCCATCCTGGCACATGAGTAGTGGTGTTTCATTGAGGCTCAAATCTGCATTTCCCTGTGTCCTAATGCACTGAACACTGTTTCGTGTTTACTGCCCAGCTGGAGTTCCTCTTTTGAAAAGTGTTTGTTCAAACGTATTGCCCATTCTTCTGGATAAGCTGTTTATTGAATTTATGTAATTTATTTCCTATGTGTGCATGTGTATATAAATATAGGCATGCATATATGCATACAGATATCCTCAATCTGTGCTTTGCCTTTTCACCTTCAAAATAATGTCTTCCATGAACAGATATTCTTCATTTCAATGTTGTCTAGTACAGCTGAGCCGTGAATCACACAGGTTTGAACTGTGCACGTCCACTTACAGATGGATTTTCTTCAATAGAAACTACTACAGTCCTGCTCCCTCTCTGGCCAGCTGAACCTGAAGCTGTGAGACCACAGACATGGAGGACCCGCACACAGGAGGGCTGACAGTGGAGTCACACAGGAATTTTCCACAGCAGAGAGGCTTGGCACCCCTCAACATGCTCCCCTTACCATGTAAAAGGGTCAGCTTTTCCTTTATTGTTTGAACTTTGTGTCCAGTTTAAGGCATCTTTCCTGCTCCTGGAATAAAAAGGTAGTTTTCTGTGTTATCTTCCTATAGCAGCCTTTCACGTTCAGACTTTCAGTCTACCTGGAATTGACTTATGAATATAGTATGAGGGGGGAGCAAGTCTCATGGGTCTGTCAAACTGTTTCAACTAGATTAGCTACATCCACAACTAATTTTCCTTATTTTAAAAAGCAATAGAAACACTTCTAAAATCAGTGAAGTAGTAGAGACCATCTCTTTCTCATCTGTAGACAATTTGAAGATTTTTATGTTTTGTTTCTTTGGTTGTTAGGGAAAGAAGCTACTATCTTTTAAAAAAGCTTACACTACTTATTTCACTTTAATATTTGTGTCAGAACATTTTTATCATAAACTGATTTAAATCACTGGGATAATTATTCCTAAATTTTGAATCACTCTAATGATAAATGATAAATGTAAATTTTAAAAAGTTAGAAACAGAATTTCAATGCATTTTACATGAAAAACTTAAAATATCTAGTGCTTCCCTTCTGTTCTTACCTTTCCTAGATGTTCTCAAATAAAAATCAGCAAATGACTTTAAGAACTTTTATCTCTTGTTTGATCTTTCCCCCTGAAATCCACTCTATATTTTTAATTGTTAATGCATATCTTCACATAGAGGTCAACTAGCTCAAATTCAATATATGTTCAAAATCCAAATTTTAAGCTTCCCCAGTCAGGTTGAGCAAAGGCTCACCATCCTAGAGGTCACAAGAACTGCTTGGGTGCGTCTTTTCCCGCCTCCACCTTCAGTCATGTCACACTGTTACCTGGAACTCAACAACAGCAGGAGTATTTACAACAGGGAAATCATCAGATGCTGCAAATCAAGGCTCACTGTCCCCACCCCCCCAACACACCCACTGGAACTGGTTGTCGAACATCTACCAGGATATGACTGGACAAAGAGAGGACAAAGACCCCTCCCTCCCTCCTTCAAGGAGCTCACAATCTGGTTTGAGTGATTGGCGCAGACAGCTACTTATAGGCGAGGAAGCTCAATGTGGTCTGGGAACCCAAGAGAGGCGCGGTCAAAGTAAGTGGAGTAGAAGGGCACCAGGGAGTGGAACCAGGTCAGCCTGAGAAGTTTAGGAGGATCCTGGCAAAATTGATGGGGAAAGAAATAAGTTGCAGGCTGAGGGAAGACAGCGAGAGTGGTCTGGAAGGGAGTGAGACTCGCTTTAGAACCTCAGCAGTCCTGGAAGAACGTGCATGGGGTTTGGGAACCAGATGAAGGTCCAGTGCGGAAGGTGCGGGGAGGAGCAGTGGAAGTGAGGGTGGACGGGGAGACGGCAGAAGCCTTGGGCTTTCAGTCCAGACTCTCTGGGCAGTGAGAAGCCACTCATCAAGATTTGGGGTGGGGCTTCCCTGGTGGTCCAGTGGGTAAGGACACTGCCTTGCAGTGCAAGCGGCGCCGGTTCGATCCCTGACCTGGGAAGATCCCACGTGCTGCAGAGCAACTGGACCGATGTGTCCAATTACAGAGCCGGAGCTCTGGGGCGCACGCGCCTAGAGCAGGTGCTCTGCGACAACACAGGTCACCGTGATGCGAGGCCCACACGGGCCAAAGAACAAAGATGGATGAAAATAAAGAAATGAAAGACCAATAGAAGTGGCCCGCCTGCCCCCTTCCCTCCCCAACCCGCCCCCTGTCAAAAAAAAAGATTTGGGGTGATCTCTGGGATGAGAGACGTGCTGCGTGGGCTGCGTTGTTCCTCCAGCAACACCGCTAGTAATAATGTGGATGCGCTGAAGTCTTGGGAGAGACTTCACATGGTGTGGCGACCGCCTGCTTTGGGACCCACCACTACACCAGGGCAGGGTTGTCACTCGGGCTTTTACCTTCAGTCATGTCACACTGTTACCTGGAACTCAACAACAGCAGGAGTATTTACAACAGGGAAATCATCAGATGCTGCAAATCAAGGCTCACTGTCCCCACCCCCCCAACACACCCACTGGAACTGGTTGTCGAACATCTACCAGGATATGACTGGACAAAGAGAGGACAAAGACCCCTCCCTCCCTCCTTCAAGGAGCTCACAATCTGGTTTGAGTGATTGGCGCAGACAGCTACTTATAGGCGAGGAAGCTCAATGTGGTCTGGGAACCCAAGAGAGGCGCGGTCAAAGTAAGTGGAGTAGAAGGGCACCAGGGAGTGGAACCAGGTCAGCCTGAGAAGTTTAGGAGGATCCTGGCAAAATTGATGGGGAAAGAAATAAGTTGCAGGCTGAGGGAAGACAGCGAGAGTGGTCTGGAAGGGAGTGAGACTCGCTTTAGAACCTCAGCAGTCCTGGAAGAACGTGCATGGGGTTTGGGAACCAGATGAAGGTCCAGTGCGGAAGGTGCGGGGAGGAGCAGTGGAAGTGAGGGTGGACGGGAGACGGCAGAAGCCTTGGGCTTTCAGTCCAGACTCTCTGGGCAGTGAGAAGCCACTCATCAAGATTTGGGGTGGGGCTTCCCTGGTGGTCCAGTGGGTAAGGACACTGCCTTGCAGTGCAAGCGGCGCCGGTTCGATCCCTGACCTGGGAAGATCCCACGTGCTGCAGAGCAACTGGACCGATGTGTCCAATTACAGAGCCGGAGCTCTGGGGCGCACGCGCCTAGAGCAGGTGCTCTGCGACAACACAGGTCACCGTGATGCGAGGCCCACACGGGCCAAAGAACAAAGATGGATGAAAATAAAGAAATGAAAGACCAATAGAAGTGGCCCGCCTGCCCCCTTCCCTCCCCAACCCGCCCCCTGTCAAAAAAAAAGATTTGGGGTGATCTCTGGGATGAGAGACGTGCTGCGTGGGCTGCGTTGTTCCTCCAGCAACACCGCTAGTAATAATGTGGATGCGCTGAAGTCTTGGGAGAGACTTCACATGGTGTGGCGACCGCCTGCTTTGGGACCCACCACTACACCAGGGCAGGGTTGTCACAAAATTCTCAAGCTAACTAGAGAAGAACTGAGCACAACAAGGAAGAAAATATGAGTAGAAAGGGAAAAGGATCTTCACTTTAAGATAATAAAGCCTAGAAATTATAAGATCATCAGTTTTTGTATTGATAAACATTTTTATTCTAATATACTAATAATTCAAGTGCAATTATCTTTGAAATGCTGACTCTGTTAAAACAAAACTTGTTAAATATCTTTCATCAAACATAGCATATTCTTTTCAACTTCCCACAGCAATCAGAGCCATGTAGCAGAGGTAAGATTTTTTTTAAAAAAAAAAAGCCTACTACATTTTTGTTATTGCTAAAAAAATCTGAACTAGTTGTTGTCAAGGTCTCAGAAACAGTGATTAATTGACCTTTGAGAGCTCTACCAGATACTCAGACATAAAATCATGAATCCAGATATCAGTGTCTGGCAATGATGTGTCCACCAGATAGACCACGGCTTTCCGGTCCCAAGGGTTGGTGTTCTCTAGAACTGTCTGCACCAGTGCCACCAGGGGTTTCTTCTCCACATGATTGCGAAACACCATCGAAGCCTCCTCAGACCACTGGCTGCACTTCACGCCTAAGAGAAAGACAGGATGTCCAAGGTCAGGGAAGGGTCACAGGAGCCTTTCTTTGATCTGTTAAAACGGAAAACTATTTAGTCAGTTCCAAGGTAGCTTAAACGTATCAGGTGAGACCTGCCTAACTGAGAAGAGATGCTGAACCATCTTAAAACAGTTTTACTTATAAATTTTCAATTCTGAATGGGGCTACTCCTGAGAGCCTTCAACTACACAAATTTCATTTGGGTGTTATAAAATGAAGTTATAATAAAGACTGCCCATTTCCTTAAAGTATATGCAGACTGATGATGAGAAAAAAAACAGTATTAGTGACATTTCTCTTAGTCACAGATTTTCTTCTAATGAACCAGATATAGTTTAAAAAGAAGAAGAAGAAGAATTAATGCATTTACAGTATTTAAAATCATATACAGGGCTTCCCCTGGTGGTCCAGTGGGTAAGGACACCGCCTTGCGGTGCAAGGGACGCCGGTTCGATCCCTGGCCTGGGAAGATCCCACGTGCCGCGGAGCAGCTGGACTGATGTGTCCAATCACCGAGCCGGAGCTCTGGAGCGCATGCGCCCAGAGCCGGTGCTCTATGACAACAGAGGCCGCCGTGATGAGAGGCCCACACGGGCCAAAGAACAAAGATGGATGAAAATAGATAAATGAAAGACCAATAGAAGTGGCCCACCTGCTCCCCTCCCTCCCCAACCCGACCCCCGCCCATAACTAAATAAATAAATCTTTTAAAAAAAAAAATCATATACATCATCATGTTAAAAGCACTAGACGGAAAGTCTGGAGACTTAGTTACTATTCCCAACTCTCCCTCTATTAAAGGATCTTGGGGATAATCTTGGAGAAATCAGTTAATCTCTCGGGCCTCAGTTTTCTTCTCACAAAATAAAGTGGTTGGGCCACATGAATTTAAAGTTTCATGCATTTCTATTAATAAATTCCCATGACTTTTTAAATTTGAGAGCTCAAGTTTGACAATTCTGAATCAGGTTTTAAGACAAAATTGAGACAAGAATATGTATTTTTCAAGAAATACTATTAAGCTAATATAAATTAAGTTCACTATGTACCATAGCGATGAAGGTTTGGGAGTTCCACATATAATTTTAAAGACCTATCAGTGTAGTGAGTGGGCTAAACTCTTGGATTGTTAGGAATTTTCAATGAGAGAAGAGAATAGTCTGTAAGCTGCTGCTGCAGTGACAGTAACAGAGCCTAAACCTCCCAGCATGGTGCAAACTCAGTGACAAGAAGTGGCCACAGGAACTCCTGCCCAGGGAGCACTGTGGCCACAAGCCGGTGGTGGGGTGATGGTGCCCAGCACCCCTCTCCCATGGAGACTCCTCCACTGGGCTATTTGACTGCCATGCTGAACAAAATGTGCAATAGCAAAACCTGAATATTAAAAAGTGAAAATGAAAACTGTAACCATTAATTCAGAAGAAATCATTTGGAGTTCAGAGCAGAGCAGTGGTGGCCATCCCAAGTGTAAGGTGCCATTTTTGGTTCACATGCACCTACTCTGAGAGTTTCCTTTTTAAGTCTAGGAGGAGACAAAGAAACTGGCCAACACTTCAAAATGAGACCACGTCTATCTTTCTATCTATCTCTTTAATAAAGGCTGTCGAGAAGAACTCATATACACACTTGCTCTTATTTCTGACATAAAGTTAGTTCTGCCACTGCTAAGTGTATGGGGTGAGCGGGGGGCAAGGAATGACAGTGGTCACAACTCCCCATATGCCAGCAGAGCAGGACACACAGCACGGACGCCTGGAGGTGCCAGCACCCCTCTGTCCCCTTGGCCTCCACACCCTCTGCTAATGCTGCCAGCTGTCTGGGTAGTGCTTCAGCGAGGCACCCATGCCACCTACTGGGAGAGGGCTCACGGAGGGCACTGATACCTGCACAACTTTCACAGAAGATAGAACAATCTCGTCAGACAATACCATAAAGAAGTGCCACTCCATGCCTGTGAGCTCAGCTCCTCAGCTCTTACGACAGCCAGTGAGCTGGTGTGAGTGTGGTGAGACCACACACTTCTGAGCTGTTAGCTGTAATGCAAATGGAAGCTCATTTGGCCATGAAAACGGTCATATTCTACAACCCAGGAGGGTTTTATAATTGTGAAAGCCCATTATGTAGATGCATTATAATTTATGCAATCAGTTATGAAACATTAATCATTCCGTGTTCTCCTCCTCCCATTGGTTATTAAAGCTGTTTCATTGTTTCCATTTATTTGTTGTGGCATGTACAGGTAGCTGTGGGTCTTTTTCTTAACACTATAATAAAAGCACAAACAACCTAAATGGAAACAGCACATTGGAAAACACTGATTAAGCAGAGTATTTTGCAGCTATTAAAAATATTTATCAGGACCATCAGACAATCACCCCAAAAGTAATAACACTAAATGAAGAAAGCACAAAGCAATACTGTACCTGTACCAAGATCACAGCTTTAGGAAAACATTCATACACAAGACCACAGGCAGAAGAGAATATGGAAAAACAGAAGCAGCAGATATAGTGGGAGGGATCTTGAGAAAGCATTACAAATGATCAATAGGCCAATGATTCTGCACTTGGGACAAGACAAAAGTGTACATTAATAGCATTTGGAGTTCAGAGCAGAGCAGTGGTGGCCATCCCAAGTGTAAGGTGCCATTTTTGGTTCACATGCACCTACTCTGAGAGTTTCCTTTTTAAGTCTAGGAGGAGACAAAGAAACTGGCCAACACTTCAAAATGAGACCACGTCTATCTTTCTATCTATCTCTTTAATAAAGGCTGTCGAGAAGAACTCATATACACACTTGCTCTTATTTCTGACATAAAGTTAGTTCTGCCACTGCTAAGTGTATGGGGTGAGCGGGGGGCAAGGAATGACAGTGGTCACAACTCCCCATATGCCAGCAGAGCAGGACACACAGCACGGACGCCTGGAGGTGCCAGCACCCCTCTGTCCCCTTGGCCTCCACACCCTCTGCTAATGCTGCCAGCTGTCTGGGTAGTGCTTCAGCGAGGCACCCATGCCACCTACTGGGAGAGGGCTCACGGAGGGCACTGATACCTGCACAACTTTCACAGAAGATAGAACAATCTCGTCAGACAATACCATAAAGAAGTGCCACTCCATGCCTGTGAGCTCAGCTCCTCAGCTCTTACGACAGCCAGTGAGCTGGTGTGAGTGTGGTGAGACCACACACTTCTGAGCTGTTAGCTGTAATGCAAATGGAAGCTCATTTGGCCATGAAAACGGTCATATTCTACAACCCAGGAGGGTTTTATAATTGTGAAAGCCCATTATGTAGATGCATTATAATTTATGCAATCAGTTATGAAACATTAATCATTCCGTGTTCTCCTCCTCCCATTGGTTATTAAAGCTGTTTCATTGTTTCCATTTATTTGTTGTGGCATGTACAGGTAGCTGTGGGTCTTTTTCTTAACACTATAATAAAAGCACAAACAACCTAAATGGAAACAGCACATTGGAAAACACTGATTAAGCAGAGTATTTTGCAGCTATTAAAAATATTTATCAGGACCATCAGACAATCACCCCAAAAGTAATAACACTAAATGAAGAAAGCACAAAGCAATACTGTACCTGTACCAAGATCACAGCTTTAGGAAAACATTCATACACAAGACCACAGGCAGAAGAGAATATGGAAAAACAGAAGCAGCAGATATAGTGGGAGGGATCTTGAGAAAGCATTACAAATGATCAATAGGCCAATGATTCTGCACTTGGGACAAGACAAAAGTGTAGACTCTTGCTGTGGCCTGAGCTCAAGCTCCCCAGAACCTAACCTGCTAGTTGAGCGGTGACTGCTTGGAACGGCAGCTTGCGGAACACGTCCGCCAGGGGCTGCACTCTCCTCATGCTGACTAACTCGTGCTTGCCGTAGTCCAGCTCGTACACGGACACCAGTCCATTGGTCAGGATTCCTTTTAAAAGCACCCTGTGCCACCTAGATGTGCAGTGGATTAAAAAAGAAGAGAAACAAAGTCAACACCTGCTTTAAGGGCAACATTTGTTTTGGTAAAAAGTAGACAACAAAACTCTGTAAAAAAAATAAATAAATAAAATAAAAGCCCAAAAAAGAGAAAAGTGGAAAAAAAATTAATATAAATCATTTATCAAAATGATACTGCTATAGAAGTTTTTAAAGAGAGTGCTTCTTCTTTTTCCAGAGGTTACCATTCTCTGGTTCCCCACCGACTCATCTGATGGAATCTGTTCACTCATTATCATTTCCCAAGCCTCACAGAGATAACCAAGGTGAACCGCCTCTACGCAGGAGGAAACAGTGCTGTGAAGAACGACCAGGACGAGGTCAGTGGTTCCCTTCACTCTAATGATGGAGACAGGAGACGGCCACACATTTGGGACAAGATCCAGGTGTGGTGGGCTTTCCAGGTGGCTCAGTGGTGGAGAATCCACCTGTCAGTGCAGGAGACACCAGAGACATGGGAGATTTCTAGGTTGGGAAGAGCCCCTGCAGGAGGAGATGGCGATCCACTCCAGTATTCTTGCCTGAAACATCCCATGCACAAGGGAGCCTGGCAGGCCACAGTCCGTAGGTCACAAAGAGCTGGACACGACTTAGTGACTGAGCATGCCATGGGTGGAATACGCAAGCAGGCCCAGGGCTGGCTGAGGACATGTAGGAGAAAGAAAACACAGAAGACTGCAGGGCAGAGTGGGGTAGCGAGGGGGCCACTGTGCAGCTGGAAGGTGGAGTGCGTGGAGGCAGGGGAGAGAGTCGGACTGGAACGCCAGGCTGGGAAAGGAGGACAGGAAGTTTTGAACAGTAACTGAATGTTTTAATTATGCTAAGTAAGGAGCTTATAAAGCCTAGATAACATGAAACACAAAATGTAATCCACCAGCAAAAATAAAAAACCTATAGAGGATAGGAGAGCACATTGTGGGGGGGTGGGAGCAGAGGAGAAGAATATGGTTTCAGATCT
Source organism: Tragulus kanchil (assembly GCA_022376925.1). Classification (NCBI taxonomy): domain Eukaryota; kingdom Metazoa; phylum Chordata; class Mammalia; order Artiodactyla; family Tragulidae; genus Tragulus; species Tragulus kanchil. The sequence continues at coordinate 45,454,968 of JAIOJX010000023.1, forward strand.
CAAGTTCAAGGTGTGAGAAAGAAATTCACAAGAATATACTGTCCTCCTCTGGACCTACATCATCACAAACAAAGTTAGAAGAACCTAGACTTCCAAGTTTAGGGGGATGAAGGACCATTTTAAAGTCCTATGTCACGATTGCTTCATTAAAGAGTGTTATTATGCTAAGAAAAGGATGGCTGTTGATGATCTCTCTGCTCCCTAAATGTGAGAGTCGGGCTCCGCCTCTGGCAGCAGACCCAGCCACCCCCAAAACAGGATTATCCGACACAAGCCCAGTGGAACGGCAGGCTCATCACAGCAACACACGCTGGGGTGGGGCTGGCCAGAATGACTGATTCTCTAGCCAGCGCACAGCGTGGGGAAACAGGTCCAGGAACCCACACATGGCTGCTACAGAGCGAGCGCAAGCTACAGAGACCGACTTCAGGCACTCGGCAAAGCTGAGTTTCTGGGATGAACTCCAGAAGCCTTCAGATAAGCCCCAAGTGCAGCAAGCAACAATCCATGAACCACAGACAGAACATGGGACACAAAAAGGTATCGTAAGTAAACGAGCCTTAGGGGCCAAGCAGATCCGAGCAGGAGTCCCCTCTGGGCCATTTTTCCATCATGTCACTCTGGGCTCTTCATTTAACCTGTGTCTCAGTGATCTCATGGCTAATGTTTGCTATTAATTTACTTGCAGAAATAATACATATGAAGCACCTAACCCACTAATTTGGCATTTAACAGGCAGTTGGCAAATGGTTAGCCATTATTGGAAGTAGTATTCAAATGAAGATAAGCTGTGCAAATAAGACTTTTAGCATAATCTGAAGAGAGATTTCCATTTGTGGAAATGCCAGTTTGGTGCAGGCTCCTAATTGCCTAAGTATAAAAGCAGATAGAAACATTTGGCTTCTTCCGATGTCACTGTCTTTAAACTATACGAGGCCTATGACTGAGTTTGGTCTCTGCTTTCAGTCTCTAAGTAAGAGGCACAGAACAGTGAGGACAGAACCATCAGAAAACCTACGTGTTGCATTTCTATTTAGCTTTCAACTTTCAAAATTAAGAGTTTACATAAAAAAAGGCTTCAGTTTTGACTACAGTTCCAATTTTAATGCTAGGCTGCATGTGGATCACCTGGACAGCTTAGTCAAAACACAGATTCTGGGGTTCCACTGCCAGAGAGTCTGACTCAGGAAGCCTGGGGTGAGGGAGGAGACTCTGAATTTTGAGTACATTATCTAGGTTATTCTTAAATTGAGATAACTTGGGAAACCACTGTAATCGAAAGTATATGTGAAAATTGCTAAGACGTAACTTACCAGAGCTGGGACCCAAGGGTTAGTAAAATAGTCCTGGGTTGTAAGCAAGACATAAGCTCTAAACACTTTAAACTGATTCAGTTCCTAAAGTTTCAAAAAGTATCAGATAATCTTTTCCTACCTATAAGGCATCCCTTGATTATCTGGGACAAGTTAACTGGGTAAAGCGCAAGAGTGCTGACTTGGCAGATTTGCTGGCCCCATGAAGGCATGGGGGTGGAATCTCAGCTGCTGCACTACAGGTCTCCAGTGTTTGGGTTCTCTTCATACCATCCTTCCCTCCAGTGGGCCTCCCCACCACTGATCATCATTAATCTGCTCCTCAGAGAAGAGTTAGCACTAGCTTGGCTTTAACTGTGACTAAACTATCCGACAGCAATTCTGAAGGGTAAATTTATACCACCTTCCTATACTGAAACCCACTTCTGCTTACAACTGTAAATAATGTGAGATAGTAAAAATGTTTTCTTAAAGATAAAAAGTTTATAACACAAGCTGAATGCCCTTTAGAATGAGAGCTATTATACTTTTGAATTGAAGATTGGTTGTTTTTTTTACTTCCCATGAAAAATAACAACATTTTATAAATGCCTAGGCTTGCTATCTTAAGAATGAATGAAAGCATTTCCTAGAATAAAATAAGCAGTTGGCCTTTTAAACTGAGTTTAGGGGTATGTGCCTGTCTATATGTTGGGACAAAGAGGGTAGGGGAGAGACAGTTCTCTGTGTGGATGTAAATGTGCAAACATGAGAAAACGGACTGCAAGTGCTAACCAAATGTAAGGAATTATGATTCTCACTGTCCAAAGGCTAAACAGCACTTGAAATATGCTTTGCTGCACCTTAGAAAGGTGGAAAATAAAAAAGGCTTCAGTTTTGACTACAGTTCCAATTTTAATGCTAGGCTGCATGTGGATCACCTGGACAGCTTAGTCAAAACACAGATTCTGGGGTTCCACTGCCAGAGAGTCTGACTCAGGAAGCCTGGGGTGAGGGAGGAGACTCTGAATTTTGAGTACATTATCTAGGTTATTCTTAAATTGAGATAACTTGGGAAACCACTGTAATCGAAAGTATATGTGAAAATTGCTAAGACGTAACTTACCAGAGCTGGGACCCAAGGGTTAGTAAAATAGTCCTGGGTTGTAAGCAAGACATAAGCTCTAAACACTTTAAACTGATTCAGTTCCTAAAGTTTCAAAAAGTATCAGATAATCTTTTCCTACCTATAAGGCATCCCTTGATTATCTGGGACAAGTTAACTGGGTAAAGCGCAAGAGTGCTGACTTGGCAGATTTGCTGGCCCCATGAAGGCATGGGGGTGGAATCTCAGCTGCTGCACTACAGGTCTCCAGTGTTTGGGTTCTCTTCATACCATCCTTCCCTCCAGTGGGCCTCCCCACCACTGATCATCATTAATCTGCTCCTCAGAGAAGAGTTAGCACTAGCTTGGCTTTAACTGTGACTAAACTATCCGACAGCAATTCTGAAGGGTAAATTTATACCACCTTCCTATACTGAAACCCACTTCTGCTTACAACTGTAAATAATGTGAGATAGTAAAAATGTTTTCTTAAAGATGAAAAGTTTATAACACAAGCTGAATGCCCTTTAGAATGAGAGCTATTATACTTTTGAATTGAAGATTGGTTGTTTTTTTTTCCTTCCCATGAAAAATAACAACATTTTATAAATGCCTAGGCTTGCTATCTTAAGAATGAATGAAAGCATTTCCTAGAATAAAATAAGCAGTTGGCCTTTTAAACTGAGTTTAGGGGTATGTGCCTGTCTATATGTTGGGACAAAGAGGGTAGGGGAGAGACAGTTCTCTGTGTGGATGTAAATGTGCAAACATGAGAAAACGGACTGCAAGTGCTAACCAAATGTAAGGAATTATGATTCTCACTGTCCAAAGGCTAAACAGCACTTGAAATATGCTTTGCTGCACCTTAGAAAGGTGGAAAAAGCTCTCTAGGAAGCAACCAGCTGCATATATCAAAAATCCTGTAATCTTTAAACAAGGGATTCCTCTTCTAGGAATATATCCCATAAATAAATAATCAGAGAGTTAAAGATTTAAGTTCAACATTATTTATAACAGTGAAAAGTCTGGGAGGGGAAAAAATGTGTAAAATAAAATAAGTAATTTATGACTTCCCTATATGATGGAATATTTTAGTCATTAAAAAATGTTTACGAAGAAATGTTATCACATGAACAAGGGCTCACAAAATTATGCCAAGTGAAAAAAGTAGGTATGAAATTGTATATGATAATGTATATAGTAATATATTAATTGTATAAATATATATAGGAAAAAACCTATAATAAATACATGAGTAGTTTAACAAGGATTTTACAGTTGGTTGGCTAACCTTGTTTTCTTATACTTTTTTGGGTTTTCTAAATTTTTTGCCAGTAAGTATTTTTAAAATTTAAAGGTCATTCATAAAAACGCATTATTTCCAGAAATAATATTTTTTTCTCACAGGAAAGTAGAAAAAAAGATTTAAACCTTCACTTCTGATATAATTAACTTTTAACAGAACTATGGTCACTAGACTTTTTAGCTAAATGGCATAATTTTAAATATCAGAAAATTGCAGAATTCATTGGTTTTGTTTCACATTCAAAATTGCCAGTGCAATTCCAAGTCCCTGCAGGGACTAAGGACTCTTATCATTCTATGGATTTCTATGGATTTTTTTTAGGAGGCAAATAAAAGGCTCTGTCCAAGGACCTACTTATTTTCCACTTTTGCAGCATACACTTGGTCTTTCTCCACTGCCACGTGGCGCTCCTCAGACACACTGTAATAGAGAATCATCTCTTCCATCAGGACTTCCAGCTTGTGTATCTCTTGCCATGGCTGGATGACAAAGTAGCCAGGGTGACAGGCCACAGGCACGTACACATCCATGTGCTCCCCTGGCTTGGATAAGTGGACGGGAGGTGGCAGCTCCTCAGTGGAGAAAGAGCTGGATTGGTCGACCATGGATTTCTTGAGGATATCCGTGAGGCTCTTTCTGAAATTCTCTCCAGTGTTACCCAAAATGGGGGTGGTGTTCCCACTTCTGCTCTCAGGGGAGCTGGTCCCACTGGATATGGCGCTCAGAAACACATCCTTCTGATGCTTCCACAAGTCTGCGTTTGTAATCTGGCGATTGATACTGCGGTGAGGATCGGGGAAGTTCTTAGGGGTGAATAAATAAATATGCACGATACCTCTGGTTTCATCAACTTTTGTAACCTTTGGAAAACACAAGAAACCAATTTAAGAAATTCAAGGAATCATGCTGGGTCCCTAGAGGTGGTTATAATGTTAACTGTAAATATTAAAGAACAGTACTTTGAAAAAAAAAAAAAAAAACTTGCTAAAAGTCAGTTTATTTAAGGTCAGATGAATCATCTATCACAGCTGTACCAGTGAATAAGCTCGTAGGTCCAAGCAGTCTAGAAACCAACAGCACCTTATGGAAATGAAAAACTTACTAACTTCTAAAAACTGAGAATACCTATGACTTCCTGGAGGTCACTGTCACTGAGACAAAGTGATTTCAATGATCATGATTAATTTTTAAAATTAATGACATTTTAAAACATTCAGAGTAGAAAGAATAGAATGATGGATTCCTATGTGCTCATCATCCAACTTTAACAATAACAACAACAAAAGTGGCAAAATGTCCCATAAGCATTCTGCTCTGTGCTGGTGCACCCTCAGACCGGGGTGGCCTAGGGAGAAGCTCTGCCTCTTAACATACCCTCTGGGACTTTGGATCCAGGCTTATTGTTCGGTCCTCACCCTCTCACCCCTCTTCCCTAGTTACACGAGGGGAGAAAAAGAGGAAGAAAGCTCCACTAACTAGGCCAGAGTTAGTCACCCTTTGGTATCTTTTGCTCAGGAGACCTCTGACTACCTGGCTACATTTCTCCGGCGGAGGTGGCGGGGGTTGGGGAGTCTGTACAGAAGCCCCAGACATTGGTAACTAGGACTGAGCTGCTGTGTGCCCTCAATGGCTGGGTGTGAGTTAATTCCTCTCACCAGCTTCTCCGGTTTATCTTAGGAACAACGAAAATGAGATACTTCTATTTTTTTTTTTTTTATCAAAGTGGACTAGAAATAAAAGGTAGGAACACATACATGAAGACAAGGAGACAACAGCATGGCAATCCTTCTAAAGTCATTTACTTGAAAAGCTTTTCTTGTAGCGAGACGAATCAATTTAAATTCATCCTTTGGAGGGTTAATGAAGTACTCTGACTGCTAATTCATTTTGATATTAATGGTACAGAAACACCATTTCAAAATCTAAAAATATTTTTATGGACCAATACTGTGGCTTTAGGAGCTGAAAATATAGTTGAGAACACAATATTTGTGTGGCAACTGAAGAATATAAAATGGTACATAGCTGTGTGACTGTACATGATAAACCCTAGAGGAGAATGAAGACAGGAAAACCCGTGTGGGCCAGAATAACTGAGAGATCTTCATGAAGAGATTTCTCGAGGCCATTTCCTTGTTCACTTTGTTAAATGCTTATATAAAATGATAACACTATTTACATCAGTTAAAATAGAGAAATACTATCTTCCATTTCTTGTTTTAATCCTACATTTCTATTCTTGGAAACAGAAGCAGTGTTTTTGATATAAAGATTGAAGAGTGTGAAAAAGAGACACACTAGAGAAAGAAACAGCTTAAGTTTTAGGAAAAGAGAAAAAAATCAAGATTATAGGCTAAATTTATTTATAATTCCTATGTGTTTTTGGCAAAATGTCCCATAAGCATTCTGCTCTGTGCTGGTGCACCCTCAGACCGGGGTGGCCTAGGGAGAAGCTCTGCCTCTTAACATACCCTCTGGGACTTTGGATCCAGGCTTATTGTTCGGTCCTCACCCTCTCACCCCTCTTCCCTAGTTACACGAGGGGAGAAAAAGAGGAAGAAAGCTCCACTAACTAGGCCAGAGTTAGTCACCCTTTGGTATCTTTTGCTCAGGAGACCTCTGACTACCTGGCTACATTTCTCCGGCGGAGGTGGCGGGGGTTGGGGAGTCTGTACAGAAGCCCCAGACATTGGTAACTAGGACTGAGCTGCTGTGTGCCCTCAATGGCTGGGTGTGAGTTAATTCCTCTCACCAGCTTCTCCGGTTTATCTTAGGAACAACGAAAATGAGATACTTCTATTTTTTTTTTTTTTATCAAAGTGGACTAGAAATAAAAGGTAGGAACACATACATGAAGACAAGGAGACAACAGCATGGCAATCCTTCTAAAGTCATTTACTTGAAAAGCTTTTCTTGTAGCGAGACGAATCAATTTAAATTCATCCTTTGGAGGGTTAATGAAGTACTCTGACTGCTAATTCATTTTGATATTAATGGTACAGAAACACCATTTCAAAATCTAAAAATATTTTTATGGACCAATACTGTGGCTTTAGGAGCTGAAAATATAGTTGAGAACACAATATTTGTGTGGCAACTGAAGAATATAAAATGGTACATAGCTGTGTGACTGTACATGATAAACCCTAGAGGAGAATGAAGACAGGAAAACCCGTGTGGGCCAGAATAACTGAGAGATCTTCATGAAGAGATTTCTCGAGGCCATTTCCTTGTTCACTTTGTTAAATGCTTATATAAAATGATAACACTATTTACATCAGTTAAAATAGAGAAATACTATCTTCCATTTCTTGTTTTAATCCTACATTTCTATTCTTGGAAACAGAAGCAGTGTTTTTGATATAAAGATTGAAGAGTGTGAAAAAGAGACACACTAGAGAAAGAAACAGCTTAAGTTTTAGGAAAAGAGAAAAAAATCAAGATTATAGGCTAAATTTGTTTATAATTCATTTTACATTAGGAAAAAAAAGAAGTACAGGACTTAGTTAAATGGTCTTTAGAAGCATTTATCAGGAAACATATGGTCTAGGGCTTCCCTGGTGGTCCAGTGATTAAGAATCCACCTTGCAATGCAAGAGACACCAGTTCTCCTTGGTCTGGGAAGATCCCACATTCTGTAGTTAGGAGTAATCAATCTCCTAACTATAAGTGTGTCAGACGTGAAAGCATCAACTTATAGTAAGATAAAATTCTTTCATAAAAATCCTTTTGACAGTTCTCTTTTAATCAAGACCAATAAGACAACTAACCTTAATGCTACAGTCTGAGCAATTCAACACAGAATCTCTTAGCCAAAGCACAGCATCAGGGGTCCACATGCCAATAGACTGCGGAAGATCTGCTAAGCAGCACTTTATAGCCTGAAAAGAAAACACAATGGAAAAGAGGGCACACCATCTTAAAATAGGTACTTAAGAGTAACGTCAGTATTATTTTCATACAAGTCCAATGCTGCCAAAACAGAAAGCCAGCAGCAGCAACAGCTAACAGTGACAATCACAGCTCTCGGGCTGCAGCGTCTGCTATGTTCCTATTTATACTACTACCATTGTCTTTACTCCTATGAGACAGGGCTATACCAGGCGCTTCACAGACTTCTCACCCATGGAAGGCCAGTGTTGCCACCTCATTTTACAGATGGTGAAACAGACTCAGACAAACCAACCTGCGTAAGATCACAAAGGCATGAAGACAAGATTGGGACTTATATACTGAGGTCTTCGCTCCAAGCCCAAACAAGAAAAAAAAAAAAATAAAGAAGAATCGTTTGGATGAAATCTGACTCCTTTTGTAAAACTCTTTGTGGATGCTTCCTGCAGAATGAAGCATTTCCTGAGAAAATTTGGCTTTTTTTTAATTAAAATGATAACACTATTTACATCAGTTAAAATAGAGAAATACTATCTTCCATTTCTTGTTTTAATCCTACATTTCTATTCTTGGAAACAGAAGCAGTGTTTTTGATATAAAGATTGAAGAGTGTGAAAAAGAGACACACTAGAGAAAGAAACAGCTTAAGTTTTAGGAAAAGAGAAAAAAATCAAGATTATAGGCTAAATTTGTTTATAATTCATTTTACATTAGGAAAAAAAAGAAGTACAGGACTTAGTTAAATGGTCTTTAGAAGCATTTATCAGGAAACATATGGTCTAGGGCTTCCCTGGTGGTCCAGTGATTAAGAATCCACCTTGCAATGCAAGAGACACCAGTTCTCCTTGGTCTGGGAAGATCCCACATTCTGTAGTTAGGAGTAATCAATCTCCTAACTATAAGTGTGTCAGACGTGAAAGCATCAACTTATAGTAAGATAAAATTCTTTCATAAAAATCCTTTTGACAGTTCTCTTTTAATCAAGACCAATAAGACAACTAACCTTAATGCTACAGTCTGAGCAATTCAACACAGAATCTCTTAGCCAAAGCACAGCATCAGGGGTCCACATGCCAATAGACTGCGGAAGATCTGCTAAGCAGCACTTTATAGCCTGAAAAGAAAACACAATGGAAAAGAGGGCACACCATCTTAAAATAGGTACTTAAGAGTAACGTCAGTATTATTTTCATACAAGTCCAATGCTGCCAAAACAGAAAGCCAGCAGCAGCAACAGCTAACAGTGACAATCACAGCTCTCGGGCTGCAGCGTCTGCTATGTTCCTATTTATACTACTACCATTGTCTTTACTCCTATGAGACAGGGCTATACCAGGCGCTTCACAGACTTCTCACCCATGGAAGGCCAGTGTTGCCACCTCATTTTACAGATGGTGAAACAGACTCAGACAAACCAACCTGCGTAAGATCACAAAGGCATGAAGACAAGATTGGGACTTATATACTGAGGTCTTCGCTCCAAGCCCAAACAAGAAAAAAAAAAAAATAAAGAAGAATCGTTTGGATGAAATCTGACTCCTTTTGTAAAACTCTTTGTGGATGCTTCCTGCAGAATGAAGCATTTCCTGAGTGTCCCAGGCACTTATGCTCACCTTTTTGAAAGAGGTTGTTAAGATAATTAAGGAGGGCAAGAAAAATTGAAACCCATCCATATTAAAAAACTCGTTTTCCCTGGAGCTCTCTATCACCCACCATCACTGCACACACTTCTTCACAATGGCTAGCTACATCAGGGAAGGAAAATAAACCCAGTGACTCCCTCCAGTCTCACAAAGCCTTTGAATTGATGGAGGCAACTTTGTGAAGGGGATGAAACTTCCTTCCTTCCAGGATCCTAGATTCCTCCTTTCCTTTCTGACCCCATCCTGCCTGTCACACTTCTCTTGAACTTTGGGGGCTCCCAGTCTCCCACTGTGCCCACTCTGTGGGTGGGGAGGAGGTTACTTGAGTAGAGAGAGTGGACTCCACCGCTGCAGGGGGCTGGTGGGCATGAGGGAGTGAGGCAGGCCAGCTGGGGCCTGCACACTGGAGAGCTCGCACCCTGCCCTGCAGAAAATGGCACTCCCAAGCTCCTTCAGAATGCTGTCCCGTGAAGGGTGTTACTCAGTACAGTCATATTTTCTAGTCTGAGAAGATGGAAGAGAAGCTAGAGCAAATGGCCAATTCATATTTTAAAACACTATGCGAGCCAAGTTCCCAGACCCAATATTCACGGGCAGACAGACCACCCATTTGCTACTCTGAACCTCCTGGGGGAGATGTTGCTAGTCAGAGGCTCGGCCTTGTTGGTTTTAAAGGTTCTCTCAACTTCACATCTATCAAAGAACAAATCCAGATAAGGTCCGTAGAAAACATTCTACTGACTTTTACCCAGAAGGTACACTTTGTAACCTTCAGACAGTCAGAAGCAGCGTGATGGATCCCCTTACCCTCCAGCCTGGAACTTTTCTAGTGAAGGCTGGCCCTGAGTGGGTGTTCTGCTAAGGGGTACAGAGGCCAGAGGTGTTATCAAATGAAGGTAGCACCTGAAAGTCTAACAATATTCAATATTATGCTGAGCAGCAATAAAAAGAAAATGTGATGCTAAAAACTGGCTTGAACTCAGGTTAAGCGGCTTCTCTGTAATAGTCATTTTAGGAAAGGCAACAGTGACTGCAGTAAGAGAAAGGACAAAATCCAGGCTAATTACGGTCAACTGCTTTTTATTCACTGAGTTTGATGCATAAACTATCTTCTGATAAATGTAGTTTAAAAGGCCTTATGAAATTATAGAATGTTGAACAGTTTTATTTTCAAAGCATGATGGATTTCTGTACAAAATCCTCTACTCCTAAAGTAGGAAATAGTTCTTCATACTTTTAATTAATTCAAAACTATTCAAACTTCTCATTACCTGAATTTTTTATCAAGAGAGGAAGGACAGATTGAAGTCAATTGTTTCAGTATAAATCTATGGGGGAAAGGTTAAATATAAACCTAGCCAAGAAAATGGTTACTTAATTAAGAACTCTGGACGTAAACATCTACATATAATATCCTGAAACTGTGTAGAAGCCAGCCCTGGCATCTAATTATTAGAACGGAATCTCTAACTGGACAATAAAGCCTGATGACTCAACATGCTGGAAAAAACCATAATCAAACAGCATTCTGTCAGTCTGACTGGTCTTCTTGTCTAAGCAAAATTTTACATCTGAAAACCAGTGAGCCGCTCCACATTTGGTTCATTTCAATTCTGATATAAGCTCAATCATTATCAAAACCCGAGACAGCACCTCACACTGGGATTAGGAATGTGTCCAGAGTCCTCTGGCCAGCCTCCAAGGCGTGCAGATACAGTACCTGAGGTGGCACCGATAGCATTTCTTGGAGAAACCGAGAAGGGATCTCCCTGAGCTCAGACACTTTCACAGACGTCACGGTGCCAGAGTCCAGGAACTGAACGTCGAGGGCGCGGCTGCTGTGCACATTTGTGATCTGCAGAGAGACAAGTGCTGGCTGATTTATTAGCACATCCAAAAGGCCAAAAGCTTCTGTGCAATTACCCGTTGCCCAACTCTAAAATGCATTATAAAAAGCAACAAAGACTACATGGTGGTTAAATTTTCTATTTTAAAATGTACTTATTTACTGAATAGGTATTCTTTTACAGTAGAATTGACACCTTGCTGTTAACTCATAAATACCGTAATAATTACTATGTTTACAATTTTCTAGGACACTACTGATTATAAAACAATTTGGTATATCATTATATGCTGCTGATTATTAGATGTAAGCTGTTATCTGAAATATTAGAATGTGAGGGGGAAGAAATAAAAATTATTGTGTCTTAGCAATGAGGAAATGAGAGAGAATTCAGAGACAGAATTTCACTTGTGGTAGGTAAATACTATATATTTTTTAAGTATTTTATAGCCTAGTTAGAAAACCCAATGATATTTTGTATCATTTGTCTTAAGTAAAAAACTGAACTGAGAAAGTAATAAGTCAAAATCAAAGCAATAATTACCTATCTACGGCAACATGACAATATAAGATTCTAGATGAACCTTTAAATGCCCAGTTTTCCCTAAGATGTTCCTATAATGCCATTGTGGTATTTGCCATTGTTAAATATTTGTGTGGGTGTGCTTAGTTGCTCAGTTGTGTCTGACTCCTTTTGATCCTTCGGACTGTAGCCTGCCAGGCTCCTCAGTCCAGGGGATTCTCCAGGCAAGAATACTGGAGTGGGTAGCTGTTTCCTTCTCCATGGGATCTTCCTGACCCAGGGATCAAACCCGTGTCTGCTGTGTCTTTGCATGGCTGGTGGATTCTTTACCCACGGAGCCATCAGGGAAGCCTGTGAAATATTTACACTGGCCAAATACAGTCCCACTGGGGTGGTTATCTGGGCTGAGATTTCACGTCTACAACTGCAGTAACTGCTACCTAAGCATGGTGGTGGTACTTTCAGTACTTATGACTGTTGAGAACTGGGCCACTCTAGGCTTAAAGTCAGATTCACCAAAAGTGAAGCCTTTTTCTACTGCCCCAGATAATGCCTGATTAATGGCATAAAGTTCTAAGTCTCTTAAGACATGATAAACACAAACAGTCCATGGAGCAATATGTTAAAATGTATTTATTTATTCAAACATACATACCAAATATATACATTGATATGGACGCTTGCTATGTCCAGGCATAACTAGGCTACAAAAATTACACCTCCCCAAGTACCATGAGAGACGAGACAAATACATGCTGCACTCTACTGTAGTCAGGGTGATCGTGAAGGTATGCATGGTGTACTATGAGAATACAAGGAGTGGATACCTGACCCAGCAGGAAGGAGGGGTTAGGGCTAGCTTTTCAGGAGAAGGGAATGCCTAGAATTGGTATTTCTCTTCAAAATTCACTTTTCTTATTTTAGTAAAATGCCTCCCTCCACTATAGAAAATTAAGATACTTAAAAAGAATGATAGAGGGCTTCCCTGGTAGCTCAGTGGTGAAGTTTGTCTGCCAATGCAGGAGTTACGGTCTCGACTCCTGATCCAGGAGCAACTAAGCCCGTGAGCCACAACTGTTGAGCCTGTGCTCTAGAGCCTCAGAGCCACAACTATGGAGCCCATGTGCTGCAACTAAACTGAAGCCCGTGTGCCCTAGAGCCCGAGTTCCATAAGAGCAGTCACTGCAACAAGAAGCCTGCTCACCTCAACTAGAGAGTAGCCCCCACTCCCTGCAACGAAAGAAAAGCCTGTGGCAGCAGTGAAAACCCAGAATAGTCAAAAATAAATAAATTAATTAATTAAAAAAAAAAAGGAATCTGGGCTTTCCTGGTGGTCCAGTGGGTAAAGAGTCTGCCTTGCAGTGCAAGGGGTGCCAGTTTGATCCCTGGCCCAGGAAGATCCCACATGCTGTGGAGTGGCTGGACCAGTGTGTCCAATTATGAGCCAGCATGCTGGAGTGCACATACCCAGAGTTGGTGCTCTGCAGCAAGAGAGGCCACTGCAATGGAAGGCCCACACAGGCCAAAGAATAAAGATGGATGAAAATAAGTGGATAAAAAGTAAATGAAAAGAGGCCAAAATTTTTTTTGAAAGTTTGTAAAAAAAAAAAAAATCTGGGGCTTCCCTGGTGGTTCAGTGGGTAAGGACACTGTCTTACAGTGCAAGGGGCACCGGTTTGATCCCTGGCGTGGGAAGATCCCACGTGACATGGAGTGGTTGGATCGGTGTGTCCAATTACAAGCCAGCGCTCTGCAGTGCATGCACCCAGATCTGGTGCTCTGCAGGGAGAGAGGCCACTGCAATGGGAGGCCCACACATGCCAAAGAATAAAAAGATGGATTAAAATAAATACAAATAAAACAGGTATGGTGAAGGAAAAAATTTAAAAAAAACATAAAAAAAAGAGATATGTTTCCTTAACTCTTAAAAAAAAAAAACGATATTAAAAAATCACTTGTAATCTACTATAGGTTACAATTATCCCTCTAGTCTTTCATCTATGGTTCACAAAAATTAGATTTAGAAAAATCACAACATGTTTGTAGGCACTGTTTCATAGTTTACTGTCTTTCACTCAATGTCTCATAAAAATATTTTATGTCATTTGTCTTCTATGTCAGTTTAATGTTACTGAAGTCTATCCTTCATGACTAAGCTAACAAATCACTTTGGTTAATTTGTGCAAATTCTTGTTACTTTCAGAAATAACCATATTTATTGGACATGCGTATTTCCTTTTTCACAAACTGAAATTTCATAAATTTCACAAATCTATGTCCTTTCAGAGTTGGACCTTAAATGATGAATGGGAGTAAACCAGGTTGGTAGGATTCTAATTAGGGGCTAATCAGGGCATTTCAAATAGAGGGGAGTGGTTGGGCAAAGGCACACATGTATTTCTCATGTGTGAGGACCACAAGCATTTTGGTTACAATAGAGCATCAAGTGAAAGACCGGCAAGGGCAAGAGGTGAGGCCAGGAGACAGGCAAAGGCAAGGTCAGGAGACCCAGACACGATGTCTTCAAGAAATGAGACTTTACCCTGTAGATTAGAAGCCAATGTCAAGCCTTACAGAGAAGAATGAGATGGTCAGCTTTATAAAATTGTTAAAGAGGGCTTTGGGATATGATATATTTAGTTTGGGGCTTCCCTGGTGGCTCTGAATGGTAAAATCTCAACTCTCCCACTTTTTTAGCTCATCAGTAAGAATGGGGATAATTGGGTTTTGAAAACATTAAATGAGATCAGTCATGTTTAACAAAACAACATTTAGTGTTGTGGAAACAGTAAGTCTCATCCTAAGTTGAATGTGTTACTATTCGCATTTTGAGTTGCTCACTCTTAGCGGTATGGAGCTCGACTGGAGGAAATCAGCGGCGAAGGCAGAAGAACTAGTTGGTGTGGCATCGCAGTGATCTGGGCCAGAACTGACAAAGATATAAAATCAGCAGCCTTTGGTGATTAGTTGCATGGCGGGGCTGAGGAAGATGTAGGAGTCAAAGATAACTCTTAAGACACAGGCTTGAATGGCTGCATGAAGGGAGACACCACTAAAACAGAGACAAGGAAGAAGGGTAAGGATGGGGAGAGATCATACTGGTTTTAGACACAGAGAACTTCAAGAGTTTGTGAGATGAACAATCGGGCTGTATTTTGCTTAAATCTGCAGTTCATTAGGGGCTGGAAAATGAATTTGGAAGTCATTAGGGCCAAAACGGTAGCTGAAACTATGAGACAGGATTACCCAGAAGGATGTAGAGGCTAAGAAGACTGATGAGCTGAGACAGGACTTGGGGACAGTGACATTTCAGATGTAGGGATAGAGGGAGGTTTGGGTAGAAAAATAACAGAAAGAATCATTAGACTATCACGAGGAAGATTAGGATTTAATAACATAGTAATGTGGTGAGAAGAGAATTCCAACACTGTTTGATGTAGCTAAGAGGCATGGAAAGACAAGACATGGAAGACACTGATTTGATGGCATAATTAAGATCCTTTCATAAGAACAGGTCTTGAGAGGGCAAAGGCACACATGTATTTCTCATGTGTGAGGACCACAAGCATTTTGGTTACAATAGAGCATCAAGTGAAAGACCGGCAAGGGCAAGAGGTGAGGCCAGGAGACAGGCAAAGGCAAGGTCAGGAGACCCAGACACGATGTCTTCAAGAAATGAGACTTTACCCTGTAGATTAGAAGCCAATGTCAAGCCTTACAGAGAAGAATGAGATGGTCAGCTTTATAAAATTGTTAAAGAGGGCTTTGGGATATGATATATTTAGTTTGGGGCTTCCCTGGTGGCTCTGAATGGTAAAATCTCAACTCTCCCACTTTTTTAGCTCATCAGTAAGAATGGGGATAATTGGGTTTTGAAAACATTAAATGAGATCAGTCATGTTTAACAAAACAACATTTAGTGTTGTGGAAACAGTAAGTCTCATCCTAAGTTGAATGTGTTACTATTCGCATTTTGAGTTGCTCACTCTTAGCGGTATGGAGCTCGACTGGAGGAAATCAGAGGCGAAGGCAGAAGAACTAGTTGGTGTGGCATCGCAGTGATCTGGGCCAGAACTGACAAAGATATAAAATCAGCAGCCTTTGGTGATTAGTTGCATGGCGGGGCTGAGGAAGATGTAGGAGTCAAAGATAACTCTTAAGACACAGGCTTGAATGGCTGCATGAAGGGAGACACCACTAAAACAGAGACAAGGAAGAAGGGTAAGGATGGGGAGAGATCATACTGGTTTTAGACACAGAGAACTTCAAGAGTTTGTGAGATGAACAATCGGGCTGTATTTTGCTTAAATCTGCAGTTCATTAGGGGCTGGAAAATGAATTTGGAAGTCATTAGGGCCAAAACGGTAGCTGAAACTATGAGACAGGATTACCCAGAAGGATGTAGAGGCTAAGAAGACTGATGAGCTGAGACAGGACTTGGGGACAGTGACATTTCAGATGTAGGGATAGAGGGAGGTTTGGGTAGAAAAATAACAGAAAGAATCATTAGACTATCACGAGGAAGATTAGGATTTAATAACATAGTAATGTGGTGAGAAGAGAATTCCAACACTGTTTGATGTAGCTAAGAGGCATGGAAAGACAAGACATGGAAGACACTGATTTGATGGCATAATTAAGATCCTTTCATAAGAACAGGTTCTCTGACGGAGTGCTGGCAGAAGTCAAGTGGCAGTGACTGAAGATGGACTGCAAGATGGTGCAGAATGAATGCAAACCACTTCTGTCAGGAAAGAGGGAGAGCAATGACTTCTGCACTGAATAAAGTTGGCTGGATGTACGGAGTAAATTCAGAATGTGCAGGCACTAAAGTTAGACAAGTTAAAATGTCAAGAGCGAATATATCACTTAAACAAAGGATCTGCTTCTCATTAATCATCTTTATTTCCCTAACTTTCTATGCATCACAAAGAGAATGAATACTTTTGCTACCTGAAAGGTAGATAATACACAATTTGATAGAAATAAAAATAATACCTGACCGTTATCTAAAGTATTTGAGCATGCAATGAGAAGGTATTTGCCAAAAAGGGATAACCTGATTATACCCATGGAGAAACTCAAGTGGAGAGATACTGGTTTTGATAATAGTTACATAAGATGTTATCAATTTGAGATGGTAAGTAAAGGGCATATGGAAACTCCTTGAAATACTGTTGCAACTTTTTAAAAGTCTGAAATTATTTCAAAATAAAAGGCTTAAAAACTAAGTATGTACATTTATGTATTATACACTAAACAGCACAGAGTTTTGAAATTCAAATAATGTTGTGTTCTTTTTAACAATTCATGCTTTGAAGTTTATAGCTAAGCACATAACTTTTAGTCATATGCTCCAGATCTTGACTTACTACATTTACATTAAGACATTAATTATTTCAAAACTGATGCTTTCATTGAAGTGGTCACAATTTAAGATTTACTTAAAGGGAAAATCAGTACAATCATCAAAATGTCACTATGCAGTATTAAAACTCAATAAAGAAATGAATTTTTTGACCTTTTTGGGTTGCTTTCAGAAAATTATGAATACTTTCCCTCCAAAATACAAATACACGCACACATATACACACACACAATCTGTATAAAACTCTTGAGGAGGGGCTCAGGCACCCCTGTGAGAAGAAGCTAAGAACCACTGTAAGAAGGAAAAACAGGAAAAATGAAATCTAGCCCAGATTTACAATTTTAGTAACTGGGGAAACTGCTAACCAGAAAAAAAAAAAAGAAGAAGAAGAAGATGAAGAAAAGAAAGAAACAGTAACCACAAAAATCCAAAATCTGCCTTTGAAAAACATACAGAAATATAAGATAAAGTATAATAAACCTTTCAAATTCATAACTGAGCTTGCAAGAAAACAAAACAAGTATTAGGCACCCGAAATAGAGAAATAGGTGAACAGTGAAACCCAAGCCATCCTGAGCAGTGGGGAGGGAAGACACGAGACTCCCCCAAGAAGTCAGAACTCTCAAAGGGCTATCAATCAAGGAAGGGGTGACAATGGACAGCAATTAGGCAATAACTAATGAAGCTGAAGATACGTACTCCCTACACCCAGAAATTCCATTCATATATATATGTATATCACACACACACACACCCTGGATGTGTGCACAGGAAGTTTCAGAGTAGCACTGTGTGTAACAAAAAAATGTGACACAAGCTAAATATCCATTGTCAGGGGAATGGAGTGATAATGTTGGCATATTCATACACTGTTACATTATACAGTAGGGAAAACAGATTACATCACAAACATAAGGAATGAAAAGGCATGTTTCAGAGGAATCAATACATTTTATGATTTATATTAATTTTTTAGTTTTTTTTTTTCCCATCATGATTCTTTTATTTATATTTTTAGTTTCATCCATCTTTTTTATTCCTTGGCATGTGTGGGCCTCCCATTGCAGTGGCCTCTCTCACTGCGGAGCACCTGCTTTGGGTGCATGTACTCCAGAGTGCTGGCTCGTAATTGGACATACGGGTCCAGCCACTCCACAGCATGTGGGATCTTCCCAGGCCAGGGATTGAACCTGTGTCCCTTGCACTGCAAGGTGGACTCTTTACCCACAGGACCACCAGGGATGCCCCCAATTTATATTAATTTTTAAAACATTTGTTCATTGATACTTTATTCATATTTTTACTATAAGTATTACATATACTATTTATTTCTGTATTTTCATTATCTCTATTTTGAAATATACAGATAGTAAAAGTGTGTTTGTATAGATACAAATATAGCAAAAGTCTAAAGGAGTAAAGAGGAATAAGAAATGCCACATTCAGCTGGTACACCCAAGGGTAGGAGTAAAAGAAGGGAAGGTCAACTGTACTAGCCACATCTAAGTTCTTAAACTGGTGATGAGATGCTTACCCCATTTTTTTAAAAAAAAACCTTGTTTCTATGTCTGAGACATTTCATCTTAATTTTAAAAAATAGTCAAGTGACTGATATTACCTCTGCTCGTAGCCATTTTCCTTTGCAATGGAAGAGGCAGACTTTCCCACAGAAGGGTAATGAAACGAAGCACTCAGAGGTCATGTGCTGCAAAACAGAAACACATGATGCTTTCATTACTCACAGCAAAGGACACGCTGCTACCCCACTGCGGTGGCTCAGGCAGACTACTTCCCAGTCTGTGATCAGACTTTCAGTGAGGCCAGCACTGCAGCGTAAGAAGCACGTGGACAGGGCTGGCAGGGCTCCGCCCTTTTCTCTCCTGTGTGTGCAGTGGAGGCAGTCTTCCCCGTATGGCGAATGTTTCTACCCTCCTTCCTTGCACATGGATCATAAATCAGTCCTGCTAACACGTCTAAAAATGCTAGGATGGAGGTCAGGATGACTCATCTGGGCTCTGGCACCATCACTTAAACACAAAAGGAGGAGGATAAACCTGATAAAAAGAATAGCCTGGATGAAAGGGAGACAGTTAGGTTAGCTGTTCCTAAGGACTCCTCTTTTCTTCTGTTACCATTCAGATTCAAAGATAAGATTTCAATTCCAAAACAAAAGAAACATTATCAACACAAATGTGGGTATCAGTGCCAGTTTAATGTCTTCATCTCCTCCTCTGCTGTAGCTTGAAGCTGAAGACCTGCCATTAGCTCTTTCCTTCAGGGTGAAGCTTCTACTTGCTCCAAAGGCAGTATCTCCCACTATTTGAGTTCCCAGGGCACTAAGAACTATTAAGAGTGCTTCTTACCACGATAGATTAAAAACACATGTATGAAAATTAGTAACTACAATCATTCTCTGGGTGTCGCAGATTTCTCCGGGATAGATTAGCAAACCAAATTTAAGCAATAACCCTGAGATACATCTAAGACATCTGTAATGGAGAAAGAGGTAAAGTTTATAGATCTAATGTCTTGAGTCTAGGCTGTAGTCTGAATACAAGTTTGTTCCAATTCAGCAAATCATTTGAAATACTAATTTTATGTGAGACACTAGTTAACCTACTACAGTATCTAAATGAATTAGGTACTTACCAGAATTTGGAGAGGCCTAGTCTCTGCCCTCAGGAAACCTACACTCTGGTAAAACAAACAAACATCCAAATAGCTGAGACAATGCCATGTACAAGTCCTGTGAGGCCCTTGGAGAGCTCGGCAGGTAAGACAGAAGGTTCACTTCCAGGGCAAGGGGGTCAGAGTTAAAGTGGCACTGGAGTTGAGTCATTTGGAAGCCACAGTGTATTGTGGATTACAACTACTTCCCAGTCTGTGATCAGACTTTCAGTGAGGCCAGCACTGCAGCGTAAGAAGCACGTGGACAGGGCTGGCAGGGCTCCGCCCTTTTCTCTCCTGTGTGTGCAGTGGAGGCAGTCTTCCCCGTATGGCGAATGTTTCTACCCTCCTTCCTTGCACATGGATCATAAATCAGTCCTGCTAACACGTCTAAAAATGCTAGGATGGAGGTCAGGATGACTCATCTGGGCTCTGGCACCATCACTTAAACACAAAAGGAGGAGGATAAACCTGATAAAAAGAATAGCCTGGATGAAAGGGAGACAGTTAGGTTAGCTGTTCCTAAGGACTCCTCTTTTCTTCTGTTACCATTCAGATTCAAAGATAAGATTTCAATTCCAAAACAAAAGAAACATTATCAACACAAATGTGGGTATCAGTGCCAGTTTAATGTCTTCATCTCCTCCTCTGCTGTAGCTTGAAGCTGAAGACCTGCCATTAGCTCTTTCCTTCAGGGTGAAGCTTCTACTTGCTCCAAAGGCAGTATCTCCCACTATTTGAGTTCCCAGGGCACTAAGAACTATTAAGAGTGCTTCTTACCACGATAGATTAAAAACACATGTATGAAAATTAGTAACTACAATCATTCTCTGGGTGTCGCAGATTTCTCCAGGATAGATTAGCAAACCAAATTTAAGCAATAACCCTGAGATACATCTAAGACATCTGTAATGGAGAAAGAGGTAAAGTTTATAGATTTAATGTCTTGAGTCTAGGCTGTAGTCTGAATACAAGTTTGTTCCAATTCAGCAAATCATTTGAAATACTAATTTTATGTGAGACACTAGTTAACCTACTACAGTATCTAAATGAATTAGGTACTTACCAGAATTTGGAGAGGCCTAGTCTCTGCCCTCAGGAAACCTACACTCTGGTAAAACAAACAAACATCCAAATAGCTGAGACAATGCCATGTACAAGTCCTGTGAGGCCCTTGGAGAGCTCGGCAGGTAAGACAGAAGGTTCACTTCCAGGGCAAGGGGGTCAGAGTTAAAGTGGCACTGGAGTTGAGTCATTTGGAAGCCACAGTGTATTGTGGATTACAACTATAATGTCCTAATGTAGGTAAGGCAATCCCTTTAAGACCTTAAAAGAAAACCTCTACAGATCTTGATTCAGAGAAAAGAATACTAGAGTTAAAGGGTAAAAAGATTATTAATAAATGTAACTGCAGAACCACATTTACCAAGGCACAGGTTCTCTCAGGAAGAGAGAAGTTTGCCTTGAAGTTTTATTCTCCTAAATTTCATGGTCCTGTCTTGGTCCAGGCAGAGGAGCCAACAGCACAAGATAAGCTGCAGGCAGCTGAACTGGAGGCTCCTCAACTGCACCTCGTGGATAACAGACCTACCTGTCGCTGAGCAACTTCTATGCACCAGAGCCCGTGCTCCACAGCCTGTGACTAGTCCTTGTGACCATCCTGTGGGTCCTCACTATTATTATCCTCATTTTACCATGCAGAAACCAGGGGGGTGGGGGTGACTCTGTTTCAAATTCTGAAATCTGGGGCTCTTACCCGCTATTTTAGAGGTTCTACCTTAAACTTTAATACAAAACTTATTACAAGAATACAGTTCAGTGACTCCACTTGTTTGCAGTGCTAGGACTCATCTTGGAGGTGGATGCTGCTTGGCCATACCTTACGGTGGAAGTACTCCTCTATCTTATGCAGAAGGTTGTTGAGCTTGTTCAGACCCTTACAAGGCACCTGGCAGTAGAGGGTGCCATCGGAGCAAATGTTAGTCACTCTGACATTAGTGTACATGGCATCAACCTGGAATAGAGGAGACACTGAGGATGCTTGAGAACAGAGTACAGCTCTTACCTGCCTAAAGGGATCTACCTAGCTCACTGAAAGCCTCTGTAATTTACAAACTTCTAAGCAGACACACAGAATGAAATTCATAACATAAATGTGAAAAGCTAGTTTGGATACCTCTCTTTCCAAAAGGAATACCTGCTCTCATTTGTGTCAGGCACAGAGTAGATATCCTGCATACATTATATTATCACTGCTTTTCCCTGTTTAAGTTAAGAATATCTTCAGCTTTGGTTTAACTCTGTTTTATCTTCTCCCCATTATTTTAGAACAAGAATTCTTATATAAATAGTTTTGCAACATTAACAGTAGTGAAAATGAAAAACTCTCAAAAAGATCAATTCCACTACCAATCTACTTTCTAATCCCTGTCAATGGGCCACACGAATTTTTGTAACCTTAAAACAGAAAGTTTAACTTTAGCCATCTTTAGTCCAATCGTAAAATGAAGGCAATTCAAGTTTAAAACCTTTAGCCATCTTTAGTCCTAATCAGACCAAAAAAGCACAGGTTCTCTCAGGAAGAGAGAAGTTTGCCTTGAAGTTTTATTCTCCTAAATTTCATGGTCCTGTCTTGGTCCAGGCAGAGGAGCCAACAGCACAAGATAAGCTGCAGGCAGCTGAACTGGAGGCTCCTCAACTGCACCTCGTGGATAACAGACCTACCTGTCGCTGAGCAACTTCTATGCACCAGAGCCCGTGCTCCACAGCCTGTGACTAGTCCTTGTGACCATCCTGTGGGTCCTCACTATTATTATCCTCATTTTACCATGCAGAAACCAGGGGGGTGGGGGTGACTCTGTTTCAAATTCTGAAATCTGGGGCTCTTACCCGCTATTTTAGAGGTTCTACCTTAAACTTTAATACAAAACTTATTACAAGAATACAGTTCAGTGACTCCACTTGTTTGCAGTGCTAGGACTCATCTTGGAGGTGGATGCTGCTTGGCCATACCTTACGGTGGAAGTACTCCTCTATCTTATGCAGAAGGTTGTTGAGCTTGTTCAGACCCTTACAAGGCACCTGGCAGTAGAGGGTGCCATCGGAGCAAATGTTAGTCACTCTGACATTAGTGTACATGGCATCAACCTGGAATAGAGGAGACACTGAGGATGCTTGAGAACAGAGTACAGCTCTTACCTGCCTAAAGGGATCTACCTAGCTCACTGAAAGCCTCTGTAATTTACAAACTTCTAAGCAGACACACAGAATGAAATTCATAACATAAATGTGAAAAGCTAGTTTGGATACCTCTCTTTCCAAAAGGAATACCTGCTCTCATTTGTGTCAGGCACAGAGTAGATATCCTGCATACATTATATTATCACTGCTTTTCCCTGTCTAAGTTAAGAATATCTTCAGCTTTGGTTTAACTCTGTTTTATCTTCTCCCCATTATTTTAGAACAAGAATTCTTATATAAATAGTTTTGCAACATTAACAGTAGTGAAAATGAAAAACTCTCAAAAAGATCAATTCCACTACCAATCTACTTCCTAATCCCTGTCAATGGGCCACACGAATTTTTGTAACCTTAAAAAAACAGAAAAAGTTTAACTTTAGCCATCTTTAGTCCAATCGTAAAATGAAGGCAATTCACTGTTTCCTATTGATACTTATTAAAACAAATGCTTTTCCAATGTTGCTATGAAGCTTTTAACAACCCATCCTGTTCTTCAGAGTGGCTGCTCCATAATCTTTTTTAAAAGGTGTCCTTTCCTGAAGACAACTATGTTCTTCACATTTAAAAATGCTAAAGCTATCAATTTAATGAACATCTTCACTAATGTAATTTTCTCCTTTTGAATTATCTTCCCTTATATTTATAAAAGAATTTCATAAAAAATTAATATATGTTCTTTGTAGAAACTCAAAAATAAAATAAAAATCGAATTCTTAATAATTACTATTTATGTTTTGGCATCCTCCTCCCTCCTTTCAGCTCCTCTCCTTCCTTTTTTTCTCAATACATATGTAATCTGTCTCTATCTAATGTTAGCCTAAAATATACAGCATTCTTTTCTGGTGATCTTCTTTCCTGAGATACATGTGAATAGACACCAGGGGTCACGGTGGTACCTGAAGGTGAACCTCTAGGGACTTGTCATAGATGGCCTTTAAGCAGGTGGCATTGATGTTGATGTCATCGTCTCCTGAGGTATCATACAGAACAACCAGTGGAATATCAGTTTTTTCAAGTATTTCCACTGCAAAGATCTTGCCACAAGTTAAAGATTCCACCACTTTCACTAAGTCAGGATCATCACTTAGAGCTTCCAACCCTGAAAAACAATGAACATTTAAATTTCTACTTAATTAGGAGAATCATTTTAAGATACATACATTGGCTGTGTTCATTCTGGCTACTTATTACAATTATGAATCTAGTACAAAATTCTTAAATTTTATAGAGAAACTTAAAAAAAATATTTATTTATTTGGGTGTGCTGGGTCTTAGGTGTAGCATGCTAACTGTTAGTTAGGGAATGTGGGATCTAGTTCCCTGACCAGGGAACGAACCTGGGCCCCTGCGTTGGAAGCATGGAGTTTTTTACCACTGGACTATCATGGGAGTCTCTATAAGGAAGGTTTTTTTTCACAAATTTCTTTATAGTATCCACCCTTAGGTTTAAAAATGTTTATTATAATGGGAATGTCCTTTTGAATGATTGCACTAATGTAGGCAATCGTAAAGCAAGAAGAAAAGTTGATGATCAATCTGAGTTTCTACCTTAGGAGAAACAACTCTCACTTTCTATACAAATACATATTTAAAACAAAGAGACGAATGCAAAGAATAAATTAGCAATTATGTATTCCAATCATGTATTTGTAACATTCTTCCTAGAAGTATACCCTTGTTTTCTTTTTTCAGTTTCTAACTGAATATACACAATTACTTTTTGGACAAACATGCATTTATTGAAAAGTTAGACAACTTCCCCACTCCCTTTCTCTTTAAGTGCACCATGATGGCCCTGAGAACACCAAAGAACTTTGATTTATTAAATAAAGATTAAATACTGTTTAACGCAATATGGGTATTTGGTGAATTTTATTGTAGTCTTTATTTCATTCTTGGAAAATTGTAATTTTATAGACCATATAAGTGACCACTCAAAGTTAATTAAACTAATTAAACTAGGGCATCACTTCCCCAGTGGTACTACAATGTCTATTTCTCTGTTTTCCCCCTTTAAATCCATTAAGCAAAAGTTCACAGACTTGTGACCTACTTTTCTCTTTTTCTTGTCTCCCAAATACATAACTAAGCTTCTATTAAACCTGTCATTTCAGCACCCTACATATTTTCCTATGCTCCTGATATATTCTTTTCAAAACGAACTCTCACAGGTTTATAACAAGATTTTAAAATGACCCGAGACGTATCTCAGAGAGAGCCAAATCCAGCTCCTCTGACAAAGAGGCTTAGCCCTGCTGCAAAGGAGGGATTTCTTCATGGGTCTCCATGTCTTCATGAAAACAATATTGACCATTTTCTGGGTCTGGCTCCAGCTCTCCTGCACGATGCACACGTATTTCAAGGTCTTGCCTCCCTGTTAACCTGTGTTCCCATGTCTTTCAGGCCATCTCTATAGGTCACTCTTGCACACATGCACTTCTCTATGCCTCCTTGAGGAGGAAGAGTGGAACAGCAATGCCGGGCAGTGCCGGAGACTGCCCGTGACCGACAGCTGGACTCATGCATGGGGGCAAGAGCGGGTGCTCCGTGGTAATAAGCAGCACCCACAGGATCCATTTCAGTGGGAAAGAAGCTGGAGGTCACTTCACAACAGGATGAACAACATGATTTAAACCGATCAAATCCAACCATACAGGGCCTTGAGCAGCTGCTGCTAGGGCAGCAAGGACTACTACCACCAAACCCTCTCAGATGTCCAGTAGACTTCTGAATAATAACATCAAGTATGCTATGTGTTATATACAATGTAATAAAAATATATAAAAACACTAACATTTTTATAGTGATCACATCCTATAGAGAGAACAGTAAACATGAATTTATTTATACCTTTCAAGAAACAACATATTTTCACGCCTGGAAATACTTAGTATGTTTTAGGATTTAACTACCCCAGAGTACAATGGTTATACAACATCAAAGTGGAGGGTTCTTTTTAACAAGTTCCTTTTACCTGCAAGCTTACACTTGGTAGCTTGGAATGACAGCGAACAGAACTTCGGGCTCAATCTGTATGCTTTGCTCTTTTCAACACTTTCACTGAAACCATAGTCAACATAGCATACCTAATGATAAAAGAAACAACAATGTTTAGGGTCAAATAAAATTCTTTATCCTTAGTTCTTTAAAAAAAATTACTGGATGCATGTAATTAGCTTCAATTTATTCCATCATCAGCATGTGAGAAGTGGTACCACTGTCCGGGAAATGCCAGGGGACGAGCCCCTGACTGAGCCCAGAGGAGGAAGGCTGGGACTGGGACCCGGCGCGCCAGGGCTCCTGACTGCCAGCCCGCCCCTCTGCCGCACCTTTGCCAACAGGGTGCAGCGGGAAGACGGCAGAGCTCCAATGCCTTCCATCGTCAGCTTGTCAGCAGCACATGTATCGGGTCTGCCAGCCCTGGCGGCTCCACCCTCGCCCTCCTCTCATAATGCCTGCATCACCCTCTTCTTTCCTGATTTACACCTCTTCACTATTTGTTTCTCGAGGAGGCACACACTGGTGGTATCTGTCAGATTCCAAGTCCCCAAAGCAGCACCTGTGATGGCCTGCTCTCGGCTGTTGAGCTCCAGGACGGAGATGCTTTCTGTCAATGACAGCAATGGTATCGCGGCTGGATAACATAAAATCCTACACTGTAAACACCAGGTAATTCTGGTTTTTCCTCGAGGCTGGGAAGCTGGGTTAGGCCTTTTTCCAGTTCAGGAAATAGTCCCAAGTCTGCTAGAGAGAGTTCTGTGTTTACAGAAACCTGCATGACGCTTCCTCACCACCAACGCAGGTCACTGAGAGCCTGGGTGTTATGTTTAGTGTATTAATAAAGCCTTCTGTTAAAAAGAACTGCACAACCAAAGCCTTTTTCTTTTTGAGAAAAATAAAATCTAGAGACATTAGGCTGTGATTTAGAACTATAGCTAGAAATTGGAGAGAAACTACTGAAACTTAGCATGCTTCTCTCATTAAAGCAGATGGTCGTTATCACAAAAACAAAACAAATCAACAAGGCAGGGCAAAGGCACAGCAAATAAATACCAAGTAATATAGAGTTTTTACTTTCTGCAGTAAAATAAATCCACAGTTTCTGAGTACTGAGATTCCAGGACTAAGAATGCAAAATAAAAATTCTCCCCATCAGAGAATTACCTGGAACTGTTCTTTTTTTGGGAAAACCAAACACACAAAGTTTTCTGTGTCAGGTATTGGGCTGGATGGGGCAGCTGTGTGTTGGGGTGGGCTTTTTTTTTTTTCCTCATTATTTTGTTTGGATTCTGTTTCTGTTTTTTAATAATGTTTACAATCTGCCGCAATCACTCCGTCTTTCATAAAGATTCCACCTCCAGTTCACCCTCCTCCCCCAACCCAGGCCTTCGAGGCTGATAGGAGATGCGTGAAGAACTCAACGAAATACTAATCCAAGTCAGACTTTGCACATATTTATATTCAAAAAGGAGAAACATTTCAGTAATTTATAATAAAGAGCACTATTTAAAAAAAAATTCTCCCCATCAGGGAATCTAAGGAAGAAAAGCATAGAGAGACGACTAAGGCCCATCCCTTGCCACCTGATAACTGGGGCCGTGGGGCCTGTGCATCCCAGGCTGAAAGGGATCATCTCTCAGAGCCCAGGTGGTGACTTGCAGTGGCTCCCCGAGGCCTCATTCCCTGACAGGTCCCCACATTGCAGCTGGCTTCTCCAATGCCAAATCAGCACCTGTGCTTCCTTCCCCAAAGCCTCAGGACTCACGCAGCTTTTGTTTCCTGTAATAGTGATCACCACCCACAACTTGGATGCTACTCTTCCTAGGCCTAAAAATGGAGACAACGTGTTCTGAGAATAGGACACGACATGTAAAATCGTGAGTCCTGGGCAATTCAGAATGTACTCCCAGCTCCAAGAGACGAAAAAACACTGTTCTAAATTCTCTAAATGATTTTCTTTTTCTTTTGAGAAAAATAAAATCTAGAGACATTAGGCTGTGATTTAGAACTATAGCTAGAAATTGGAGAAACTACTGAAACTTAGCATGCTTCTCTCATTAAAGCAGATGGTCGTTATCACAAAAACAAAACAAATCAACAAGGCAGGGCAAAGGCACAGCAAATAAATACCAAGTAATATAGAGTTTTTACTTTCTGCAGTAAAATAAATCCACAGTTTCTGAGTACTGAGATTCCAGGACTAAGAATGCAAAATAAAAATTCTCCCCATCAGAGAATTACCTGGAACTGTTCTTTTTTTGGGAAAACCAAACACACAAAGTTTTCTGTGTCAGGTATTGGGCTGGATGGGGCAGCTGTGTGTTGGGGTGGGCTTTTTTTTTTTTCCTCATTATTTTGTTTGGATTCTGTTTCTGTTTTTTAATAATGTTTACAATCTGCCGCAATCACTCCGTCTTTCATAAAGATTCCACCTCCAGTTCACCCTCCTCCCCCAACCCAGGCCTTCGAGGCTGATAGGAGATGCGTGAAGAACTCAACGAAATACTAATCCAAGTCAGACTTTGCACATATTTATATTCAAAAAGGAGAAACATTTCAGTAATTTATAATAAAGAGCACTATTTAAAAAAAAATTCTCCCCATCAGGGAATCTAAGGAAGAAAAGCATAGAGAGACGACTAAGGCCCATCCCTTGCCACCTGATAACTGGGGCCGTGGGGCCTGTGCATCCCAGGCTGAAAGGGATCATCTCTCAGAGCCCAGGTGGTGACTTGCAGTGGCTCCCCGAGGCCTCATTCCCTGACAGGTCCCCACATTGCAGCTGGCTTCTCCAATGCCAAATCAGCACCTGTGCTTCCTTCCCCAAAGCCTCAGGACTCACGCAGCTTTTGTTTCCTGTAATAGTGATCACCACCCACAACTTGGATGCTACTCTTCCTAGGCCTAAAAATGGAGACAACGTGTTCTGAGAATAGGACACGACATGTAAAATCGTGAGTCCTGGGCAATTCAGAATGTACTCCCAGCTCCAAGAGACGAAAAAATACTGTTCTAAATTCTCTAAGGGTTTCTATGACTCCCAAGATTTTCTCTTCTTTCTTTGTTCTTTGGAACCATGATATCACGTATTTGAATGTCTGCTCCAATTGATAAAACATTTGCCCATGGACAGTCCTGCTGGATTCTCACCACTCTCTGCCCCAGTCCCTCAGCCCTGGGATCAGCACAAGCAGGCCCACTATCTGGGCGCTGGGCCCCAGTTCATTCCTGGCTCTCTGGCTCCCTCAAGTGGCCACAAGTCTCACCAGGCTACTTGAATAATAACCAGCAGACACCTGGGATGCAGGTCTGGGCCACATCGCAGGCCAAACGGGCACCAACCTGAGGGGTGAGTGCAAGTTCCTGTTTTTCATACTCACCGAAATCTGTGGGAATCAAGGAGGGAAATGGATACATGCTGTCAGGCATAGCAAAATTCAAGAGAAACAAGACTTGCTGAGTCGCTAGGATTTCTCCTAGTAATTCACCTCTGGTTCACGGGGAGATGGGGAACAAGATCAGGCCAGGACTGCCGTTAACGATTGCAGTCGTAAGAGCTCCCATAGTACAACACGCCAAGCTAGCCCTTTTGTTCCAAACACCAGCCCGCAGCTCTCAGAAGCCATAACACAGCCGGAGGCTTCCTGCTCTGTCTTCCACGAGGTGCTTTCCTGTCCTGGCTCCCATGACACCATCCTCTGGGTTCTCCTCCTCTTCTGGCCATTCTCACAGTCTCCTTTGTTCCTCTCACACCCGCCATCTAAATGCTGGAAGTGTTTCGGGGCCTGGTTCTGAGTCCCCTTCTCTGCTCTACGGATGACTCTTCCTCTAGATCACCTCTAGGTGACCTAGCCTGGTTCCGGGGGTCAGGGGCACCTATGTGCTAATGCCCCCCATCCTGCCGGTGCATCTCAAGTCCTGACTTCTCCCTGAGCTCCAGGCTCACCCAGGTGAAATCTGATAGCTCTTCTCAAACCTATCAGATCCTATCAAATTCTTGATTCTCCTATGTACTGATTCTTCTCCCTGAGCTCTCAATTTCAATAAGTGTCACCCCCATCTACCCAGCTGCTCAAGTCCTGAACCCAGTGGCCATCCTGAACCTTCTCCTTTCTTTCTTCCACATCGAACGGATTAGCATCCTGTCAGCTCTACCTCTAAACATACCCTGAAACCTGTCTTGTCACCTCTGTCCCTACTGTCTCCACCCTAATTCAGGGTGCTGTTGCTGGCTACTGCAACAGCCAACTAGCTGGTCTTTCTTTCTTTGCCCTACACTACAGCCTGTGTCCCACACAGGCACCAGAACAATCTCTGAAGCAAACAAATCAGATCACATCTCCCTGCCTGTCCCTTCCCTCACAGTTACTTTCTATCTCAGCACCCTGGTTACTTCCTTCACTGCTCTTAAAATATCTCATTCATTTCTGGAATACTTGTTTGTTTATCTGTCTTCTTTTACCAGTATAAAAGCTTCTTGAGGACAAAGACTTGTCAGTCTTATTTTTTGCCCTAAGACAGTGGGAAAAATGAGTGAAGAGTGTAACAGGCAGATGCTAGCATAATGACAGTGTCTGATTTCTCCTAGTAATTCACCTCTGGTTCACGGGGAGATGGGGAACAAGATCAGGCCAGGACTGCCGTTAACGATTGCAGTCGTAAGAGCTCCCATAGTACAACACGCCAAGCTAGCCCTTTTGTTCCAAACACCAGCCCGCAGCTCTCAGAAGCCATAACACAGCCGGAGGCTTCCTGCTCTGTCTTCCACGAGGTGCTTTCCTGTCCTGGCTCCCATGACACCATCCTCTGGGTTCTCCTCCTCTTCTGGCCATTCTCACAGTCTCCTTTGTTCCTCTCACACCCGCCATCTAAATGCTGGAAGTGTTTCGGGGCCTGGTTCTGAGTCCCCTTCTCTGCTCTACGGATGACTCTTCCTCTAGATCACCTCTAGGTGACCTAGCCTGGTTCCGGGGGTCAGGGGCACCTATGTGCTAATGCCCCCCATCCTGCCAGTGCATCTCAAGTCCTGACTTCTCCCTGAGCTCCAGGCTCACCCAGGTGAAATCTGATAGCTCTTCTCAAACCTATCAGATCCTATCAAATTCTTGATTCTCCTATGTACTGATTCTTCTCCCTGAGCTCTCAATTTCAATAAGTGTCACCCCCATCTACCCAGCTGCTCAAGTCCTGAACCCAGTGGCCATCCTGAACCTTCTCCTTTCTTTCTTCCACATCGAACGGATTAGCATCCTGTCAGCTCTACCTCTAAACATACCCTGAAACCTGTCTTGTCACCTCTGTCCCTACTGTCTCCACCCTAATTCAGGGTGCTGTTGCTGGCTACTGCAACAGCCAACTAGCTGGTCTTTCTTTCTTTGCCCTACACTACAGCCTGTGTCCCACACAGGCACCAGAACAATCTCTGAAGCAAACAAATCAGATCACATCTCCCTGCCTGTCCCTTCCCTCACAGTTACTTTCTATCTCAGCACCCTGGTTACTTCCTTCACTGCTCTTAAAATATCTCATTCATTTCTGGAATACTTGTTTGTTTATCTGTCTTCTTTTACCAGTATAAAAGCTTCTTGAGGACAAAGACTTGTCAGTCTTGTTTTTTGCCCTAAGACAGTGGGAAAAATGAGTGAAGAGTGTAACAGGCAGATGCTAGCATAATGACAGTGTCTGATTTTATAGGCAAGGAACCACAGAAGTCCCAAGGCCACACAGCTAGAAGTGGCAGAGATGGGACACCAACTCAGGTCTAAATTACTCCAGTGTTTAAACTCCCAGATCAAAGGAAGGAAGGAAGGGAAGGAGGGAGGCCCAAGTGATTTCTGCCCTGTAGACCTCAGACTGGGAGATGTCCTTGTGGAGCATCTGCATTGTCTATTATAAACACTGATGTACTCTTAACATGTCATCAGGGTTTGTATGGTTATTCTCTTAATAAGCCACCCCTGTGTCTTCATGTAGCTAAGTTCTGAACATCCTAAGGCCAGGGAAATAGTCAGCAAGTGGACTGAAGCTGAGATAGGAAGGTCTGGGGCAGGTACCCTCTACTCCCCCATCATCGAGAGGTCACTCAGGTGTCTCTCTGAGCACACAGCAGTGACAAGGCCACGCTGACTGGCACCCTGATCACCTGGACCTCCCACCCTCTTGCAGGGCTAATGGCGCTGAAATGTGCTAGCCCTGCTTGCAGAGTGTAGACACAACTGTGCCTTGAGGAGCAAGCTCTTGTTCTGGGTCTCTGAACTGAAGAAGAGAAGAGGCAACAGGGCAGAGGTTGGTCAAGAATGTGACCAAGTCTGGAAGGACTGGAGCCTCTGATGGAACAGGCTTGTGAAAGAGCCCTCTGACCTTTCCAAGATGATGACTTGGGGCACAGCTAAGTCTTATTTGGGGTTCTTCTCTGCAGGCTGTGCGAGAGGGGGGAGGAGAACAGCATCTCCCCCAATCTGTGTGATATTCCTCCTTTCCAGGTACTGACCTTGAGAAGAAGCCCACAGAGCCCTGACCAGTATTCACTAGGTAACCTTGAGGAATAAGAATAGAAGTTTGTTTTTTTTTTCCCCCTGATTAATCACATCATGACTTATGGTACTCCAATGGAGATTTTTTTCTTTCTTTAAAATAAAACTCTACATCTACCTTAAATCAGATCACATCTCCCTGCCTGTCCCTTCCCTCACAGTTACTTTCTATCTCAGCACCCTGGTTACTTCCTTCACTGCTCTTAAAATATCTCATTCATTTCTGGAATACTTGTTTGTTTATCTGTCTTCTTTACCAGTATAAAAGCTTCTTGAGGACAAAGACTTGTCAGTCTTATTTTTTGCCCTAAGACAGTGGGAAAAATGAGTGAAGAGTGTAACAGGCAGATGCTAGCATAATGACAGTGTCTGATTTTATAGGCAAGGAACCACAGAAGTCCCAAGGCCACACAGCTAGAAGTGGCAGAGATGGGACACCAACTCAGGTCTAAATTACTCCAGTGTTTAAACTCCCAGATCAAAGGAAGGAAGGAAGGGAAGGAGGGAGGCCCAAGTGATTTCTGCCCTGTAGACCTCAGACTGGGAGATGTCCTTGTGGAGCATCTGCATTGTCTATTATAAACACTGATGTACTCTTAACATGTCATCAGGGTTTGTATGGTTATTCTCTTAATAAGCCACCCCTGTGTCTTCATGTAGCTAAGTTCTGAACATCCTAAGGCCAGGGAAATAGTCAGCAAGTGGACTGAAGCTGAGATAGGAAGGTCTGGGGCAGGTACCCTCTACTCCCCCATCATCGAGAGGTCACTCAGGTGTCTCTCTGAGCACACAGCAGTGACAAGGCCACGCTGACTGGCACCCTGATCACCTGGACCTCCCACCCTCTTGCAGGGCTAATGGCGCTGAAATGTGCTAGCCCTGCTTGCAGAGTGTAGACACAACTGTGCCTTGAGGAGCAAGCTCTTGTTCTGGGTCTCTGAACTGAAGAAGAGAAGAGGCAACAGGGCAGAGGTTGGTCAAGAATGTGACCAAGTCTGGAAGGACTGGAGCCTCTGATGGAACAGGCTTGTGAAAGAGCCCTCTGACCTTTCCAAGATGATGACTTGGGGCACAGCTAAGTCTTATTTGGGGTTCTTCTCTGCAGGCTGTGCGAGAGGGGGGAGGAGAACAGCATCTCCCCCAATCTGTGTGATATTCCTCCTTTCCAGGTACTGACCTTGAGAAGAAGCCCACAGAGCCCTGACCAGTATTCACTAGGTAACCTTGAGGAATAAGAATAGAAGTTTGTTTTTTTTTTCCCCCTGATTAATCACATCATGACTTATGGTACTCCAATGGAGATTTTTTTCTTTCTTTAAAATAAAACTCTAACATAACTACCATTGACTTAAAAGCTGAGGGGCATAATTTTTGTGTTGTTTTTTTTTTTCACAGATATTATCCTTTCAACTTCTGGAGAAAACTAAACACAGTTAGAGGACACAATATTAAAGCAAAAATTTTCATTTGAAAAATAATGTGTTTGTCTTCATGCTTGCCTTTATCTTGCTCTCTTCCATTGAGACAACCTGTGCCCGCAACCAAATGTCCTCTTCGGCATTTACAGCCAGCAGCTGGCCAACCTGAACAGCCTGGACAGGGGTGACCCTACAGTCCTTACTGTAGTGCTCCTTCATCTCATCTTCCATTAATTCTTGAGCAGCAGAGTAGTCTTTGCCCACGTACCTGAATTAAAGGAAGGGGACACAGATGAAGTAACCTGGAAGAAGGAAAGCTATAGGAATTCATTAACATTACTGTTTTACTACCGTCATCTTTGGCGCCAGGCTCAGACTTGCTTACCTTAACAGGGGAGAGAACGTAGGCTTAGTCAACATTTATGTCTTGAAAAAGGAGCATACGATACTGTGGAGCTCATAAAACAAGACTGAGGTCACCACAAAGCCGAGCAAATTATCAACAACAATGCCAAGACCTAGCACCTGCTAGGTGAGTAAGTTTAACAGTCAGCAAGCTGGGAGTTTTAGAGGAGAACTGGACTGAGAGTATACTCAAGGGAAGAGAAGGGAGGAAGTGCAAAGAAAGACACCCAGAGGAGGCCAGATGAGCAAGTCACCTGAACTTCTGACTCAGGCTGCTGGAGATCTGTGTGGATTGCTGAAAAGAGAAACTAGCTGATAGTTCTGCCTTTACTAAGGTGGGATATGGACAAGTCTCAAGCTCTGAAAAACCAATGAAACTTGACTCCTTCAAGAGAAAAACAAACCCTTGAAAACAAGCAAAACCACGTGACATCCCATCCCTCTAACTTACTGAACAAATCACAACAAAATGCTGAGTTCTGATTCTCTTAAAAGAGATGACATGTTCTAGATGAACGTCTCTGTAAATTGTATGCTTCCTACGAAAAGTTTTTCTCCAGGATACTCTTCTACCCACTTCTACAATTTTCTGCTGTTGACAACTGCAATCACGTAGTCCCAGTCTATGTTATCAAAACATACTATTTTCCTTTCTGCCATAAACAGGCTGTTGTTTCCTAGGCCTTTTGTCCTCAGAGACAATTCCAACAAAGGCCTCCTTCCAAGATGAAAAGCCTGGCAAATCAAATGTGGCTCTTGCACCAGGAGCCATCTCAGCCATGGAGGAAGCCTTTTCAGTCTGAAGGCTATGCTGTACAGTACCAGAGTCACCTGGCAAGGGAAATGGGATATGCCACAAGAACGTGGCTCTCTGAATTGTTCCAACTTTTACTTGGGGCCTGAGTAGTCCTACTATAGCTTTAAGGAGGGTCTTCCTGTATTCTTGGTAACTGTTAGCAGGGCAGAAAACACGAGTCAACCTATTTGCTACTAAAGGAAAAGAAGCTTTTAAAAGCCCTACATAGAATGAAAATAATGCATCTTTGGGAGGCAAAGCCTGTTTCAAACCCAATATGAGATGCATCTTATTCACTCCAGAAACAACTGTAAAAGCTTCGTTGTACTCTTACCATTTAAGTTTACTGTGGAGCAAAACAAGACTGAGGTCACCACAAAGCCGAGCAAATTATCAACAACAATGCCAAGACCTAGCACCTGCTAGGTGAGTAAGTTTAACAGTCAGCAAGCTGGGAGTTTTAGAGGAGAACTGGACTGAGAGTATACTCAAGGGAAGAGAAGGGAGGAAGTGCAAAGAAAGACACCCAGAGGAGGCCAGATGAGCAAGTCACCTGAACTTCTGACTCAGGCTGCTGGAGATCTGTGTGGATTGCTGAAAAGAGAAACTAGCTGATAGTTCTGCCTTTACTAAGGTGGGATATGGACAAGTCTCAAGCTCTGAAAAACCAATGAAACTTGACTCCTTCAAGAGAAAAACAAACCCTTGAAAACAAGCAAAACCACGTGACATCCCATCCCTCTAACTTACTGAACAAATCACAACAAAATGCTGAGTTCTGATCCTCTTAAAAGAGATGACATGTTCTAGATGAACGTCTCTGTAAATTGTATGCTTCCTACGAAAAGTTTTTCTCCAGGATACTCTTCTACCCACTTCTACAATTTTCTGCTGTTGACAACTGCAATCACGTAGTCCCAGTCTATGTTATCAAAACATACTATTTTCCTTTCTGCCATAAACAGGCTGTTGTTTCCTAGGCCTTTTGTCCTCAGAGACAATTCCAACAAAGGCCTCCTTCCAAGATGAAAAGCCTGGCAAATCAAATGTGGCTCTTGCACCAGGAGCCATCTCAGCCATGGAGGAAGCCTTTTCAGTCTGAAGGCTATGCTGTACAGTACCAGAGTCACCTGGCAAGGGAAATGGGGGATATGCCACAAGAACGTGGCTCTCTGAATTGTTCCAACTTTTACTTGGGGCCTGAGTAGTCCTACTATAGCTTTAAGGAGGGTCTTCCTGTATTCTTGGTAACTGTTAGCAGGGCAGAAAACACGAGTCAACCTATTTGCTACTAAAGGAAAAGAAGCTTTTAAAAGCCCTACATAGAATGAAAATAATGCATCTTTGGGAGGCAAAGCCTGTTTCAAACCCAATATGAGATGCATCTTATTCACTCCAGAAACAACTGTAAAAGCTTCGTTGTACTCTTACCATTTAAGTTTACTGAGCTCTACAAGCGTTAAGGCGCTGGCTGGAATGCAGCTGCACTCTTGGCTCTTGGGTTTCCTAGGAAATTTGCAGCTCTGTCCCAGTGCCCATTTCCTGGGACCTAGAGTCTCATGGGTCATCCTGGAAGTGCGGCTGCAGTCCTAGGAGCGCCACCGGCAGAGGCTTAGGCCATGGCCGTAGTTTGGTTATCTGCCTAGCACAGGATCCTGCCGGGGAGGAGGAAGGTGGTGAGAAGCTGCATGAGCTCTGCAGGCAGTTTCTGCTCTCTGCAGCCACCAGCAGAGAACAATGCTAGCTCCATGCCTCGGGTGGGGTACGCAGATAATGTTATAGCTGGTTTAAGAGTGGGTGGTCACTATCCACAAATTACCTAAGCAAATGAACAAAGAATGATATGTAGGCCAACTTAGGTGGGCCTCAAATAAAGGCCATAAAGTTAATTTCTGAGACTGGAGACAACAGATTCCCATACTTGACCTAAGGGTCCCGAGAGAGCACCTCCCTGTAATTTTGTGAGTTGCAGGCCTACCAGTTTCCAGAGTCTACTGCCTGCCTGGGTAAAGCTGTGGGTACAGAAGTGGGCTCAGACTGCTGGATCTGCTAAGTCTTCAGGGCAGTTGGAGGACACCGATGACCAAGGGCAGACATCACACACCATGCATGCTGGTTGCCAGCCACCCTGCTAAATATGCAGAATGCTGACTCTGGGATTTTAATTTATATTGAAAAAGGGGATCCAGTAACCTAAGGACTCCAGCCCTAATCATCCTGGAATAGACTGGAACCCCACTACTGAAGTCCTGGAATTGATTCAGATGCCTGCCAGCTCTTGGGGAGAATGTAAGAAATCACATGATTGATCCAGTTCATTGCTGGGTGCTTGGTCTCTCAAAGTGGCACCACACTGGTAACATGTACCAAAGGATCCTGCCAAGGAAATAGATTTAGATTTTCTTTATAATGTCAAATGGTAAAGGTTAGCCATGTGTTTCCTCAACATCTTTCCTTTACCTCAATTTATTAGTGATCCATAGTGGGAACCCTAACCCTCAGCAAGCTCTTTCTATCTTCAGGCCATACTACATCTTAAAATAAAAGTTCTGTCCATTTACCACCCCTGTATAAAACAGACCTCAACACAGCATCCACATGTTTGAGTTTGAACATCCGAAAATACTTGATTCTCATTTCATTATCAGACTCAGTTTGTTCAAATAGAAGAGCTTTAACAGTTTTGCTGTAATATTTCATTAAAGAACTTGGACAATTCTTTGTGGCCTTTCTTTGGGCCTTCCCAGTTCAGCTATGACCCTTGGGAGGAGTAAGAGCCCACACCGTAAGGGACATTTTGGTTGAAGGAGCCTGGATGCTGCTCTGCTTCAGCATTTGCCCAGTTTGTCCAGCCACAGACACACGCTGAGCAGCTGCCTCTGGAGATCCAGCTCTACTGGTTCCTATTCTTTATTCCAAGTTAGAAAGGGCAAATTACAGCCTTTCAATATTTCTTACGTAGATGACATTTTCTCTGGAAGTCCACATGAAGTGCCTGGAGCTGGACTGTTTTGTTTTGTTTTGTAATCCAGTAATCATTAGCCACTTAGTCAACAATTCCTTCTCCCAGGAAATGATATCAAAATGCTCAAGAAACCAGAGGGTTAATGAGATGTGTTACACTAGGAAGCCAGTGCTCCACTATTCTGACTTTTCGGAAACACTATATAATCCCAGATTAAACAGTATTACCTCATGGTGGGTGGCTGCTTTTGGGATTTTAATTTATATTGAAAAAGGGGATCCAGTAACCTAAGGACTCCAGCCCTAATCATCCTGGAATAGACTGGAACCCCACTACTGAAGTCCTGGAATTGATTCAGATGCCTGCCAGCTCTTGGGGAGAATGTAAGAAATCACATGATTGATCCAGTTCATTGCTGGGTGCTTGGTCTCTCAAAGTGGCACCACACTGGTAACATGTACCAAAGGATCCTGCCAAGGAAATAGATTTAGATTTTCTTTATAATGTCAAATGGTAAAGGTTAGCCATGTGTTTCCTCAACATCTTTCCTTTACCTCAATTTATTAGTGATCCATAGTGGGAACCCTAACCCTCAGCAAGCTCTTTCTATCTTCAGGCCATACTACATCTTAAAATAAAAGTTCTGTCCATTTACCACCCCTGTATAAAACAGACCTCAACACAGCATCCACATGTTTGAGTTTGAACATCCGAAAATACTTGATTCTCATTTCATTATCAGACTCAGTTTGTTCAAATAGAAGAGCTTTAACAGTTTTGCTGTAATATTTCATTAAAGAACTTGGACAATTCTTTGTGGCCTTTCTTTGGGCCTTCCCAGTTCAGCTATGACCCTTGGGAGGAGTAAGAGCCCACACCGTAAGGGACATTTTGGTTGAAGGAGCCTGGATGCTGCTCTGCTTCAGCATTTGCCCAGTTTGTCCAGCCACAGACACACGCTGAGCAGCTGCCTCTGGAGATCCAGCTCTACTGGTTCCTATTCTTTATTCCAAGTTAGAAAGGGCAAATTACAGCCTTTCAATATTTCTTACGTAGATGACATTTTCTCTGGAAGTCCACATGAAGTGCCTGGAGCTGGACTGTTTTGTTTTGTTTTGTAATCCAGTAATCATTAGCCACTTAGTCAACAATTCCTTCTCCCAGGAAATGATATCAAAATGCTCAAGAAACCAGAGGGTTAATGAGATGTGTTACACTAGGAAGCCAGTGCTCCACTATTCTGACTTTTCGGAAACACTATATAATCCCAGATTAAACAGTATTACCTTCATGGTGGGTGGCTGCTTTTACTATGGACTAGGTATTGCTTTTGACATATAAATATATAGTTACTATCATGCTTTTGACATAGGTATTTTTTTTCTTGTTCAGAACTTAACACCATTTCCATTTTTAAAACTTCTAGAAATCTTTTATTTCAAAATAGTTATTTTGAACATTTAACAAATATCAATAATCATTATAATTCTATTTAGAACTAAAAATATATTATTCTTCCTCAACCAGCACCCATGTGAAGAACAGCCAAATAGCAAGAACAGACCAGAATCCTAAAGAATTAGAAGATAAACTTGCCTGATGACCACTTCATTTGTGTTGCTCAGTTCAACCACCAATACTGACGGTGATGCCTCAGTTGGAATGATTAACGGAGGAATTGTCACAGTTTCCATAAAGGTATCAGCACTTTCAGCAGTGGTTTCTTCTAACTGTAAATATTCTTGCTCAACCATAGACTTGATATCATGATCGCCACATGCTTGCTCCTCATTCTTTAGAATTTTGTCAGCGGGTGACGGAAGCTTAGCATAGAGAATGGCCTTCTGGGGATTTCCGGAAATGTAGTCTATGGTGCATACATCAGAAAGTGAGGCAAGATTTTTTAAGGCATCTTCGGGTAATTTCACTTTGTACATGTCCTCAAATGCTTTCGGGAGTGCACTGGCCCAAAGACCACTTGAGTATTTCACCAACAGCTCGGCAACTTTTTCTTTAAAGTCTGCTGGCATAACTGCTGGAGACACTTTGAGTGGTGGTATTTGTTTTGGGACAGGTAGTGGGGATAGAGGCACTTTTTCAGTGTTCAGTTCACTTCTCAAAAGCTGCTTTCTCTTAGCCGGATAAAGAAGTAAATCCTGACCACCACTGCAAGGTTTTTCCACCTGAAATTTTTAAATAAAGCAAATGACAGACATTATAATGGCTATTAACAACCTGAAGGCACATGAATGCATTTTAAATTTGAGAAAAACACTTTTCAAATTAATGAAGAGACCACAAAAGTTTAAACTTTACTCTTCTCAATCACTGCCTTCACTTGCAAATGTGATCATGCACCAGATTTCAGAAAAAAGCAGGGAAATGGAATAGTATGGATTTCCCTGTGAAGCACCGGACTCCAACAACCTTAGGAAATCATGGGTGCTTCTGCCCCATATACCACACTTCACCCCGTTCTCTCTGCCAAATCCAAAGCAACAGCATACAAAACTGACAGAATACCTGGAGGAATGAGACCATGAAAAGGTATCAGAAATGTAAGGAATAAACCACTGGGAAGAAAGCTAGGAAATATTCAGGCAAAACTGAAGCGTCAGCTCTCTTCTTCTTACAATATCCTGAGAAAACTCACAGCTTTTCATTATGTAGAAAAAGGTAACTCCAGATGTAAGGTACACTTTTTTCAACAACCACACTAGAAAAGAGCTAACAGTGCTGTTCCTCTAATGAAGAAGACTTAATGTATATAATCCAATCTCTAATTTTCTTCTCGTAACATTACAGAGAGGCATGGCGTGATGGCATGTTCTAACAGAAGAGAAGAAGGTAAAGAAAAACTAATGCATGGCACCATTTTCCCAAGTTCTAAGTCTTTCCACTTCCAGACCAGGGGCCAGCCCACCATACGCTATAGCCCAATACAGCATGTCACCTGTTTTTGCATAGTCTGTGAGCTGAGAATGATTTTTTTATTTTTTGAAGCTGTTTATTTATTTCTTTGGCCTCACTGTGCAGCATGTGGGATCTTAGTTCCTGAACCAGGGATTGAACCCATACGCCCTGAAGTGGAAGCACAGTCCTAGTGACTCGACTGCTAGAGAAGTCCCTCTATTTTAAAATTGTTGGGAAAAAAAAAAAAAAAGAATTACTTTTTCCTGGCATGAAAATGGTATGAAACTTAGTGTGTATCAACAAAGTTTTATTGGCACCTAGCCATGCTCTATGTGGTGCACATGGCTGCTTTTGCACTACAATGTCAATAGTTGTGCCAGACTGTGTGTGACACTCACATAGCTTGTGACCTGCAAAATCTAAAATAATTTACTACTTGGTCCTCTACAAAAAATGCTTCTCAATTTCTGATTAGACTGGTGAGCATTCATAGCTGCCCCAAAAGTTTCTATTTTGTCAGATTCTATTCACCTATTCATTAGCTGAAATGTAAGCTCTTAGGAGGCTACCCATACCACTAAGGTGATAATGCAAACTTACAAGAAGTACTCTCTCCCTGCAAAAGAACAGAATATTAAGATATGCTGGGTGAATCCTGATATATGCAGAATATTGAAGTACGCTTGTCAGTAAAGAATATTGCCTTCATTTACTAATTTTCTAAATAATGTTTACGAAGAGAGAACATAAACACAGTTGAGCCTTGAATAACACAGGTCTGAACTGCACAGGTCCACTGACATGCAGATTTCTTCCACTAAGTACGCAGTACAGCACTGCACAATCTGCAGCTGGTTGAAGCTGCCAATGTGGAAGTGTGGATGTGGGGGCCTGTAAGGCTATACAAGGGTATTTTAGCTGTGCATAAAGATGGTGCCCTCAGCCCCCACGTTGATCAAGTGTCAACTGCACGTATGTATAAAGAAGGTATTATTTTGTTACCAGAGAAAAGCTTTAATAAGTCAAAAGACATATGTCAATTTACTATTGAAACAGATCCTTTTTAATCTGGCTATATTCTACATGATACCCAAGAGGAGAAAGCACGTTAAATACACATGTAAAATGTTAAGTTTTCCTCCTCATTCTTCTACCAATGTGTGCTTAAGATTTGGGAAAGGTCTGTGCCTGAAAAACCTGAAGCATCAATGAAACAGAGGCAATCTAGTCTGTGTTTAGCATATGCAGGCACTCCCCCATCATCACCGGTGGACTCCCATGGACATCATGCGACACAAGGGATGGTCCAGATACGGTCTGGTCACAGTTTGTGCCCTTAATGTTGAGGCCAGAAACATAGACATTGGGACAATCCTCATTCTGCTCTTGATGGCTAGCCGACCTCTCTAGGGACTTGCGTTTTAAAATCTGGAATCTTAAGATGCCAATCTTCATTGTGCTTTAAGACACTTAAGATACATGAACACAGATCGGGTATTCAGGGAAGGTTTGAGAAACACACTTTTTGAGAAAATGGAAAAATAAAACAGAATTCTGTTTTTATGTGAGTTATTCACTTGTCATATAGAATCCTAGTTTGGATAATTTTAGATTTAGACATGCAGCCCTCCATTATCCAAAACCAGCTGAGTCTTCTGGGTCCATCTTAAAACCTTTCTTTAAGTCTTCACCTAGCAGCATCTTCTCAACTTTTCCCCACATCTTCTCTAAAGGTGGAATGGCCCCTATGATTCATATTGAAACGCTTGTCAGTAAAGAATATTGCCTTCATTTACTAATTTTCTAAATAATGTTTACGAAGAGAGAACATAAACACAGTTGAGCCTTGAATAACACAGGTCTGAACTGCACAGGTCCACTGACATGCAGATTTCTTCCACTAAGTACGCAGTACAGCACTGCACAATCTGCAGCTGGTTGAAGCTGCCAATGTGGAAGTGTGGATGTGGGGGCCTGTAAGGCTATACAAGGTATTTTAGCTGTGCATAAAGAAGGTGCCCTCAGCCCCCACGTTGATCAAGTGTCAACTGCACGTATGTATAAAGAAGGTATTATTTTGTTACCAGAGAAAAGCTTTAATAAGTCAAAAGACATATGTCAATTTACTATTGAAACAGATCCTTTT
Organism: Tragulus kanchil; assembly: GCA_022376925.1. Classification (NCBI taxonomy): domain Eukaryota; kingdom Metazoa; phylum Chordata; class Mammalia; order Artiodactyla; family Tragulidae; genus Tragulus; species Tragulus kanchil. Next base: position 45,498,025 of record JAIOJX010000023.1, read on the forward strand.
TAATCTGGCTATATTCTACATGATACCCAAGAGGAGAAAGCACGTTAAATACACATGTAAAATGTTAAGTTTTCCTCCTCATTCTTCTACCAATGTGTGCTTAAGATTTGGGAAAGGTCTGTGCCTGAAAAACCTGAAGCATCAATGAAACAGAGGCAATCTAGTCTGTGTTTAGCATATGCAGGCACTCCCCCATCATCACCGGTGGACTCCCATGGACATCATGCGACACAAGGGATGGTCCAGATACGGTCTGGTCACAGTTTGTGCCCTTAATGTTGAGGCCAGAAACATAGACATTGGGACAATCCTCATTCTGCTCTTGATGGCTAGCCGACCTCTCTAGGGACTTGCGTTTTAAAATCTGGAATCTTAAGATGCCAATCTTCATTGTGCTTTAAGACACTTAAGATACATGAACACAGATCGGGTATTCAGGGAAGGTTTGAGAAACACACTTTTTGAGAAAATGGAAAAATAAAACAGAATTCTGTTTTTATGTGAGTTATTCACTTGTCATATAGAATCCTAGTTTGGATAATTTTAGATTTAGACATGCAGCCCTCCATTATCCAAAACCAGCTGAGTCTTCTGGGTCCATCTTAAAACCTTTCTTTAAGTCTTCACCTAGCAGCATCTTCTCAACTTTTCCCCACATCTTCTCTAAAGTGGATGGCAGAAGCTAATTTTCAGTGGAATACAGTCCATCTTATGTATCTATAATAATTCACCAGCCCCATGCCCAACTGTTGACATGGCTTCTTCTAATCCAAGGAAAGCAGTTCTTCAGCTTTAAGATCCTTTTCTTTCCAATGAGTTACCTGGGAATATGACATGCTTCAATGTTTCTTTATTAGTCTTCCCTGCTCTTGACCCCAAAGCTTCCATTCCCATCTGTGATTCCATTAGATGTAATCAGAACCAACTACCTAACAGTGTACACTGTCGAAGCTGTAAGCATGACCTCTGAACATGACCAAAACACTGAGTTCTTCCAACTAGGAATTACTATCTTAACAGAAGTTATGAACATTAGGTCCACTTGATGTGAATTTGTTTAGGGAAAGAGCAGAATTCCCATTTTTCTGGCCTCTATTCAGACTGATGTTTAAAAATCATCTGGACATAGGAAGTCTCCAGGGCTCTGTCTGCAGCATTTATACCAAGCATTGCCCGTCAGCCTATAATGGAGGTTTTTGACCAATAAGCCTGAGTTTATCCAAAGTGCAAACAATGGCCAAAGAATCATCTAGAAGGCAGATTTGTTTCCTCAGCAGTTTTATTTTCATTGTTTAAAGTAGATACCCTACCCCATCACTACCAATCCCCAAATGACTAGTTCCTTGAACTGCAGGCAGTGTCCAATTCTTCCTGGCTTCTTTTTGATCTTAAGAGGGTTGGTTATGTGCCTAATTCCACTTTGTTCTCTAGTGATCTGGCCTCTTTAACTTCAAATTAGCATTTACTATGATTAAACATAGGCCTGACTTTAGGAATGAACCTGACACTAACTGAAGTTGATTCAGAAGTCCTTCAACATGTTAGACAGATATTCATGGATAATTTAGTGACACGGAAAATATGCCCAGTCCACATATTTCATTAGCCAATCTTTGGAGAATGACTGAAAGGTCACTCAATTCAAAGGAAAAAAATCATGAAACTCAAATTGTTTATGTTTAAAATATACATAGTTTACGACAAATGTAATTCTTCCAACTTAAACTCTTAAATTTTTCACGAAAGTGAAAATTTGTTTTTTCCTAGGAATTCTAATGTGATCACCATCTGTCCTCCATAGTATGTCTCTTGTCTTTTTTTAATTTTCTGGTCACTGGGCTTAGAAAAGACTTCAATTACTATATCTATCCCCAGCATATGAGAATCTCTCCGAAGGCAATAAATTGTTGGAAGGTGTTTACTTTACTGTGCTCAGATGACCAGATTTATATGTTCTTCTCTTGTCTCATCCCTCCATACAGAACAGCTGTCTTCTGGCCTTCACAAATGACGAGGTAAGTCAACTGCTACTTGAAACATGGCTTTTATTATTTTCTTAGTGTGATAACCAGCTGCTAATCATTCCCACTGGATCTCTCAAGAGGGTGCATTTACAGCTTCTAGTTCCTTTAGTCGACTTGATTCAGGTATATACTTGAGGAGGGGCTCAAAAGGCCTCCTCCTGTTCTATAGAAGACTCAGGATCATAATCCTGCTGTTTTCTTTGTTTCGGGCTCCACATTTTTAATTTGGTTTTGGATATCCACCCAAAAAATCACCAGTCCAATGACTGGGAATTGGTATCACCTGGAACTCCATATACTTACTATGTATGGATCCTTACCTCCACCTCCCAACAGCAGAGACAGGTAGGTGACATAAAAGATTAACTCCCTGCACCATGGAGTTCAAGCCATCTCCCCTGGTGACCGTAAGAATATTCTAGAACCTAACATGTCTTAAACTTTCTATCCCCACAAGTTCATCATATTAAGCTTGATTTTTGCCTCATTTGGAATTGCAGTTTGAATGAGACACTTCTCTCACACCCCTCTGAGTTTCTGTAAGTCTGCAGTTGACAGATTAGGTTTGGTAGATATGAGACCCAAGGACTTAAAACATCAACTTCTTCAGGAGGCCTGTACTTTCATGCAAATAAAAGTCTTCATCCTATATGCCTCGAAACTGCGTCTTAATTCTAAGGGATCTGCACTTCTTCCTCATTTCCCTGTGCTGCAAAGTTCTTGAAGCCAAATTCCTTTGAGTCTAACTCTGCACCAAGGGTTGCCAAGGTAAACTTACTATTTCTTATGGAATTAGAATTTTCCTTGGGATTCTGTAATGGAATTGGGATTGTCCAATTAAATCAAAGTTTTCAAAGTAGTTGTATTGATCTCATTCAGCTACAGTTTTGTTTCCATTGGGTAGTGGTTTCTCTGTGCTGAAGCTTTTAAATTATGTCCTAAATTTCACTTTATATGGTCACCACCCAATACTAACCTTAGACAGTATGATAAAATCACATTTACCTGGAGACCTTCCTTCCAGCATTCCAAGTACTAGCAATGGCTTGTAATTGAAAAAAAAAAAACGGCAAACCAATTAAAAGATGCCATTTATCCCTCCATACAGAACAGCTGTCTTCTGGCCTTCACAAATGACGAGGTAAGTCAACTGCTACTTGAAACATGGCTTTTATTATTTTCTTAGTGTGATAACCAGCTGCTAATCATTCCCACTGGATCTCTCAAGAGGGTGCATTTACAGCTTCTAGTTCCTTTAGTCGACTTGATTCAGGTATATACTTGAGGAGGGGCTCAAAAGGCCTCCTCCTGTTCTATAGAAGACTCAGGATCATAATCCTGCTGTTTTCTTTGTTTCGGGCTCCACATTTTTAATGTGGTTTTGGATATCCACCCAAAAAATCACCAGTCCAATGACTGGGAATTGGTATCACCTGGAACTCCATATACTTACTATGTATGGATCCTTACCTCCACCTCCCAACAGCAGAGACAGGTAGGTGACATAAAAGATTAACTCCCTGCACCATGGAGTTCAAGCCATCTCCCCTGGTGACCGTAAGAATATTCTAGAACCTAACATGTCTTAAACTTTCTATCCCCACAAGTTCATCATATTAAGCTTGATTTTTGCCTCATTTGGAATTGCAGTTTGAATGAGACACTTCTCTCACACCCCTCTGAGTTTCTGTAAGTCTGCAGTTGACAGATTAGGTTTGGTAGATATGAGACCCAAGGACTTAAAACATCAACTTCTTCAGGAGGCCTGTACTTTCATGCAAATAAAAGTCTTCATCCTATATGCCTCGAAACTGCGTCTTAATTCTAAGGGATCTGCACTTCTTCCTCATTTCCCTGTGCTGCAAAGTTCTTGAAGCCAAATTCCTTTGAGTCTAACTCTGCACCAAGGGTTGCCAAGGTAAACTTACTATTTCTTATGGAATTAGAATTTTCCTTGGGATTCTGTAATGGAATTGGGATTGTCCAATTAAATCAAAGTTTTCAAAGTAGTTGTATTGATCTCATTCAGCTACAGTTTTGTTTCCATTGGGTAGTGGTTTCTCTGTGCTGAAGCTTTTAAATTATGTCCTAAATTTCACTTTATATGGTCACCACCCAATACTAACCTTAGACAGTATGATAAAATCACATTTACCTGGAGACCTTCCTTCCAGCATTCCAAGTACTAGCAATGGCTTGTAATTGAAAAAAAAAAAACGGCAAACCAATTAAAAGATGCCATTTCAGCAGGGAGTAAAGACCCCTGGGTTCCTAGCAACAACTAAAGCACCGAAGAGGTCTTGGCCAGAAGTTTGCACTCATGATTAGCCAGTTCAAAGAAAGAAAGACTGGCTGATGACCTCTAACAGAGCTCAGTCTCTTAAAGCTGAGAAGTGCTGGAAGAATTAGACAACTGAGAAAGAGATGAGGTAATGGTCCCCAGTGAAGACAAAATGAATAGGTTCAGATCTGAAGCCTCTAAGGGCAGTGGAAGGGCTTATACCGCACGAGTATAATACATGAGTTAATACCCAGCTTAGTGTTCCAGGCCACCTACATCTGCCACTGTCTTTGTAGAGGCTCATGCTATGTCCAAGATAATTCAGAAAGTTGTAATTTTTAGTCACTTCTGTTTAAGAAAGTATAGGTGTCTGTGGCATATTCCACAGAGAGTTAAAGATAAAGGTGAAAAGTTCCTTGCAGGCAGATCCCCTGTGTTCACAAACCATCTACCCAGAGAAACTCTTTCCCCACCATCTTGGGTGAGTAGTTTTATAGACATTATATATTTCAAGGTCAACACTCTTTCACTCTCATCCCTTTCCTAGTAAGGACTTTGCGCTGATGCTGACTACAATCATTCGTATTTGGATCCATTTCAAGCCATTTTCCTTTAGTGTGGAGGGAGTAAAGACAAGGTTTGGTGCTTGTTCACAGGTCCCCTTAGGAAGACATTAGCCTAGTTAAAGGTGTGCAGATCTTTGAGGGACAATCTTGGCTGGCAACTCTGGCTTCCACTGGGCATTCTAAGCTAAGCGGGTACTAGATATGCTTCTCATTACCTCTGCTTCTCATTATCTGCTCTAGGATTGCAGAAACTCCGTTCCTCTAAGAGTTTCATTTCCTTTAGCCACTGTTGCTTACTTTTCCATTTAAGCTTTTGTTCTGCCTTCTTTAGCATTTCCTCTGTTTTCACCGACAGAAGCTTCTCAGTAGCAATTTGCTGGGCACACCTCCGCTCTCCCAGTGGGTTTAAGCTGGGCTGTCCCTGGAAAACAACAGTGGTCTTTCCCTATATAACTGCTATGTTTCTATGTTGCAATGGCAGCTGTTCTTTCATAAAAAAGTTGTGTCACTTAATTCTAACCACCAAGAGACGGGAAGGAACAGCCACATTTTAGAGCAGACTGAGGCCCTGATCTGTATGCTGAAAGCAATCCTCCTAAGAAATGGTCAAGGCAAAAACGGAACTCCAAAGCCCCAACTCTTTCTATTGTACTACTGGGTCTTCTGGGTAGTGTTCTGTTTCAAGTTTTGGAACAGTTGACGACACAAGACTCCCCAGCTGCTCTATTCTGATTTCATTGCAGTATTATTTTATCTTCTCCTATTCAGATGGTCACTGAATTTAACTTTTAAAACTGTTCCAACATGTTCACTGCATATTTCTTTTTACTGATAAAAAGACAGAAAAGAAACTGGATTTCAACAGATACTATGGCTGTACTTTAGTTTTCAGCACTGCTTCGGCTGGCACGGCTGTATAGGCTGTATCAATCCCGTTAAGCCTGAGGCTACATCACTGCTGTTTCACTTCTCAGAAACTCAATTTTTTTTTAACCACAGAAATTGCCAGGCTTTTAAAACGAGGCAATTCATTTTGCATGGGCTGACAGGTATTTTATCTTATATAATTAATTACCATAATTAAAGTTCAGACAAATTCCTGAACATAAAAAAATACAGAATTATGTAAGTGACATAACTGTTGCCACCTCCTTTAATATTACAGAAATTGCAATCTAGAACTTCAGGGATTTTTAAAAGTTTGAGGTATTAGAGGACTAAATGACGTACAGCCCAGTGATTTCTAACAAACAAATGACATACAAAATACAAACAGTAAAATCTTTTTGTAAAGGCATGAATAATTAGCATCTCTAGATATTTTTTTCTCATATCATTTTATGTCCTCTAATTTTGTTCTTTTTTTTTCTTTTCCCCATCATGCCTCTTTTTTTTTTTTTTTTAAAGATTTATTTATTTATTTTGGGCGGGGGTCGGGTTGGGGGGGGGGGGGAGTGGGCGGGCCACTTCTATTGGTCTTTCATTTCTCTATTTTCATCCATCTTTGTTCTTTGGCTCCTGTGGGCCTCCCATCGCGGTGGCGTCTGTCATTGCAGAGCGCCGGCTCTGGGCTCATGCGCTCCAGAGCTCCGGCTCGGTGATTGGACACATCAGTCCAGCCGCTCCGCGGCACGTGGGATCTTCCCAGGCCAGGGATCGAACCGGTGCCCCTTGCACTGCAAGGCGGTGTCCTTACCCACTGGACCACCAGGGGAAGCCCCATGCCTCTTTTATATACATTTATTTTTCATCCATCTTTTATTCTTTGGCCTGTGTGGGTTTCCCATCGCAGTGGCCTCTCTCGTTGCAGAGCACCGGCTCTGGGCACATGCGCTCCAGAGTACTGGCTCATAATTGGACACACTGGTCCAGTCGCTCCACGGCACATGGGATCTTCCCAGGCCAGGGGTGTAAATGTTGCCCCTTGCACTGCAAGGTGGACTCTTTACCCATTGGATCACCAGTGAAACCCTAATTTTATGCACTTATTCACTAACAAGAATTAAGGTTATGTTCTATAATTAAGGCCTGATGAGCTTCCAGCTGAAGTAAGCATGTTTCCCAGTATCCTGAAGCGAGGTCTTTGAAGTAAAAGCAGACAGTCTTCTCTGCTGAGTGCCTCTGTTCCTGTCTGGCTCTAAACCAGTTCCCCAGCTCTCCACATAGCTTCAGGTACAGAATTAATATTACCATAATTAAAGTTCAGACAAATTCCTGAACATAAAAAAATACAGAATTATGTAAGTGACATAACTGTTGCCACCTCCTTTAATATTACAGAAATTGCAATCTAGAACTTCAGGGATTTTTAAAAGTTTGAGGTATTAGAGGACTAAATGACGTACAGCCCAGTGATTTCTAACAAACAAATGACATACAAAATACAAACAGTAAAATCTTTTTGTAAAGGCATGAATAATTAGCATCTCTAGATATTTTTTTCTCATATCATTTTATGTCCTCTAATTTTGTTCTTTTTTTTTCTTTTCCCCATCATGCCTCTTTTTTTTTTTTTTTTTAAAGATTTATTTATTTATTTTGGGCGGGGGTCGGGTTGGGGGGGGAGGGGAGTGGGCGGGCCACTTCTATTGGTCTTTCATTTCTCTATTTTCATCCATCTTTGTTCTTTGGCTCCTGTGGGCCTCCCATCGCGGTGGCGTCTGTCATTGCAGAGCGCCGGCTCTGGGCTCATGCGCTCCAGAGCTCCGGCTCGGTGATTGGACACATCAGTCCAGCCGCTCCGCGGCACGTGGGATCTTCCCAGGCCAGGGATCGAACCGGTGCCCCTTGCACTGCAAGGCGGTGTCCTTACCCACTGGACCACCAGGGGAAGCCCCATGCCTCTTTTATATACATTTATTTTTCATCCATCTTTTATTCTTTGGCCTGTGTGGGTTTCCCATCGCAGTGGCCTCTCTCGTTGCAGAGCACCGGCTCTGGGCACATGCGCTCCAGAGTACTGGCTCATAATTGGACACACTGGTCCAGTCGCTCCACGGCACATGGGATCTTCCCAGGCCAGGGGTGTAAATGTTGCCCCTTGCACTGCAAGGTGGACTCTTTACCCATTGGATCACCAGTGAAACCCTAATTTTATGCACTTATTCACTAACAAGAATTAAGGTTATGTTCTATAATTAAGGCCTGATGAGCTTCCAGCTGAAGTAAGCATGTTTCCCAGTATCCTGAAGCGAGGTCTTTGAAGTAAAAGCAGACAGTCTTCTCTGCTGAGTGCCTCTGTTCCTGTCTGGCTCTAAACCAGTTCCCCAGCTCTCCACATAGCTTCAGGTACAGCACTAAAGACAGATATTCCACCTTCTATAGGAATGGAGAGGTTTCTCTCTACACCTGTGTTTCAGAAAATGGAAGATTTCAACAAAATCTCTGGTGTTCAGCACTCCCTGCCACAGGATTTCAAATTTTCATGTAACAGCGACCTCCTCAGGGAAGCTTTTCTGGACTTAGCAGACGACGCTGCACCCTCCTGTTTACATGTTTCCTTAGCACCCTGCATTTCTCCTTCATAACAACTGCAGGCTTACCCTTATTTGCTCAATGTTTATCTTCCCCATTGGACACAAAAAAGTTCAGGTTTGTCTTGTTTACTGTTATTCTTAGCACTCAGGTCAGTGAGTGGCTCACAGAAGCACTTTCTAATATAGCCAAATACAACAGTTAAAGAGAACATTATAAATAAGACCACCACTTCAGAACAGCTAGGAGGCGATGCTATCCTTCTCTTAGAATGCAAGAGCAATTCTTAGATTCTAGTATCTTTGGTCAACAGTCTGCCATCTTGGGCTCTTTGCGTCTCCAAGACAGCTTCTGCAAAAGTTCCCTTTCCCTCTCTCAAGCTGCCTAGGAACACTATGGGTCATCATTGTTAATATGATTTTATATTCTCTTTAGCTAAAAAAAAAAAAACCTCTGCACATTTTGATGCTAGAGAGATCCAAAAGGTTAAGAACAAAAGATTCAAAGCATCCTTCTGCCTGTATCAAGATAACATCTAGGGCTTCCCTGGTGGTCCAGTGGGTAAGGACACCGCCTTGCAGTGCAAGGGGCGCCAGTTCGATCCCTTGCCTGGGAAGATCCCACGTGCCGCGGAATGGCTGGACCGATGTGTCCAACTACCGAGCCAGAGCTCTGGAGCGCATGTGTCCAGAGCTGGTGCTCTGCAACAACAGAGGTCACTGTGATGGGAGGCTCACAAGGGCCAAAGAACAAAAATGGATGAAACTGAATAAATGAAAGACCAATAGAAGTGGCCCGCCCGTCCCCTCCCTCCCCAACCTGCCCCGCCAAAAGAGAATATCTAACAACCCTTGATAGATGCTGAGTGCCTCTGTTCCTGTCTGGCTCTAAACCAGTTCCCCAGCTCTCCACATAGCTTCAGGTACAGCACTAAAGACAGATATTCCACCTTCTATAGGAATGGAGAGGTTTCTCTCTACACCTGTGTTTCAGAAAATGGAAGATTTCAACAAAATCTCTGGTGTTCAGCACTCCCTGCCACAGGATTTCAAATTTTCATGTAACAGCGACCTCCTCAGGGAAGCTTTTCTGGACTTAGCAGACGACGCTGCACCCTCCTGTTTACATGTTTCCTTAGCACCCTGCATTTCTCCTTCATAACAACTGCAGGCTTACCCTTATTTGCTCAATGTTTATCTTCCCCATTGGACACAAAAAAGTTCAGGTTTGTCTTGTTTACTGTTATTCTTAGCACTCAGGTCAGTGAGTGGCTCACAGAAGCACTTTCTAATATAGCCAAATACAACAGTTAAAGAGAACATTATAAATAAGACCACCACTTCAGAACAGCTAGGAGGCGATGCTATCCTTCTCTTAGAATGCAAGAGCAATTCTTAGATTCTAGTATCTTTGGTCAACAGTCTGCCATCTTGGGCTCTTTGCGTCTCCAAGACAGCTTCTGCAAAAGTTCCCTTTCCCTCTCTCAAGCTGCCTAGGAACACTATGGGTCATCATTGTTAATATGATTTTATATTCTCTTTAGCTAAAAAAAAAAAAACCTCTGCACATTTTGATGCTAGAGAGATCCAAAAGGTTAAGAACAAAAGATTCAAAGCATCCTTCTGCCTGTATCAAGATAACATCTAGGGCTTCCCTGGTGGTCCAGTGGGTAAGGACACCGCCTTGCAGTGCAAGGGGCGCCAGTTCGATCCCTTGCCTGGGAAGATCCCACGTGCCGCGGAATGGCTGGACCGATGTGTCCAACTACCGAGCCAGAGCTCTGGAGCGCATGTGTCCAGAGCTGGTGCTCTGCAACAACAGAGGTCACTGTGATGGGAGGCTCACAAGGGCCAAAGAACAAAAATGGATGAAACTGAATAAATGAAAGACCAATAGAAGTGGCCCGCCCGCCCCCCTCCCTCCCCAACCTGCCCCCCGCCAAAAAAAGAGAATATCTAACAACCTTGTAAAGTGACTTGTCTTGTGGAGCTGATCAAACCTCCATGAAGGTAAACTTTCAGAGCAGTTTCGTTCCTTGAGCTGATGCCACCCATTCTACACTCAAATGGGACTCCTGCAAGTGATTATCTCTGGGTGCTATGATGATGGGTGATTTTTATTTCTTTTATAACTTTAATTTTCAGTACTTTTATATGGAATATTTTATATGACTGGGAAATAAAGCACTTAAGAAAAAAAGAAATACAATACACTCAGATTTCTTCTTCAGTTATACAACAAGCCATATGGAGACACATATTACTAAGTTTTCCTCACCTAAAATTTCTGCAGTGTGTTCTAACCTGTCTGACTGTATTTGCAGTAGAATCAGCCCTGGACGTTCTATCCATGTTCCTGCTTTTCAGCAAGGTGAAAAGCAGGAAGCCAGAAGAAAGGGAAGATAACCATGGTGCAGCTGTTTAAAACTGTCTAAACTTAACCATGGTGTACAGTTTGAAGCTGTTTTGTCTGCTAAAAGAAAAAAATCAGAGCTAGTAAAAAGACAATTTTGAAAAATATTGATAGATCTTATTAAAACTGGCAGTTTTTATCATCCTAAACCCAATGATTCACTAATCAAATTCCTATACTTGACAGCTGATAGTGACTGCATCTAAATGGTCCTACTCAAAATTAGGAGAAACAAGCATGGAGATAAGAAAGATAATATTACATTTATGCCTCACATTCTACCCTCACTTCCTGGACAGAAAATAATCGTGAAACAAAGATTCATTTGACCAACCAAAAAATTAAAAATCCGTCATTTCAGTCCCTGAAATTTAGTAGGAAACCACCCATTTTAGGTAAAGTTTTAACATCAAAGAGATAGGTATTCTGTCACCTGCAATTCTAGCAAAAGGAATTTTGAGGCTCTGCAGACATGTAGAGTAGTAAGGATGAGAATTTATCCCCAGAAGCCATATATTTAGCTACACAAATTGTTATTATCATGCAGTAAGGGGTGGCCCGCAATAAATGAAAGACCAATAGAAGTGGCCCGCCCCCCTCCCTCCCCAACCTGCCCCCCGCCAAAAAAAGAGAATATCTAACAACCTTGTAAAGTGACTTGTCTTGTGGAGCTGATCAAACCTCCATGAAGGTAAACTTTCAGAGCAGTTTCGTTCCTTGAGCTGATGCCACCCATTCTACACTCAAATGGGACTCCTGCAAGTGATTATCTCTGGGTGCTATGATGATGGGTGATTTTTATTTCTTTTATAACTTTAATTTTCAGTACTTTTATATGGAATATTTTATATGACTGGGAAATAAAGCACTTAAGAAAAAAAGAAATACAATACACTCAGATTTCTTCTTCAGTTATACAACAAGCCATATGGAGACACATATTACTAAGTTTTCCTCACCTAAAATTTCTGCAGTGTGTTCTAACCTGTCTGACTGTATTTGCAGTAGAATCAGCCCTGGACGTTCTATCCATGTTCCTGCTTTTCAGCAAGGTGAAAAGCAGGAAGCCAGAAGAAAGGGAAGATAACCATGGTGCAGCTGTTTAAAACTGTCTAAACTTAACCATGGTGTACAGTTTGAAGCTGTTTTGTCTGCTAAAAGAAAAAAATCAGAGCTAGTAAAAAGACAATTTTGAAAAATATTGATAGATCTTATTAAAACTGGCAGTTTTTATCATCCTAAACCCAATGATTCACTAATCAAATTCCTATACTTGACAGCTGATAGTGACTGCATCTAAATGGTCCTACTCAAAATTAGGAGAAACAAGCATGGAGATAAGAAAGATAATATTACATTTATGCCTCACATTCTACCCTCACTTCCTGGACAGAAAATAATCGTGAAACAAAGATTCATTTGACCAACCAAAAAATTAAAAATCCGTCATTTCAGTCCCTGAAATTTAGTAGGAAACCACCCATTTTAGGTAAAGTTTTAACATCAAAGAGATAGGTATTCTGTCACCTGCAATTCTAGCAAAAGGAATTTTGAGGCTCTGCAGACATGTAGAGTAGTAAGGATGAGAATTTATCCCCAGAAGCCATATATTTAGCTACACAAATTGTTATTATCATGCAGTATGAAACAAATTAACCAGGGCTTTCCTGGTGGTCCAGTGGGTAAAGAGTCTGCCTTGCAGTGCAAGGGGCACCAGTTTGATCCCTGTCCCGGGAAGATCCCACGTGCCCCGGGGCGGCTGGACCAGTGTGTCCAGTTATGAGCTAGTGCTCTGGAGCGCATGTACCTATAGCCAGTGCTCTGCAATGAGAGGCCACTGCGATGGGAGGCCCACTCAGGCCAAAGAATAAAGATGGATGAAAATAAATAAACAAAAAACCAATAAAAGAGGCCAAAAAAAACCCACCAAAAACACAAATTAACCAGAAATATAATATATCAAGAAGAATCTATCAAGTTAATTTAAAATTCTTTTACTTGAAAGATAAATTCTTTATAGAAACTTAATAGTGAGTTATACGTGCATCTTCACAATAAAAGGGCTTAAAGTTCATTGAAAACACAAGTTCATGAATATCTATAGATTAAAAAAAAAAAAAGAACCATATGCCTTCCAGGAAGAAGCTCCAGGCCCTGAACCTTCAGATTGAGCAGCCTCAAAAGTCCCTTCAAGATTATGGAAACCTGAGGGGTCCTCAATGCTGTCCAACCCACATCCAGTGAAAATATTCTTCCCAGAAAGAAATAAAAAAGGAATAAATCAAATAGCAACCTCAGAAATTCCCAATACAATAACAAACCCCCTAATCAACATAAATCAGGGCTAAAGTTCTTATGATCATTCTTGACTTTATAGGGAGGGAAACAGATATATTTGCAGAGGTTGATATTTCTCATTTTCCCACTTTAAACTGTGTATTCATCAGCACACCACATTGTCCTAAGGTGGTCTCAGCATGTAAAGCACTGCCTGATACCTGCAGGTATACAGTGAATGGTGCAAGAACAATTAAGATGGATGGATGGATACATAACTCTTGCCTGGAAAGCCCACAGAACTGGAGCAGGTGTCAGTGTCCTAGGGGAAGAAGTGGTTATAAAAATACATGCTGGGCTTCCCTGGTGGTCCAGTGGGTAAGGACACCGCCTAGCAGTGCAGGGGGCGCCAGTTCGATCCCTGGCCTGGGAAGATCCCATGTGCCGCGGAGTGGCTGGACCGATGTGTCTGATTACCGAGCAGGAGCTCTGGAGCGCATGCGCCCAGAGCCAGTGCTCTGTGATAACAGAGGCCACTGTGGTGGGAGGCACACACCACCGAAGAACAGAGATGGATGAAAATAGATAAATGAAAGACCAATAGAAGTGGCCCGCCCGCACCCTCCCCCGCCAAAAAAAAACCTAGAATAGCCATAAATAAACAAATTAAAAAAAAAAAAGTCAAAAAAATAAAAATAAAAATGCATGCTGTCTTTAGTCCAGATGCTTGTAAGAGGGAGTGGCTCATATTCTGCCCAGGGTCGGGGGCCAATATATATATTTAATTAAAAGAAATGAAAGGCCTTGTATCAAATAATCATCATCATACGTATTTTAATTCTATACGTTTAGAAGTACTAAGTAATGCTAATATTACTGCTTAGAAGTTATGCTATTGAATATATTCTATGTAAATAGCATTAAGAAATATCTAGGGATTTCTTTGCTAGTCCAGTGTTTGGGAATCTGCCTGCTAATACAGGGGACATGGGTTTGATCCCTGCTCTGGGAAGATTCCACATGCTGCAGAGTAAATAAACCCATGCACCACAACTACTGAGCACAGGCGCCTAGAGAAGAGAAGCCAACAGGAGATGCCATCGCAGTGGAGCCTGTGCACCACAACTAGAGAGTCAACCCCCATCACCACAACTAGAGAAAAGCCTGTGAGCAGCAACTAAGACTCAGTGCAGTCAAAAATAAATAATTAACTTAGAAAAGAGAAACATCTAATAATGAATTATTTTGGTTTAAGAATCTAGTTGTCTCTATCTCTGGCTGAACTAAGATTTCTAATAAACTCCTCTTACCCATCATTTTATTATAGTAGATTCTTAAGTAGGAACAGGCATGGGAACTCATGTTAGCTCACTTTCCAATTTTTTCTTAAAACTTTTGAACAAAAGGCATGGAATCATGTTTCTGGGAAAGCCCACAGAACTGGAGCAGGTGTCAGTGTCCTAGGGGAAGAAGTGGTTATAAAAATACATGCTGGGCTTCCCTGGTGGTCCAGTGGGTAAGGACACCGCCTAGCAGTGCAGGGGGCGCCAGTTCGATCCCTGGCCTGGGAAGATCCCATGTGCCGCGGAGTGGCTGGACCGATGTGTCTGATTACCGAGCAGGAGCTCTGGAGCGCATGCGCCCAGAGCCAGTGCTCTGTGATAACAGAGGCCACTGTGGTGGGAGGCACACACCACCGAAGAACAGAGATGGATGAAAATAGATAAATGAAAGACCAATAGAAGTGGCCCGCCCGCACCCTCCCCCGCCAAAAAAAAACCTAGAATAGCCATAAATAAACAAATTAAAAAAAAAAAAAGTCAAAAAAATAAAAATAAAAATGCATGCTGTCTTTAGTCCAGATGCTTGTAAGAGGGAGTGGCTCATATTCTGCCCAGGGTCGGGGGCCAATATATATATTTAATTAAAAGAAATGAAAGGCCTTGTATCAAATAATCATCATCATACATATTTTAATTCTATACGTTTAGAAGTACTAAGTAATGCTAATATTACTGCTTAGAAGTTATGCTATTGAATATATTCTATGTAAATAGCATTAAGAAATATCTAGGGATTTCTTTGCTAGTCCAGTGTTTGGGAATCTGCCTGCTAATACAGGGGACATGGGTTTGATCCCTGCTCTGGGAAGATTCCACATGCTGCAGAGTAAATAAACCCATGCACCACAACTACTGAGCACAGGCGCCTAGAGAAGAGAAGCCAACAGGAGATGCCATCGCAGTGGAGCCTGTGCACCACAACTAGAGAGTCAACCCCCATCACCACAACTAGAGAAAAGCCTGTGAGCAGCAACTAAGACTCAGTGCAGTCAAAAATAAATAATTAACTTAGAAAAGAGAAACATCTAATAATGAATTATTTTGGTTTAAGAATCTAGTTGTCTCTATCTCTGGCTGAACTAAGATTTCTAATAAACTCCTCTTACCCATCATTTTATTATAGTAGATTCTTAAGTAGGAACAGGCATGGGAACTCATGTTAGCTCACTTTCCAATTTTTTTCTTCAAAGGAGCTCTAAAAAATTTAAAATCTGAACCCTATATTCAATTTTTAAAGGTATTCTATACATAACTGGCCAAAAGAACTAAAATATGTTCAACTGAATGCCTTTAAAAATGCTCAGGAACAAGCATATAAAATTTGAGGCTAACAAAAACATGTTTCATTACCAGTTAAGTTCAAGTTACTAAAAGGACAAAGCCATCACTATCTATGGTAACAATTCATTACAAAATGGTATATATGCGTTCATGTATTAAATGTATTTAAAAATGATTTAAGATAAAATCTATAAAAATAGCAATTACAACACACAAACAGTTCTCAACCTAGAGGTATTTCTCCTATAAATAAGAACCAATATGTGCTAACCTTAGTGATAAAGATTAATGAAGCAATATTATTATGTAAAGTGCTTTGTGCTTCCCAAATAAAACTTACATGACTAATAACTCAAAATCTGAAAGTGGGGCAGGGAGGAGGCATTAGGAGGGAGTAATAAAAAGAAACGTACCGTGCAAATATGAGGCCAGTGTTCAAACTGTTGTAAAATTCCTTGATTAAGTTCTTCTTTATATAATTCTTTGTAAAAATGTGGAAGCTTAGATATCCAAATGCCATTGCTATGCTTGTTTAGTATTTCCTTTATGCGATTTTGAACCTCATCGGTTTTATAAGTATAAGAGGCAGGAGGCGTGACATTTGATTTTTCAACAGCCTGATTTAAATTATCTTTAAATTAAAAAAATGATAGAATTAACCAGAATGCTTAACATTTTATATTTCCCCCATTATCTAGTATTTGTGTCTTTAGGCTTTGTTGTACTTCAGGCTTGTAGGGGCTAAGGGACTTCAAGGGGAACAGGACTAGGAGAGCAGGACCGTGACAACTTCATTCTAAGTTTTAATCCTGAAATAATCAGGAGGGTCAACAGCCACTCAGAGAGGGAATCTAGCCCATTTATTTTACAAGGACACATCACAGTTTAATTTAAACATAATGATGATGTTTGCTTCATAAATAATACTGAAATTATTAATTACTTTCTAATTGTAAGTAAGAAAGTATAAATTTTACATATGTATAATTTAGCATTATATATGTAATGCTAAATTTAAAGCTATATTGTACAAACCATAAGGGTAATACCTTAATAGTAAGATCAAAGAACACTTCATAAAAAATAAATAATTGTCCAGATTTTAAGACATGATCAATTTTTCCCTTTATTAATAAGAAAAAATAATTTAGCAATAAACAAAAGTTCAAAAATTGATGCCCCTGTAATAAATATCTTAGCCTCAGTTTATAAACATAAATAAAAGATTAGGTTCTCACAGATAACTGTTAATACTTTGTTTTTATTTCCCCAATCCAAGTCATTCTTTTTCATAAGTGAATATTTATAAAAGCTTTGGCTAGCTCTCTTACATTTATATTTTATGTAAAACTTAAAATGCCTGAGTTAATATCTTAAGTGTCGACAATAGCTGACATTTCTGGAAGAATTATGAAATTCATTCCAAAACTTTTCTAAATTTCACTGGGGTACAGATCAGAGTATATGAAAAATTACCATCTATAAGCAAAATATGTTCATATTTTTGTCACATATTTTGCTGGAATTCAACAACTTGTGTTCTATCTTATTTTTAAAACTGGCTTATAGAGACACTTAGTTTGGGAATGCTGGCCTCAGAGGATGCTAGGAACCCACAGGGAGAGCCATTCCTTGAAGATGGCTGGATGTGGACTCTGCTCTACCAACCAGAAGGCACGAGAACTGCCCTCACTGGGACTCACCTTGGCTCAGTCAATAGCAGGGTCCAGGATTTCCACATATATTTCCTATTAAAGGCACAGTTAATTTATAAAGTTCTTCCCAAATAATGTATATAAAAGAAATAGGAAGAAGGAAAAGATGCGTGTCTTAGAACTGGCCAGTCCCTCTCTTAGAGAGAGTACACAGCGGACACGTAGTTGGAGTCTCTGCAAATGCACCTGCTCCGTGGGGCTACTGGAGTCGTCTAAGCTTCTGTGCCTTTTATTAAACAAATCAAGAAAGTAGTCTAGGTGGCCAGCAGCTAGATGAGGCTATGCGTAAGAGGTCATTTACCCAGCTGCTGGGTAAATCGTAATTCTGAAACAGGTCCTCTTGATTCTGCAGGAAAAGCTTATTCTACTTTAAAGGATTTACAGTCTCTAAAGGGTATATGGCTTTACTGAATAGTCATTTTTTAGAAAATACATATGTAAAATTATTGATAAAAACAAATATCAAGTTATTTAATTAATTTCCATGGGAAATACTGAAGATATATTCCTATGGGGGGAGAAAAATAACTTCAACTCGTTAAGAATAAGGTAAAGCAGGTTTAGGTAAAGCAGCTAATCATTTAAAATCACATTTAAATGTCATGCTTAAGGATTAGTACTAATTCTGAAAACAGTGTATTCCCCTGGTTGGTCTAACAGCAGGGGATTTGCACTCTGCTTGGAGGAGACAAGTGTGTGCACTTCTAATCTTCAGTTTTCAACTTTATTATGTCTTCTATTGAAGTCCTTTTGGACTGTATATATTCACATTCATATTTAGATACTTATGGTCCTTGCATGCAGTTTAGGGGCCCAGTTTTCACACAGTGTGAAGTATGTGAAAGTATGAATATCTGAAACTATTTTATGAGTTGAAATCCCCTATTTATGTGCTTTAAATTTAATGAGAGAGAGTGAAAGGGACACAAATATTTCTGTAGGTAATAAGTGAAAAGGACCCAACAGGTCTGGTGTGAGGAATAATTATGATGTCCTTGGTGGTATCACTTTTACTTTAGATAACTACAATTCCTAACTTAATGAAATCATAAAAGAGGAGAGGAGAGATATATTTCAAGTGAGAGAAGGTGAGAATCAATGTCAAAAGTCACCACTAGACGACATTTTTCTTAGGGCTCTGAGGCTCTAGAGGCCATAATATATCATGAAAATGATGTTTAGAAAACTTACCACTCATTTCCTTAGTACAGGTTCTTGAGAGATGCATCTGAAGAGGTGGTGGAAGGGATGCCTTTGGGCTAAACCTAAGGTATAAAAAAAAAAGGTAAATTAAAATTCAAATAAAAAAGTCAGTACCAAGTTTAAAATACTAAAGTTTCGTTTAAAATCTCTGTGGCATTGATCAGCAAAAAAAATATTTCAAAAGGGGAAAAATTTAAATGATACATTATATCAGCTTCCACGTTTTACATTCACCAAAGGAAAGTATAGTAAGGGCTGGATTTAAACTAGGGATTTAAAAGAACTTGGAAGTCACATTTCCCAGATGGCTCAGCAGGTAAAGAATCTGTCTGCAATTCAGGAGACATAGGAGAAACAGGTTTGATCGCTGGGCCAGGAAGATCCCCTGGAGAAGGAAATGGTAACCCACTCCAGCATTCTTGCCTGGAAAGTCAGAGAGACAGAGGAGCCTGGAGGGCTATAGGTGCATGGGGTTGCAAAGAGTCAGACATGACTGAGCATATAAACTCACTAAGAAACTAGCGATACAAAATAAACTATGCAAAGAATAAACAGTTGAATATAAAGAATATCTTGTAATATAACTAAAAAAACCCGACAGACTTGCATTACCAGATATTGAAATGTGTTATACAGGTACACCATTTAAAACAGTTGTACAGATAGGTAAAATAGTAGAGAGCTTAGAAATACTCAATTTACATTAATATTAATATCTCAGCACAAGGTAAGTGGTATTTCGAGCCAGAGAGGGGACGTTCAAAAAATTACTTAGGAAAGAAACACAGATTTTTCCAGCTCATACCCTCACCAAAATAATTTTTGTGTGAATTGCTCTGGAAATACGTAGAAAATTTTTCTAAACATGAAGACAAAGAAATACCACTCCCACCAACAAACAGAAATATTTTGTGTCCATGTCTGCCTGCCTCACTAGACTCTGAGTGCCTTAATTAGTTGCCTTTCTAGTGCCTATGGCATTGCTTGGTACATGCAAGGGACAGTGAATGCTGTGAGAAGGTACAGGATGACTGAATGAATCAAAGACTCCATCTTGCCCAGCAGTAGATACGGGAGTAAAGATGACTGTGGCACAGCATACCTATTTCACAATTTTTCAACAGTGTGGAATACTCTAAAAATTAGATCAATTCTTTAAATGAAGCACAACTCCTAAATTCTAAAAGAAATGATTAGATTTTAGGCTACCAGCAACGTTTCGTTTAAACTATCCGTGGCATTGATCAGCAAAAAAAATATTTCAAAAGGGGAAAAATTTAAATGATACATTATATCAGCTTCCACGTTTTACATTCACCAAAGGAAAGTATAGTAAGGGCTGGATTTAAACTAGGGATTTAAAAGAACTTGGAAGTCACATTTCCCAGATGGCTCAGCAGGTAAAGAATCTGTCTGCAATTCAGGAGACATAGGAGAAACAGGTTTGATCGCTGGGCCAGGAAGATCCCCTGGAGAAGGAAATGGTAACCCACTCCAGCATTCTTGCCTGGAAAGTCAGAGAGACAGAGGAGCCTGGAGGGCTATAGGTGCATGGGGTTGCAAAGAGTCAGACATGACTGAGCATATAAACTCACTAAGAAACTAGCGATACAAAATAAACTATGCAAAGAATAAACAGTTGAATATAAAGAATATCTTGTAATATAACTAAAAAAACCCGACAGACTTGCATTACCAGATATTGAAATGTGTTATACAGGTACACCATTTAAAACAGTTGTACAGATAGGTAAAATAGTAGAGAGCTTAGAAATACTCAATTTACATTAATATTAATATCTCAGCACAAGGTAAGTGGTATTTTGAGCCAGAGAGGGGACGTTCAAAAAATTACTTAGGAAAGAAACACAGATTTTTCCAGCTCATACCCTCACCAAAATAATTTTTGTGTGAATTGCTCTGGAAATACGTAGAAAATTTTTCTAAACATGAAGACAAAGAAATACCACTCCCACCAACAAACAGAAATATTTTGTGTCCATGTCTGCCTGCCTCACTAGACTCTGAGTGCCTTAATTAGTTGCCTTTCTAGTGCCTATGGCATTGCTTGGTACATGCAAGGGACAGTGAATGCTGTGAGAAGGTACAGGATGACTGAATGAATCAAAGACTCCATCTTGCCCAGCAGTAGATACGGGAGTAAAGATGACTGTGGCACAGCATACCTATTTCACAATTTTTCAACAGTGTGGAATACTCTAAAAATTAGATCAATTCTTTAAATGAAGCACAACTCCTAAATTCTAAAAGAAATGATTAGATTTTAGGCTACCAGCAAAAGTTTATTTAGCATATGATACTCTACAAGTATAAGAGCATCACGTTTGTATGTTAATACATCTTGGTAATAACAGAAGTTGCCAAAAACAGCCAATTCATGCTTCTGCAGAACTGGCAGGGAGATAGCAATCCTTTTCCTTGCAACAACGCCTTCAAAGTGTAAACTGGACTCTGCCTGTTTTGAGTCAGCTGTGAGGGCTCTAGCAGGAAGCAGAGGGTTATGAGGGAAGAATGAAAGAAAGCAGAAAAGGACACAGCAGGGGCTACTATAGTTCAAGCATCGGTGGGGCTAACTCACAGGAAAGGAAACAGTCAACACAGCAAAACAAAGATATTCAAGGAAAACCCCAGGGACATGTGAAAAACATAGTAAGATGACCAGTTTTATTACAGTAAGTATAAAAGACTTATTATTTTATTAAAAGACAAATATTTAGGCTGCCCCCTCCCCACCAAAAGCCACATTTAAACATATGTCATGTATTAGAGGCACATTATTATGCCACAAATATTTATGGACCTATTATGTGTCAGAGCGTAATGATCAACAGTACACAAAAGAAAGATACCATTGGTCTCATGGACTCCACATATAATTGGGGAAACTGACTGTGGTAAGTGGCTAGCAAATGGCTCCTAATGATTCTGGCCTCTGGTATCCACAGCCTCGTGTAATCTTCTCCCTCTGATTAACTTGCTTCTAATCAATAGGAAACTTCAAGGGTGAGGAGATTATACATAGTTAGATTACAGAAGATTCTAATTTCCACTTTTCTAGCATAATCTCTCTTTGCTGACTTTGATGAGCAAACGGCCTTGTTAGGAAGGCCTATATGGCAAGAAATTGAAGGTGCTCTTGGCCAGTAAGATGGAACTAAGGAACAACTCAAAACTCAAAAAAGAATAGATTGTATCAACAACAACATGGGTGAGACTGGAAGGGGATTCTTCTCAGTTGCTCCCAGCCATCGCCTATAGAGTGATTGCAGCCACACAACAAACTCGGAAGCACAACTATTTCCTTTAAAGTGTGGAATACTCTAAAAATTAGATCAATTCTTTAAATGAAGCACAACTCCTAAATTCTAAAAGAAATGATTAGATTTTAGGCTACCAGCAAAAGTTTATTTAGCATATGATACTCTACAAGTATAAGAGCATCACGTTTGTATGTTAATACATCTTGGTAATAACAGAAGTTGCCAAAAACAGCCAATTCATGCTTCTGCAGAACTGGCAGGGAGATAGCAATCCTTTTCCTTGCAACAACGCCTTCAAAGTGTAAACTGGACTCTGCCTGTTTTGAGTCAGCTGTGAGGGCTCTAGCAGGAAGCAGAGGGTTATGAGGGAAGAATGAAAGAAAGCAGAAAAGGACACAGCAGGGGCTACTATAGTTCAAGCATCGGTGGGGCTAACTCACAGGAAAGGAAACAGTCAACACAGCAAAACAAAGATATTCAAGGAAAACCCCAGGGACATGTGAAAAACATAGTAAGATGACCAGTTTTATTACAGTAAGTATAAAAGACTTATTATTTTATTAAAAGACAAATATTTAGGCTGCCCCCTCCCCACCAAAAGCCACATTTAAACATATGTCATGTATTAGAGGCACATTATTATGCCACAAATATTTATGGACCTATTATGTGTCAGAGCGTAATGATCAACAGTACACAAAAGAAAGATACCATTGGTCTCATGGACTCCACATATAATTGGGGAAACTGACTGTGGTAAGTGGCTAGCAAATGGCTCCTAATGATTCTGGCCTCTGGTATCCACAGCCTCGTGTAATCTTCTCCCTCTGATTAACTTGCTTCTAATCAATAGGAAACTTCAAGGGTGAGGAGATTATACATAGTTAGATTACAGAAGATTCTAATTTCCACTTTTCTAGCATAATCTCTCTTTGCTGACTTTGATGAGCAAACGGCCTTGTTAGGAAGGCCTATATGGCAAGAAATTGAAGGTGCTCTTGGCCAGTAAGATGGAACTAAGGAACAACTCAAAACTCAAAAAAGAATAGATTGTATCAACAACAACATGGGTGAGACTGGAAGGGGATTCTTCTCAGTTGGTCCCAGCCATGGCCTATAGAGTGATTGCAGCCACACAACAAACTCGGAAGCAGAAGACCTAGCTGAGTGGTTCTTAGATTCCTAATCCACAGAAGCTATGGGATAATAAGAATGAGCTGTAAACTGCTAAATTTGTGGTACTCTGTTATATAATAGATAATTAATGCACTGATTGAATCTATATATAAGAACAAAGTCTACTAAATGCTATAATAGGGGCAGTGGGTGTAATAAAAGCACATGACAAATGCAACTAACCAAATTAGGAGGTACAGAGAGGAGCAAGTAGAAAGTAAAGGTTATGAACACGTATTATAAAGTTATAATAATCTGAGTACTTTGGCACTGTAAAAGAATAGACAGGTAATCAACGAATCTGAATGGAAAGCCCAGAAATTGAGTCCTATATCTCTAACAATTTAGCATTGGTAGAGATAGCATTTAAAGCATCTTTAAAGGGAAAGAAAGTATTATGTCATCATTGATATTAGGACACCTGGGTAACAGAAAAGAGTCCTACACTCACACAATTTCAATGCATGCCCTCAGTTGCTCAGTCGTGTCTGACTCTTTACAACTTTTTGGACTGTAGCCCACCAGGCTCCTCTGTCCATGGGATTTTTCAGGCAAGAATACTGGAGTGGGGTGCCATTTCCTCCTCCAGATGATCTTCCTGACCCAGGGATCAAACCCGGGTTTACTGCATCTCCTGCATTGCAGGTGGATTCTTTACCAGCTGAGCCATCTCTCACACTACACAACAAAACAAATTCTGAATGAATTAAAGGTTTAAATGCAATAAATGAAACCATAACAATTCAATTCTAAAAGTAAACAGAAGACATAATAATCCATGAGATGGGGGTAGAAAAGCTCTTCTAGGCATAACACCTAAAGGTAGGAGTCATAAAGGAAGAGATTAATAGATGTAACTAAACATTTTTTAAAGTTTTTGTATACCCTAAATATCATATTTAAATAAACTGAGGAGGGGTGTTCACAATGGCTCAGTAGTAAAGAATCTGCCTGCCAATGCAGAAGACACAGGGGGTTCAATACCTGACTGGAGAAGATCCCACAAACCATGGAGCAACTAAGTCTGTGTTCCACAACTACTGAGCCTGTGCTCTAGAGCCTGGGAGCTGCACCTACTGAGCCTACAAGACGCAACCACTGAAGCTTGAGTGCCCTAGAGCTTGTGCTCTGCAACTAGAGGCCACTGTGACGAGAAGCCTGTGTACACCAACTAGAAATTAGCTCCACTCTCGCAACTAAAAAAAAAAAAAACCCTGTGCAGCAATGAAGACCCAGAACAGCCTAAATAAATAATAAATAAATAAAATGTAAAAAATAAACTGAGGAAACACTGCCAACATACTACAGGACAAAAACGTCAACATCCTTAATTTATAAATCACTTTACAAATTAGAGAGAAAACCCAACAAAGGACAAAAATATGTACATCAAAAAAGGTTCATAAATGGACTAATAAACATATGAAAAACACAACTTCCTTAAGAATCAAAATCAAAGAAACAGAAACTAAAACACAGTAACATTTTTTTCACCTGTTAGAATACCAAATACAAAACTGATGCCTAGTGTTGTCAAGTGCACAAGTAAACTATTACTGCCACGTGTTTCTAGAAGAATCTACCGGGTATCATTGTTCAGAGTACAAATAATTAAAGCCTTAGTGTGTATATCCTCTTACCCAGAGATTCTATTTCTACCAATTTATTCTAAAGAACTAATTGTGAATATAGGCAAGGATTATTTTACATATATGTTCATTGTAGAATTGCTTGCAATAGTGAAAATCATTCATATTCAACATTAAGTGACTAGACAATGGCCCAACCTGGCACTAAAAATGGTAACGTAGATGTGTACTTAATACAGAAATTTTTAACATACTGCCTTTTTAAAAAGGTTGAAAACAGTAATATACATCATGACCCAATTTGTATTTTTAAAATATATAAATAATATAGAAAGATTTTTTTAATGTTTACATTTATGTCTAGATCAGAGGTGATATTTTCTTCCTTTTAGTTTCTTATACTTTGTAAATTTTCTACATTAGTACTTCTGTAATCAGACAAGGCCACTAATTATTTTAGAAAATGCTTCCTATAATTCATGAATATGACTTTTAAATCTTTTAAGAGCTCAGAAACCTACATTCATTTACTTTAGTTTAATACTTGCAAGATACCTTATCAATCATGGTCCCCATTGGCTAATGCCAAACAGTCCTTTATTTGTATCCAAAGTCCATGATCTTACTCACTATGATGTACATACAGTGACCTCTTCTCTCATTTTAGGCCTAATGAAACCCTGGTCTTCAACACCATACTCATCTATGCTTCAAGCATAAATATATTTAAAATTTTAATAATCAACATTTTAACAAAATACAATGGCTGTGAATTGTATTTTTTTTAGTAATAAGGCATTTCCCAGAGAAACCACAAATCAATCATATATCCTCACTTTTGACCAAACCTCTTTCTATTTCCCTGTAGACTATGGTAAACTTCGATCGATACCTACAATATTAGAGAATATTAGTTATATTATTTTTTTAGAATCTCCTAGTTTGTTAATTGACAGACATGAGTTCTTTAACCAGAGTTTTTGAGAACGGGCTTCTGGGGTCCATAGATTTCCTGTATTAGTAGACAAACTTGGATGCATCTGCACACAAATTAATTTTTCTGGGAAAATCACTTATAGCTTTCATTAGCTTCTCCAAAGATATGGTGACTCTAAAAAGTTTAAACTCATAATAACTTACACTACTTAATATTACTCCTTAATATTTCATAAGTTTATTATGCAAATGACATCTTTTGCTATTGCTCTAGTTTGGTAAGAGCAACTTCTTTGATTTTTAATTTGAAAGGCAGCCCATACCCTCTGCCACCAGAAAGTATCTAGATTCTCTTAAAATGTAACTTTCAATTTATATTATACTCTTTAAAAAAAAGATTTGATGGTGTTTTATAATATCTTTAATAGTCTATAATTAAAAATTTTAGTCTGAAATATATTAATACAAAGAAAGACAACTGAAGACAGGTATGTAGTTCCAGAAATCAACGTACAATAATACAGAGGGCATGGCTGCTCAGTCGCTTCAGTCATGTCTGACTCTGTGCCACCCTATGGACTGTAACCCACTAGGCTCCTTTGTCCATGGGATTCTCCAGGCAAAAATAGTGGAGTGAGTAGCCTTTCCCTTCTCCGGGAGATCCATATGACTTTTAAATCTTTTAAGAGCTCAGAAACCTACATTCATTTACTTTAGTTTAATACTTGCAAGATACCTTATCAATCATGGTCCCCATTGGCTAATGCCAAACAGTCCTTTATTTGTATCCAAAGTCCATGATCTTACTCACTATGATGTACATACAGTGACCTCTTCTCTCATTTTAGGCCTAATGAAACCCTGGTCTTCAACACCATACTCATCTATGCTTCAAGCATAAATATATTTAAAATTTTAATAATCAACATTTTAACAAAATACAATGGCTGTGAATTGTATTTTTTTTAGTAATAAGGCATTTCCCAGAGAAACCACAAATCAATCATATATCCTCACTTTTGACCAAACCTCTTTCTATTTCCCTGTAGACTATGGTAAACTTCGATCGATACCTACAATATTAGAGAATATTAGTTATATTATTTTTTTAGAATCTCCTAGTTTGTTAATTGACAGACATGAGTTCTTTAACCAGAGTTTTTGAGAACGGGCTTCTGGGGTCCATAGATTTCCTGTATTAGTAGACAAACTTGGATGCATCTGCACACAAATTAATTTTTCTGGGAAAATCACTTATAGCTTTCATTAGCTTCTCCAAAGATATGGTGACTCTAAAAAGTTTAAACTCATAATAACTTACACTACTTAATATTACTCCTTAATATTTCATAAGTTTATTATGCAAATGACATCTTTTGCTATTGCTCTAGTTTGGTAAGAGCAACTTCTTTGATTTTTAATTTGAAAGGCAGCCCATACCCTCTGCCACCAGAAAGTATCTAGATTCTCTTAAAATGTAACTTTCAATTTATATTATACTCTTTAAAAAAAAGATTTGATGGTGTTTTATAATATCTTTAATAGTCTATAATTAAAAATTTTAGTCTGAAATATATTAATACAAAGAAAGACAACTGAAGACAGGTATGTAGTTCCAGAAATCAACGTACAATAATACAGAGGGCATGGCTGCTCAGTCGCTTCAGTCATGTCTGACTCTGTGCCACCCTATGGACTGTAACCCACTAGGCTCCTTTGTCCATGGGATTCTCCAGGCAAAAATAGTGGAGTGAGTAGCCTTTCCCTTCTCCGGGAGATCCTCCCAACCCAGGAATCAAACCAGGGTCTCCTGCATTGGCACTGCAGTCAGATTCTTTACCAGCTGAGCTATAAGAGAAGCCCAAGGATGTTAATTAGAGTCATATACTATGTAACTTTTTGAGACTGGCATCTTTCACTCAGCAGGAGATCCACGGATGTTGTTGTATGTGTCAACAGTCCATTCCTTTTTACTGCTGAGAGGTATATTCTATAGTGTGGATGTATTCAACTTGTTGAAATTTCCAACTTCTTAAGGACATCTGGGTTGTTTCCAGTTTGGGACTATTGCGAATAAAGTTACTATGGACACTTGTGTACAGGTTTCTGTGTGAACCAAGTTTTCATTTCTCTGGGATAAATATCTAGGAGTGGAATTCCTGTTTAATCTTTTTTTTTTTTTTAAAGGAAAGTCCTCAACTATCTTCTAATAAGGGAGTACAATTTTATATTCCCAAAAGCAATGTATGAGTGATCCATTTTCTCTGTATGCTAGCCAGATTCAGTATTATATTTTTTAAACTAAATACATTTGACTTATGATATTATATTAGTTTCAGGTGTATAGCATGGTGATTCGGTATTTTTGCAGATTACCCTCCATCATAAGTTATTACAAGATAATGGCTGATAATTCCCTGTGCAATACAATATATATTTGATGCTTATCTATTTTACACATAGTAGTCTGTATCTGTTAATCCCATGCCCCGAATTTGTCCCTCCCCGTCCTCTATTTCCTTTGGCAACCACAAGTTTGTTTTCTATGTCTTTGAGTCTATATCTGTTTTGCTTATACATTCATGTGTCTGATTTTTAGATTTCACATATAAATGTGGTATTATATAGTGCTTACTTTTCTCTGTTTGACTTCTTTCACTAAGTATACTGTTCTTTAGGTCCATCCATGTTGCTGCAAATGGTGGAATTTCCCTCTTACTAATGACTGGGTAATATTTCATTATATATATATATATATATGTATGTATGTATGTATCTTTATCAATTTGTATGTTGATGGGGCACAGGATTATTTCCATGTCTTGGCTATTGTAAACAGTGCTGTTATGAACACTGAGGTGAATGCATCTTTTCAAATTAATGTCTTTGTTTTCTTTGTTCTGGACATATGCCCAGGAGTAGAATTGCTGGGTCATCCAGCAGTTCTATTTTTAGTTTTTAAAGGAACCTCTATACCACTTTCTATAGTGGCTACACCAAATTAGATTCCCACCAAAAGGGTACTAGGGTTCCCTTTTCTCCACATACTCTTCAACATTTCTTATTTGTAGACATTTTGATGATAGCCTCTCTGACAGGTGTAAGGTGTGGTACCTCATTGTAGCTTTGATTTGCATTTCCCTTATGCTTAGTTATGTAGAACTAGAACGTCTTTTCATGTGTCTGTGATCATCTGTATATCCTGTTAGGAAAAAATGTCTTTTCAGGGATTCTGCCAACTGTTTTGATTAGGGTGTTTGATTTTTGATATTGAGCTGTGAGCTGTTAATATACTGTGGATATTCACTGTTTCTTGATCACATCATTTGCAAATATTTTCTCCCACTGTGTAGGTTGCTTTCAATGTTTTGTTGCTGTACAAAAGCTGTTAGGTCCTATTTGAATATTTTTTATTTTATTTGTTTGCCTAGGGAGACAAATCCAAACAAACATTGTTACAATTTATGTCAAAGAGTATTCTGCCTATGTTCTTCTAGGACTTTGATGGCTTCAGGTCTTACATTTGGGTTTTTAAACCATTATGAGTTTACATTTGTATATAAAGTGCGAGAAAATGCTCTACAATCTTGTTTTACATGTAGTTGTCCAGTTTTCCCAGCACCAGCTTGTTAAAGAGACTGTTTTTTCTCCAGCATATTTTCTTCCCCCTTTATCATAGATTAATTGACTATAGGTGAATAGGTTTATATCTGGGCTCCCTATTCTGGTATACTAATTTGAATCTGTTTATGTGCCAGTTCCATGTTGCTTTGATTACTGTAGCTTTGTAGTATTGTCTGAAGGCTGGGAGGGTTATACTCCAACTTTTTTTTTTTTTCTCAATATTGCTTCAGCAATTCTAAGTCTTTTGTGGTTCTGTATGATTTTAAGAATTATTTTGTTCTAGTTTTGAGAAAAATGTTCTGGGTATTTTAATAGGGATTGCATTAAATCTGTAGATTGATTTGGATAACAGTATTAATTCTTCCAATCCAAGAGCACAGGATAGCTTTCCATCTTTCTATCATCTTCAATTTCCATCACCAATGTTTTAAAGTTTTTAGAGTATAGGTCTTTCCCCTCCTGGATTAGGTTTATTCTCAGTTATTTTATATTTTGATGTCATTATAAATGTTGTTGCTTTCTTACTCTCTGATATTTCATACAAAAATACAACAGATTTCTGTATATTAATTTTGTATCCTGCAACCTTGCTGAATTCATTTATTATTTCTAACAGCTTTGGGGTGGAGGCTTTAGGCTCTATAAAGTATCATGTTCTCTGCTAGCAGTGACAGCTTTACCTCTTCCCTTCCAATCTGGATACCTTTTATTTCTTTTTCTTCTCTGACTGCTATGGATGGGACTGCCAATATTATGGTAAATAGGAGTGGCAGAGTGGGCATCCTTGTCTTTTCCTTGAATTTAGCAGGAATTTTTTCACCGACGAGTATGATTTTGGCTGTGGGTTTGTCATAAAGGGTCTTTATTATGTTGAGATATGTTCCTTCTATACCCATTTTGATAAGAGTTCCTATTCATGAGTAGATATGACATTTTGTCAAATGCTTTTTTTGGATCTATTAGGATGATCATGTGACTCTGAGCCTTTTGTTAATGTGGTGTATCACACTGATTGATCTGCAAATGAACCATCCCGATGACCGTGGAATAAGTCCAACTTGATTACAGTATATGACTTTTTATATATTGTCAGATTTAGTTTTCTAATATTTTGTTGAGGTTTTTTGCATCTATGTTCATCAAAGATATTAGCCTGTGATTTTCTCTCTCTCTGGTATTTCTGTCCGATTTAGTATCAAGATAATGGTAATGAATGTGTGATCCCTCTTATTCATTTTTGGGATAGCTGGAGAAGAACAGATATTAGTTCTTATTTCCCATGTTGCTTTGATTACTGTAGCTTTGTTTAGTATTGTTTTGAAGGTTTGGGAGGGGGTTATACTCCAACTTTTTTTTTTTTTCTCAATATTGCTTCAGCAATTCTAAGTCTTTTGTGGTTCTGTATGATTTTAAGAATTATTTTGTTCTAGTTTTGAGAAAAATGTTCTGGGTATTTTAATAGGGATTGCATTAAATCTGTAGATTGATTTGGATAACAGTATTAATTCTTCCAATCCAAGAGCACAGGATAGCTTTCCATCTTTCTATCATCTTCAATTTCCATCACCAATGTTTTAAAGTTTTTAGAGTATAGGTCTTTCCCCTCCTGGATTAGGTTTATTCTCAGTTATTTTATATTTTGATGTCATTATAAATGTTGTTGCTTTCTTACTCTCTGATATTTCATACAAAAATACAACAGATTTCTGTATATTAATTTTGTATCCTGCAACCTTGCTGAATTCATTTATTATTTCTAACAGCTTTGGGGTGGAGGCTTTAGGCTCTATAAAGTATCATGTTCTCTGCTAGCAGTGACAGCTTTACCTCTTCCCTTCCAATCTGGATACCTTTTATTTCTTTTTCTTCTCTGACTGCTATGGATGGGACTGCCAATATTATGGTAAATAGGAGTGGCAAGAGTGGGCATCCTTGTCTTTTCCTTGAATTTAGCAGGAATTTTTTCACCGACGAGTATGATTTTGGCTGTGGGTTTGTCATAAAGGGTCTTTATTATGTTGAGATATGTTCCTTCTATACCCATTTTGATAAGAGTTCCTATTCATGAGTAGATATGACATTTTGTCAAATGCTTTTTTTGGATCTATTAGGATGATCATGTGACTCTGAGCCTTTTGTTAATGTGGTGTATCACACTGATTGATCTGCAAATGAACCATCCCTATGACCGTGGAATAAGTCCAACTTGATTACAGTATATGACTTTTTATATATTGTCAGATTTAGTTTTCTAATATTTTGTTGAGGTTTTTTGCATCTATGTTCATCAAAGATATTAGCCTGTGATTTTCTCTCTCTCTGGTATTTCTGTCCGATTTAGTATCAAGATAATGGTAATGAATGTGTGATCCCTCTTATTCATTTTTTTGGGATAGCTGGAGAAGAACAGATATTAGTTCTTATTTATATGTTTGGCAGAATTCCCCTGTGAAGCCATCCAGTCCTATAATTTGTATGCTTAGAGTTTTTCTATTACAAATTCAGTTTCACTTCTAGTAACCAGTCTGTTCAAATTGTCTGTTTTTCTTGTTTCAGTCTTGGTATAGTTTGTATGTTTCTAGAAATTTGCCCATCTCTTCTAAGTTGTCCAGTTTATTGACACATACTTGTTCATGTATTCTCTGACTTTTTTTGTATCTCTGCAGTATCAGATGTCATTTTTCCTCTTCACTTCTTACTTAATTTGGGTCCTCTCTCTTTTCTTCTTGGTGAGCCTGGTTAAAAGGTTATCAATTTTTAAATTATTTTTAAAAAACAGCTCTTGGTGTCATTGATCTCTATTGTTTTTATGATCTCTATTTCATTTCTTATCAGATCTTTTTTTTTTTTTTCTGCTGATTTTGGGCTTTGTTTGTTCTTCTTATAAAAATCCTTTTAGGCAGTAGGTTAGGTTTTTGAGACTGTCTTGTTTCTTGAGGAAAGCCTATACCACTATAAACTTCCATCTTGGAACGGTTTTTTGCTTCTGTTTTATTTTTTCCCATCTTGGAACTGCTTTTTAATGTGTCCCAACTACGGAAAGTTGTATCTCCATTTTCATTTGTCTTTTGAGATATTTTCGAATTTCTTCTGATTTCATCACTGACCAATTTTTTTTTTTTTATTTTAGTAGCATCCTGTTTAGTATTCACATGTTTGTTCTTTCCTCATTTTTCTTTCTGTAGTTGATTTCTAGTTTCATAACACTGAAGTCAGAAAAAATGTTTGATATAATTTCTTTCTCTTAAATTTGTTGAAGTTTATTCTGTGGCCTAGTATGTGATCTATTCTGGAGAATGTCCCATGTGCACTTGAAAATAATGTGTATTCTGCTGTTTTTGGCTTTAATGTTCCATAGATACCTATTAAACTAAAAGATGTTTGCTTCTTGAAAGGAAAATTATGACAAACTTAGGCAACAAATTAAAAAGCAGACATCACTTTGCTAACAAAGGTCCATCTAATCAAATCTATGTTATTTCCAGTAGCTACGTATGCATGAGAGCTGGACTATAAAGGAGGCTGAGTACTGAAGAACTGATGGTTTCAAACTGTGGTGCTGGAAAAGACTCTTGAGAGTCCTTTCGATAGCAAGGCAATCAGACCAGTCAATCCTAAAGAAAATCAGCCCTGAGTATTCACTGGAAGTATTATTGCTGAAGCTGAAAATCCAACACTTTGGCCACAGTAAGGCAAACAGCTAACTCACCAGAAAAGACCCTGATGCTGGGAAAGACTGAAACCAAAAGCAAAAAGGGTGGCAGTGGATGAGATGGTTAGATAGCATCACCAACTCAATGTACACGAATCTGAGCAAACTCCAGGATATAGTACAGGACAGAGGAGCCTGGCATACTACAGTCCACAGGGTCACAGAGTTGGATATGACTTAGTGACTGAACAACAACAAAATATGTTAGGTCCATTTGGCCTCCTGTGTTGATTAAGACCCACATTATTATCTTACTTACCTTTTCTATCTGGATGATCTGTTCACTTATGTCAGTGAGTATTAAGGTCCCCTATTATTACTGTATCACTGTTTTTTATGTCAGCCACTCTGATAGGTGTATCTTAATGTAAGATTTTTTGACACATTATCTTATTTTATTCAAAAAGCAGTTTGCTCACATGTGGCCCAAGAACACCCAACTAATAAAGCAAATATAATCACATGTTAGAGTCTGGTCTTCAAACATCATAGCCACTGATGCCACACTTGCCTAAAATCTCACCAACATAAAACCACATCCACACCTCTGTGGTCACCAAAGCATCCAGTAGAGTTTCCTTAACTGAGAACTGTTTGAAGCTACTGGTTTGAACACTACTGACAAATTTATTTCCAGTTCTGAATAGCTGTAAGCATCTCAGCATGTGTTTGAAGAGCCAGATCAACCTTGGCACAGTGCTAAAATGCGGCCATTCGAGGCTTTGAGTAAGCCACAGCAGTGCTGACCAGTGCCAGGACCTCTCTGTGAGGTTATGGACAAATTGGGTCATGGTTCTAGCGTAGAAAGCCCATCCCCTGACTGGCCAGCTGAATCTCAATGTAGCTTTAATTTACATTTCCCTAACAGCTAATGAAGTTGAACATGTTTTCATGTGTTCTTACATTTAAAGTAATTACTGTTATGTTAGGGCTTATGTCTTGACTTTCTGAAATTCCAAGCCATTTTAGATTATTTTCTGTTGAAAGAACTCCTTTAGTAGGGCAAGCCAGCTAGTGACAATAGACAGCTAAAACCCTGAGTATTCACTGGAAGTATTATTGCTGAAGCTGAAAATCCAACACTTTGGCCACAGTAAGGCAAACAGCTAACTCACCAGAAAAGACCCTGATGCTGGGAAAGACTGAAACCAAAAGCAAAAAGGGTGGCAGTGGATGAGATGGTTAGATAGCATCACCAACTCAATGTACACGAATCTGAGCAAACTCCAGGATATAGTACAGGACAGAGGAGCCTGGCATACTACAGTCCACAGGGTCACAGAGTTGGATATGACTTAGTGACTGAACAACAACAAAATATGTTAGGTCCATTTGGCCTCCTGTGTTGATTAAGACCCACATTATTATCTTACTTACCTTTTCTATCTGGATGATCTGTTCACTTATGTCAGTGAGTATTAAGGTCCCCTATTATTACTGTATCACTGTTTTTTATGTCAGCCACTCTGATAGGTGTATCTTAATGTAAGATTTTTTGACACATTATCTTATTTTATTCAAAAAGCAGTTTGCTCACATGTGGCCCAAGAACACCCAACTAATAAAGCAAATATAATCACATGTTAGAGTCTGGTCTTCAAACATCATAGCCACTGATGCCACACTTGCCTAAAATCTCACCAACATAAAACCACATCCACACCTCTGTGGTCACCAAAGCATCCAGTAGAGTTTCCTTAACTGAGAACTGTTTGAAGCTACTGGTTTGAACACTACTGACAAATTTATTTCCAGTTCTGAATAGCTGTAAGCATCTCAGCATGTGTTTGAAGAGCCAGATCAACCTTGGCACAGTGCTAAAATGCGGCCATTCGAGGCTTTGAGTAAGCCACAGCAGTGCTGACCAGTGCCAGGACCTCTCTGTGAGGTTATGGACAAATTGGGTCATGGTTCTAGCGTAGAAAGCCCATCCCCTGACTGGCCAGCTGAATCTCAATGTAGCTTTAATTTACATTTCCCTAACAGCTAATGAAGTTGAACATGTTTTCATGTGTTCTTACATTTAAAGTAATTACTGTTATGTTAGGGCTTATGTCTTGACTTTCTGAAATTCCAAGCCATTTTAGATTATTTTCTGTTGAAAGAACTCCTTTAGTAGGGGCAAGCCAGCTAGTGACTAATTTTGTTAGGTTTGTTCCATCTGAGAGTATCTTTATTTCCCTTTCACTTCTGAAGTATACTTTTGTTGGATACAGAATTTGTGATTGACAGGTATTTTTCTTTTAGCACTAAAAATGTGCCATTTCTTTCCTTTATGGTTCCTCCATGACTGTGAATGAGAAATCCACTGTCATTAAATCTGGTATTCCCCTATGGTGACATATCATTTCTCTCTGGCTATTGATAAGATTTTTTGTCATTAGTTTTCAGAGGTTTCATTGGATGTGACTTGGTGTGGGATTCTTTGGATTCACCCTATCTGGTATTTCCTATCCTTCTTAAACCTATACATTTATGTCCTGAGCCAAATTTGAGAAGTTTTCAGCCATTATGCCTTCAAATACTCCTTCAACCTCACTCTGTTTTTTGAGGATCTGACAATACAAATACTATATCTTTTCTTATTTTCCCCCACAGGTTCCTAAAACTCTGCTCATTTTTCCCCATAGGACCCTTAGGATCAACTAGTTATTTTGTTTTGTCTTGTTTAAGTCTATTCACTCTGTTATCCAGATTGGGTAATTTGTACTGTTCTAGCTTCAAGTTCATTGATTCTGTTCTCTGTCATATTCATTCTGCTATTAAGCTCATACATTGCATTTTTATTTTGGTTGTTCAATTTGGTTCTTTTTTTCTCTTCTGTAATTTTTAGATTATAAAAGTATAATACATTTACAGGAGATTTGAAAAATGCAGAACAAAATTACATATAGTTATACTATACATTATAATTTTTAAAAATTTATTATTATTTGTCTTTTTTGGGGGGTGGGGTGGGGAGGGAGGGGAACGGGCGGGCCATTTCTGTTGGTCTTTCATTTGTCTATTTTTATCTGTCTTTGTTCTTTTGGCTCCTGTGGGCCTCCCATCGCGGTGGCCTCTGTCATCGCTGAGCGCCGGCTCTGGGCGCATGCGCCCCAGAGCTCCGGCTCGGTGATTGGACACATGGGTCCAGCCGCTCCGCGACACGTGGGATCTTCCCAGGCCAGGGATTGAACCGGCGCCCCTTGCACTGCAAGGCGGTGTCCTTACCCACTGGACCACCAGGGGAAGCCCTACATTATAATTTTTAAGTAGATATATTAAGGTTTTTAGTTGGAGTTTCAATATCAAATTCCCAAAAATTAACTGAATGAGTATACAGAAAAGGAGGGGTTTCCCTGGTGGTTCAGTGGTTAAAGAATATGCCTGCCAATGCAGAAGACACAGGTTCTTTTCCTGGTCCAGGAAATCCCACACGCCACAGAACAACTAAGACCGTGTGCCGCAACTACTAAGCCTGTGCTATAGAGTCCACAAGCAGCAACTACTGAGCCCATGTGTGGCAACTAATGAAGCCCACTGTGCTTCATGATAAGTGAAGCTTCCACAATGAGAAGCCTGTGCACCACAACTAGAGAGTAGCTCCTGTTCTTTGCAACTAGAGAAAAAAAGCCTGCACAGCAATGAAGATCCAGCATAGCCAAAAATAAACAAATAAAATTATTTTTAAAAATATACAGAAAAGTAGAAGGATATGTACAGTAGACCTGAAAAGCACCATCAACATTTGGTTCTTTTTGTATGTTCTCTTTCTTTGGTAAATTTTCTATTTTTTCATTTATTTTCAAAAATATTTGTAACCGTAAATTAGAGCATTTTTACAACAGCTTCTTTAAAATCATTGTCAGATAATTCTATCATCTGATTCCTCACAACCTTGGTGTCTGTTGATTGCTTTTTCTCATTCAGGTTGTCATTTTCCTGGTTCTTAGCATAATGACTGATTTTTTTCATTGGAACCTGCCTATTTGGACACCTATTAGAAGACTCTGGATCCAATTTAAAGGTACAATTTTAGCAGGCAGTTATTCTATTTAGGTTTATCATATACCTCCTGGCCCACTTCTGTAGGCTGTGGTTCCAATAATAATTTAGTTTTCAGGGCCCTTACAGTACTATTCTGGTCTGGTACATTCACCTGTTGCTGCTGGGGCTCCTGTTTGATTTCTGTTGGTGCTGCCAGAAAGGAACTTTGAGATCAATGAGTTAACATTTTCATGGGGCAAGTGAGGATACCACAGCCCCCAAAGATACATAATTTCACTTATTTCATGAGGCCAGTGAATGGCAGCATCCAAACAAAAACATTAAGAATGTGCTATTACTGCCAGTCCAGTATGCTAACTCATGGATGTATAATGTTACAGTATAATTATAGGTATGATTATTGGAACACAGTAGAGCATACAAATCAATGAGATTTTATTTAAAACTTACAAAATAACTGCAAGAAAGATTTTCAGCAAAACTAAGTTATGCTGAAGCAATATCTTAGAACAATTTGTTGGATCTTTTAAAATGAACTTTATAAGCAGAGACTACTAATAATGCACAACACACACAAGATGGAGATATTCAGACAATGATGTCTAGGCAACCAGGAAAAGTGGACTAACTAGTAATGATGTATGTCTCTACTCACATATGAATGTACATCACACAAAACAAAAGTATTTCCTTCTTAACCTGAACACACATGCTTAAGACTTACTATCCTAGGTTCATCACACTTCTTTTTTTAGCCAGATAAAGCCCAAATACCTGTTGTTGGTGGACATGGTCACGTGCCTCTGCAGTGGAACATCTTTGAACACTTCATTTCCCATAGTTGTATGTAATGTGTACGGCAGCATTTCAGCATCACATTTAACTCCAAGGGAGTTTCCTTTGTTTCTTAACAGTGTTAGTTTTCTACTCAAAAACGTTCTGAGGGTTGCTTTTGGTTTTCCCTTTAAAATCATTGTCAGATAATTCTATCATCTGATTCCTCACAACCTTGGTGTCTGTTGATTGCTTTTTCTCATTCAGGTTGTCATTTTCCTGGTTCTTAGCATAATGACTGATTTTTTTCATTGGAACCTGCCTATTTGGACACCTATTAGAAGACTCTGGATCCAATTTAAAGGTACAATTTTAGCAGGCAGTTATTCTATTTAGGTTTATCATATACCTCCTGGCCCACTTCTGTAGGCTGTGGTTCCAATAATAATTTAGTTTTCAGGGCCCTTACAGTACTATTCTGGTCTGGTACATTCACCTGTTGCTGCTGGGGCTCCTGTTTGATTTCTGTTGGTGCTGCCAGAAAGGAACTTTGAGATCAATGAGTTAACATTTTCATGGGGCAAGTGAGGATACCACAGCCCCCAAAGATACATAATTTCACTTATTTCATGAGGCCAGTGAATGGCAGCATCCAAACAAAAACATTAAGAATGTGCTATTACTGCCAGTCCAGTATGCTAACTCATGGATGTATAATGTTACAGTATAATTATAGGTATGATTATTGGAACACAGTAGAGCATACAAATCAATGAGATTTTATTTAAAACTTACAAAATAACTGCAAGAAAGATTTTCAGCAAAACTAAGTTATGCTGAAGCAATATCTTAGAACAATTTGTTGGATCTTTTAAAATGAACTTTATAAGCAGAGACTACTAATAATGCACAACACACACAAGATGGAGATATTCAGACAATGATGTCTAGGCAACCAGGAAAAGTGGACTAACTAGTAATGATGTATGTCTCTACTCACATATGAATGTACATCACACAAAACAAAAAGTATTTCCTTCTTAACCTGAACACACATGCTTAAGACTTACTATCCTAGGTTCATCACACTTCTTTTTTTAGCCAGATAAAGCCCAAATACCTGTTGTTGGTGGACATGGTCACGTGCCTCTGCAGTGGAACATCTTTGAACACTTCATTTCCCATAGTTGTATGTAATGTGTACGGCAGCATTTCAGCATCACATTTAACTCCAAGGGAGTTTCCTTTGTTTCTTAACAGTGTTGGATTTGGTTTTTTGCTGACAGAAAAATCTGAAGAAAATCCTGGTTGTCTGAGGGTTGCTTTTGGTTTTCCTGTAAATTTAGGTATACATAACAGAATCAATTAGCTTCCCCAAACCCTTGTTTCAAAATGTCATTCCCCTGCCCAGATGTTTTCTGTTGGTCTCTATTCTCAGAACAGTTTGTAAGAATATGAGGAGGTGATTCTTAGAGGATTAGTCAGCAGGGGAAGAGTAGATCGGCGTGTATTTTGCAGATAAGCTTCTTCAAAATGTGGCACCAACTAACTTGGTGGCAGTTACCTCATATTCTTTTTTTTTTTTTAAGATTTATTTATTTATTTATTTATTTATTGGGGGCGGTGGGGAGGGAGGGGAGCAGGCGGGCTACTTCTATTGGTCTTTTATTTGTCTATTTTCATCCGTCTTTGTTCTTTGGCCTGTGTGGGCCTCCCATCGCGGTGGCCTCTGTCATCGCAGAGCACCTGTTCCCGGCACATGCGCTCCAGAGCTCCGGCTCGGTAATCGGACACATCGGTCCAGCCGCTCCGCAACACGTGGGATCTTCCCAGGCCAGGGATCGAACCGGCGCCCCTTGCACTGCAAGGCGGTGTCCTTACCCACTGGGCCACCAGGGAAGCCCAGTTACCTCATATTCTTACAAATGCAGGACACTCAGATGTACCTTAGTCCTCCTGTCATTTCTTTATCCATTTAAATTCTTCCAGTCATCAGAGGTCTGGGTTCAAATCTCCACTTTGAAATGAATCTCTCTACTGCCATTCTCACAATGATTGCTCTTTTGTCTAAAGCGCTCATTGTGGCATTTAGCATCTACTTTTTTATATTATCATTAAACCATTTCTTGAGTATTTAGCTTATAAAATGATTATTTTACAAGCTCCTTGAGATAAATGATCAGTAAACACAGGCTGAGTGGCCTATAATACCAAATGACGATTTAAAGTAAAAGGTATGATTTCTTAAATAAGACATTACCTCAAGAGATTCTTGGTTCATCCAACATTCTACCTGTTGTCTGTAAAAACTTCATTTCCCATAGTTGTATGTAATGTGTACGGCAGCATTTCAGCATCACATTTAGCTCCAAGGGAGTTTCCTTTGTTTCTTAACAGTGTTGGATTTGGTTTTTGCTGACAGAAAATCTGAAGAAAATCCTGGTTGTCTGAGGGTTGCTTTTGGTTTTCCTGTAAATTTAGGTATACATAACAGAATCAATTAGCTTCCCCAAACCCTTGTTTCAAAATGTCATTCCCCTGCCCAGATGTTTTCTGTTGGTCTCTATTCTCAGAACAGTTTGTAAGAATATGAGGAGGTGATTCTTAGAGGATTAGTCAGCAGGGGAAGAGTAGATCGGCGTGTATTTTGCAGATAAGCTTCTTCAAAATGTGGCACCAACTAACTTGGTGGCAGTTACCTCATATTCTTTTTTTTTTTTTAAGATTTATTTATTTATTTATTTATTTATTGGGGGCGGTGGGGAGGGAGGGGAGCAGGCGGGCTACTTCTATTGGTCTTTTATTTGTCTATTTTCATCCGTCTTTGTTCTTTGGCCTGTGTGGGCCTCCCATCGCGGTGGCCTCTGTCATCGCAGAGCACCTGTTCCCGGCACATGCGCTCCAGAGCTCCGGCTCGGTAATCGGACACATCGGTCCAGCCGCTCCGCAAAACGTGGGATCTTCCCAGGCCAGGGATCGAACCGGCGCCCCTTGCACTGCAAGGCGGTGTCCTTACCCACTGGGCCACCAGGGAAGCCCAGTTACCTCATATTCTTACAAATGCAGGACACTCAGATGTACCTTAGTCCTCCTGTCATTTCTTTATCCATTTAAATTCTTCCAGTCATCAGAGGTCTGGGTTCAAATCTCCACTTTGAAATGAATCTCTCTACTGCCATTCTCACAATGATTGCTCTTTTGTCTAAAGCGCTCATTGTGGCATTTAGCATCTACTTTTTTATATTATCATTAAACCATTTCTTGAGTATTTAGCTTATAAAATGATTATTTTACAAGCTCCTTGAGATAAATGATCAGTAAACACAGGCTGAGTGGCCTATAATACCAAATGACGATTTAAAGTAAAAGGTATGATTTCTTAAATAAGACATTACCTCAAGAGATTCTTGGTTCATCCAACATTCTAGATAAGGCTTCCCTCCTTCCCCAATAAAGAATAAAACCACCATTGGCTATAATAAGCTTAATTGAAATCTCTATGCTGTGAGATTCACACTGTGAAATTACTTCACTTAATAAGTCATGCTTTTCATGTTCACTTAAATTCAAGTGGAAGTACTAGTTTCAGAATTTCTCCCTTGACATATGAATGTTAGCAAACACAGGTGCTTATCATGAATACAAGCAGTATTTCCATATGACAATAAATTCATAGACAGGTTTTAAAATTTTAGCACGTGAAAAGATCTTACCCTCTAGAAAAAACGGCATGGTTTTCTTTACTCTCATCTGACAATTAACTTGCCGACCAGTTTTCCTTTTCGAACTCCTCTGACGAGCCACAAGCTGAGCAATTCTTGCAGTTTCTGTGCAGGCCACGGCATAGCATGTAATCTAATTATGAGAGGCAAGGTGAGAGGAGAAACGTTTTTAAGATTCACGGATATCTAGAGGCTGATTTTTCAAAGTATGTCTTTGTGAGTTTACATGTCCCAAATCATGCCATATGCAAACATTCTTGTCTCTCTATCATAATGTTAGAACTGAATTATATTTTCTGCAAGACAAATCAAGCATAGTCCAGCACACCAAATAATCATCTTTTCTTAAACTGAAAATTTCACTCATTCCTTAAACATGTATTTATTATGCATCTAAAATGTGCTAGGTATATAGGATTAACAAGTAAACCAAAAGAAACCTGGGATTTGCATATATTATCTCATATAATTTGTGAAATATATTTTATTCCCATTATATATAGGTGTGTGTGTGCACATACACATATATAGGCCACTGCTATTGGTCTTTCATTTATTTATCTTTTGTTCCTTGACCTGTGTGGGCCTCCCATCACAGTGGCCTCTCTAGCGGCAGAGCACTGGCTCTGGGCGCATGCGCTTCAGAGCTCTGGCTTGGTAGCTGGACACATCAGTCCAGCCGCTCCGCGGCATGTAGGATCTTCCCAGGTCAGGGATCAAACCGGCGCCCCTTGCACTGCAAGGCGGTGTCTTTACCCATGGGACCACCAGGGAAGCCATATTTCCATTTTATACATGGGAAAACAGAGGCTCAGGAAAGTTAAGTAAACTTCTCAAGACACACAGCTAGACTATCTGAATTCAAAACAGATACTTGTAACTCTTATTTGTACTACCTCCCAGGGATCACTAAATCCTAGTCTTGCCAATGAAATGGATTAGCTGGATGACTTGGGGCAAAACAAGTTTTACTTCCAAAATCCTAGTACTATCAGGGGTAAAACAGGGAACAGCTTAGATTTGGGGTTTTCAAACTGTTCAGTGGAGCCACAGGATTCCATGGAGATGCCTCAGGTGTGTGAGGGCAAGACAGGGCAAGCAGAGGCCCTGGAGCCTCTGGCACCTACTTAAAATACATTAGCACAGCTTTTTGTATTTAAAAAAAAAAAAAATGTGGGATACACAGGAGGTTTGAAAAGGATTTTCAAACAGAATAAAGACTGCTGAGGTTAGATGATCTCTAGAGCCCCATCTAGTGGTAGTGTCTTT
Source organism: Tragulus kanchil (assembly GCA_022376925.1). NCBI lineage: Eukaryota > Metazoa > Chordata > Mammalia > Artiodactyla > Tragulidae > Tragulus > Tragulus kanchil. The sequence continues at coordinate 45,540,674 of JAIOJX010000023.1, forward strand.
GATTCCAAGTTGAAATCAAGAACAGGAAAGCATTGAGGCTTCACACCACAAAGCAAAATGCTCATCATCGTTGGTGCAGAACTTCTATTTCTAAAAATATAAGAATCTAATTCAAAAGAGTAAAAAGTTACATACCCAAATAGGTGTATTAGGGGCTATAGTCAAAATCTGTAAACATTAAAAATGTCCAATATAGGAGAATAAAGAGTTGAGCGAATTATAGCACAGTAACTATATCAAGCATACTAAATTATTCATTCATTCAGACATTTGATCATTAATACATTCAACATGTATTTATTAATCAACAACTGTTAGGGGCAAACAAAAAAACACAACACAATTCCTCAAGAAACCTATGGTGGAAAGAGTGGCAAAGAGACAAAATAGGAAACATTATGTCAAGTGTTATATTAGATGTATTACAAGGGGCCAAGCAGACAGAAAGGAGGGCTTAAATCTGTCTGGGAGAAGCAGGGTTACAGAAGAAAGCTTTACTATTAATATAACATTTGATTAATTTATACCTTCTCCTTATATAAAGCTTGTTACAGATTAGACAAACCTTTGATCACTATCCTAAGCCTGGCCCTTTTCTACCTAATGCCTTCCCAACTCACCCATCACCAGAGGAACAATTATTTTAATTTTTTGTGAGAAACACCTCAGACCTGTTCTGTGTATTTACATATGAAATGCACCTTGAAAATTACACTGATTTGGGGGGTGGGCACCCTTCTGTCTTGGATGGTGATCTGTCCATATTTTTCACACTGTATATCAGGCAGACAACAAGAAGTAAAACTGCTGAGTCACAGGGCATATGCAATAAAAAACTCACCTTGTTACCATCCAATTGCCCATGTTATATATAAAACATTCTTCCAGAGAAACTAAAGCATTTAAAACTGTAGGATAATATGATCACTACTGCTAAAGTGTGAAAGTGAAAACAGGCTAGGGACAGAAGGGACTAAAGACAGGGAGAAGAGTAGGGAAGCCCCCGTAATAACCAAATGTGCTAAATGTTTGATTAGAGGCTTGACTAAGATCAAGACAGTAGGAATAGATAGGAGTCAGGTCAGATGATCAGAATTTTAGAGAGTGTTTATTTATTTTTTATTTTGGGGGGTGGGGTGAGGCGGGGTGGGGTGGGGAGGGGAAGGCGGGTGGGTCACTTCCATTGGTCTTTCATTTATCTATTTTCATCCATCTTTGTTCTTTGGCCCGTGTGGGCCTCCCATCGCGGTGGCCCCTGTTGTCGCAGAGCACCAGCTCTGGGCGCATGCACTCCAGAGCTCCCGCTTGGTAATTGGACACATCGGTCCAGTCGCTCCGTGGCATGTGGGATCCTCCCAGACCAGGGATCAAACCGGCACCCCTTGCACTGCAAGGCGGTGTCCTTACCCACTGGACCACCAGGGAAGCCCAGATGATCAGAATTTTAAAGTGTCTGTTAGATTCAGTAATCAGGAGGTCATGCAGGTCTATAATGAATGGGTATGACATTTAGGCAGTTAAGGTCTCTAATACAGTTATTTTTGTTTGGACTTTGAAACTGAGCAAACCTGAAATTTTTTAACTTAATATGCTTAAAGTCTTATTTTTATAACAAAGAATTTGAGAGTAAAGCAAAAGACATGAGAATCCAGGCTGTGCTTTTGATGTAATTCTCTATCACTACCAATCTTGGTTAGTGCTTTTCACTTTGATGTCTACTTAATTATGAGACTGGAAATGCCAGACAGGCAACTGAGAATTGATTTGATTATTCTGAAACACACAGTTACCTTCTTACCTCTCCAGACCTGCTAGTCTCTATCCTGACAACTGCTGGCACACTTCTCAGATAGGCTTCTAGTGTAGGATAACCCAATTGCTTGAAGGGGATCCAGTCTCCAGTTAAGGATCTGTACTCTCCTTGGAGCCGGGGCAATGCTATTCCATTCTTATGAGACTGATCCAATTGCCCATGTTATATATAAAACATCCCAAAATAAAGCATTTAAAACTGTAGGATAATATGATCACTACTGCTAAAGTGTGAAAGTGAAAACAGGCTAGGGACAGAAGGGACTAAAGACAGGGAGAAGAGTAGGGAAGCCCCCGTAATAACCAAATGTGCTAAATGTTTGATTAGAGGCTTGACTAAGATCAAGACAGTAGGAATAGATAGGAGTCAGGTCAGATGATCAGAATTTTAGAGAGTGTTTATTTATTTTTTATTTTGGGGGGTGGGGTGAGGCGGGGTGGGGTGGGGAGGGAAGGGGCGGGTGGGTCACTTCCATTGGTCTTTCATTTATCTATTTTCATCCATCTTTGTTCTTTGGCCCGTGTGGGCCTCCCATCGCGGTGGCCCCTGTTGTCGCAGAGCACCAGCTCTGGGCGCATGCACTCCAGAGCTCCCGCTTGGTAATTGGACACATCGGTCCAGTCGCTCCGTGGCATGTGGGATCCTCCCAGACCAGGGATCAAACCGGCGCCCCTTGCACTGCAAGGCGGTGTCCTTACCCACTGGACCACCAGGGAAGCCCAGATGATCAGAATTTTAAAGTGTCTGTTAGATTCAGTAATCAGGAGGTCATGCAGGTCTATAATGAATGGGTATGACATTTAGGCAGTTAAGGTCTCTAATACAGTTATTTTTGTTTGGACTTTGAAACTGAGCAAACCTGAAATTTTTTAACTTAATATGCTTAAAGTCTTATTTTTATAACAAAGAATTTGAGAGTAAAGCAAAAGACATGAGAATCCAGGCTGTGCTTTTGATGTAATTCTCTATCACTACCAATCTTGGTTAGTGCTTTTCACTTTGATGTCTACTTAATTATGAGACTGGAAATGCCAGACAGGCAACTGAGAATTGATTTGATTATTCTGAAACACACAGTTACCTTCTTACCTCTCCAGACCTGCTAGTCTCTATCCTGACAACTGCTGGCACACTTCTCAGATAGGCTTCTAGTGTAGGATAACCCAATTGCTTGAAGGGGATCCAGTCTCCAGTTAAGGATCTGTACTCTCCTTGGAGCCGGGGCAATGCTATTCCATTCTTATGAGACTGCAGAACAGCCCGTAGCATTTTTGAAACCAGATCTGCTTCCAGCATCTTCACCTATGAGAACACAGTAAAAGGAGACTATAATGATGCATTAGGCTATGAATTCAAATATTTTTTCTGAATTTACACTTGCTTGTATATTTCATAAACTGCTACTGAATACATTCTGTGCTATTACAATACAGGGAAATAACTGTTACTGTAGAGAAAAGCATGAAATACCATGAGAACACTAGGGAAGTCAGAAAGGCATAAAGATTAGCCTGGGGAAAAGAATATATTGGTGAATGTTTCCCAGATAAAGGGAGGTCTGATGGTGTCCTAAAGGACAAACTGGAATCAGCCAGGCAAGAAGAAAAAGGATGTGTGGATGTTAGGCTGGGGGCTGGTGAGAGGTATAGCCCCAAGTAGAGGGAGGAGAAAATTCAAAAGGCACAAAGGTGAGAGAGAAGTACATGGTTGGTTCTGGAACTCTAAGCTGGACATGAATGAACAGACTCAATGATAAGGACTGAAAGATGGAGACAGGAGAGGTGTGAAGAGGCAGACCCACAAGAGACTATGATACTATCCTAATATGTTTGTATTTTTGCCAAAAGTAATGTGAGACCCCTGGAGCAATTTTTAAATAGCAGAATAAAATGATCAACTCTGCATTTTAAGATGATCACTCTTTAGTTATCAGGGAAAATAAACTAGAAGGAGAAAGATAAATGAGTCATAAGAACTGAAGATATGGAAGATTTGAAAATAGGGCCTTGGGAATAGGAACAAACAAAAAAATCAGTATCAGAGCTAATTAAGAAATCGGACCAACAGGAATTGACTAACTGTTTGAATTACAAGGGAGGCCTCCAGATTTCTAGCTTAGAAGCATGCTGGATAGTAATAGCCCACACTTAGGTGGAGCGGAGGCAGGTTTGCAGGAGAGGTAGGGAGTGAAAGCATTTTGAACATATGGAGGTTGGGATGCTTTTAGGGCTGCCATGTAGTTATATTCAGGAGGAGCTCAGGTTAGACATCTGAGCTACTTATACGTTTGTTGGTCTTCAGTACGTATGTGGTACCAGTGTCCAAGGAGTCAAAAACAAGGTTAAGGACAGACTGCTGTGGAAGGCTGTCATTTAAGAGATGGGCAGAGGAAGAAGTACCTATAAAAGGCTTTGAGAAAAAAAAGAGAACAAATTAGATCAAATGAAAGTAGAAAGAAGGAATAAAGATGAGAGCAAAATCAATACTGAAATGGTGAAACATATTGGTAGTGAAATAGAAAAAAAGAATAAAGAAAAAAATCATGGGCTTCCCTTGTGGCAGTGGATAAGAACTCGTCTGCCAGTGCAGGAGACAAAGGTTCGAGCCCTGATCCGGGAAGATCTCACATACCGCAGAGCAGCTAAACCCACACATCAACAAAGACCCAGCACAGCCAAAAATAAATAAATAAAAGTCAAAAAAAAAATCATGAAACCAAAACTAGTTTTTGAAAATATTCATAAAACTGATAAACTTCCTGGTGGACTAACCAAGGGAAAAACAAGAGAAGACATGAATTACAAATAATGCAATTGAAGAGGGGGCTGTAAATAAAGATAAAAAAACAGGCATTAAAAAAAGAATATCGGGCTTCCCTGGTGGTCCAGTGGGTGAGGACACCGCCTTGCAGTGCAAGGGGCGCGGATTTGATCCCTGCCCTGGGAAGATCCCACGTGCCGCAGAGCTGCTGGACTGATGTATCCAATTACTGAGCCAGAGCTCTGGAGCGCATGCGCCCAGAGCCAGCACTCTGCAGCTACAGAGGCCACCGCGATGGGAGGCCCACACGGGCCAAAGAACAAAGATGGATGAAAATAGACAAATGAAAGACCAATAGAAGTGGCCCGCCCACCCCCTCCTTCCCCAACCCCTCCCCCCCAAAAATAGAATATCATGAACTACTTATGCCAATAAATCTGGTAACTTAGATGAAATTAATGAAATCAGTGAAAATACAATTTCCAAAGCTTATGCAAGAAGAAACAGATAACCTTAATATTCTTTTGTCTATCAGAGATTTTAAATGTGTACTTAGAAATCTTCACACAAGGAAAACTCAAATCCAGATGGCTTTACTGGAAAATTCTAACAAACACTTCAGAAAAAATTAATACCACTTCTACATAAACTCTTCCAGAAAATAGAGAGGAAGGGAACACTTCTGAACTCACTTTATGAGGCCAACATTATGCTAATATCAACATCAAAGAAAGGCATTACAAGAAAAGCACAGACAAACCAATTTCCCTCATGAATATAAGTGCAAAAAATCCTAACAAAATATTAATTGAATCCAACAATATGTAAGGAAAATTAACACATCACGATTAACTATGGTTTACTCTAGGAATGGAAGGTCGGTTCAACATTTATATATCAATCAACGTAACTGATTATATCAATGAACTAAAGGCAAAAGGAGAAGGTGGCACCAGAGGAAGAGGTGGTTAGATAGTATCACCAACTCAACTGACATGAAATTTGAAGAAACTCCAGGAGATAGTGGAGGACACAGTAACCCAGGAGATCTCCAGACATCAAAGACCAGTTAGTGACTAAACCACAACAAAGGGAAAAAACCCACGTATTAATAGATGAAGAAAAGACATTCGATAAAGTTCAAAATCAGTTATGTAAATAACTCTCATAAAATAAGAACAGACAGGAACCTCCTTAACCTGATAAAGAATATCCGTGAAAAACCTTCCACTAACATCATACGTAGTAGTGAAATGAATGCTTTCTGCTAAAGAATAGGCACAAGGCAGGAATGTCTGTTCTCTTCACTCTTACTCGTTACCACACTAGAGGTCCTAGCTGGTGCACTCAGGCTGATTTCAAAACTTAAAAAAAGCCTATTAATTGAAATAGTGTGTAGTGAAAAAAGGACATTCACATCAATGAAACAGAATGTACAGTCCAGAAATGGACCCACACATAAATGGTCAACTGATTTCTGACTGACTGCAAGGACATTCAAAGAAGAAAGTTCAATGAACAGTGCTAGAACACTATTCACTCATATATAAAAAGTGAACCTCAGATCATATACAAAATTAAATGAAAATGAATTATTCAGGTCCTAAATGACAAAGTTAATACTTAAAATTTATAGAGAAAACAAGAGTAAGTCTTTGTGACCACAGAATAGGGAAAGAATTTTCAGAGCCATGAAGAAGGAAAAAAACTGACAAACTGAATTTTACCAAAATTTAAATTTCTGTCCTTCTAAAGGCTGTTAAGAAAACAAAAAGACAATCCACAGACTAAGAAAAGATTTTTATAACATACCTGGTAAAGTTCTGGTAACTAGCATAAATGAACAATACATAAAAATTCAATAATAACAAAGAACCCAATTTAAAAATGTGCAAAACATCTGAACACATACTTCATAAGAGTACAGATACAGACAGCCAAAAGCACATTAAAAGATGCTCAACAGCATTACTCATTAGGAAAATGAAAATTAAATCTACAATGAGTTATTACTGTACATCTATTAGAACAGCATAAGTTAAACAATAATGGCAATATTAAGTGCTAAGAATTCAGAGCAACCAGAATTCTCATACATTTCGAGTGGGGGTATGCAAAACAGCACCTTGAAAAACAGTTTGGCAATTTCTTATGAAGTAAAGTATACACTTACCATATAATCAAGTAAACCCACTCTTAGGTAACTACTCAGACATAGTAGTCACAAAAAGGAAAAGTTTTTGGGCTTCTGTTAAAACGTTATGTAAATAACTCTCATAAAATAAGAACAGACAGGAACCTCCTTAACCTGATAAAGAATATCCGTGAAAAACCTTCCACTAACATCATACGTAGTAGTGAAATGAATGCTTTCTGCTAAAGAATAGGCACAAGGCAGGAATGTCTGTTCTCTTCACTCTTACTCGTTACCACACTAGAGGTCCTAGCTGGTGCACTCAGGCTGATTTCAAAACTTAAAAAAAGCCTATTAATTGAAATAGTGTGTAGTGAAAAAAGGACATTCACATCAATGAAACAGAATGTACAGTCCAGAAATGGACCCACACATAAATGGTCAACTGATTTCTGACTGACTGCAAGGACATTCAAAGAAGAAAGTTCAATGAACAGTGCTAGAACACTATTCACTCATATATAAAAAGTGAACCTCAGATCATATACAAAATTAAATGAAAATGAATTATTCAGGTCCTAAATGACAAAGTTAATACTTAAAATTTATAGAGAAAACAAGAGTAAGTCTTTGTGACCACAGAATAGGGAAAGAATTTTCAGAGCCATGAAGAAGGAAAAAAACTGACAAACTGAATTTTACCAAAATTTAAATTTCTGTCCTTCTAAAGGCTGTTAAGAAAACAAAAAGACAATCCACAGACTAAGAAAAGATTTTTATAACATACCTGGTAAAGTTCTGGTAACTAGCATAAATGAACAATACATAAAAATTCAATAATAACAAAGAACCCAATTTAAAAATGTGCAAAACATCTGAACACATACTTCATAAGAGTACAGATACAGACAGCCAAAAGCACATTAAAAGATGCTCAACAGCATTACTCATTAGGAAAATGAAAATTAAATCTACAATGAGTTATTACTGTACATCTATTAGAACAGCATAAGTTAAACAATAATGGCAATATTAAGTGCTAAGAATTCAGAGCAACCAGAATTCTCATACATTTCGAGGGTGGGGGGTATGCAAAACAGCACCTTGAAAAACAGTTTGGCAATTTCTTATGAAGTAAAGTATACACTTACCATATAATCAAGTAAACCCACTCTTAGGTAACTACTCAAGAGAAATAACATATTCACCCAAAAGCCGGTACTTCAGGGTTATAATAGCATTGTTCATAATTATTCCAAACTTTAAAAAATCCAATTGTCTATCAGCAAGTAAACAGATAAATAAATGTACACTGAGACAAAGAAATAATACTAAGCAATAAAAAGGAAGACTATTGATGCATAAAACCATATGAATGACTCTCACAGCATTCTAAATGAAAGAATCCAGGTAAAAAGGTTATAGGTTGCATCATTCTATTAATGTAACATTTTGGAAAAGAAAGAACTAGAAAAAATAAATTCCTTAGTTATCATGGCATTTTCTGAATTTTCCTAAAGATGGCAGGTATTCTCAAGAACTTTTATAAAAAGTATACATACAGGCTTCCCTGGTGGTCCACTGGGTAAAGGGTCCACCAGTGCAGTGCAGGGACCCAGATCCCTCGCCTGGAAGGTTCCCACATGCGGCGGAGCAGCCGGACCGGTGTGTCCAATCACGAGCCAGCGCTCTGGAGGGTATGCGCCAAGAGCCAGGGCTCTGCAGCAAGAGAAGCCACTGCAATGGGAGGCCCACACGCCAAAGAATAAAGATGGATGAAAATAAATCAATAGAAAACCAATAAAGGGCTTCTGGTGGTCCAGTGGGTAAGGACACTGCCTTGCAGCGCAAGGGGCACCGGTTTGATCCCTGGCCTGGGAAGATCCCACGTGCCGCGGAGCGGCTGGACCGATGTCTCCAATCACCGAGCCGGAGCTCTGGGGTGCATGCGCCCAGAGCCGGCGCTCTGCAACGACAGAGGCCACCGCGATGGGAGGCCCACAGGAGCCAAAGAACAAGGACGGATGAAAATGGAGAAGTGAAAGACCAATAGAAGTGGCCCGCCCGCTCCCCTCGCTCCCCAACCCGACTCCCCCCCACCCCGCAAAATAAATAAATAAATAAATCTTTAAAAAAAAAGAAAACCAATAAAAAAGAGCAAAAAAAATAAATAGAGGGAAAAAATGTACACATACAAGAGTACTTTCCTCTAACTATAAAAATCAAGTTTATTATCTTGTATTTCATTCATTAGAAGCATAGAAGGAAGCTTACCATGGGAGTTTCAACTCTTAATGCGGTGGTCAATGGCAACCCCTCCAAAGTGGCTCCCAAATTGCTTAAGTTGCCATTTTGCTCTTTCATCTTCCACCTTATTTTTACTCTCCAAAAGTGTTGTAATAAATACAATTTAGAGTTTAAGAGAATTCAATTTATTTTGAGAATGTTATGCAAGCCCTGGTGATGGTAAGTTAGGCTAGGCGCTAGGCTGGGAGAAATAAGGTTGGTCATCTCTTAAAATTCAAGTTAGAATTCTTAAGGGTTTCCTTAGACAATAAAAGGGCTGCTTGAGCAGAGTAAAGTGGAGATGAGTCTAGGGGAGTATTTAATCAGAATATTTTAATCTCAAAACTGACCAAGGTCAGCCTCAGACAAGAAGGAAGAAATGGGTCACGATGATCACAACAGACAGAAATTGACTTTCATGTCCTCCTTCTCATTGCTTCTCTCCTCCTTTCCTTACCTCTCTTTCTGAATGACAAGTATCAAAAATAGTCAAATGTGCTTAGAACAATACTTGGCATTCAGTACTTTTATTTTCCTAGAATCCTGGTATGGATGGGAAGCTACCTATGAATATATGTATTATACAGCTAAGAGTGCAACAAACAGGCATTGGTATACTAGAGAGGTTTTTAGTACAACGTCAAGTCTGAAATATCAGAGCTTTCCCAGTTTTTCCTATTTGCCTTATTAACATACTTGACCTATCAAGCTTAGTCAGAAAGCCACTAGACCTTCTCTGAGATTTCTCACCTAACTAGTAAGCAGAAGTCACTTAACTGCCTGTCTCACAATGTCCCTTGACCATTCATTGTACAGCAGCACAGGATGGTGGGCCCAACCTCATAGTGAGGAGCTGACAGAAGTTTGGATTACTCGTGGGCACCGTCTCACCATCTCCAAACTGCCTGATTTAAAAATGAGAAAACTGAGGTCCAGAGTGATTATTCCAGGCCTCACATATTTTTACGGCCGGAATCACAAGAACCCAGGTCTTTGGGCTCCTAAACTTAGGGCTTCCTTTCTGACAGCTGCTCCAAAGGTACAGCATTGGCTTTTCAAAGTAAATTTCACTTTGAGAACATGGAGAGAAACCCTGGGGTATATTCAGTGACTAGCTCTTAAAGTGGCATGAAATGGGAATCTGTCACATTCTGATTTTAAGGGTGTGGCACCCAAATCCAAAATACTTTCCAACTGCTGCAAAGATTCAAGCCTTGTACACTGTTTCTTTTCTATTTTGTTACATGATTAATCATGAGTATTCTGAAATGCTAACAAAGTACATAGAGTGGGGCAGGGAGTAGGGTAAAGTAATGAGGACCTTTCCAAATGCAAGGTTCAAACAATGTAAAGTTAAAAATAACTCACTTTCAATACTGCATCTTGTAAATTCACAATGTTTCTAATACACCTGAAAATGGTCCCTGGAAACTCTTATACTGAAGAAGCAGGTTTGGGTGGCTTCTGGGTACCTGCCTTTACCACTAGCCAAGCCTCCCTGGCTCAGTAGTCTCACATCTGATCTGCTTCCCATGGCTGCGGTTTCCTCACTCTTGCTGCCCAAAGACTGGCAGTTGAGCTGGTCATGCTCCCAGCTATGTCCCGCTTTGCTTTTCTGAACTAATTCCAACTATATATACTATGCAACTCATTTTCCTCATTGCAATTTTGTTATAAATTTGAAGAGTGGCACTAAACCCCTAAATAAATCTGAAGAATTATTACTATGTAATTAGTAATACATGCATTACTAATTACATAGCATGAATAAATAACAGCTCTCCATAAATCTACATACTGGAGAAAAAGCTCTGAGATCGTAAGTGGCTTAGTTAGGAGTTTGGGCCTTAATCCCAGTTTTGCTTCTAATTAGCTATGACCTTCTGAGCAAGTCACTTCAGGATGCTTTTTTCCAAATGGAAGACAGGGAGGATGGACAAGATCCATGGTTCTCAACCTTCCCCAGAGTCCTTCAAGTTTGAAATGGGGGTCCAAAGATACAATGGAAATCACGGGTTTGCCTCCCCTGGACAAAGCTACAGAGCTAAAATACTGAGTTTGTTTGGGGGTCACAGTAAGTTTGATTTGGGTCACCTGTGCCAATTAAAAGTTCTAACTGGGGCTTCCCTGGTGGGGTTTGATTCCTGGCCTGGGAAGATCCCACGTGCCCCAGAGCAGCTAGACCCGTGTGTCCAAATACAAGCCAGTGCTCTGGAGCACACGCGCCCAGAGCTGGTGCTCTGCAGTGAGAGAGGCCACTGCAATGGGAGGCCCACACAGACTGAAGAATAAAGATGGATGAAAAATAAATAAATAAAAAATCAATAAAAAGAGGGAAAAAAGGCAGCTCTAACTGCCATATATCCTCACACACACCTTTAGATAAAAATGACAAGTTATTTTTAAATAGTTTGAAAAACAACATTTACAAAAAATTGGCCAAATGAGAAAATAATGAAAAGAATGAAGCTTCTAAAAGCACAGTGGTGGGAAGAAAGGGAGGAGAAAGTCAGTTTTGCATAAAAAGAGTGAAACCAATTTACATAAATATGAGATTAGATTTCACTCCAAGTAACAAGGAACTGTCCTTTCAGTATATACTGATCCTGAAAAGTACCTAGAGACAAAGAGTAGGCTCCCTCAATATCAAATCTCAGTTCTTAGAAGAGCAACTGATCAAACACACAGTAGGTAGGCGCTTAGAGTGTGATTATAAAGTATTTCTCTCTTACATTCATATTAAGTCTCCAACTAGGTTATACCACACAGAGAACTGAAAGAGAGGTACTTCAAGGAGTTCAAATCTCTTGGTACAAAATACAATGGTTCATTCAACCATGTTCAACCAGTACACTTAAAATAGCATTAGCAGGGGTTACATTTCATTTCCAATCTACAGGGACTGAAATCTGAAGGCACCACCAACTACTGCTTCAGAATCTCACTGCATTGAAGCAGAGAGGCAGGCTGCAGGCCGGCCAAGGGCCCTGCCCAAGAGATGTGGGTTCTAATCCAGCTAAATGGAAGACAGGGAGGATGGACAAGATCCATGGTTCTCAACCTTCCCCAGAGTCCTTCAAGTTTGAAATGGGGGTCCAAAGATACAATGGAAATCACGGGTTTGCCTCCCCTGGACAAAGCTACAGAGCTAAAATACTGAGTTTGTTTGGGGTCGCAGTAAGTTTGATTTGGGTCACCTGTGCCAATTAAAAGTTCTAACTGGGGCTTCCCTGGTGGGGTTTGATTCCTGGCCTGGGAAGATCCCACGTGCCCCAGAGCAGCTAGACCCGTGTGTCCAAATACAAGCCAGTGCTCTGGAGCACACGCGCCCAGAGCTGGTGCTCTGCAGTGAGAGAGGCCACTGCAATGGGAGGCCCACACAGACTGAAGAATAAAGATGGATGAAAAATAAATAAATAAAAAATCAATAAAAAGAGGGAAAAAAGGCAGCTCTAACTGCCATATATCCTCACACACACCTTTAGATAAAAATGACAAGTTATTTTTAAATAGTTTGAAAAACAACATTTACAAAAAATTGGCCAAATGAGAAAATAATGAAAAGAATGAAGCTTCTAAAAGCACAGTGGTGGGAAGAAAGGGAGGAGAAAGTCAGTTTTGCATAAAAAGAGTGAAACCAATTTACATAAATATGAGATTAGATTTCACTCCAAGTAACAAGGAACTGTCCTTTCAGTATATACTGATCCTGAAAAGTACCTAGAGACAAAGAGTAGGCTCCCTCAATATCAAATCTCAGTTCTTAGAAGAGCAACTGATCAAACACACAGTAGGTAGGCGCTTAGAGTGTGATTATAAAGTATTTCTCTCTTACATTCATATTAAGTCTCCAACTAGGTTATACCACACAGAGAACTGAAAGAGAGGTACTTCAAGGAGTTCAAATCTCTTGGTACAAAATACAATGGTTCATTCAACCATGTTCAACCAGTACACTTAAAATAGCATTAGCAGGGGTTACATTTCATTTCCAATCTACAGGGACTGAAATCTGAAGGCACCACCAACTACTGCTTCAGAATCTCACTGCATTGAAGCAGAGAGGCAGGCTGCAGGCCGGCCAAGGGCCCTGCCCAAGAGATGTGGGTTCTAATCCAGCTGGCCTCAGAGCAATTCCCTGCCCCCAGCTGGTACTGTGCCTGTAGCTGATGCTCCATGACGGTCAGTTGAGTGGAACTGCAAAAATCTCTACCAGGCACCACTTTACATCATATAGAGAATTTAAAAGATGTGTGCCGGCATGCAAGAAAATTGAAATCCAATTATGTAAAATATGGGAAGTCTGGTGGAAGGAAGAAGGCACAGACACTTCTTGACTGTTACTATGAGTGAAAGGAATTGCAGTGGCTATCTCCAAAAAACCTTGCAGAGTAAGTTAAATATTTCCAATGGATAAAGAGAAAACCCGGCTCCAAGCAGGCCTGTGACTTGTTCAAGATCACACAGTAAGTGGAGGCACCCAGATTCCAACGTGAATCTGCTAAATCCACTGCTATTTGCAGTATGCAACACCTCCACATCAAAGCAGCTGTGACTTGGGTCTAAGTTTCAGGTCTGTCATTAAGTTGTGTTGCACTTAGGCAGGGCGCTTTTCTGCCCTCCTTCCACCTGCACCAAAGGCGTGGGGGGCAGGGAGGGATGACCCAGGTCAGCGGTGTTTTTGTTTTGTAAGTTGGCTTTCAGAATCCTTTTGGGCCGAGGCTGTTTCTAATAAAGCTGTTTCCCTTTCTGGTTCTTTGAAATTTTGTTCGGGAGGGAGCAGGGTCCTTGGCTCTGTATGGAAATGTACCTACCCCCTCAAAGGAAGGAGAGCAGAACAGTTTTATGGGCTCAAAGTGCTCTCCCGTTTTACAGAGGCTGAGAACCTGATCCTGTGGGGGGTGGGGTGGGGGCAGGGGGTGGATTTGGTGAAAGTTAAGCGACACTCACTCAGGGATTCACATTTCTTTCCTAACTTGGAGCGCCGGACCCACCCCAGGCTCAGGTGTTCCCGGTTTAAGAGAAACGGACAGGGTCTGTGTCGTGCATTGCTGAAGCGGCCTGCAGAGGCTGATCTGTGAAGAGAGGAACTTAGAGCCGACGGTGCAACGCAAGCGAGATCAGATAGTCAGCGGGGTTCGCGTCTCCCTTGCCCCGGGCGGTCAGCTGCAGCCGGCCGCGCCCGTGCCGACAACCACTTCCTGGTCAGCACCAACCGCCCCCTGTCCACCCGCCGCTGCATTTCTCTCGCTGTGGGTTCTAATCCATCCATAGCTAGCTAGATGCTCCATGACGGTCAGTTGAGTGGAACTGCAAAAATCTCTACCAGGCACCACTTTACATCATATAGAGAATTTAAAAGATGTGTGCCGGCATGCAAGAAAATTGAAATCCAATTATGTAAAATATGGGAAGTCTGGTGGAAGGAAGAAGGCACAGACACTTCTTGACTGTTACTATGAGTGAAAGGAATTGCAGTGGCTATCTCCAAAAAACCTTGCAGAGTAAGTTAAATATTTCCAATGGATAAAGAGAAAACCCGGCTCCAAGCAGGCCTGTGACTTGTTCAAGATCACACAGTAAGTGGAGGCACCCAGATTCCAACGTGAATCTGCTAAATCCACTGCTATTTGCAGTATGCAACACCTCCACATCAAAGCAGCTGTGACTTGGGTCTAAGTTTCAGGTCTGTCATTAAGTTGTGTTGCACTTAGGCAGGGCGCTTTTCTGCCCTCCTTCCACCTGCACCAAAGGCGTGGGGGGCAGGGAGGGATGACCCAGGTCAGCGGTGTTTTTGTTTTGTAAGTTGGCTTTCAGAATCCTTTTGGGCCGAGGCTGTTTCTAATAAAGCTGTTTCCCTTTCTGGTTCTTTGAAATTTTGTTCGGGAGGGAGCAGGGTCCTTGGCTCTGTATGGAAATGTACCTACCCCCTCAAAGGAAGGAGAGCAGAACAGTTTTATGGGCTCAAAGTGCTCTCCCGTTTTACAGAGGCTGAGAACCTGATCCTGTGGGGGGGGTGGGGGCAGGGGGTGGATTTGGTGAAAGTTAAGCGACACTCACTCAGGGATTCACATTTCTTTCCTAACTTGGAGCGCCGGACCCACCCCGGGCTCAGGTGTTCCCGGTTTAAGAGAAACGGACAGGGTCTGTGTCGTGCATTGCTGAAGCGGCCTGCAGAGGCTGATCTGTGAAGAGAGGAACTTAGAGCCGACGGTGCAACGCAAGCGAGATCAGATAGTCAGCGGGGTTCGCGTCTCCCTTGCCCCGGGCGGTCAGCTGCAGCCGGCCGCGCCCGTGCCGACAACCACTTCCTGGTCAGCACCAACCGCCCCCTGTCCACACCCGCCGCTGCATTTCTCTCGCTGCACCGAGTTTCCCAGGCTGCAGGGCTCCACGCCCAGCCGGTCCTGTCCGAGATTTAAAACACAACGCTCTGGAACTCCAACTCCCCTGGCGTCCAGCCTGCTTGGCGGGGGTGGGGGCCGTGGCATCCTCTGCCGCTGCAGAGAGAGGCCCCCGGCCCGTTCGAGTCCCGTTCGGGTCACTGTCCCGCTAATCACCCAGGTGTGCCGCGCCCGCTCCAAATCGCGTCGGACCTCGCCCGGCACCTGTCGTTTCCGCAGCCGGCAGGACCTGCGCTCACCTCTTTCTGGGGGCCCGGGGCCCGTTCCCGCGCGTCTGGGCCGGGCTACCGCCGCCCGCTCCTCCACCGCCACAAGCGCGGCCGCCGCCCACTTTCGGTTTCCCGGAGCCGCCCGAGCCGCCGCCGCTGCTAGGGAATCACCTCAAGACCCCGCCCCGCCCCGCTCGGCCCCGCCCCGCTCGGCCCCGCCCCGCGAGCGGCCCGACCTCGGCTTTGCGCACGCGCGGGCGCCCAGGCGGCGTCGGCACACGCCGGCGTCCGCCCGAGGGACGGGAAACCGACGCCGCCTAGCGGTTTCTGCGCGTGCCCACGCGAGGGCCGGCGAAGGAAGGAGGCTGCGCGGGCCGGGGAGCCTGCTCGTGGGTCACGCCGGGGCTGGCTGGCCGAGAGGGCAGCGGGACCCGGCCAACCTCCTTAGCGATTACGCGCTCCCGGCTCTTGCATTCACTGGTCAGAAGTTGCATGTAACTCTTTGCTCATTGTTCCGTTCTAGGGTTCTAGGGTTCTAGGGCAGTTACCTTTTTTTCTCCTAGATACCCACCTGTCCCACTCACTTCCTTTACGTTTTTTCTCAACCGTCATCTTGGGAGAAGGCTGGCCGCTCTCTCAAACATGTCAGTCTCCTTCTCTGACATCCCCCGGTTCCCTTTCTCCGCTTTCTCTCTCCTGGGCACTGTCTAGCATACTGTATGTGTTTTCCTTGAGCCCTGAGAGCTTTGTTTTGTTCCTGAATCTATTCCTAGAGCCGAGGGTAGTCCCTGGCACACGATAGGCTGACATAAATATTTGTGAAATTCATTCCTTCATTATAAAAGTATTGAACACCTACTGTTTATTTACTTGTTTCTTCTATACATTAATTCTACCAACATGTATTGGGCATATTGGTTTGAGTCCCTTAAACCAGCATCGTACACATCTTTACATTCTATCTGCACTTACAGGGGGCCTGCTAGTTATTCAAACAGTATTTTTCACAGCTTTATTGAGATATAATTGGCATACATTGCACTTGTTTAAAATATAAATGTTTTGACATATGTATACAGCTGTGAAACTAGCACTCCATAAAAATAATGAACATATCCATTACCTCAAAAAAGTTTCCCTGTGCACTTTTTTTTTTTTTTTTAAATTTTGGCCTCTTTTTTTATTGGTCTTTTATCTATTCACTTTCATCCATCTTTATTCTTTGGCCTGTGTGGGCCTCCCATTGCAGTGGCCTCTTTCACTGCAGAGCCCGAGCTCTGGGTGCATGTGCTCCAGAGTGCCGGCTCATAATTGGACACACTGGTCCAGCTGCTCTGCGGCATGTGGGATCTTCCCGGGCCAGGGATCGAACCGGTGCCCCTTGCAGCAGACTCTTTACCTACTGGACCACCAGGGAAGGCCCCCACGCACCTTTATAATCATCAACCTATGTGCCTCACTGTCCTTTGCCCTGTCAACTGCCAGTTTTTGTATTGCTATAGATTAGTTTTCTTTTTCTAGAATTTTATATGAATGGAATCATACAATGTGCAGAGTTTTTTTGCAGGGGCAAAAAAAACTCAGCATAAACACTTTAAGATTCATCCATGTTGTGTGCACCAGTAGTTCATGTCTTTTTATTGCTGAGTAGTATTCCATTGTATGGATCTACTAAACATATGACCCAGCAATTCTATTCCCAGGGTTTACCTAAGGAAAATGAAAGCATATGTCCACAGAATGTCTTGGAAAAGAATGTTCATAACAATTCTCTGACATCCCCCGGTTCCCTTTCTCCGCTTTCTCTCCTGGGCACTGTCTAGCATACTGTATGTGTTTTCCTTGAGCCCTGAGAGCTTTGTTTTGTTCCTGAATCTATTCCTAGAGCCGAGGGTAGTCCCTGGCACACGATAGGCTGACATAAATATTTGTGAAATTCATTCCTTCATTATAAAAGTATTGAACACCTACTGTTTATTTACTTGTTTCTTCTATACATTAATTCTACCAACATGTATTGGGCATATTGGTTTGAGTCCCTTAAACCAGCATCGTACACATCTTTACATTCTATCTGCACTTACAGGGGGCCTGCTAGTTATTCAAACAGTATTTTTCACAGCTTTATTGAGATATAATTGGCATACATTGCACTTGTTTAAAATATAAATGTTTTGACATATGTATACAGCTGTGAAACTAGCACTCCATAAAAATAATGAACATATCCATTACCTCAAAAAAGTTTCCCTGTGCACTTTTTTTTTTTTTTTTAAATTTTGGCCTCTTTTTTTATTGGTCTTTTATCTATTCACTTTCATCCATCTTTATTCTTTGGCCTGTGTGGGCCTCCCATTGCAGTGGCCTCTTTCACTGCAGAGCCCGAGCTCTGGGTGCATGTGCTCCAGAGTGCCGGCTCATAATTGGACACACTGGTCCAGCTGCTCTGCGGCATGTGGGATCTTCCGGGCCAGGGATCGAACCGGTGCCCCTTGCAGCAGACTCTTTACCTACTGGACCACCAGGGAAGGCCCCCACGCACCTTTATAATCATCAACCTATGTGCCTCACTGTCCTTTGCCCTGTCAACTGCCAGTTTTTGTATTGCTATAGATTAGTTTTCTTTTTCTAGAATTTTATATGAATGGAATCATACAATGTGCAGAGTTTTTTTGCAGGGGCAAAAAAAACTCAGCATAAACACTTTAAGATTCATCCATGTTGTGTGCACCAGTAGTTCATGTCTTTTTATTGCTGAGTAGTATTCCATTGTATGGATCTACTAAACATATGACCCAGCAATTCTATTCCCAGGGTTTACCTAAGGAAAATGAAAGCATATGTCCACAGAATGACTTGGAAAAGAATGTTCATAACAACTTTGTTTGTAATAGCCAAAAAAGAAAACAATATGAATGTCCATCAGTAGGTAAGTGGACATTTTTATGGGTCTATATACAATTGGTATATACTGAACAACTGCTATTAAGTAACAGACTTTCATGGAGGACTGCTATGTTAAGGCACAAGCCTGTGCTTGAGGAGCTTCTGATTCCGTGAAAACAGGTAGTGGACAGTGAAGAGGTAGACTGGAAGTAGATTATGGAAAGCCTGATAGCCCATGCTCAGGAGTATGGGCTTTTTCCTCAAAGGCAGCCAGGAACTGTTCAAAATCATCTCTGAACACTGCTTGTTTTTTCTTATACTCCTACATTTAGTCCCTAACAGAATCTGCTGAAATGTCTCTCCTTGGCACTATATTTCAGTCTATTTCAGATCTCTTTTCCTTCTCTCCCCTCTAGTCAGCTCCAAACACTGCAGTGGACTTAACAGACATAATATACAACCAGACACAATTTGGATTCTGCAGTGCACATAACATCTTCTGGCTCTACATTTAAGACAGGAAAGAGGTAAAAAGCAGTTCTTAGTGGAAAGAATGCCAGTTGGAGTAGGAAATTAGGACAAATTCTAGATTCCAAAAAGTAAAATAAATCATAAAGTGATGTGCACTGACCCCAGGTCTGAGATCCTTGCAAAAAAGAATTCCATGTTTGAACTGTCCTATGAATAAAGAAAAATGCTCTGCAGCTAGACTTTTTTTTTTTTTTCTTAACCAGCCACATGGATGAGTAGTTTACGTATAATAAATATCTTAAATGTACAGTTTGATGAATTTTGACAAATATAGTTCATGTGTCCACCACCACAGTCATTTATGAAATAAGTTCATCATTCCAAACAAAATTCCCCGTGCCCCTTTACAGTTTCTTTCTTTCTCCTACCTCTAGACCCTGGCAGCCACTGATCTGATCTCTGTCACTATAGCTTTGTCTTTTCTAGAATGTCATAAAAATGGAATCATACAGTTTGTAGTCTCTTTGGTTTCTTTCACTTGGCATAATGCTTTTGAGAATCATCAGGTTGTAACATATCTCAGTAGTCTGTTCTTTTTAATTGCTGAGTGGTATGTCATCATATGTAAAGATGTCTCATAGTGTGCTTATCCATTCACATATGATACACAATTGTGTTGTTTCCACTTTGGGGCTGTTATGAATGAAACTGCTATACCAATCACATGCAGGTCTTTGTGTGGTCATGTGCTTTTCTTGCATAAAGACTTAGAATAGAATTGCTAGTTGTAGGATAAGTATATGTCTGACTATATAAAAACTGTCAAATTGTTTTCTTAAGTGACTACATCATTTTGGGCTTCTCTTCTTCTACCTTCCAGCAATGCCTGAAAATTCCAGTTTCCAAATCCTCTCCAATACTTGGAATGGTCAGTCCTTTTAATTTTAGCCATTCCAGTGGATGCATAATGATATCACATTGAGATTTTAATTTGCATTTCCCCATAACTAATGACACTGAGTATTTTTTCATCTGTTTATTGCCCCTTCAAGTATGTTCCAGAGTGAAGTGTCCATTCTGAAGATTTTTGGTTGACACGTATCAGGAGGTTCTCAGAGGTCCCTGGATAGCATAACATAGCAAAGGCAGGCTAGGAAAATTTTATTTTCTTTGGGAATGATCCAAGCCCAAGTGAGTTTAAGAATTAACCTCCATGCCCTGAATATAATTGGATTTCAGGGGTAATTAAGGGACAACGTTTCTTACCATTTTGTGGGGAAGGGGTCAGAATATGTGAAAGCAACACAAAGGCACAAAGGCTGGCATATGATTTCAGAAGTCCTACCAGGAACTTGTGAAGGACAACTTGGTTCCTTTAAGGGTTATGGTTCCTATTCCAGAGCCTTAGCATAACATAAGTTGTGGTATCCACAGCTGAAGGGGGGGTTGAGTATACTTCAGTGGAAAGAAGAGATGTGCCATTGGAGCATAATGGACAGTAGGCAAGGGCATCCACAACTTGATGTGCACAGCCCAGTGTTACCACCTTTGTTTCTTAATAGGTTTCTATCTCAGTGCACTTGGTCTTTATTAATAAACTGCATAGAGGTCAAAAAAAAAAACTTCCTTAGATGAAAACATATGTTAAGGGGCCATAAAACAGAATTTTCAGAATGGACAAGACCCCGGTGTCCATTCTCCACCTCCCAGGAAGGTATTCTCTCTCAGCAAAAGCTCAAGCTCATGCTTGGAAGACAGGAGTGAGGGGCAGGAGCAACCTGGAAAGGCAGACACACTTCCATTCCCTAAGGGCTGTCCAGATGTCCTTAGTGGGGCTTTCCTGGTGGTCCAGTGGGTAAACAGTCCACCTTGCAGTGCAAGGGGCACCGGTTCGATCCCTGGCCTGGGAAGATTCCACGTGCTGCGGAGCAGCTGGACCAGTGTGTCCAATTACAAGCTGGAGCTCTGGAAGGTGTGTGCCCAGAGTCGGTGCTCTGCAACAAGAGAGGCCACTGCAATGGGAGGCCCACACGGGCCAAAGAATAAGGATGGATGAAAATAAATAAATGAAAAACCAATAAAAGAGGCCAGAATTAAAAAAAAAAAAAAAAAAGACGTCCTTAGTGATCTGTTCGGGTGGCTTTGAGGGGTAGACAAGGTGGATAGTAGGGTGATCAAGAACAGCTAGTCAGTAGGCAGCAGCTTGGAGAGCATTCTGGGCTCAGCCAGATACTTCCCAAGAGAGGTTTATCGTGGAAAGGACATGAGGCCCAAGAATGAAGAAGGGTGATGGATTTGTTGCCAGTTTATCCTGGGCTGAGAAAGGTGGAGTTATTTCAAGTGTGAAACCTTCATCTAAAGCCCTTCCAGTATTTTTATCTATACTTGGGGAGCCCCTTCGTTCGAAAAGAGTCACCATATTGAACACAAACACCAAAACACTTGTAAAACTCAGAGTAAAAACAGTTAGTTGAGTTGAATCTCTGTTCTGCCCTCCCTTCCTTCTCTCAGTTCAGCAAACACCCTTTAGAATCAAGAGGAGACAGCAACAGTAAGAATGTACCAGTAGCTCACTGTGCTTTTATCTTACTGGCTGGATGTTTTGGTATTTGAAATACAGCCCGAGAAAGAGACACACCCACCGCCCCTCTCAGACTCTGACTTTACAGCTGCAACAGACACTCTCCCACTCTCCAAAATCGAGAGAGGTGACTTTGGATATCCCTGGTTGCCCTCCTCTGACTTCCCATCTGAACTTGCCTGTAAAACAGAATTTTCAGAATGGACAAGACCCGGTGTCCATTCTCCACCTCCCAGGAAGGTATTCTCTCTCAGCAAAAGCTCAAGCTCATGCTTGGAAGACAGGAGTGAGGGGCAGGAGCAACCTGGAAAGGCAGACACACTTCCATTCCCTAAGGGCTGTCCAGATGTCCTTAGTGGGGCTTTCCTGGTGGTCCAGTGGGTAAACAGTCCACCTTGCAGTGCAAGGGGCACCGGTTCGATCCCTGGCCTGGGAAGATTCCACGTGCTGCGGAGCAGCTGGACCAGTGTGTCCAATTACAAGCTGGAGCTCTGGAAGGTGTGTGCCCAGAGTCGGTGCTCTGCAACAAGAGAGGCCACTGCAATGGGAGGCCCACACGGGCCAAAGAATAAGGATGGATGAAAATAAATAAATGAAAAACCAATAAAAGAGGCCAGAATTAAAAAAAAAAAAAAAAAGACGTCCTTAGTGATCTGTTCGGGTGGCTTTGAGGGGTAGACAAGGTGGATAGTAGGGTGATCAAGAACAGCTAGTCAGTAGGCAGCAGCTTGGAGAGCATTCTGGGCTCAGCCAGATACTTCCCAAGAGAGGTTTATCGTGGAAAGGACATGAGGCCCAAGAATGAAGAAGGGTGATGGATTTGTTGCCAGTTTATCCTGGGCTGAGAAAGGTGGAGTTATTTCAAGTGTGAAACCTTCATCTAAAGCCCTTCCAGTATTTTTATCTATACTTGGGGAGCCCCTTCGTTCGAAAAGAGTCACCATATTGAACACAAACACCAAAACACTTGTAAAACTCAGAGTAAAAACAGTTAGTTGAGTTGAATCTCTGTTCTGCCCTCCCTTCCTTCTCTCAGTTCAGCAAACACCCTTTAGAATCAAGAGGAGACAGCAACAGTAAGAATGTACCAGTAGCTCACTGTGCTTTTATCTTACTGGCTGGATGTTTTGGTATTTGAAATACAGCCCGAGAAAGAGACACACCCACCGCCCCTCTCAGACTCTGACTTTACAGCTGCAACAGACACTCTCCCACTCTCCAAAATCGAGAGAGGTGACTTTGGATATCCCTGGTTGCCCTCCTCTGACTTCCCATCTGAACTTGCCTGTTTCTTTTCTATACGGTGTCCAAAAAAAGAAGACCAAGACCAAAACTCTCATTTCTGGGCTTCCCTGGTGGTCCAGTGGTTAAGAATTCACCTGCCAGTGCAGGGGACAGGGGTTCGATCCCTGATCCAGGAAGATTCCTCATGCTGCAGGCAACTAGGCCTGTGTGCTGCAACTGCTGAAGCCCCTGCCCCGGAGCCCGTGCTCCACTGCAACAAGAAGCCTGCATCTTGCAACAAGGAGTAGCCCCCACTGGCTGCAACAAGAGAAACCTTGCGCCTAACAATGAAGACCCCAGCACAGCCAAAAATAAAATAAAAATAAATCAATCATTAAAAACAACTGTTTTTTTCTGTCACTTTATGTACCATGAAATGAGCTCCAAGGACTTGGCTGTGGAATTATTCAGTGTCTTACGTAATTACCCTCCCAGGAAATTTTCCGTGAAGCCCCCATCTGGAAGTGGTGCCTCCTGTGGCTGAGCTCCCGGAACCCCTTATTTATCCCTCAAACTTGTTCACAGTGAAAGAGGATGTAGGAAGTGACTCTGTATCTCATCTCCCTTGTGAACCGCTTGGGAGATGACAAGATTTTAGATTTTATTTATCTTTTCCCCTTGAGTTATTTGACTGCAAATCATTCTAGTAATAGCAATTTTAACTCCTTCTTGAAGCTAGACAACAAACATGTTCAAAGGTATGTATGGGAATGAAACCCAGCCTCCTGGGTAATTTTTTCTGCTTACATAAAAGGTCAGGAAGAATAGATCCATGACAAATGGAATCTTTAGATCTATTTTTGGTTAATCATTAACATTATGATCACTGCCTCTCCCATCAGCTATTGCTTCACGAACAAATGCAGAAAAATCTCTAGACAATTGTATTTATTTTAACTGAGTAAGGAGAAACAAAACAAAACAACAAAAACAGTAGCTCACTGTGCTTTTATCTTACTGGCTGGATGTTTTGGTATTTGCCGAGAAAGAGACACACCCACCGCCTCTCAGACTCTGACTTTACAGCTGCAACAGACACTCCCACTCTCCAAAATCGAGAGAGGTGACTTTGGATATCCCTGGTTGCCCTCCTCTGACTTCCCATCTGAACTTGCCTGTTTCTTTTCTATACGGTGTCCAAAAAAAGAAGACCAAGACCAAAACTCTCATTTCTGGGCTTCCCTGGTGGTCCAGTGGTTAAGAATTCACCTGCCAGTGCAGGGGACAGGGGTTCGATCCCTGATCCAGGAAGATTCCTCATGCTGCAGGCAACTAGGCCTGTGTGCTGCAACTGCTGAAGCCCCTGCCCCGGAGCCCGTGCTCCACTGCAACAAGAAGCCTGCATCTTGCAACAAGGAGTAGCCCCCACTGGCTGCAACAAGAGAAACCTTGCGCCTAACAATGAAGACCCCAGCACAGCCAAAAATAAAATAAAAATAAATCAATCATTAAAAACAACTGTTTTTTTCTGTCACTTTATGTACCATGAAATGAGCTCCAAGGACTTGGCTGTGGAATTATTCAGTGTCTTACGTAATTACCCTCCCAGGAAATTTTCCGTGAAGCCCCCATCTGGAAGTGGTGCCTCCTGTGGCTGAGCTCCCGGAACCCCTTATTTATCCCTCAAACTTGTTCACAGTGAAAGAGGATGTAGGAAGTGACTCTGTATCTCATCTCCCTTGTGAACCGCTTGGGAGATGACAAGATTTTAGATTTTATTTATCTTTTCCCCTTGAGTTATTTGACTGCAAATCATTCTAGTAATAGCAATTTTAACTCCTTCTTGAAGCTAGACAACAAACATGTTCAAAGGTATGTATGGGAATGAAACCCAGCCTCCTGGGTAATTTTTTCTGCTTACATAAAAGGTCAGGAAGAATAGATCCATGACAAATGGAATCTTTAGATCTATTTTTGGTTAATCATTAACATTATGATCACTGCCTCTCCCATCAGCTATTGCTTCACGAACAAATGCAGAAAAATCTCTAGACAATTGTATTTATTTTAACTGAGTAAGGAGAAACAAAACAAAACAACAAAAAACAAAGGGGACAGATTTCAGGAACCCTGCTAAAATCCCGGCTCTGGTAAAGCTAAGGATGTGCTGATCAAGCAAAACTCCCTAATCTGCCCACAAAGGCCTCCAAGGTGAGTCAGCTGAAAGAGGCTAATCCCCAGAAGGGACTGATCACTAAAGCTGTAGAGGCTGCACAGGCACTCAATACTGGAAAACAGGGTATAATGAAAGCTTTAAGCCATATTGTGTAGAGAAAGGTCACAGACTGACAGAGGAGAGTCATGGCTCTCTAAGAGACTGCCTCTATCCCTTCTTGAGCTGTGGGTCATATACATGGCTTGGCCTTGGGCACAGTCCAGACATAAGGATAATTCCATGGATGCAGATACTGAGTTATCAGCTGGTTAAGGGCCCTGCTATAGGGTAGAGCATGGAGGTAGGGTAACAAATATGTAAGTAAGGCAAACAATTATGATATTACTGACTCTGTAATAGCCCATAAGCCAGTTGGTACAAAATTTATACCATATTAGATGCTAGGGATGAAGAAAGGAGGAGGCAGAGAAAAGAAACCACAGAATATATAGGAGGGGCTCAAGTGCAGGTTAGCTGATCCTGAAATCAAAGATAGCAGACAGGATTCAAAAAGTGTGGGTTCATATTTAAAGGGTACTATTCAGCCAGGACCTATGCCCCTGTGCTGCTTGACAAACCATTTGGGGCTTGATCTTTTATTGAATTGGAAGCTCTCTGGTCTTGTTCTAGCCTCAGATTCCCTTATGTGGCCAAGCTGACCCAATAAATAGCAAAAAAAAAGCTTCTCTTGAGGCTTCTAGTCAAATTTCCATTCATCAGTGGCTCTCTGTGGGAGCAACCTCTCCATCCAGGGCACTTTGGACTTTCACAAGGTTATTTTTGGCTGTCACAATGACTGGGGCACCTCCTGGCATTTAATGGGGCAGCTGGATGCTAACTGTCCTGCAGTTTACAGAAGAGTCTCCCATGTCAGAGAAGTTTCCCTAATCTTGTCCTTGAACTAGTCAACATGTGAATGTCTTGCCAGTCACACCTGCAGACGAGAAAAGCTCTGCTTTATATATAAACACACTGGATCGTAAAGAAGGCAGAGCGTCTTCGAACTGTGGTGCTAGAGAAGACGCCTTAAAGTCCCTTGGACAGCAAAGCTATCAAACTAGCCAGGCTTAAGGGAAATCAACCCAGAATACTTGTTGGACGGACTGACGCTGACTGAAGCTGAAGCTCTAGTATTCTGGTCATGTGATGCGAAGAGGTGACTCATTGGAAAAGACCCTGATGCTAAGAAAGACTGAGGGCAGGAGGAGAAGAGGGTGTCAGAGGATGAGAGGGCTAGATGGCATCACCGATGCAATGGACAGGAACTTGGGCAAACCTTGGGAGATGGTGAGGGACAGGGAGGCCAGGCATGCTGCCATCTTTGAGGTCACAAAGAGTCAGACACAACCGGACAATTGAGCAACAGCAATAGCTTTTTCACAGTTTCACCGTACAATCGAGTTCCTACATTATTATAGCTGTAAATTTCACTTTAGGGGAGTAGATGAGGGAATTACAAAATATTTGTTCTAAACGAGTCATATAGGGTTGGGTGCTGCTTCTAGAAACGCCCCAGTAGTCAGTTCCACCCAAAGAGAAGCTGAAAAAGACATTCTTATTTACTCCACAGACAAGGGATGGATATTGCTTAAAAGTTCTGCAGCACCCCAATACCAAATTACTTGACATTTCTACCACTCACCATCAGTTAAGGAAGTTAAAAGTACTCTTCTGGGGGTTCTTGCTGGAGTTCAGTTTGCACTGTCATATCTCCCCACCCTAAGTAGAGGAGATGGTCTTCCTCCCAACTCTTATCTCATTCCCTCACACTTAGTCTTTCTCATTTCAAATTGGACTCCTCACTCTCAGCAGCAACTTCCTTAAAACAGGATTCTTTATATTTGCAAATAGAAGTTTATAACACCTGGGGCAGCTGGATGCTAACTGTCCTGCAGTTTACAGAAGAGTCTCCCATGTCAGAGAAGTTTCCCTAATCTTGTCCTTGAACTAGTCAACATGTGAATGTCTTGCCAGTCACACCTGCAGACGAGAAAAGCTCTGCTTTATATATAAACACACTGGATCGTAAAGAAGGCAGAGCGTCTTCGAACTGTGGTGCTAGAGAAGACGCCTTAAAGTCCCTTGGACAGCAAAGCTATCAAACTAGCCAGGCTTAAGGGAAATCAACCCAGAATACTTGTTGGACGGACTGACGCTGACTGAAGCTGAAGCTCTAGTATTCTGGTCATGTGATGCGAAGAGGTGACTCATTGGAAAAGACCCTGATGCTAAGAAAGACTGAGGGCAGGAGGAGAAGAGGGTGTCAGAGGATGAGAGGGCTAGATGGCATCACCGATGCAATGGACAGGAACTTGGGCAAACCTTGGGAGATGGTGAGGGACAGGGAGGCCAGGCATGCTGCCATCTTTGAGGTCACAAAGAGTCAGACACAACCGGACAATTGAGCAACAGCAATAGCTTTTTCACAGTTTCACCGTACAATCGAGTTCCTACATTATTATAGCTGTAAATTTCACTTTAGGGGAGTAGATGAGGGAATTACAAAATATTTGTTCTAAACGAGTCATATAGGGTTGGGTGCTGCTTCTAGAAACGCCCCAGTAGTCAGTTCCACCCAAAGAGAAGCTGAAAAAGACATTCTTATTTACTCCACAGACAAGGGATGGATATTGCTTAAAAGTTCTGCAGCACCCCAATACCAAATTACTTGACATTTCTACCACTCACCATCAGTTAAGGAAGTTAAAAGTACTCTTCTGGGGGTTCTTGCTGGAGTTCAGTTTGCACTGTCATATCTCCCCACCCTAAGTAGAGGAGATGGTCTTCCTCCCAACTCTTATCTCATTCCCTCACACTTAGTCTTTCTCATTTCAAATTGGACTCCTCACTCTCAGCAGCAACTTCCTTAAAACAGGATGCTTTATATTTGCAAATAGAAGTTTATAACACCTGGGGACTAGCTATTGGCTAAGAAAGGAGCTAGTAAGCTGCTGGTCAGAGTAAACCACCAGAGGAGATTTCCTCTAGCAAAGTTATTCTTAATCTGAGAGCAATGCAGTATGTCAGCAAGAACATGGCATTTCCCTCCCTTTGTGCAGTACCTGTTGTTGAAAATGTGTGTGAAGGTTGAACATAAGCCACCGGTAAATATCATTACAATTATGGGAACTCTATTTACAAAGCAAATACACACACACACACACACACACACACACACACACACACACACACCCCTAGTCATAGTGATTACAGTATTCCAGTACTTGGCATATATTGGCTTGTAATAAATATTTATTCAACAAATGTCAAGTTCATCTTTTTCCTACAATATCATGCCACCTCTCCGTATACCTGATGGATTAAATAAGGGAGTTAAGAAGCAAAGGAAAGAAAATGTATGAAAAGCATAAAGACGAGTAAAAAACGTTTCCCCTATCTAAACCTCTAAGAGGAGCCATGAATCTGTATAAATCTGTATAATATAGGTTAGCAAATAACTTGGACCAAATCCAGAAACCAGTTTCTGGGCTGAAAATTGTTCAGAAAGAGCCCTGAGTGCTTTACTTTGTCACCCTTTATCCACAGAATTTCTCTTTTCAGATAGAGCTCAGAAGGTCTCCAACAAGTTATTTCTATGTTATTTTCTTCTTTGCATCGTTTCCTTCCTGGGAAAGTTGGATAGGCTCTCTTTTCACCTCCAAGACTGGTGGGTCCTGGGTAGTACAATGGAAAACAGGTTGGAGGATTGAGACCTAATTTTTCTCCAGACTCCTGTTGGCATCAACAGGTCAGTCAACAGGGAGCCCTTCTTGGCTAGTTCCAGTATGTCACAGCTCTGCCTGGACCACCTCTGTGTCAGTGGGGAACTTCCCCTTGTGCATGAGCCCTTGTTCTTATTGGGCAGGCATCTCTGAAGGTCAAATGCTATTCTGATCTCAAAGCCACCTCTCTAGAGTCTCTACCCATGGGCCGTAGTTCCATCTACTGGCTAAAGAGTAGAATCCTAAGGATTGCGACGTGTTTGGAGAATGGTGCCACAACTTTCCTAGTGTCTTATCTTGGCCAAGTGTCACAGTTTCCTCCTCTAAGCAAGCTTTAATTAATCAGGTGATGTCTTTTTTGAAAATAGCAGCTAGACAAAATTCTAAATTCCAGTTGGCTATTTCTTTGCAAATAAATAAGACCCATTAAGAAGATATTTGTAAAAAAGAAGAAGAAGAAGAAGAAGAAGATATTTGTAACTCAGTCAGACAATGACTGGATGTTTTTTAAATAGCAGAATTAACAACTACTTGGTCAAGATCTTTCCTTGGGGTTATTTGCAGCCATACTGCTAAAGCTGAGAAAAGCATGGCTCTGGATGAGTCCAAGTCATCCTCTCTCAGTCCTGATCTTATAATGTGTCAGGGAAGGCCAAGTGGTCTTTTTGTTGTTCAATGAAAAAGATAATGGAAATTGTAATGATAGTAACTCAAATGATAGTTCACCAAGATCAAAATCAAATTAGGGGCTTCCCCTGGTGGTCCAGTGGATAAGGACACCGCCTTGCAGTGCAAGGGGCGCCAGTTCGATCCCTGGCCTGGGAAGATGCCATGTGCCGTGGAGCGGCTGGACCGATGTGTCCAATCACCGAGCCGGAGCTCTGAGCGCATGCACCCAGAGCTGGCGCTCTGCAACGACAGATGCCACTGCGATGGGAGGCCCACAGAAGCCAACGAACAAAGACGGATGAAAATAGAGAAATGAAAGACCAATAGAAGTGGCCCGCCCGCTCCCCTCCCTCCCCAACCCAACCCCCGCCCAAAAATAAAATAAATAAATAAATCTTTAAAAAAAAAATCAAATTAGGCCAACAATAAGTGAAAATGCAGACAGCTTACTTGTTTTGTCAGGTTTTTTTTGTTTGCTGGTTTAAACAAACTATTAGCCTTGTAGTTCAATTTTCTCACTTATCCTCAGCCCTGTGAGTGTGGGGCCCTAAATGAAAGAGGGCCTTTGAAAGCATAAGGAAGCTTAAGCACATGTTTGCGGTTTGGAGCTAAGATGACGCCTACAGGAAGAGACGAGGGAATGATCTAAGTTGATTGTCAAAACTTTTGATTGGTCCCCCTGGTTTCCGCGCTTGTGGACAATGCATGCTCACCATAGATTCCTATTGCAATGTAGACGCATGATTGCTTGACCTTTAGCTTGATTGGTGTAACTATAGGAAGTCCCTCGCGAAACCCCCTTCATCTGCCTATAAAAGCTGTAAGTCTGCACTAATAAAACGGAACTGCTTTGACGGAACCCCTGTCGCGTCTGATTGTCTCCCGCTCGCTGAGGGGCTGGGTTGGCAGACAACAGGTTCACTCTTCTCCGATCTTCCCATGGCTTGGCCAGGGGCAATCCCGCCGCCGTTTCTCCTCTGCTGGCGGCCCCACACTGTGAGGATCATTATATGTGCACATATACATCTAGTCAATCTCTGGTCCATTTTCTATGCTGTTTTTTGTTAGCTTATTATCACCTAAAGTTACCTGTTTGTAACATCCCTCATTCCCCACCCCCAATGCAAGCCAGAAGAAGATAGAACTTTGTCTATTTCTTACATGATATTGAACCCCTGGTACACAGAACACATAGTAAATAATGAGTACTTGTTGAAGGAAGTAATCAATTTAGTTTGTAAACTTATTTTTTTGTTGTTTGTTTTTAGGATTGTATAAGGGACACAGGGACATTTTGTCTGTACATATTTGAGTAATAGGATAATAAGAAGCTAAGCCTTTCGTGCCAAAACTTTGATGAAATGACTGATTTGATGAAAGTAAAGATTCTATACATTCAAGAAGCTCAGTGAACCCCAATCAGAATAGTTTCAAAGAGATTCACACCAAAACACACTATAATCAAACTGCCAAAACCCAAGAACAGAGAGACTCTTGAGTCAGGAAAAGAACCGGGATTTATCCCATATAAGGGCCTCTCAATAAGATTAACAGCTTCTCTTCAGAAACCATAAAGGCCAAAAAGCAGTGGGATAACATACTTAAGATGTTGAAAGAAAAAAAAAAACTCATGTAAGAATTCTGACAAAACTTTATTTAAACATAAAGGAAAAGTTAAGACATTTCCAGAGGAAGTTCATCGCTAATCGACCACCCCTATAAGCAATGCTAAAGGGAGTCCTTCAGATGAAAATGAGAGGACACCAGACCTTAGCGATTGGTCCCCTGGTTTCCGCGCTTGTGGACAATGCATGCTCACCATAGATTCCTATTGCAATGTAGACGCATGATTGCTTGACCTTTAGCTTGATTGGTGTAACTATAGGAAGTCCCTCGCGAAACCCCCTTCATCTGCCTATAAAAGCTGTAAGTCTGCACTAATAAAACGGAACTGCTTTGACGGAACCCCTGTCGCGTCTGATTGTCTCCCGCTCGCTGAGGGGCTGGGTTGGCAGACAACAGGTTCACTCTTCTCCGATCTTCCCATGGCTTGGCCAGGGGCAATCCCGCCGTTTCTCCTCTGCTGGCGGCCCCACACTGTGAGGATCATTATATGTGCACATATACATCTAGTCAATCTCTGGTCCATTTTCTATGCTGTTTTTTGTTAGCTTATTATCACCTAAAGTTACCTGTTTGTAACATCCCTCATTCCCCACCCCCAATGCAAGCCAGAAGAAGATAGAACTTTGTCTATTTCTTACATGATATTGAACCCCTGGTACACAGAACACATAGTAAATAATGAGTACTTGTTGAAGGAAGTAATCAATTTAGTTTGTAAACTTATTTTTTTGTTGTTTGTTTTTAGGATTGTATAAGGGACACAGGGACATTTTGTCTGTACATATTTGAGTAATAGGATAATAAGAAGCTAAGCCTTTCGTGCCAAAACTTTGATGAAATGACTGATTTGATGAAAGTAAAGATTCTATACATTCAAGAAGCTCAGTGAACCCCAATCAGAATAGTTTCAAAGAGATTCACACCAAAACACACTATAATCAAACTGCCAAAACCCAAGAACAGAGAGACTCTTGAGTCAGGAAAAGAACCGGGATTTATCCCATATAAGGGCCTCTCAATAAGATTAACAGCTTCTCTTCAGAAACCATAAAGGCCAAAAAGCAGTGGGATAACATACTTAAGATGTTGAAAGAAAAAAAAAAAACTCATGTAAGAATTCTGACAAAACTTTATTTAAACATAAAGGAAAAGTTAAGACATTTCCAGAGGAAGTTCATCGCTAATCGACCACCCCTATAAGCAATGCTAAAGGGAGTCCTTCAGATGAAAATGAGAGGACACCAGACAGCAGCTTTAAGCCAGAAAATAAAGATTGCCAATAAAGGTAATCACACAGGTTAATATAAAAGGGAGTATTTTTGTACTTTTGGTTTGTAAACCTTTTTTCTGACCTAATTTAAAATATAAACACAAAAAGTAATGATAAATCTATGTTACTTGGCACATAATATAAAAGGTAAAATTTGTGACAACAGCATAAAAGAGAGGGAGAGAAGGAGCTACATAGGAGCAGGGTTTTATATACTACTGAAGCTAAGTGAGTATCAATCTGAACCAGGTTGTTATAAGTTTATAAGGTCTAGTCCTTGGAGTATCTCCAGCCTCAACTGGCAATATCAACTTGCCACATATGCCGCACAGGCTCACATCTGAGGTAGCCTGCAGACAGAGATAGATGGAGTCACTCAAGGACTTTCACAGCCAAGCCCTTGCATACCCCTTCCTGCAGTTCATCCTCTAACTTCCTCACCCAAAGACCATATGGTCCCATGTCTGAGAACATTTGCTTATGTTTTTTCTTCTGCCTGGCAGAACTGTCTGTATTACCATTGACCTCCTACTCACTGTGCCATGCCCAGTTCAAACAATAACTCCTCTGGCAAGCATTCGTGCCCTGCCCTGGGTGGAGATAATCACTTGCTCCTCTAGATTACTACTGCCTTTGATATATACAGTCCTGTTGGCTCAGGACAGGTAATGATGATGACTAGTTTGAGTGTGTAAAAGTTTTTCTTCCATAATGAAGGTCCCTCAAGGGTGGTGGTTAGAGATATTTCTGCCTCACCTTTCCCCTACCTACTCATAGCCAGGTGGCCAGTACATGTGTGCTGAACTGAATGGGTCAAGCAATAGCATTGACCACACAGTATATGCTATTAGACAGCCAGAGTACCTTGCTGTGGCCACCTGAGATTTAAAAAAGAGTTCACAAATATGCATAAGATCTTCTTGAGAAGAACGACAACTCTGACGAAAGAAATCAACAGAGCTAAATGAGTGAGGAGTTAGTCTATGTTCATGAACAGGAAGACTCAGTGTAGTCAAGGTGTCAGTTCCTCCCAACTTAATCTATAGATAAAATGCAACCTCAAGAAAAATCACTGCAAGCTATTTTGTGAATACTTACAAACTGGTTTTAAAGTTTATATGGAAATATAAAAGCAAAACAAACAAAAAACCAAGAACACTAGCACAATATTGAAAGAGAAAAACAAAATTGAAGAACTGATACTACCACACCTTAAGACTTACTATAAAGCGGAACTACAATAAATAAAATTTGTGACAACAGCATAAAAGAGAGGGAGAGAAGGAGCTACATAGGAGCAGGGTTTTATATACTACTGAAGCTAAGTGAGTATCAATCTGAACCAGGTTGTTATAAGTTTATAAGGTCTAGTCCTTGGAGTATCTCCAGCCTCAACTGGCAATATCAACTTGCCACACATGCCGCACAGGCTCACATCTGAGGTAGCCTGCAGACAGAGATAGATGGAGTCACTCAAGGACTTTCACAGCCAAGCCCTTGCATACCCCTTCCTGCAGTTCATCCTCTAACTTCCTCACCCAAAGACCATATGGTCCCATGTCTGAGAACATTTGCTTATGTTTTTTCTTCTGCCTGGCAGAACTGTCTGTATTACCATTGACCTCCTACTCACTGTGCCATGCCCAGTTCAAACAATAACTCCTCTGGCAAGCATTCATGCCCTGCCCTGGGTGGAGATAATCACTTGCTCCTCTAGATTACTACTGCCTTTGATATATACAGTCCTGTTGGCTCAGGACAGGTAATGATGATGACTAGTTTGAGTGTGTAAAAGTTTTTCTTCCATAATGAAAGTCCCTCAAGGGTGGTGGTTAGAGATATTTCTGCCTCACCTTTCCCCTACCTACTCATAGCCAGGTGGCCAGTACATGTGTGCTGAACTGAATGGGTCAAGCAATAGCATTGACCACACAGTATATGCTATTAGACAGCCAGAGTACCTTGCTGTGGCCACCTGAGATTTAAAAAAAAAGAGTTCACAAATATGCATAAGATCTTCTTGAGAAGAACGACAACTCTGACGAAAGAAATCAACAGAGCTAAATGAGTGAGGAGTTAGTCTATGTTCATGAACAGGAAGACTCAGTGTAGTCAAGGTGTCAGTTCCTCCCAACTTAATCTATAGATAAAATGCAACCTCAAGAAAAATCACTGCAAGCTATTTTGTGAATACTTACAAACTGGTTTTAAAGTTTATATGGAAATATAAAAGCAAAACAAACAAAAAACCAAGAACACTAGCACAATATTGAAAGAGAAAAACAAAATTGAAGAACTGATACTACCACACCTTAAGACTTACTATAAAGCGGAACTACAATAAATAAAACAGTATGGTATTACTGAAAGAATATACAAATAAATCAACGGAATAGAATAGAGACCAGAAATAACCTATACAAACATAGTCAACTGATCTTTAACAAAGGAGTAAAGGCAATTCAGTGGAGAAATGATAGTATTTTCAACAAAGGATTGTGGAATAACTAGATATCCACACACAAAAGAAAAGAAAAACAAAACACCTTGATAAAAACCTTTCACAAAAGCCAACCCTAAATGGTTCATAGACGTAGATGTAAAATTAACTATACACTAGAACTATAAACTCCTAGAAGATAAAATAGGAGAAAATCTAGGTTACCTTAAGTTCATAAATAACTGTTTAGATAAAATATCAAAAGCTCGATCCATGAGAGAAAAAGTTAGTAAAGTGGAACCTCACTGAAAAACTTCTGCTGCTCTGCAAAAGACAATTAAGAAAATGAAAAGACAAACCACAGACTTGGAAAAAATATTTGTAAAACACCTATCTAATAAAGGACTATTGTCCAAAATACACAAAGGACTCTTCAAACTCAACAATAATAAAACAATTATCCAATTTAAAAATAGTTGAAAGATCTAAATAGATACATCAGCAAAGAAGATATAAAGATGGCAAACAAACATATCCAAAACATATGAACTCCTAAAATTCAACCAAAAAGTTCTCACAAACAAAACAAACTCTCACTAAAAACAACACTCCAACAATTTAAAAATGGGCACAAGATCTGAACAGGGTATTTCATCAAAGTTGATAAGCAGATATCAATAAAAGCATATGAAAAGACATCCAACATCATGTCATTAAGGAATTTCAAATTAAAACAACAATGAAGTATCACCAAACACCTATTTGAAGGACTGAATGACATCAAACGATGGTAATGGTGTGGAACAACAATGCTGATGGGAAGGTAGAAATGGTATAGTCACTTTGGGAGACAGCTTGGCAGTTTTTTGCCAGGCTTAACAGAATCCCATCATAAGACCCAGCAATTATGTTTCTAGGTATTTATTCAACAAGAGTTGAAAACTTTCACACAAATATTTAACAGCTTTATTCAGAATTGCCCTAAACTAGAGGCTATGGAGATGTCTTTCAAACAGGTTGATGAATAAACAAACAGTGGTATGCATATCCATACAATGGACTACTATTAAGCGATAAAAGAGAAATGAGCTATCTATCCACCATAAAATAGGGAGGAACTTTAAATACTTTACATATTGTTAGTGAAAGGAACCAGTGTGAATAGACCACATCATGTATGATTTCAGCTATCTGACACTCTGGAAAGAGCAAAACTACAGAGTGAAAAGATCCATAGCTGCAAGTAGCATGGGGAAGGCACAGAGGAGAGAATAGGCAGAGCACAGGGGATATTCACTTATGAAAGCCATTCTGGTGAAACTGTCACAGTGAATCTGTGACATTATGAAATTGTCAAAACGCACAGAACCCTCATGAGTGAACCCCGATGTCAAGTGTGGACTTTAGTCATTAATAATGGACTGATATTGGTTCATAAATGTTAGCAAATGAACAACATTATTGCAAGATTAAAAACAGTAAATTGGGAGGAGGGGTTAATGAGAAGGAATATACAGGAACTCTGTACTATTTGCTCAATTTTTCTATTAACTCAAAAACTGGGTTGAAATATGAAGTTTATTAGATATTTAAAAAGAAAATAAATGTGGAATCTAAAGTATGATGCAAATGAACCAACCTATGTGACAGAAATAGAATCAGGGGCACAGAGAACAGACTGGTGGTTGCCAAAGGGGAGGGAGTGGCAGAGGATTGGATTGAGAGTTTGGGATTAGCAGATGCAAACTGACATATATATATATAGAACAGGTGAACAACAAGGTCTTACGGTATAGCACTGGTAGCTATATTCAATATCCTGTGAGGAACCATAATGGGAAAGAATAAAAAAATGAATGTGGGCTTCCCTGGTGACTCAGTGGTAAAGAATCTACCTGTCACTGTAAGAGACAAGGATTCAACCCCTTTTCCCGGAAGATCCCATGAGCTACAACCACTGAGCCTGTGCTCTACAGACCTTGAGCCACAATTTCTTAGCCCATGTACCGCAACTACTGAAGCCTGTGGGCCCTGGTACCAGTGTGTTTGGCAACAAGAGAAGACGGTGCACTGAAGCGAGAGTAGCCCCTGCTCTCTGAAGCTAGGGAAATGCCCACGTAGCAGTGAAGACCAAGAAAAAGAACCTATCTATATGTATAACTGAGTCACTTTGCTGTAGAGTAGCAATTAACACTGTAATTCAACTATTCTTCAATAAAAATAAATTATAAAAAGTAAACGAGATAATATTAGATAAAATGTAACACAGAAAACCAATTCTAGTTTGTCTACTTTCATTCTTAATTCACTGAAATTACTTCTGTCAGGATCACTTCTTTTTTTAATTTTTATTTTACTTTTAACTTTTACAGTGTTTTGTTGTTTATAGATATGTATAATCCCAGATTAGTCATATGTATATCTCTGGCTCCCATCCCTCCTCCACC
Organism: Tragulus kanchil; assembly: GCA_022376925.1. Taxonomy (NCBI): domain Eukaryota; kingdom Metazoa; phylum Chordata; class Mammalia; order Artiodactyla; family Tragulidae; genus Tragulus; species Tragulus kanchil. The sequence continues at coordinate 45,577,831 of JAIOJX010000023.1, forward strand.
AACCCCCAGGCCCCCTCCACCCCCACCCCCCACCCCCATCCCATCAGGATCACTTTTTATGTGTAAATTACTTGGTTTCGGGTCCACATTGTAATTTATTGACTATAGATTCTGCTATTGTAAATTTCAGGGATCATTATTTCCACCAAGTCACTTTTCTGGGGCCAAATTATGCATATTAGATTGTTTTCAAATATATTTTCTTGGGCTTCCCTGGTGGGCCAGTGGGTAAGGACACTGGCTTGCAGTGCAAGGGTCGTCAGTTCAATCCCTGACCTGGGAAGATCCCACATGCCGTGGAGCATCTGGACCGATGTGTCCAACTAACAAGCCGGAGCTCTGGAGCATATCTGCCCAGAGCTGGTGCTCCACAGTGAGAGAGGCCACTGCGAGGGGAGGCACACACTGTTAGGTTTATGGGCTATTAAAAGGTTAATACGGCAGTTGCAAACTCCCTGGCCCTAAAGGGTCAGCATCATAGGGCCGGTTGCTGATCTGCTGGCGCCTGGGAGTCTCTCAAGGCTGGCAATAAAGAGTTCGCCCTGGCCATGAAGATTGTCCACCAGGTGTGGAAAGTAACAAGAACTGCACACCCCCATGCCCACAGACAACTCAAGGACAGCAGACTCATCACTAATTTCCCACTCAGTTTAGACAAAGACTTCGTTTCTGCGCCTGCTCTAAGAAACCCCCTCCCCTTTCTTTCTTTCCCCTTCTCCTCCCAAATAAAACCTCCTTGTCCCATCTCTGGGGCGCGACTTCACTGGCCCACCTCTTGGACCCGTGGATCTCGCCCGGGGAACTCTTCCCAAATAGGCTCTTTCCCTAACAGCTTGCTGTCCATCGTGTCTTTGAGATTCTTACACACACAGGCCAAAGTTTGAACAAAGATAAATATATTTTCTTCCTTAATTTTTAGTTAATGATAAATTTTACCATGAGTAGTTTAAACCACTATCAATTTTATTTTTTGTGGATTATTTTTTCTACTATATTCACCATGAGGGTCAAAAATCCTGGGGTCAATATACTCTATTCTTTGATTTACAGAGCAATAATTTTGACATAACTTTATAAAAAACACGCTTCTTACTTAAAAATCCCTACAGTCCCCATCTCACCCTGACTTATGAACCAGAAACGGATTTTCTCAGATCTACTTACAAGGCACCAGCAGATGAGCCAACAGAGTGATTTTGATAATTTTGCTGGGAAGAAAAAGAAGAGTTCCACTCATGTATCCTGGTGTGGAACCAAGACTTTTTGCCCTGTCTGTGAATAAAAAACACCAAAGCAAGGGAGGCTGTCATAGGTGAACATCTTATGCCTTGAAAATAAATCATCTCCTGCTCTTTATCTTAGAGTTCTATGTTGGGAGAGAACACTGGTCATTTCTACATTTTCATTCTTCCTTTGCTTAAAAACAGACACAGTTTGAATCCAGGCAGCAATTCAACAAACAAAAAGACTAGAGTTTCCTATCTCTCTTGTAGCTAAGAGTGACTAGATGAAGTTTAGGCCAATGACATGTGAGCAGAAGTGTGGCGTGGGACTCTGTGCGGTCAGGTGGTGCTGTGCAGCTGCCAGAGCTGAGTGGGTCTCCTCTGCCCTCAGGCTTTCCCCTTTTCGGTATTTGAAATGTAGCAATGGTGGCTGGAGCCCCGGTAGCCACTTTGGACCATTTAGATGATGGAAATTGCATATTGAGATGCTGGAGCAGGACAGATCACCTGGCATCTTCCACGATAGGCAGTCTAGGCCATTATGGACAGTATAGACTGTCTATCCCTAGGGTTCTTTAATATAAGAAAGATATGAATCTCCCCGCTTTGTTTATGCCACCATTATGTTGGGTTTTCTACAGTACATAGCCAAATCTAATTCTGGCCAAAGTTATGAGCTTTGCCATTGAATTCCTACATGACCTTAGACAAGGCAGGTCTCTCGTCTGGCATATATCCCCTTGTAATAGTGGCAGAGATACCACAAACCAAGCCCAGTGCCCAGGGATAGGACTAGTTCTTATTGGACCATCAGGGTTCTTACTTGGAAGGAGGGTGGGCCTCATCCTGGCTGAAATGAGGATGTCTTCGTGTGTGAAAGAGGACACTTGGGGTGGACAGAGAGAGGGGCCAACGAGGCTTCCGAGGTCCCTGGCACTCCCTTGGGGCCGGAAGGTCCTGTATCTTCGTTCATCTGGGACTCAAGAGCCATTGCCTTGAAAGTTCACACAAATAAAGATGCCTGTTTAGTTCTGTGATACTCTTTCCCGCCCACAGGGTGCAGGCGGCTGCTGACAACTGTGACCTGGCACAGCGAGGATGCTGCACAGCCATCGAGGAAGAGAAAGGCGACACGGAGGACAGTGGGAAGCGAGTTTCCAAAGATAGTGATCTGAGTGTTAGACAAGTTAAGGAGGCCTGGAATATTTCTGCCAAAATGTTATCACTGGTTATACAAATAACCAGATACCCAATCAACTCTGGATGAGGTCTTTGCACTGTTATCAGTACACAGATGCAATTAAAACTCACATTTTGTTAAATACGAAATATACCCTTTCCTGTACGTTTTCAATATTTCATCTTCCAAGATGAAGTGCCCATCATGCCCTCTGGAAGTTGTTTCCTCTGAAATATCAGTCTCTGTTTAAGTTACCCATCCCTGTTATCCACCATCCTAGATGACCAGGTGGAACTCCTCCCTTTCACCTCTGTCTTCTGCGTTGGAAGTGGTCTCCATGCGGGCAGGGGCCGTGCTGTGTCCTGGGCACTGTGAGGCTACAGCTCTGGGCATAGAAGAGAAATGGATGGAAGGATGGAAGGGTGGGTGGAGGGATGAGGGCTCCACCCAAAACAAGCCTTTATTTAAGACGGGTTGAGGGTGTCACAGGTACAGCTTCTGGAGGGTGTTCACGGAGTGCTTCCAGCTGTCCTTCCAGCGCTGAGCCTCTTTCCTCTGCCATGTGGTATCATCCTGGATCTTCTTCAGCTCCTCTTCAAATGATGCTAGATATTTCTGGGAGCAAACAGGAGGAGGAGGCCACATGAGGAGGGATTTCTGAACTCTGTGCCCTAGAGGAATGCTGTGACCTGCTGGTGGGTAGCTTTGAACCCACCCCAGGCACTGGACCATCAGGGTTCTTACTTGGAAGGAGGGTGGGCCTCATCCTGGCTGAAATGAGGATGTCTTCATGTGTGAAAGAGGACACTTGGGGTGGACAGAGAGAGGGGCCAACGAGGCTTCCGAGGTCCCTGGCACTCCCTTGGGGCCGGAAGGTCCTGTATCTTCGTTCATCTGGGACTCAAGAGCCATTGCCTTGAAAGTTCACACAAATAAAGATGCCTGTTTAGTTCTGTGATACTCTTTCCCACCCACAGGGTGCAGGCGGCTGCTGACAACTGTGACCTGGCACAGCGAGGATGCTGCACAGCCATCGAGGAAGAGAAAGGCGACACGGAGGACAGTGGGAAGCGAGTTTCCAAAGATAGTGATCTGAGTGTTAGACAAGTTAAGGAGGCCTGGAATATTTCTGCCAAAATGTTATCACTGGTTATACAAATAACCAGATACCCAATCAACTCTGGATGAGGTCTTTGCACTGTTATCAGTACACAGATGCAATTAAAACTCACATTTTGTTAAATACAAAATATACCCTTTCCTGTACGTTTTCAATATTTCATCTTCCAAGATGAAGTGCCCATCATGCCCTCTGGAAGTTGTTTCCTCTGAAATATCAGTCTCTGTTTAAGTTACCCATCCCTGTTATCCACCATCCTAGATGACCAGGTGGAACTCCTCCCTTTCACCTCTGTCTTCTGCGTTGGAAGTGGTCTCCATGCGGGCAGGGGCCGTGCTGTGTCCTGGGCACTGTGAGGCTACAGCTCTGGGCATAGAAGAGAAATGGATGGAAGGATGGAAGGGTGGGTGGAGGGATGAGGGCTCCACCCAAAACAAGCCTTTATTTAAGACGGGTTGAGGGTGTCACAGGTACAGCTTCTGGAGGGTGTTCACGGAGTGCTTCCAGCTGTCCTTCCAGCGCTGAGCCTCTTTCCTCTGCCATGTGGTATCATCCTGGATCTTCTTCAGCTCCTCTTCAAATGATGCTAGATATTTCTGGGAGCAAACAGGAGGAGGAGGCCACATGAGGAGGGATTTCTGAACTCTGTGCCCTAGAGGAATGCTGTGACCTGCTGGTGGGTAGCTTTGAACCCACCCCAGGCACTGGCAAGAGTTCCACAGGTCATTTCTCCTGTACTTTGCCCAATAACCCATCAGGCAGACCTGGCTGTGTTCCACATTTTATGGATGGGAAAACTGAAGCCTATAGCCTTGCCTGGGGTTATCTGACTAGGGAGAGGCTGGATAGGGACTAGGCCTGCAGTTCACCCGATTCTGAACTCTGCCCTCCTTCCTAACCATCACATTATAGTCTCCTTGAAGTTCAAGGATCTTGGCTTCCTTGAGAGGCTGAGTCCACTAGGCCTTAAGTTCTCACTGAACTCAGCAGCAGGCCTGTGCCCTGTGTCTGGCGCTTGGTTTGGTGGCTAGGGAAGGGCCCGCTGAGGGGTCTCCAAATAGCAGGATCAGCATATCTCTGGGCAGTGCGAGGTTTCTCTCTGGGGCGCTGGGGCCACAGGTCCAGCTGCCCTCGGAGCCACAAGGTTCCAGAGGCAGCCTTGGGGCAGCTTCCTCTTCAGGCAGCGCCATGGGTCTAACAGGCCCTGGGTCCAATGCTGGCTCTCACTCTCGGTGGCACAGAGGAGGCACACTTCTTTACGACTCAGTGTCCCCAGCACTGTGGGGACAATTCTCACGGGCTTGCTGCAAGGATCCAATGAGAAGTGTCAGATCGAGGGCAGAGGTTGCAGCAGGTGCTCGGTTACTCCCTATTCCATCCCTCGTCGCCCGTTGCTCCCACGGCCTCCGAGCCTCTGACTGCTCTGTCTCCTCACTGTCTCTCGACTGTTCCCCGGAGAGCCTGCCTTCACCCTGCAGTCTGGGTGAGGCATCTCTTGGCTGGGTTCCCGCAGCACTGGGGCTCCCACCATGGGCCTGAGTTATCGCAGGAACTGGACATGGCCTGTGGCCCACGTCTGGGTGCCTGCGAATGTCGGCTGTCGCCAGAGCTGTGCCCTGGGGCACTCTGATGTGTTTCACTCACTCCATCTGACCAGACGCCAAGGACCTCACGACGGCAAGCTCCCTCCTTCCCAAGGTAGCACACTGAGCTGCCCTGAGCTCCCCGGCTCTTTGCTCACCAGGTAGACAGCATCTCGGGCTTCCACGGATGCCAGGTGGCCCAGTGTTGTCTTGGTGGTGGTGATGGATGAGGTTTTCCGCAGGAGAATCTTGTTCTGGATGGTGACTTCAGTGGGCTTGATTCCTGGCCACTTCCTAGAAACAAACATGCAGGAGAAGTCCTACAAGCTTCTCCTCATCATTCACCACACACCTTCCATCCCTGGTGGGAAAGGTCAGCATGAAAAAAAAAAAACAGAAAAAAACCGTATAATGCTTTAAATGCCTTAATTAAAAGAAAAACTCTGCTGAGTATTTAAGATTAAGCTTCTTCAACTTTTGCATTTTCTTTCAGCTTAAATTGGTATGCAGAAGGCAGTTGACTTCTACATGGGGAAGGAGAATCCCACACCTCTAGGGGTTTCCCTTTTCTGGGTCTTGACTTCCTTCTCACTTGGCCAGCCAGATGGCAGTCGCCAGTTCCTGGCCTGCTTTCCCTGCTCTGCTATAAAATCACTCCTGACAACTTAGCTGGACAAATCACTGCTTTGCTTTTTCTAGAGTCACATTCCTGGAGTACAAGGGGAACACACTTCTACAGTTTTTTACTTACATGACAGACAGTTATAGTGGATCACTGCAGAACCAGCCATCTGAGAAGGTACTCCGCACTGGGACAGGCATCTCTTTCTTTATGGGGCTGCCTCATGGGTCCTTATCACACAAACTAACAGCTGCTGACCTTTCAACATGCACCAGGGGCACTCCAAGTACAATCTCACGAAAGTTTCTCTTCATAGCATCATGTAAGGGAGGCTTCCGTGCCCATTTCACAGATGAGGAAACTATGGCTTAGGACATACTGCCTTTCCAAGGTTACCAGGTCTGTCTGACTTCAGAGCTCATGCCCCTCATCATTCCACCACACCTCCTCCAGCAAATACAACCATTCGTGGTATTCGTCCCTGCTCTCAGCTCTCACCTGCTTCCCCGTTCAATTAGGGGCTTCTCAGTATCTTCCTCCAGGGACAGTCCAATGAGCTTCTTCCGTATGAGAACTGAGGTTTTCTGTTTGGGGGGCTCCATCTCTGGTAAGCAAGAGACAGGTTATTGATGGGGCCTCACCCACAGCCTGAGGTCAAGGGGACTCCCAACCTTACATTTAGAGAAATGAAGGCTCGCTCTCCTCTTCCCCACTTGGAGTCTCAGGCAGGAGGGTCAAAGCTGGAGGATGCAAGGTGTGGTTTGGGCATGTCTCCCAGTTCCAAAGTCCTATGAAGGATGCTCTGACATCCCTGCTTCTATGAGCCCCTGAATATGCTTTATGGAGCTACTTTGGCTTATCCAGTTCAAAGACGTCCAGAACTAAGAGTTTCTCCTGGAATGAACACACTCAAGGCTGTCCCTCTCATGTCCAGCTCACTGACCTGCCGTTGGACCTGGAGAGAAAGAGGCTCTGGCCATGGAGTGACACCAGCAGGCCAGAGCAGCCCTCTGTGCCCTGGTTGCTGCAGGGGTGGCAGGGGCAGGCTGCTTCGCTCAGAAGCCCGAGTCTTCCTGGCCTGGCGGTTCCTTCCAGGTGCTGAGGCTGCCTCCCTACTAGCTCCGCCGCCTGGTCCTCCTCGACTCTGAACCCCAGGGTCTCTGCAGGGTCTGCTTTCCAAAACCAGGCTCACCCTTGCCAAAAAGACCCTGCTACTGGACAGTGGCCAGCATCTCACCATGTATATACATTCTGACCTCTGGAAGCTGTTGCCCTAAAATAGAGAAATACGGATGCAGATGTTCCCTCCAGCACAATGATAAGAGGGAAAAGCCAGACATGGCCCGTGTGCACCAGCAGGTGACTAACCAATAAAATATGGTGCACAGCAACTCAAAGTGCACAAGGAGACGGTGAGTGCCTGGGCTGGCATCCACCGGAGGGTAAATCAGGTTCCAGAAGAGCACATACCTGTGAGCCATCCTCCCATCCGCCCCTGATATCCACACAGGCTTCTGACCAAAGGGAGATGACCAGAGGAGGAGAGCCAATGTCAAGGGCACCTATTTCTGGGTAGAAGGACCATGTTCTTCTCTTTCTTTATAAGTCATATTGAATTGCTTACTTTACTATAAAAAATATCCACTGCATTTGCAATAAAAACTTTAAAAACAGGAGCTTCTCTGGTGGTCCAGGGGGTAAAAGAGTCTGCCTTGCAGTGCAAGGGGCACCCGTTCGTTCAATCCCTGGCCTGGGAAGATCCCACGTGCTGCGGAGCGGCTGGACTGGTGTGTGCAATTACAAGCCAGCACTCTGGAGCGCGTGTGCCCAGAGCCACTTGGAGTCTCAGGCAGGAGGGTCAAAGCTGGAGGATGCAAGGTGTGGTTTGGGCATGTCTCCCAGTTCCAAAGTCCTATGAAGGATGCTCTGACATCCCTGCTTCTATGAGCCCCTGAATATGCTTTATGGAACTACTTTGGCTTATCCAGTTCAAAGACGTCCAGAACTAAGAGTTTCTCCTGGAATGAACACACTCAAGGCTGTCCCTCTCATGTCCAGCTCACTGACCTGCCGTTGGACCTGGAGAGAAAGAGGCTCTGGCCATGGAGTGACACCAGCAGGCCAGAGCAGCCTCTGTGCCCTGGTTGCTGCAGGGGTGGCAGGGGCAGGCTGCTTCGCTCAGAAGCCGGAGTCTTCCTGGCCTGGCGGTTCCTTCCAGGTGCTGAGGCTGCCTCCCTACTAGCTCCGCCGCCTGGTCCTCCTCGACTCTGAACCCCAGGGTCTCTGCAGGGTCTGCTTTCCCAAACCAGGCTCACCCTTGCCAAAAAGACCCTGCTACTGGACAGTGGCCAGCACCTCACCATGTATATACATTCTGACCTCTGGAAGCTGTTGCCCTAAAATAGAGAAATACGGATGCAGATGTTCCCTCCAGTACAATGATAAGAGGGAAAAGCCAGACATGGCCCGTGTGCACCAGCAGATGACTAACCAATAAAATATGGTGCACAGCAACTCAAAGTGCACAAGGAGACGGTGAGTGGCTGGGCTGGCATCCACTGGAGGGTAAATCAGGTTCCAGAAGAGCACATACCTGTGAGCCATCCTCCCATCCCCCCCGATACCCACACAGGCTTCTGACCAAAGGGAGATGACCAGAGGAGGACAGCCAATGTCAAGGGCACCTATTTCTGGGTAGAAGGACCATGTTCTTCTCTTTCTTTATAAGTCATATTGAATTGCTTACTTTACTATAAAAAATATCCACTGCATTTGCAATAAAAACTTTAAAAACAGGAGCTCCTCTGGTGGTCCAGGGGGTAAAAGAGTCTGCCTTGCAGTGCAAGGGGCACCCGTTAGTTCAATCCCTGGCCTGGGAAGATCCCACGTGCTGCGGAGCGGCTGGACTGGTGTGTGCAATTACAAGCCAGCACTCTGGAGCGCATGTGCCCAGAGCCACTGCAGTGAGAGAGGCCACTGCAATGGGAGGCCCACACATGTCAAAGAATAAAAAGATGGATGAAAATAAATATATATAAAATAGGCATGATGGGGAAAAGAAAAATAATTTTTAAAAAAGCTTTAAGAATAGAAATAATATGTTTTAATTGCTTAACAGATAAGTGATAAATGGACAATATTTAATATATGATTTGAGTCTTTGCACAGTTATGAAAGTAATATGTGAAAGTGAACCACTCAGCCCTATCTCTTTGTGACCCCGTGGACTGTAGCCTGCCATTCCCCAGTGCCACAGTGGTAAGGAATCTGCTTGCCAATGCAGGAGATGCAAGATACATGGTTCAATCCCTGGGTCGGGAAGATTCCCTGGAGAAGGAAATAGCAACCCACTCCAGCATTCTTGTCTGAAAAATCCCATGGACAGAGGAGCCTTGTGGGCTACAGTCCATGGGATCACAAGAGTCAGACACGACTGAGCACGCATGCTCCTCTTGTTAGGCTGCTCTGTCCATGGAATTCTCCAGGCAAGAATACTGGACTGGGGCTTCCCTGGTGGTCCAGCGGGTAAGGACACCGCCTTGCAGTGCAAGGGGCACCAGATCGATCCCTGGCCTGGGAAGATCCCACGTGCCGCAGAGCGGCTTGACCCATGTGTCCAATTACCGAGCCGGAGCTCTGGAGCGCATGCGCCCAGAGCCGGTGCTCTGCGACATCAGAGGCCACCGCGATGGGAGGCCCACACAGGCCAAGGCACAAAGATGGCTGAAAATAGACAAATGAAAGACCAATAGAAGTGGCCCGCCTGCTCCCCTACCTCCCCACCCTACCCCCACCAAAATAAATAAATAAATAAATAAATCTTAAAAAAAAAAAAAGAATACTGGATTGGGGAGACTTTCCCTTCTTCAGAGGATCTTTCTGACCCAGGGATTGAACCCAGGTCTCCCACACTGCAGCCAGATTCCTTACCATCTGAGCCATCAGGAAAACCCCAAAGTAATATGCAAATTATAAAATATTTAATCACCTAAGGGGGTAAAAGACTTTAGACATCTCTCACAATCCTACTCACCAGAGGTCGTCATTGACAGCTGAGTGCCTTTCTCTAGGCTCTGTTGCTCTCATTCTCGGTCTCTTGCTTGTCTCTCACACAGACTCATTTTCGTACAAGTGAGGGTACACGTTTATATCACATATGTATTTTTTTTTTAATAGTATCACAGGTAAGTATACTTGTTGCCTTGCCTTTTCCTGTGACAATATTCCTTCAGGACTTTCCAGCTGGTACATAGAGACCCATCATACCCATGTGAACAGCAGCACAGAACTCCCTTCTACATCTGGACTATAATTTATATAATCCTTTATACGTGGATATTAATGTTTCCAATTCTTTGTAATTTCAAGCAGTGCTGTGAAGAATATGCTTGAAAACATATCTTTGAAAAAGTATGCAAGTATTTCTGTTGGATAAACTCGCAGTGTTATAAGGGCTAGGTCAAAGCACACAGGCTCAGGACTTTGAAGTCACCGACAGCGGGTTCTCCACAAGAAGAGGTGAATGTACACTGTTCTGAGGGGCTCTGCAGTGCTGGGCTTCCTGAGGGCCTCACCCGTGCCGGCTATCAGTAAACTTAAAAGCCTTGCCAGGGGCTTCCCTGGTGGTCCAGGGGGTAAGGACACCACCTTGCAGTGCAAGGGGCACCGGTTCGATCCCTGGCCTGGGAGGATCCCACGTGCTGTGGAGCGGCTGGACCCATGTGTCCAATTACCGAGCCGGAGCTCTGGAGCGCATGCGCCCAGAGCCGGCGCTCTGCAACAACAGACGCCACCGCGATGGGAGGCCCACAGGAGCCAAAGAACAAAGACAGATGAAAATAGAGAAATGAAAGACCAATAAAAGTGGCTTGTCTGCTTCCCTCCCTCCCCAACCCAACCCCCGCCCCAAAATAAAATAAATAAATAAACCTTTAAAAAAAAAAAAAAAGACTTGCCAGGCTGCTGGTAAGAAATGATATCTTCAAAATGTTTATAATTGCACTTTTCATCACTGAAATCAAGCATCTTTTTTTTTTTTTTTGAAATCAAGCATCTTTTAACATTTATTGACCATCTGAATTGTGTGTGTTTGTCTTCATTTTACAAATTTGACCTGTTACAGGTCTTCATATCACAGGGATATTAGGCCATTTCTGACCTAGTTTAAAAAATTGCACTTTAGACATCTCTCACAATCCTACTCACCAGAGGTCGTCATTGACAGCTGAGTGCCTTTCTCTAGGCTCTGTTGCTCTCATTCTCGGTCTCTTGCTTGTCTCTCACACAGACTCATTTTCGTACAAGTGAGGGTACACGTTTATATCACATATGTATTTTTTTTTAATAGTATCACAGGTAAGTATACTTGTTGCCTTGCCTTTTCCTGTGACAGTATTCCTTCAGGACTTTCCAGCTGGTACATAGAGACCCATCATACCCATGTGAACAGCAGCACAGAACTCCCTTCTACATCTGGACTATAATTTATATAATCCTTTATACGTGGATATTAATGTTTCCAATTCTTTGCAATTTCAAGCAGTGCTGTGAAGAATATGCTTGAAAACATATCTTTGAAAAAGTATGCAAGTATTTCTGTTGGATAAACTCGCAGTGTTATAAGGGCTAGGTCAAAGCACACAGGCTCAGGACTTTGAAGTCACCGACAGCGGGTTCTCCACAAGAAGAGGTGAATGTACACTGTTCTGAGGGGCTCTGCAGTGCTGGGCTTCCTGAGGGCCTCACCCGTGCCGGCTATCAGTAAACTTAAAAGCCTTGCCAGGGGCTTCCCTGGTGGTCCAGGGGGTAAGGACACCACCTTGCAGTGCAAGGGGCACCGGTTCGATCCCTGGCCTGGGAGGATCCCACGTGCTGTGGAGCGGCTGGACCCATGTGTCCAATTACCGAGCCGGAGCTCTGGAGCGCATGCGCCCAGAGCCGGCGCTCTGCAACAACAGACGCCACCGCGATGGGAGGCCCACAGGAGCCAAAGAACAAAGACGGATGAAAATAGAGAAATGAAAGACCAATAGAAGTGGCTCGTCTGCTCCCCTCCCTCCCCAACCCAACCCCCGCCCCAAAATAAAATAAATAAATAAACCTTTAAAAAAAAAAAAAAGACTTGCCAGGCTGCTGGTAAGAAATGATATCTTCAAAATGTTTATAATTGCACTTTTCATCACTGAAATCAAGCATCTTTTAACATTTATTGACCATCTGAATTGTGTGTGTTTGTCTTCATTTTACAAATTTGACCTGTTACAGGTCTTCATATCACAGGGATATTAGGCCATTTCTGACCTAGTTATAAGGAATATTTTTGCAGTTTGTGGTTTGTCCTTCCATCTTTTGCCATTTTTTCTTGTTTTTGTTCTGGCCGCAGGGAAGTGTCAGCCATCCCTTTACAGCTTCTGGCTCTCATAATTAGGAAACCTGCCCTGACGCCAAGATTGTGAAAATATTTAGTATTAGGATTTCATTTTTATATGTCATCTTTGACTCAGTAGGGACTTGCTTTTGTAGTTAATTAAAAAAGAGAAAATTTTAATTAAAACAAAAACAAAAATTCATCAGTCCCCTCCATAGAAAATCTGTTTTCATCTTGGTGGAATTGGGGGGAAGCAGGACCCCCTAGACCATGACCTGAGGTCCCCATCCCCTGGGGCAGGGCACCAGGCCAGTGGTGCACATACTTGCCACTTGGACATCATCAATGGTGACCACCTCATCCAACTGCAGCAGGAACTTCTCGGTGAAGGTGGCTAAGCTGGCTATGAAAAACTGGGCATACTTTCTGGTGCATTCCTGGAGGAGACATGGGGAACAGAGTGCTGGAAGGAGAGGAACCCACTTCCACAGACAGGCCAAGGATGGATTTGGGGAGCAGAGTGTGAGACAAGACCGGGCTCATGTGTCAACTGTGTCCATGTGAACAGGCATCTGGTCTTCCCCCAGGAGGCCCCTCCTAAGAGGTGACTTGGTTTGAAGATAGGAAATGATTCTGAAGTAGCCAAGTGATACACGTCAAGGAAATAAAACTACCAAAGAGGAAATAAAACTTGACATGAATCTTGGGTGGGGGAAAGTTACCATTACGAATCAATTTATAAAATTTAAAATGCAAGTTAAAACAGTCAATAAAGACCGTCTTTACCTATAAAAACCTGCCTGCTTTCACACCCTGCTTCGGCCAGGGTGCCATCACAAGGGCCAGGCTCAGTGCTGGTGGGCTGTCAGCTGGGGCAACCTCCGGAGGGCAGTGCGGCCCTCAGTCCCTACACATGAGAGTGGAAGGCACTACTGACCTCCAGCTTCTCCTTGGTCACCGCAATCAAGGCATCCACATCTTTCTGCCTTTTCTCTTCCACTTCACATAGAGATTTCATTTCTTGGAGATGTGTGGGGTGTCCAAAATTTGGGTGGAGCTTCTGAGCATTCTCATCCTTCAGACAATCCAGAAATTGGTAGGTTTTTTGATCTGGTCTTGAGATCAGGACTAAGAAATCACTGGCCTATGTCCTTTGCCAATTATGGTCACGGCCAGACTGATGTGTCTGCTGACCTGGGTGTGTGTGAAGGACTGTGGGTGGGCGGAGGATTGGCAGGGGAGGCAAGACTGGGGCATGGCTGGAGCTGACTCTGAGGGTTAGGAAGTTTGAAAGCTGAGCATCCGCCTCAGAACAATCAGGGATTAAATCTAATAAAATCAACAGCATCAAAGTCCCCTGGCTCCAAGGCCCAGATGGACAATCACTGTTGATCTCAAGGACCACACAGCTCCATAGAACCAGCGGACTGACTTGTTACATCCAACAAGAAGTGTGCTGAACGCCTTCCATGAAGGAGTTATGGCTCAGCTTGCATCTCTCCAGTGACTAGTGTCCCTCACCCCCACCTAACAATCCCAAGCCTGGCCCATCTCCTTCGCTGGGACTCAGTTCTACTGAGGCCCTGTCCCCGTGTCTGGACTCCCAGGGGCCCTACCTTCCTTCTCTCCAGCTGCTCCTGGTGATTCAAGAACTGTTCTCGGATCTCTCTGGTAGAGGCGCAACATTTTTTCCAGTGGTGCTCCTTGAAATTCTCCATCACCAGCCAACACACCTGGGGCAGTAGCTCCTCAAATCTCCTCAGCTGGGCCCGTAATTCTGTAGGAATTAGGGGTAAGGGGGCAGGGGAGAGGGCAGAGCCAAGATGCTGAGGCCGTCTCTTCAACAGAGGCTCAAAGTAGCTTCCCAAAGAGAAGGGACAATGTGGTAATAGCTATTCCATCAAATGGGGTCCTGTCGGCCAATTGGGGTTAAAGATACTGGATTAAACAAGTTTAAAGGACTTCTCTTCTCACTCTGAAGACTTGCCGTTTTAAAAGCTGTCAGCTGGGGCAACCTCCGGAGGGCAGTGCGCCTCAGTCCCTACACATGAGAGTGGAAGGCACTACTGACCTCCAGCTTCTCCTTGGTCACCGCAATCAAGGCATCCACATCTTTCTGCCTTTTCTCTTCCACTTCACATAGAGATTTCATTTCTTGGAGATGTGTGGGTGTCCAAAATTTGGGTGGAGCTTCTGAGCATTCTCATCCTTCAGACAATCCAGAAATTGGTAGGTTTTTTGATCTGGTCTTGAGATCAGGACTAAGAAATCACTGGCCTATGTCCTTTGCCAATTATGGTCACGGCCAGACTGATGTGTCTGCTGACCTGGGTGTGTGTGAAGGACTGTGGGTGGGCGGAGGAGTGGCAGGGGAGGCAAGACTGGGGCATGGCTGGAGCTGACTCTGAGGGTTAGGAAGTTTGAAAGCTGAGCATCCGCCTCAGAACAATCAGGGATTAAATCTAATAAAATCAACAGCATCAAAGTCCCCTGGCTCCAAGGCCCAGATGGACAATCACTGTTGATCTCAAGGACCACACAGCTCCATAGAACCAGCGGACTGACTTGTTACATCCAACAAGAAGTGTGCTGAACGCCTTCCATGAAGGAGTTATGGCTCAGCTTGCATCTCTCCAGTGACTAGTGTCCCTCACCCCCACCTAACAATCCCAAGCCTGGCCCATCTCCTTCGCTGGGACTCAGTTCTACTGAGGCCCTGTCCCCATGTCTGGACTCCCAGGGGCCCTACCTTCCTTCTCTCCAGCTGCTTCTGGTGATTCAAGAACTGTTCTCGGATCTCTCTGGTAGAGGCGCAACATTTTTTCCAGTGGTGCTCCTTGAAATTCTCCATCACCAGCCAACACACCTGGGGCAGGAGCTCCTCAAATCTCCTCAGCTGGGCCCGTAATTCTGTAGGAATTAGGAGTAAGGGGGCAGGGGAGAGGGCAGAGCCAAGATGCTGAGGCCGTCTCTTCAACAGAGGCTCAAAGTAGCTTCCCAAAGAGAAGGGACAATGTGGTAATAGCTATTCCATCAAATGGGGTCCTGTTGGCCAATTGGGGTTAAAGATACTGGATTAAACAAGTTTAAAGGACTTCTCTTCTCACTCTGAAGACTTGCCAGCACTTTTTAAATGCATTGCCTCTTCCAGCAGTTCTGACGCAGCCATTATCTCTTCAAATACTGCCTTGACTCTAGCTTCCTCCCCTCCCTCTGCCTGGGTGCTCTAAAGAGCTACATGCCAGGCCTACTCTTTCATTCGTCTCTCTTCACCTCTCTCCCATATTTCCAATCCTTCATTTTTCTGTGCTGTATTTTGGTTATTTTCTTTGGTACTAAAGCCATTCATAATTTTTAAATTTCAACGATTTATTTTTCCAGTACAGAAAGTTTGATTTCGTTCCCTTTCGTATTTATTTGCTCACCTTAATAGTCTTTGCTTCTTACCCATAGTTCCAGTTTCCTCTTTTATTTAACTCTAAATAAATACATGATTTTATATTCTGTGTCTGATACATTCAATATCTGAAGTCTTTACTGGTCTCATTCTGTTGCCTCATGCTCAAGGTGTCTTTTGTATGTATGTATGTGTGTGTGTTTGTGTTATGGTGCGCCCTTATTTGGGGCATTTTATTTGTGGGAATCCCGGGAGGCTGAGTTGAAGCTAGGTTTCTCTGGAGAGGATCTGCAGCATCTCCACTATACAAGCATCTGGACATGACAAACTCAACATCATCCTAAGCTAAAGTATCAGCTGGAAGTCTTGTGGAAGATCCACAAAGTTGAATACAGGTTTATCTAAGTGTGACTTCAGTTTAAGCACCACCTAAGGGCTGGCTTATAGTTATGGATTCTCACTAGCATTTTCCTTCTTCTTTGTCCAGGGCCATGGCCTATAACAACACAGTTTCCTTCTGGTCGCTGGGGGAATAGGGGACTTGGTTTCTGTCTCATTTCCGACTCTGCAGATGGAGTCCTGTGGAATCCCATTTTCTGCAGCTTGTGCCCTTTCAGGCTGCCCACTTTGCGTGATACGGGGTTTGATCTCTGTCCCCAGTACCCTGGAAGCCATGAAAACAGAGGCATGAGTGGACCCAGGAGTCAGCAAAGCCCTCAGGGCAATAGCCAGACTCGCTGCTCAATTTATCTCAGTTCCTATTCTCACTTCAGCTGGAGGCATTATGTGTTTCTTACTTTACAGTTAGCTCATCCATGCACTTAAAAGTTTATCACAAAAGTGTTACATCTAAGATTTTTACATGTTTTCACTGGGAGAGTTGGTCAGGATATTGGACTCCCTGTAGGAAATGGAAGTCTTCCATTTCACGTGTCCCGAGAGGGACATGATCTGCAGTATTTCCCAAACCCACAGGACCACAGAACCGTCCTTTTGAGGAAGATCACACAGGATGGGATTCCCTAGAGTTCATCTGGGGAAGCTCTGAGCAAGACACACCAAATGCTGCCTGCCGTTTCAATTCTAGTCATTCTACAGCTAAAAGAATGACAGCCACGGCTGACGACCTCCCCTCTGTATGGCAGGACTGTCAAGGGCCTCGTCCTCAGAAAAGCCTTGTGTGGTGGGTGTTATCCTTGTCTCCACGTAAAGGCAGTGGGAGGTAACCTGGTCAATGTCATACAGCTGGGGAAAATGGCAGTGCGGGGGCTTGACCCCAGGTCTGGCTGCCCCCTAATCCTCTCCCTCTTCTTGCTCCTGTTGCCCTTCAATCCACAGCAGGCCTATGATGGACTGTTAGGTTTCCTGCCTTCAAGCAGAAATAATTAGGACTTAATGACTGCATAAAACACACATGGCTGTGGACATGGAGAAATGGGCTTCGGTGGGGAGCATCTATGGGTATGTTTTCACAGCCCCTTTTATGTTGTTATAATCAATATAAATGGCAAGATGTACCCTGCCTCCCTGTTTGCATGTCTTTATTCTCTACAAGGCTACGTCTGTCAAATTCATCACAGCCCAGGCACATAGTAGCCACTGTGGAAGGATTCTTCAAACGATTAAACACAGGGCACCATATGACCCAGGAACTCTACTCCTAATTATACACCCCAAAGAAATGAAATTATACATCGACACACATCACACACACGAACGTTTGCAGCAACACCATCCATAATTGTCCCCAGTACCCTGGAAGCCATGAAAACAGAGGCTTGAGTGGACCCAGGAGTCAGCAAAGCCCTCAGGGCAATAGCCAGACTCGCTGCTCAATTTATCTCAGTTCCTATTCTCACTTCAGCTGGAGGCATTATGTGTTTCTTACTTTACAGTTAGCTCATCCATGCACTTAAAAGTTTATCACAAAAGTGTTACATCTAAGATTTTTACATGTTTTCACTGGGAGAGTTGGTCAGGATATTGGACTCCCTGTAGGAAATGGAAGTCTTCCATTTCACGTGTCCCGAGAGGGACATGATCTGCAGTATTTCCCAAACCCACAGGACCACAGAACCGTCCTTTTGAGGAAGATCACACAGGATGGGATTCCCTAGAGTTCATCTGGGGAAGCTCTGAGCAAGACACACCAAATGCTGCCTGCCGTTTCAATTCTAGTCATTCTACAGCTAAAAGAATGACAGCCACGGCTGACGACCTCCCCTCTGTATGGCAGGACTGTCAAGGGCCTCGTCCTCAGAAAAGCCTTGTGTGGTGGGTGTTATCCTTGTCTCCACGTAAAGGCAGTGGGAGGTAACCTGGTCAATGTCATACAGCTGGGGAAAATGGCAGTGCGGGGTCTTGACCCCAGGTCTGGCTGCCCCCTAATCCTCTCCCTCTTCTTGCTCCTGTTGCCCTTCAATCCACAGCAGGCCTATGATGGACTGTTAGGTTTCCTGCCTTCAAGCAGAAATAATTAGGACTTAATGACTGCATAAAACACACATGGCTGTGGACATGGAGAAATGGGCTTCGGTGGGGAGCATCTATGGGTATGTTTTCACAGCCCCTTTTATGTTGTTATAATCAATATAAATGGCAAGATGTACCCTGCCTCCCTGTTTGCATGTCTTTATTCTCTACAAGGCTACGTCTGTCAAATTCATCACAGCCCAGGCACATAGTAGCCACTGTGGAAGGATTCTTCAAACGATTAAACACAGGGGCACCATATGACCCAGGAACTCTACTCCTAATTATACACCCCAAAGAAATGAAATTATACATCGACACACATCACACACACGAACGTTTGCAGCAACACCATCCATAATTGTCAAATGCTGGATACAACCAAATGTCCATCACTGAACGAATAAACAAATTATGATATATGCACACTATGGAATAGGATTCAGCCATGAAAAGGCTACATGATACATGAATGAACCTTGAAAACAGACAAATGGCCCCATACTGCATGACTCCATTCATGTGAAAAGCCCAGACAGGAAAATCTACAGAAACAGAAAACAGACTGGTGGCTGCGTAGGGCTGGGGGCATGATGGAGGGACAGAGGTTCTGAAATTCACAGAACCTCTGTAAAAAATATTCAAAGAGTGAAACATTTTTAGTGATACAAATCACCATATTTCTCAAGAAAAGTGAATTTTTTTTTTACATTGTTGTTTTCCCCCCAGTTAAATCTGATCAAAGACACCTAATCGAAGACGCCAGCTTTTCACACAGAGGCTCCTCCGCCTCCTGGGGACCGCCGGGTCAGGAGGGGCATCATTCAGGCCGTGAGTGGCTCTGTACCACCCCGCCTGCCGCTGACTCGGGGCACACCCACCTAGGAGGCAGGAGTTGTGGTACTCGTCCGCCTGGCTGTGGTACTCCAGGATCTTCTTGCCGATGTTCTCTGCACACTGGTCAAAGGTTTCGTACATGCAGTCGGGCCTGGTGACTGAGCGCTTCTCTTTGCGGTAGAAGTCCTACAGGAGGGGTGGACAGTGTGGGTGCCAGGCCCCTCCCCAGGGGGCCCTGGCCCAGGACCTGGCATCCTCCACCATGCTCTCCTCACCCTTGGCCTTCCCTGCTTTTGTCCCCTATGCTGGAGTCTCTCCTCCTGCCTTCTTTGTCACCACTGGCAGTGTCCCAGGGCTATGGGAGGCACGAGCAAGTCATTGGTAAAACTCTATACATCCTTCAAGACTAAGACTGGGTTTCCACCCACCAGGCCAAGAGTTTTCTATGAAGCGCCAAGCTGGGCCACTAAGACGATGACCCAGTGTTCTGCTCCAAAGACTCATAGCTTAGGGGGAGGCAGACAGGAAGCACACGGCCACTGCTGTGTGGGGTGCGCTACACTGGGGCCCAGGGTTGCTCCTACTAGAGGCCCCCAAGTGCTTGTTTCCATGCTCCCCCCACCCCACTTGCAAAAATCCATAATTGTCAAATGCTGGATACAACCAAATGTCCATCACTGAATGAATAAACAAATTATGATATATGCACACTATGGAATAGGATTCAGCCATGAAAAGGCTACATGATACATGAATGAACCTTGAAAACAGACAAATGGCCCCATACTGCATGACTCCATTCATGTGAAAAGCCCAGACAGGAAAATCTACAGAAACAGAAAACAGACTGGTGGCTGCGTAGGGCTGGGGGCATGATGGAGGGACAGAGGTTCTGAAATTCACAGAACCTCTGTAAAAAATATTCAAAGAGTGAAACATTTTTAGTGATACAAATCACCATATTTCTCAAGAAAAGTGAATTTTTTTTTTACATTGTTGTTTTCCCCCCAGTTAAATCTGATCAAAGACACCTAATCGAAGACGCCAGCTTTTCACACAGAGGCTCCTCCGCCTCCTGGGGACCGCCGGGTCAGGAGGGGCATCATTCAGGCCGTGAGTGGCTCTGTACCACCCCGCCTGCCGCTGACTCGGGGCACACCCACCTAGGAGGCAGGAGTTGTGGTACTCGTCCGCCTGGCTGTGGTACTCCAGGATCTTCTTGCCGATGTTCTCTGCACACTGGTCAAAGGTTTCGTACATGCAGTCGGGCCTGGTGACTGAGCGCTTCTCTTTGCGGTAGAAGTCCTACAGGAGGGGTGGACAGTGTGGGTGCCAGGCCCCTCCCCAGGGGGCCCTGGCCCAGGACCTGGCATCCTCCACCATGCTCTCCTCACCCTTGGCCTTCCCTGCTTTTGTCCCCTATGCTGGAGTCTCTCCTCCTGCCTTCTTTGTCACCACTGGCAGTGTCCCAGGGCTATGGGAGGCACGAGCAAGTCATTGGTAAAACTCTATACATCCTTCAAGACTAAGACTGGGTTTCCACCCACCAGGCCGAGAGTTTTCTATGAAGCGCCAAGCTGGGCCACTAAGACGATGACCCAGTGTTCTGCTCCAAAGACTCATAGCTTAGGGGGAGGCAGACAGGAAGCACACGGCCACTGCTGTGTGGGGTGCGCTACACTGGGGCCCAGGGTTGCTCCTACTAGAGGCCCCCAAGTGCTTGTTTCCATGCTCCCCCCACCCCACTCCCCGTGGTGCACTGTATCTGTCATTCTCTGCTGGACCTTGGGCCTCGGGCCTCTCAGGGACGGAGACTGGGCTTGTTCCTAATACTCAGTGTGCTAAATATCTGACCCACAGGATCCAAGAAATGGTAGGTGGCTGAATAAATGGGTAAATGAATAGAAGAGCTTTGATTCTAGGATGAAAAACACCAAACAAACTGACAGAAGCTAGGTAGCTGTGGTCACGGGGGCCCTGCAATCCCCTTTGCTCAGTTTCACGCAAACATCATTTTCAGAAAAAAGCAGGAGGCAGAGCCCAGTGGGGGCGTGTGGTCAGCAGACGGCAGATGAGCAGCCAGAGCCCTCACCTCCACGACCGTCAGCAGGAGCTCGTTGCCCTCCCAGAGGATGCTCAGGATGATGCCTTTAAAATCCCTGCAACACACAGGAGACAGATCCCTAAGAGGCCATGTCCAATCCCACTAAGTGGTGGACAAGACCAAAGAGAAACAGCATTCCGAGTGCCTGGCAGTCCAGGAAGAACTGGACACGAATGGCTTGGGGTGCCCGAGCACGCTCCCATCTCTTGTTTCTGTTTGTCTAGATTAACGCCTCTTCCATGTGACAAGCTGTGTTTGGTTCCTTCCAAGGGGTTGCTGTTCTTTATTGTTCCCCATCACTCCCTGGAACTACTCACTCCTGCCCCAGGGCCTCTGCTCACACTGATTTCTCTCCAGGCAACACTAATAACTTTCTTCTTGGTCCCATTTGTTTTTCCTCAGGTCCTGGCTCAGTGGCAACTCCTGACTGCCTTGTTCCATTGCCCCAAGCGGCCCTTAGCTTTACCGCACTCCCCACAGGGGCACTGGGGATTGATCTGCGTGACTGGCTGATCAACCCCATCTCTCCCAGCAGCTTGTAAAGACCCACCAGGTCACACCCTGTGTCTGTGTTGGTTCACCACAGAATCCCCTGTCCCAGTGTAGTGCCTGCCCCTATCAGCGCCTCTGTCTTGGCTGAGGGAAGAAAGAATGATTTCTTATGAATCAAGTGAGAAGAACTGCCTGAAGGACCAAACATCCTCTTTCTGCTCCCTCTGGTCTTCTAGCCAACTGTGCACACACAAGGGCTTTACTGAACAAATCTGCCCTGGTCTAGGGAACACATTCCTGTCAGTCAGGCCAACTGTCTCAATACTGAGAGTGAAATAAGGGTCTGACATGTTAAAATGGCATGCACCTGTAGGACGACTATTTTTTCACAATTTCTGTAAAATGATGCAGTAACTATTTTCCACACGTATTATTTTTGACCAACTTCTAAAATACATGTATATTTTCTATAAATTCCTCCAAATTAAAAAAAAAAGGATTTCCTTGGCAGTCCGGTGGTTACAATTCCATGCTTCCACTGTAGGGGGCATGGATCCCATCCTTGGTTGGGAAACTAAGATCCTACATGGCCTTGGTCAAAAAAACATGTATGATATGATTTTTCGTTTAAAAATTCACTCATCATAATTAAAGAAAATTAGAAATAAACTGAAAAGAAGGAAAAATCAATGCCAGCATTTTACTGTGTTTCCTTCTGCTGATTTTTAAATTGGTTTGTAATTAGGTTCGTGTGTATTTCACACTCCACACACTTAAAGGTGATCCCCTCTATATTATGATACCATTTTAAATGGCTGTGTGACACCACTGAGTACATATGTAACATGATTTACAATCCCCTATTTTTGTACCTTTCAGAGTTCCACCTTCCGCCCGCTCCCCACCACCTGCCCGCACCATGTTTAACTGGGATAAAAAGTATGACACGGTACATCTTCATGCAAATGTTCTCTTCTTGTTAGATGGTCTCCGTGGGAGAGGGACCCGTGGACCTGCACAAAGGCCTAACTTTATGGCTTTCACGACTACATTTTCCTGAAGGCTTTCTGGAAAGGTAACTTGCTGTCTGGTGGCCTTGACAAAAAATTCTGCCCTTGAGCAAACATCAGGCTCTTCCGCAGCCTTTCCCTACGCCTTTCCCAACTGCTGTGTGTCACTCATGCTCCTGGCATGATTTCACTTCACTCCATAGGGGTTCCCAGGCAAGAATGATGGAGCGGGTTGCCATGCCCTTCTCCAGGTTCAATTCTTCTAGCCTCTTTCATATCTGGCTACAACTCTTCACATTAATATTTCTAATTTTTCTCCCACTCTTCCGACTTGATGTCACTGAGAGCTGAACCCTGACTGCCTAGGTCCCTGTTGTGACTTGAAGCTGTTCTGCAGTTGGCTTTTCCTCCAGGATCCAAAGAAGTCCCGCCAGGTGGAATCAGGAGACGGGCAACTGGAAGGCTAGGAGGAGCTGCTCCCCAGTGGGACACTCAGGGCTTCAGACACAATGTCTAGAAAGCTCCATGACTGGCTGCCCTGTGACCAAGTCTCAGTAGAGGGTGCAGCTGGCCTTTAATAAACAAAGGGTAAACGAATAGAAATAAAGTTACTGTTCAAAGGAAAGAAAGTCTTCTTGGTGAATGTCTAAATTTGGTGAAAATGTCTCTCAACAAATTTAGGTGAAACAGCTTCAGACCAACTGACCTTGATCTTTATCCTTCCTGCTGCGGACCTCACCTGCTCTGTCCCTTCTTCTTTTTTTTTTTTAAAGATTTATTTATTGGGCTGTGCTTTTGGGTCCCTTTATTTGCTGGCATGGGCCCTTTCTCTTTGTTGTGGTGAGTCGGGCGACTCTATATTATGATACCATTTTAAATGGCTGTGTGACACCACTGAGTACATATGTAACATGATTTACAATCCCTATTTTGTACCTTTCAGAGTTCCACCTTCCGCCCGCTCCCCACCACCTGCCCGCACCATGTTTAACTGGGATAAAAAGTATGACACGGTACATCTTCATGCAAATGTTCTCTTCTTGTTAGATGGTCTCCGTGGGAGAGGGACCCGTGGACCTGCACAAAGGCCTAACTTTATGGCTTTCACGACTACATTTTCCTGAAGGCTTTCTGGAAAGGTAACTTGCTGTCTGGTGGCCTTGACAAAAATTCTGCCCTTGAGCAAACATCAGGCTCTTCCGCAGCCTTTCCCTACGCCTTTCCCAACTGCTGTGTGTCACTCATGCTCCTGGCATGATTTCACTTCACTCCATAGGGGTTCCCAGGCAAGAATGATGGAGCGGGTTGCCATGCCCTTCTCCAGGTTCAATTCTTCTAGCCTCTTTCATATCTGGCTACAACTCTTCACATTAATATTTCTAATTTTTCTCCCACTCTTCCGACTTGATGTCACTGAGAGCTGAACCCTGACTGCCTAGGTCCCTGTTGTGACTTGAAGCTGTTCTGCAGTTGGCTTTTCCTCCAGGATCCAAAGAAGTCCCGCCAGGTGGAATCAGGAGACGGGCAACTGGAAGGCTAGGAGGAGCTGCTCCCCAGTGGGACACTCAGGGCTTCAGACACAATGTCTAGAAAGCTCCATGACTGGCTGCCCTGTGACCAAGTCTCAGTAGAGGGTGCAGCTGGCCTTTAATAAACAAAGGGTAAACGAATAGAAATAAAGTTACTGTTCAAAGGAAAGAAAGTCTTCTTGGTGAATGTCTAAATTTGGTGAAAATGTCTCTCAACAAATTTAGGTGAAACAGCTTCAGACCAACTGACCTTGATCTTTATCCTTCCTGCTGCGGACCTCACCTGCTCTGTCCCTTCTTCTTTTTTTTTTTTATAATGTTATTTATTTTTTGGCTGTGCTGGGTCTTCATTTGCTGCATGGGCTTTTCTCTAGTTGTGGTGAGTCGGGGCGACTCTCTAGTTGCTGCTTGCAGGCTTCTCATTGCAGTGGCCTCTCGTTGGGGGAGCACGGGCTCTAGAACACTGGTTTAGTAATTGTGGGTCACGGGCTTAGTTGCTCCAGGGCATGTGGGACCTTCCCGGATCAGGGATTGAACCTGTGTCTCTTGCATTGGCAGGCAGATTCTTTACCACTGAGCCAGCAGGGAAGCCCTGTCCCTTACGTCTTATTTCCCCTCAGCTGAGTCAGATTTAGTTGCCCTATGACAAAGACTACAGGTTAAAATGGAGCTGAAGGCATTGGCATTGACACTTACTCTGCTGGAGGCGGTGGCTTGTCGCCGAGCACCTGGTACTTTCTATCCAGTCGGTTGGGCTTGATGCACCGCGTGATGCTGTCGGGGCAGAGAGGAGGTCAGTGGTCTAGAGGCCAGAGACAGACACAGGCAGGCCTGAGGCTGTGGGAGGCCTACCCAGGTCTGCCCATGTGGCCGCGCTCTTCAAAGCTGCCGTCCTCCTCCTCGGCAGCTCTGGAGACAGCCTTACAGTGCAGGTGGAGCCCTGACCACTGAAGCCCACACTAGGCTTCTGAGGTGGGGAGGGACAGAGAGGCTCAGGCCCAGAAATGAGTATCCTTGCTTCCCGGACATGAAGACCCAAAGAAACACAGGTTGAGAGCCACATGTAGCATTGCCAAATTTTCATATAAAAGCACACATTAACCTTGAATTTCTTAACACATTATAAACCAATTATACTTCAATAAGAAAAATTTTTTTAAAAACTTGAATTTCACATAAGCAATTTTTAGCATTCATCCCATGCAATATCTGAGATGCAACATACTCATTAAAAATAGTACGTGTTAGGGGCTTCCCTAGTGGTTCAATGGGTAAGGACATCGTCTTGCAGTGCAAGGGGCGTCAGTTAGATCCCTGGCCTGGGAAGATCCTACGTGCCACAGAGCGGCTGGACCTATGTGTCCAGCTACCAAGCCGGAGCTCTGGAGCGCATGTGCCCAGAGCCAGTGCTCTGTGACGACAGAGGCCACTGCGATGGGAGGCCCACACAGGCCAAAGAACAAAGATAAATGAATGGGGCTTCCCTGGTGGCCCAGTGGGTAAGGACACCGCCTTGCAGTGCAAGGGGCACCGGTTCGAGCCCTGGCCTGGGAAGATCCCACGTGCTGTGGAGCAGCTGGACTGATGTGTCCAATCACTGAGCCGGAGCTCTGGGGCGCATGCGCCCAGAGCCGGTGCTCTGCGACAACAGAGGCCACCGTGATGGGAGGCCCACGCGGGCCGGAGAACAAAGATGGATGAAAATAGATAAATGAAAGACCAATAGAAGTGACCCACCTGCCCCTATCCCTCCCCACCCCCCTCACCGCCAAAAAAAAAAAAGAAAGATAAATGAATGAAACGATCAAAAAAACGTTCAAATAATACACTTACTCTGCTGGAGGCGGTGGCTTGTCGCCGAGCACCTGGTACTTTCTATCCAGTCGGTTGGGCTTGATGCACCGCGTGATGCTGTCGGGGCAGAGAGGAGGTCAGTGGTCTAGAGGCCAGAGACAGACACAGGCAGGCCTGAGGCTGTGGGAGGCCTACCCAGGTCTGCCCATGTGGCCGCGCTCTTCAAAGCTGCCGTCCTCCTCCTCGGCAGCTCTGGAGACAGCCTTACAGTGCAGGTGGAGCCCTGACCACTGAAGCCCACACTAGGCTTCTGAGGTGGGGAGGGACAGAGAGGCTCAGGCCCAGAAATGAGTATCCTTGCTTCCCGGACATGAAGACCCAAAGAAACACAGGTTGAGAGCCACATGTAGCATTGCCAAATTTTCATATAAAAGCACACATTAACCTTGAATTTCTTAACACATTATAAACCAATTATACTTCAATAAGAAAAATTTTTTTAAAAACTTGAATTTCACATAAGCAATTTTTAGCATTCATCCCATGCAATATCTGAGATGCAACATACTCATTAAAAATAGTACGTGTTAGGGGCTTCCCTAGTGGTTCAATGGGTAAGGACATCGTCTTGCAGTGCAAGGGGCGTCAGTTAGATCCCTGGCCTGGGAAGATCCTACGTGCCACAGAGCGGCTGGACCTATGTGTCCAGCTACCAAGCCGGAGCTCTGGAGCGCATGTGCCCAGAGCCAGTGCTCTGTGACGACAGAGGCCACTGCGATGGGAGGCCCACACAGGCCAAAGAACAAAGATAAATGAATGGGGCTTCCCTGGTGGCCCAGTGGGTAAGGACACCGCCTTGCAGTGCAAGGGGCACCGGTTCGAGCCCTGGCCTGGGAAGATCCCACGTGCTGTGGAGCAGCTGGACTGATGTGTCCAATCACTGAGCCGGAGCTCTGGGGCGCATGCGCCCAGAGCCGGTGCTCTGCGACAACAGAGGCCACCGTGATGGGAGGCCCACGCGGGCCGGAGAACAAAGATGGATGAAAATAGATAAATGAAAGACCAATAGAAGTGACCCACCTGCCCCCCTCCCTCCCCAACCCCCTCACCGCCAAAAAAAAAAAAAAAGATAAATGAATGAAAGATCAATAGAAGTGGCCAAAAAAGAAAAACGTTTTTTTAAAAAAGTGTTGTTCATGTGAAATTCAAATGTAACTGGACATCTTGAACTCTTATCTGGCAGCCTTAGCAACATGTGTTTCACCAGTAACCACTGAAAGACTGAGCATAGGAATGAACAGTGGCTGTACTGTCTATAAGTAAAGAGCCCTGGCTGGTACGCTGTAGCAACCTGCCTGGGACACCAAACTGGTAGCTGCAATGAACCACTCAGGAAGCCTGCCTGCTGGAAGTCAGACCTATCGACAGTCCAGGAAGCCAAACAACACCCCCTGTAACAATCAACCCCATGTGACCAGGACCTGCTTTGTAACTGACAGCTTCCTTAAATTCTGTCCTTGCTTTCAACTTCTGACAAACCAGAGAAAGTCAAATATATACCCCTGACCAATCCCAGAGGATGCCCACTGCCTGTGGGTCTCCTCCAGCTTTCCTGGGATAACAGCCTCCAACAGGGCACATGGGAAGCCCTCC
Organism: Tragulus kanchil; assembly: GCA_022376925.1. NCBI lineage: Eukaryota > Metazoa > Chordata > Mammalia > Artiodactyla > Tragulidae > Tragulus > Tragulus kanchil. The sequence continues at coordinate 45,605,214 of JAIOJX010000023.1, forward strand.
CTTTGCTACACTACACCCCCCTTTCCCACTTCCTTGCCGCCTTAGAGTCTCTGCTAAAATGCAGGTGTTAGTGGCTGACTCCCTGGCTGCAGCAAGCTCTGAATGCAAAGACTTTGCCTATCCCATTTGGTTGGTCTTTGTTAATTTCCACAGTGCAGATGGCACGCCTGTTCAAAAAAACTTTCTGGATGTATGCAAAGTAGGAGTCTCACTGGTATGACTTGTTCAAACCCAAGATTTAAACAAGGTCAATAAGGGCTCATCAGAGACTCAGAAAGTCAGCTAAGTCACATGGCTTCTGTCATCCACCTTCTATAAAAATCAGTATCAGGGGCCAGCCAGGGCCCACGCTCACTCAGCCATGAGTCTGACGACCCTGACAGGGTAGAGTGGGCAGAGCACATGGCCAGGATGCAGAGGCCCAGAGAACCTGAGACTCCATGATGTCATGCAAGGAAAGCCATATCCAAAGTCAAACTCTCTCACAGTGAGTGTGGGAAGCAGCTGTCACTGTGGAAAACCGCCCAACTCCCGGGTAGGCTCTCGAGGTGGAAGGCTGTGTGAGCCAAGCCCCTGGGCAGGGATGCGCAGGGTCCTGTCTAAAGCTGGCGTCAGAGCTAGCTCCTCGCAGGGTCCCCTGGAGGGTCAGGGCTGTGAGCACAGGAGGCGCTCTGAGGACACAGGCTGGTAAAGGGTGGCCTCTGGTCTCGTTTGGGGGATGGGGTCGGTTCTGGGGAGGGGAGGAGAGGTCGCAAGCAGCCTAGCCCCTCTACCTGGCTACTGAGGCAGCACTGGCAACAGGCAAGTCCTTCCTCACGGAGTGCTCTGCCCGGTTCTGGTGTCGCTTCAAGGCTTTGGGTGACGGGCACCCAGGACAACAACAGAGGATCCAAGGTGAGGAGGGGTCAGGTGGCACCATCAGCTGCCCACTGATGGCACCCTGAGACCCATAGGCCTGCCTGCTCCTACCTGTCTGGGAACGCTCTTTTTCACACTGATGTGTTGAGCACTTTGAGTCAGGAAACCTGAAACCAAAGGAAAGGATGTGAACTTTTCCCCACTGACCACAAGGACAGCTCAGGCCAGGCACTGGGTAGTGTCCTAGTTAGCCCAGGTGCCACGTAAGTCTGCCCAATTGTGAGCCCCACTTCAGAGGAGGAAGCTGAGGCTCTGAGGGTAGAAGGAAGCTTCTGCATAAGATCACAGGTGTTAGGGTGGGCTCACAGCGGGGCTGGCCCCTGAAGGCTCAGGGCCCCACTGTGCACACCCAGGCCACTCACTGCAGGATCCTCTTGACCACCTCCACAGCTGGGTCTTCAATCATGGACTTGCCTATGCGGCTTGGCTGGGCAAAGGACTCGGGGGTGACCAAGTCTACCTTAGCTTCTTCTTCATGGGCTTCTGAAGACACCAAGATATCACTCTCGGCCTCCAGGTCAGTCAAGGCATTGTCCTGCAGGCCAAAGAGCAGGGCCTGATTGTGTGCATGCCAGGGAAGCAGGCAGGCTGGGTTCCTGCCCCAGGACCACCTGGCCCAGAAGCTGCAGCCTGACCACTCTGAGCCTCTCTTGGCCCTTCTGTGAAGCAGCAGAGATTGTATCTATCTGAAAGGGCAGTAAATTCATACATCCACTCATTCACATATGCATGCGGAGACTTTCAAGAGTGTTTCTTAAGTGCCTGCCATCTGCAAGGTTCTGCCCAGGCCTGGGGCACAGTGTGAAGAGACCACACGTGACGCTTATCCTCATGGAGCTTATGGTCTGGTCAGAAAGACAAGACATTTAGTATGGACTTCTACAAGCAAACAGTCAAATTGGGGCCAGCGCTATGAAGGCAAAGATGCAGCATCAGCTGAGGGTTGGACCTGTAAGGCCAACTGTAGACGTGCCAGGTGGCGTTTCTGACCAAAGGATGAACGAGTGCCCCCGTGCATGAGACAAGGTAGCTGGGGTGGGGTGGGGAGAAACTGGTGGCTGGTCATGGGAACGGGGAGGGGAGGAAAGAAGATGCTGAGAGGTGAGGCTGCTCTGAGAGCTGGTGGGCGAGGTGAGCTCAGGGCCCTGACTAGGTGGAGAGGTACTGCCAGGAGGAGAGGGGTCTCCTAAGGGACCAGGGCAGAGAAATGGCCCATGTGGGATGTGTACACAGATCCGACTCCACAGCCAATGGCCTTTCTAAGGCATCCCCGAAAGTCTGGTGTCCAGCAGAGGCCTGGGAGGTCCTCTCTCTCTGGGCTGTGCTGAGCCCTGCGGGACTTCTGGAGCCTCATACCAACAGCTCAGACATTCTTCTCCATGGCTGCCCCATCCTGTTACTTACAGATAAGACCAGTTGAGTCATGGATACCATGTTCAGCTTGCAGTTGAGATACTGAATCCTCTGGTTCAGTTTTTCTCTCCAAGTTTGAACAAGGCCAAGGAGGTCTTCTGTGGTTACCATCTAGTGAGAACGTGGAGGGGAGAAAAGCCATAGGAAGCAGGCTGCAGGCGGGCAGGCTGACTCCATGTGAATTGCAGGGACCAGCTGGCTGGTGAAGATTCCTCTTGGCTCCGTGGAGGCCCTTCATTTGCATGGAGGGCCCTGGGAAGTAATGGGGAGCCCTGGGATGGCTCTCTCGGGTGGCTCCACTGGGGCAGTGGGACCACTCTGAGCCTCTCTTGGCCCTTCTGTGAAGCAGCAGAGATTGTATCTATCTGAAAGGGCAGTAAATTCATACATCCACTCATTCACATATGCATGCGGAGACTTTCAAGAGTGTTTCTTAAGTGCCTGCCATCTGCAAGGTTCTGCCCAGGCCTGGGGCACAGTGTGAAGAGACCACACGTGACGCTTATCCTCATGGAGCTTATGGTCTGGTCAGAAAGACAAGACATTTAGTATGGACTTCTACAAGCAAACAGTCAAATTGGGGCCAGCGCTATGAAGGCAAAGATGCAGCATCAGCTGAGGGTTGGACCTGTAAGGCCAACTGTAGACGTGCCAGGTGGCGTTTCTGACCAAAGGATGAACGAGTGCCCCCGTGCATGAGACAAGGTAGCTGGGGTGGGGTGGGGAGAAACTGGTGGCTGGTCATGGGAACGGGGAGGGGAGGAAAGAAGATGCTGAGAGGTGAGGCTGCTCTGAGAGCTGGTGGGCGAGGTGAGCTCAGGGCCCTGACTAGGTGGAGAGGTACTGCCAGGAGGAGAGGGGTCTCCTAAGGGACCAGGGCAGAGAAATGGCCCATGTGGGATGTGTACACAGATCCGACTCCACAGCCAATGGCCTTTCTAAGGCATCCCCGAAAGTCTGGTGTCCAGCAGAGGCCTGGGAGGTCCTCTCTCTCTGGGCTGTGCTGAGCCCTGCGGGACTTCTGGAGCCTCATACCAACAGCTCAGACATTCTTCTCCATGGCTGCCCCATCCTGTTACTTACAGATAAGACCAGTTGAGTCATGGATACCATGTTCAGCTTGCAGTTGAGATACTGAATCCTCTGGTTCAGTTTTTCTCTCCAAGTTTGAACAAGGCCAAGGAGGTCTTCTGTGGTTACCATCTAGTGAGAACGTGGAGGGGAGAAAAGCCATAGGAAGCAGGCTGCAGGCGGGCAGGCTGACTCCATGTGAATTGCAGGGACCAGCTGGCTGGTGAAGATTCCTCTTGGCTCCGTGGAGGCCCTTCATTTGCATGGAGGGCCCTGGGAAGTAATGGGGAGCCCTGGGATGGCTCTCTCGGGTGGCTCCACTGGGGCAGTGGGTCCTTCCTGGATGGGGCACTGGGAGTTCTATTCCTGATTCTATGGGTTTGTTCACGGTCAATGATTTAAACTTGGCTCGACTTAGTCTGGGAACACAGAATGTTTCTTAGGATCTTCTCTAGTTCTAACAGTCTTCGTGTAGAAGGAAACATTTGGCCCAAGTTGCCAACAGTGTATAGGAGTGAAATGGCCACACCTTTCTGGAGGGTGATCTGGCTTTCTCCATTACATCAAATACATGACCCTCTAGAGCAGCAATCCCACAGACTATTCATATCCCTGGGAGCAGGGAAGCATCCCTGAAGACACTCGTCTTCCCCATGCCGTCCGCACAGCACTTGGAAGTCCTCACACACTGCTCCCTGAATGGCTCACTGACCCAGTGGATGTCCTGGCCTCTCCCCTTGCCCTTCATTTCCAATGGACTCTGAGTCCCACTCATTTCCTTGCTGCTCGACCCTTGGCTTGGAAAGGTCCCTCCTGCACCTTGAACAGTGCCACTATTCAGTCTTGGCACCCTACCGTGCTCCCACCCGCCTCCCTGCCTTTCTACACCCAGCAGCCAGAAGGTCTTCTCTGACGTGGCACTGAGCACACAGCCCTGGCCGCACCCCGCCCTGGTCCCCACTGCCTCCACCGAGCATCTGATGCTCCTCCTGATCACCACCCTGCAGAAGTGTCCAACCAGCACCCTCCACCACCACAGAACTGCCTGCCCACTCAAGCTCATGCTCCTCATCCCAGGCCAGGAATCTGTACAAGGCCCCAGTACCCTGCCCAATTCCCTGACACATCAGATAGGAAATGGGAAAATGTGGGAAAGCAAACGCTTCTGCTCTGAAAAGGCAGAGTGGTCCCTGAAGGGCCTGCTGAAGGGTCATAGCAGATCAAGCTGATTTTCTCCTGCTCCTTCTAGGGATATGTAGAGACACCTACACAAAAATATAGAGGTTACATCTTCACTCTGTGCTATGGAGCTTTCGAATTTTTTTTTTTAACCAGGTACATGTAACTATGCAGGAAAAAGCAGTAAAGATAGAAAAATAAATGTCCTCTCAGTGCTAATAGGAGGGCTTCCCCTGTGGCTTCACAGTAAGGAATTCACCTACAACATAGGAGACCTGGAGACGCAGGCTGGATCCCTGTGTCGGGAAGATCCCCAGGAGGAGGGCATGGCAACCCACTCCAGTATTCCTGCCTGCAGAATTCCATGGACAAAGGAGCCTGGTGGGCTACAGTCCATGCAAAAAGCGTTGGACATAACTGAACAACTAAACAACAACAAATAACAACAGTGTGCTAATAATGATAAAACTTCAACTTAGTCACTGAAGCGGAAAAGATAGATCCTCTGGCCAGGATATCTGGTTCACGAGTACCTGGTTGAGCTGGGGAGAAAAGTACTCAGGGTGGCCAGGACACCCTGGCCACAGGGGTGTCACAGGGGACAGAAATATACACTTGAGGTAGACAAACAAGCAAGTCAACAACATAAATAGGAAGAGACCTACTGTGCTGATCAGGGTCTGGCAGGCACTTAGAACCTTGGTTCTCTCAGACTTTGCTCCAATTTGGGCTTTTAAGCATTTACACATAGGAAATGGACATGATCAATTTATGTGTACTGGTCAAAACAAAAGGAAACTCAAATGAAAGGTGGTTGTTCAGAGGGCAGAATTCTGCTTCTGTTACTCATCCAGGACTAAGGAGGGAGGCCTTGTGACATCCGAGGGGGTGGGAGGCCAGACTTAAACCCCTATGCTCACTGGCCTCAACATGCCTGCCTGGGAGGTGCTACAGGCCAGGGGCAATGGCTGATTTTTCTTTTCCTTAATTCCACTGAATAAAACGGGATCAAGTGGGAAGATTCAGAGGCTCTGCTGGTGGTGGAGACATCTTGACCACAGGTGTGACTTTATTTCCAGTTTATGATTCTAGCATGATGCAGCTCTACTATACAAAGCTGAGCATCACCTGAGTACTTACTTTATCTCCCTTTGTGCTTCGGCACATTTGTACCTTGCTTTGAAGCTGTTCTAGAGAAGAATTTAATCCATCTGTTTGTAGGTTGGATTTTGCCACCTAGAAAAACCAGAAGTTCTGAGATTTATTTCCAGGATACCTATTTTGATCAAGAAAAGGCTCAGTAAGTCATTATCTAAGAGATGGATTAAGTATTAAAAAAATGAAATAAAGTTTAGCTTGAAATAAAAGTATCAGAAAAACAAAATCAGAGGAGGGGAATGCATAGTCATATCAGAAACTACACCAATGAAATTTTTTTTTGCCTATAAGTCGTCATTTATTTTCATCCATCTTTATTCTTTGGCCTATGTGGGCCTCATATTGCAGTGGACTCTCTCATTGCAGAGAACCGGCTCTGGGCACATGCGCTCCAGAGCACTGGCGCATAATTGGACACACTGGCCCTGCCGCTTCATGGCATGTGGGATCTTCCTGGGCCAGGGATCGAACCTATGCCCAATGCACTGCAAAGGGGACTCTTTACCCATTGGACCACCAGGGGAAACCCTAGACCAATGCAAATTTAAAGGACTTTTTTTCTGTCAAATAGATAAGCTTTAAAAATAAAACTGGAGACACGCAGTACTGGTTGAGGGTGTTAGAAAGGTACACTCACTCACTGTTGGTGAGGGCGTGTCCGTACAAAGCAGACAGCCTTAATATGCTCATGCTCCAGTCTGGGAATTCTAGCTCTGGGGGTGGGGGGCACTCTGTGGACATCATGAGAGTTTCCAGTGCAAGCTTGTCTATCACACCATTGTGCGTAATAAGTGAAGCCCACTAATAGGGGGGGGCCAAGGGGGGGCCAGACTTAAACCCCTATGCTCACTTTGCCTGCCTGGGAGGTGCTACAGGCCAGGGGCAATGGCTGATTTTTCTTTTCCTTAATTCCACTGAATAAAACGGGATCAAGTGGGAAGATTCAGAGGCTCTGCTGGTGGTGGAGACATCTTGACCACAGGTGTGACTTTATTTCCAGTTTATGATTCTAGCATGATGCAGCTCTACTATACAAAGCTGAGCATCACCTGAGTACTTACTTTATCTCCCTTTGTGCTTCGGCACATTTGTACCTTGCTTTGAAGCTGTTCTAGAGAAGAATTTAATCCATCTGTTTGTAGGTTGGATTTTGCCACCTAGAAAAACCAGAAGTTCTGAGATTTATTTCCAGGATACCTATTTTGATCAAGAAAAGGCTCAGTAAGTCATTATCTAAGAGATGGATTAAGTATTAAAAAAATGAAATAAAGTTTAGCTTGAAATAAAAGTATCAGAAAAACAAAATCAGAGGAGGGGAATGCATAGTCATATCAGAAACTACACCAATGAAATTTTTTTTTTTTTGCCTATAAGTCGTCATTTATTTTCATCCATCTTTATTCTTTGGCCTATGTGGGCCTCATATTGCAGTGGACTCTCTCATTGCAGAGAACCGGCTCTGGGCACATGCGCTCCAGAGCACTGGCGCATAATTGGACACACTGGCCCTGCCGCTTCATGGCATGTGGGATCTTCCTGGGCCAGGGATCGAACCTATGCCCAATGCACTGCAAAGGGGACTCTTTACCCATTGGACCACCAGGGAAGCCCTAGACCAATGCAAATTTAAAGGACTTTTTTTTTCTGTCAAATAGATAAGCTTTAAAAATAAAACTGGAGACACGCAGTACTGGTTGAGGGTGTTAGAAAGGTACACTCACTCACTGTTGGTGAGGGCGTGTCCGTACAAAGCAGACAGCCTTAATATGCTCATGCTCCAGTCTGGGAATTCTAGCTCTGGGGGTGGGGGGCACTCTGTGGACATCATGAGAGTTTCCAGTGCAAGCTTGTCTATCACACCATTGTGCGTAATAAGTGAAGCCCACTAATATTCCTCCAAGAAGGAATGGTTAAATAAAAATGGCAACACATTTGAGAGAGGAAAGCCCTGAGTGATGTTTCTGAAGAAACTTTTCAGCTTAAGAAAGGATTTTACTACAGCTTTAAAACTTGTAACAGACAGCACCTTTCCAGTCCTCACTGCCCTGACCCTTACTCCAGTGGCAGGCGCCCAGCTCACGGGACCCTGCTGACCCAGCCCCACTCCGGTTTCATTCTACCTCTACGTTTTCTTGCTTGAGCTCTCTCTCCCCTTGGCTCCAGCCCCTTCAGGACTTTTTTCATGATCTCTCCAGGCAACTCCACACCTTCCTGCCTGGCTGGCTCCTCCTACATCAAGCCTTGGGAAGCACCACTTCCCTAGTCCAGATGAAATCCTCTCCTCTACGTCCCCATGCATCTCACACAGCTCTTGTCCTCTGTAGCTCAGATGGCCGGGCATGACCTTCTGAATTCCTGGTGTCAGTCAGACCAGGATTCACACTTTGGCTCCACAAATTAGGAACTCTATGTTCTTAATGACTCTCTGCCTTAATTTCTTGATCTTTTAAATGGGCTGAGAAACAGTACTTGCCTCACACAGCTCTTGAGAAGACTCACAGAGTTCATCGCAATAAGCCCACTGGAAGGATGCATGCTGTATAATAACTCAGTGGATGCAGAAGCTATTACGATTTAATCTCTGACTGGAGTGCAAGTCCCATGGGGCAGAGATCACGCCAATCTCCCCAGCACCTGGGGTAGTGCCTGGCATGCAGGTGTGTGTGATAAACATCCTGTGCATGAAGAATGGATCTGCCCTACCGCACTGTTTGGGTGTGTCAGCAACTGATTTCCTGTGAGGTCCACAGAAAGGTTATGGAATTTACTTTCAAATAAAACTGGAGCCCTCAGGGGGGCACTCACTAGTTGGTGAGGGCGTGTCCGTACAAAGCAGACAGCCTTAATATGCTCATGCTCCAGTCTGGGAATTCTAGCTCTGGGGGTGGGGGGCACTCTGTGGACATCATGAGAGTTTCCAGTGCAAGCTTGTCTATCACACCATTGTGCGTAATAAGTGAAGCCCACTAATATTCCTCCAAGAAGGAATGGTTAAATAAAAATGGCAACACATTTGAGAGAGGAAAGCCCTGAGTGATGTTTCTGAAGAAACTTTTCAGCTTAAGAAAGGATTTTACTACAGCTTTAAAACTTGTAACAGACAGCACCTTTCCAGTCCTCACTGCCCTGACCCTTACTCCAGTGGCAGGCGCCCAGCTCACGGGACCCTGCTGACCCAGCCCCACTCCGGTTTCATTCTACCTCTACGTTTTCTTGCTTGAGCTCTCTCTCCCCTTGGCTCCAGCCCCTTCAGGACTTTTTTCATGATCTCTCCAGGCAACTCCACACCTTCCTGTCTGGCTGGCTCCTCCTACATCAAGCCTTGGGAAGCACCACTTCCCTAGTCCAGATGAAATCCTCTCCTCTACGTCCCCATGCATCTCACACAGCTCTTGTCCTCTGTAGCTCAGATGGCCGGGCATGACCTTCTGAATTCCTGGTGTCAGTCAGACCAGGATTCACACTTTGGCTCCACAAATTAGGAACTCTATGTTCTTAATGACTCTCTGCCTTAATTTCTTGATCTTCTAAATGGGCTGAGAAACAGTACTTGCCTCACACAGCTCTTGAGAAGACTCACAGAGTTCATCGCAATAAGCCCACTGGAAGGATGCATGCTGTATAATAACTCAGTGGATGCAGAAGCTATTACGATTTAATCTCTGACTGGAGTGCAAGTCCCATGGGGCAGAGATCACGCCAATCTCCCCAGCACCTGGGGCAGTGCCTGGCATGCAGGTGTGTGTGATAAACATCCTGTGCATGAAGAATGGATCTGCCCTACCTCGCACTTGATCTTCACTTGCAGATGTGTCAGCAACTGCTGGATTTTCTCTATGAAGATGAGGTCCACAGAAAGGTTATGGAATTTACTTTCAAACTTGTTGATGAACTCATTAGCCTTAAAGAAAGAGAAAAAGTAAAGGGGCGGGGCTTAATTTGGGACTTCTGGACTTTGGAAGCAGAGAGGGACAGGCCCAATTAACGGGTGGAAAGGGGGCTTGATTGGCCTATTAGGCAGCAAACAAGGCAACTAATCTGTAATTGGGTATCATGGGAGTCTGGTGATAGGTCGGGGTGCAGCCTACTCACCTGGTCCAGGTAGTCGCTCTCCATCTTTTCCATGTTGAGCATGATTAAATTTTCAACAGACTCTATCCGGGCAGCTTCCTTCTCCAGTCGGTGACACAGTGAGTCAATTTCTTCGGAAGAAAAGTTGCCACCCTCTGAAAACAATCTGAAAATAATTGGGAAAAATAAAAGCCAATGATAAGACCTGAATCTTTTTACCCATCCAACGACTGCAGTTGACAAGGCTTTAAAGTACAAGATCATGGAAGACAAATGCAAGCAGTTCAAGGACAGAAGCAGGGAAACAACCCAAATGTCCATCAAGGGATGAATGGATAAACAAAATGTAGTACAGCTACACAATGGAATGTGATTGAGCTTTAAGGAGGAATGCAATTCTGACACATGCTGTGACATGGATGCGTGTTGAAGATATGATAGGGAAAAAGCCAGACACACAAAAGAACAAGTGTGCTGTGATCTCACTTCTATGAGGCCCCTAGAGCAGACACATTCACAAAGAAAATAGCATGGTGGTCCCCAGGGGCTGTGTGTGTGCATGTTAAGCTGCTTCCGTCGTGTCCAACTCTTTGCAGCTCCATGGACTATAGCCCGTCAGGCTCCTCTGTCCACGGGATTCTCTAGGCAAGAATACAGGAGTGTCAGGTTTTAATCTCTGACTGGAGTGCAATTCCCATCGGGCAGAGATCACGCCAATCTCCCCAGCACCCGGGGCAGTGCCTGGCATGCAGGTGCGTGAGATATGCATCCTGTGCATGAAGAATGGATCTGCCCTACCTCGCACTTGATCTTCACTTGCAGATGTGTCAGCAACTGCTGGATTTTCTCTATGAAGATGAGGTCCACAGAAAGGTTATGGAATTTACTTTCAAACTTGTTGATGAACTCATTAGCCTTAAAGAAAGAGAAAAAGTAAAGGGGCGGGGCTTAATTTGGGACTTCTGGACTTTGGAAGCAGAGAGGGACAGGCCCAATTAACGGGTGGAAAGGGGGCTTGATTGGCCTATTAGGCAGCAAACAAGGCAACTAATCTGTAATTGGGTATCATGGGAGTCTGGTGATAGGTCGGGGTGCAGCCTACTCACCTGGTCCAGGTAGTCGCTCTCCATCTTTTCCATGTTGAGCATGATTAAATTTTCAACAGACTCTATCCGGGCAGCTTCCTTCTCCAGTCGGTGACACAGTGAGTCAATTTCTTCGGAAGAAAAGTTGCCACCCTCTGAAAACAATCTGAAAATAATTGGGAAAAATAAAAGCCAATGATAAGACCTGAATCTTTTTACCCATCCAACGACTGCAGTTGACAAGGCTTTAAAGTACAAGATCATGGAAGACAAATGCAAGCAGTTCAAGGACAGAAGCAGGGAAACAACCCAAATGTCCATCAAGGGATGAATGGATAAACAAAATGTAGTACAGCTACACAATGGAATGTGATTGAGCTTTAAGGAGGAATGCAATTCTGACACATGCTGTGACATGGATGCGTGTTGAAGATATGATAGGGAAAAAGCCAGACACACAAAAGAACAAGTGTGCTGTGATCTCACTTCTATGAGGCCCCTAGAGCAGACACATTCACAAAGAAAATAGCATGGTGGTCCCCAGGGGCTGTGTGTGTGCATGTTAAGCTGCTTCCGTCGTGTCCAACTCTTTGCAGCTCCATGGACTATAGCCCGTCAGGCTCCTCTGTCCACGGGATTCTCTAGGCAAGAATACAGGAGTGAGTTGCCACGCCCTCCTCCAAGGGATCTTCTGCTAGGGGAGGGCAAAATGGGCAGTTAGTGCTTAGAGCTTCAGTTTGTGAGGGTGAAAATGTTCTGGAGTTGAATGGTGGTGATGGTTGTACAATAACGTGAACATACTTAACACCACTGAACGATACACCTACAATGGTTAAAATGGACAGATTTATGTTATGGATATTTTGTCACAACTGAAAAATGAAGGGGCAAACAAGACCACCTATCAGTGGAGGCCCGCAGGGGCCCAGGATGCGGGCCCGCACCTGCAGTGCTTGATGAATTCGATGTTGGTGTAGCGCAGCTTGCCCAGGCTCTCCTCCAGGTACTGGCGGAAGCTGCGCAGGGACACCTGGATGACGTCGACGTAGCTGAGCAGCTCCCGGTGCAGAGTGCTGCTAAGAGTCACCAGCCTGGAGGACACAGAAGGGCAGGGTGGTGACCCGGGCACAGGTGGGTAGTGTGACTGCTTGAGCCCCACCTCCCACGTCCAGCTGCGGGGCTACCAGAACCTCTCCCCTTCTTCTCCAGGTAGAAAAAGAGGCCTTATAAGGAAGTTCACAATGCCAGTGTGGGCAGACAGAGTGCAACTCTCAGGGAGCTGGGTCAAAGGGCACCTCTTTCCTCTGTCTGGCTCCTGCCACCAATTTGCTAAAAGAATTCCCCAGGTCTATGGTTCTGCGTTCTCCCCCACTGCCACTCTCTCGTAACTCCCAACAGAAGCAGGAAACAACCCAAATGTCCATCAAGGGATGAATGGATAAACAAAATGTAGTACAGCTACACAATGGAATGTGATTGAGCTTTAAGGAGGAATGCAATTCTGACACATGCTGTGACATGGATGCGTGTTGAAGATATGATAGGGAAAAAGCCAGACACACAAAAGAACAAGTGTGCTGTGATCTCACTTCTATGAGGCCCCTAGAGCAGACACATTCACAAAGAAAATAGCATGGTGGTCCCCAGGGGCTGTGTGTGTGCATGTTAAGCTGCTTCCGTCGTGTCCAACTCTTTGCAGCTCCATGGACTATAGCCCGTCAGGCTCCTCTGTCCACGGGATTCTCTAGGCAAGAATACAGGAGTGAGTTGCCACGCCCTCCTCCAAGGGATCTTCTGCTAGGGGAGGGCAAAATGGGCAGTTAGTGCTTAGAGCTTCAGTTTGTGAGGGTGAAAATGTTCTGGAGTTGAATGGTGGTGATGGTTGTACAATAACGTGAACATACTTAACACCACTGAACGATACACCTACAATGGTTAAAATGGACAGATTTATGTTATGGATATTTTGTCACAACTGAAAAATGAAGGGGCAAACAAGACCACCTCTCAGTGGAGGCCCGCAGGGGCCCAGGATGCGGGCCCGCACCTGCAGTGCTTGATGAATTCGATGTTGGTGTAGCGCAGCTTGCCCAGGCTCTCCTCCAGGTACTGGCGGAAGCTGCGCAGGGACACCTGGATGACGTCGACGTAGCTGAGCAGCTCCCGGTGCAGAGTGCTGCTAAGAGTCACCAGCCTGGAGGACACAGGAGGGCAGGGTGGTAACCCGGGCACAGGTGGGTAGTGTGACTGCTTGAGCCCCACCTCCCACGTCCAGCTGCGGGGCTACCAGAACCACTCCCCTTCTTCTCCAGGTAGAAAAAGAGGCCTTATAAGGAAGTTCACAATGCCAGTGTGGGCAGACAGAGTGCAACTCTCAGGGAGCTGGGTCAAAGGGCACCTCTTTCCTCTGTCTGGCTCCTGCCACCAATTTGCTAAAAGAATTCCCCAGGTCTATGGTTCTGCGTTCTCCCCCACTGCCACTCTCTCGTAACTCCCAACAGCATGGCGCCTGAGCCCTGGGACCTGTGGAAAGAGCAGCCTGTAGCCTTCCTCTTTACATCCAAGTCCACTCGAACCAGGGGCCTCTTGGGTACCTGACCACGGTGCAGACCTGGGAAGGCTCCTCACCATTGATCTGTTGGGAGGCTTCCTGCGGCCTCACCCCAAATCCCTCAGTGGCCTCCCAGGAACCCCTGGTTCTACCCTGAGCACAGCCCCACCTGGAGCTGGGCCAGTGCTCCTCTGGGAGAATTCTGCCTCCCCCTACCTTCTTCCATCCCATGATGAGGGCCTCATGCAGGACACTCTTCCTGATTTCCTCTGGCCTTCCCTACCACAGGCACATTGGGGCATATCACTGACACCCCTGTACTCTGCCCTGTGCACCCTTTTCTCTCTTTGGCTGCCTCCCTACCCCCAGCACTGAGCCCCCGACCAGATGCCTCACACAGCTAGATCCCTACTCTTGTGAAGAGATGAAAATCCTTCTGGAAACCCTGACTCTTCTGCAGTCCACAGGGGCTCGGGACCACCCCTCTGATCACAGCCACCCATTTGGGGTTCTAGGGCGACCAGGCCATGACTAAGCTCCCAGGGCCCAGAGAACAGCCACCTGGGTGGGGTTCTAGGGCCACCAGTCCACAACTGAGGCCCCTGGGCCCTGAAGACAGCCAGCTGGCTAGGGTTCTAGGGCCACCAGGCCATGACTGAGGCCCCCAGGGGCCTTACTTCTGGCTCTTGGTGGCATTCAGGAAGACGTGCTCCATGTCATAAATCTTGCGGCGGAAGTGTTTGCTCTTCAAGTCTTGCTCTTCTTGGAACTGGCAGAACATCATCCTCTCCTTCCTCAGCGTCTCTATCACCCCTGCACAGTGGCGGTCCAGCCGTTCTTGATGAAGCAAGAGCTCGGCTGAAAGAGGACAAGTTGGGGCTGAGGCCCTCCTGGATCCTGAGTCAGCTCAGGACAGTGCTCTCCTGGACAGTGACGGGCCTCTTCTTGGCCAGCTACAAAGCAGAGGCCTTTCAAGCTAAGGTCCCTGATCCTTTCCCCACTGCTCTCTCCAGGGCTTGACCTGAGAATGGACGTAGATCAGAGGGGAGCCCATCTGAGACAGTTGCAGGGTCCTTAACTAGAGGGGAGGCTCTGGCTGGCTGTGAGCAGGGAGGGCCCTGCTGGTGGAGATGCACTGCCTGTCGTGGAAGGGAACAGACTTGGGGGAAAGGAGAGCATCTTCCACCCTGGTGGCAAGTGGGCTGGGTGTCAGGGAGGGCAGGGATTTTCAGGAGAGGATCTGGGAGAAAACAGTCAACACAAAGCTCGGCAGTTGGCATCTGATCCTTTATATCAATTGCTACTCATTTCCAATCAGCCTGAATTATGGTGAATGCAAGAGTTCCATCCTAGGCCTTAAGAGTTAGCAGAGGGCCACAGTTACCTCATCGAGCCTCCTACTGCCTGCAGTCGAGGACGTGCTATGGTCTCAGCTCTGCCCAGAAAAAATGTAGGACTCTGGGTCTCTGCTTTTCTGGCCTCAGTTTTCACTTTGTGCACTGGGCCAGGAGCCAGGAGAAAGGAAGAAAACCATACTTCAGGGACCATCTATGTTTACACCTATACTGAATGTATGTATTTCCCAACTGAGGACAGTGAGGTTCTAAAAGTCAAGCAGGTCTCCTAAGGTTACAGGGAGCTCTCAGGATCTGTGATGGAGCTTAAAGTGTGACTCGAGTGAAAACCTGACAAAGGGCCATTGAAGGATTCAAATCAAAGTGCCCTTCCTCCCCTTCCCCCCAATTAATGGAGCCCTCTGCCTCAGAGAGAATTGGCATGTCTTTTTAAGTGTTAAAAATTATAACCTGACAATAATGGTTGCCACTTTTAAAGACTCTGGCTTATCCCCGGGGCTCATGATCCCTCACTGTGCCATTTCAAGGAGAGTTCATTACCACTTCCTACACGCCCTTGGCAGGTTAAGAACAGATCAGAGAGGTCACAGAACCTGCCCAGAGTTTTTTAAAGGAATGGCAGTGCGCTCTCCTGATGAAGCAAGAGCTCGGAAACGTTGGGGCTGAGGCCCTCCTGGATCCTGAGTCAGCTCAGGACAGTGCTCTCCTGGACAGTGACGGGCCTCTTCTTGGCCAGCTACAAAGCAGAGGCCTTTCAAGCTAAGGTCCCTGATCCTTTCCCCACTGCTCTCTCAGGGCTTGACCTGAGAATGGACGTAGATCAGAGGGGAGCCCATCTGAGACAGTTGCAGGGTCCTTAACTAGAGGGGAGGCTCTGGCTGGCTGTGAGCAGGGAGGGCCCTGCTGGTGGAGATGCACTGCCTGTCGTGGAAGGGAACACACTTGGGGGAAAGGAGAGCATCTTCCACCCTGGTGGCAAGTGGGCTGGGTGTCAGGGAGGGCAGGGATTTTCAGGAGAGGATCTGGGAGAAAACAGTCAACACAAAGCTCGGCAGTTGGCATCTGATCCTTTATATCAATTGCTACTCATTTCCAATCAGCCTGAATTATGGTGAATGCAAGAGTTCCATCCTAGGCCTTAAGAGTTAGCAGAGGGCCACAGTTACCTCATCGAGCCTCCTACTGCCTGCAGTCGAGGACGTGCTATGGTCTCAGCTCTGCCCAGAAAAAATGTAGGACTCTGGGTCTCTGCTTTTCTGGCCTCAGTTTTCACTTTGTGCACTGGGCCAGGAGCCAGGAGAAAGGAAGAAAACCATACTTCAGGGACCATCTATGTTTACACCTATACTGAATGTATGTATTTCCCAACTGAGGACAGTGAGGTTCTAAAAGTCAAGCAGGTCTCCTAAGGTTACAGGGAGCTCTCAGGATCTGTGATGGAGCTTAAAGTGTGACTCGAGTGAAAACCTGACAAAGGGCCATTGAAGGATTCAAATCAAAGTGCCCTTCCTCCCCTTCCCCCCAATTAATGGAGCCCTCTGCCTCAGAGAGAATTGGCATGTCTTTTTAAGTGTTAAAAATTATAACCTGACAATAATGGTTGCCACTTTTAAAGACTCTGGCTTATCCCCGGGGCTCATGATCCCTCACTGTGCCATTTCAAGGAGAGTTCATTACCACTTCCTACACGCCCTTGGCAGGTTAAGAACAGATCAGAGAGGTCACAGAACCTGCCCAGAGTTACACAGTAGAAAGGTGGAACCTATTCGCTCCAATTCCTGAGCTACAAGCTTGCCTCTAGGACATCCACCATTCAAGTGTGAATGACAGGTGTGGGGACGTATCTGGGACCCATAAAGCTAAAACAGGACAATACTTTTTGTCTCAGCATCTAATACCTTCTTTTAAAAGGTCTTAAATGAGGATTCTGAGTACAACCTTCTCTGCCAGCCTGGGAGGTGAGAACCCTCAGACACACCATCCAGTGTGGTATGACAACATGCTAAGCATCATGTGGTACAGACTGGTGCTGCTAATGAACGCAACAGGCGCACAGAGGCCAGGGTCTGCGGTACCTGCCCTGACATTGTGGATGTCCTTCTCAATGCGCTGGGCTCTTGGCTCATGTAGGTGCAGACGCAGATCTAGCTCTGAATCCAACTCATCAATCTTGGTGGCGACGATGATCCGAGCATTGAGGGAACATTGGTCAAACCACTTCTCCAAGTGCTCAAAAAAGCCAGTTCGGAGCCTAAGGGAGAGACTAACGAGGGTCAGTAATTGTGACCAGGGAGAGATCTCTTCACATGATACATAAAACACTTCCCTCTTCCACTTCTTTGTGGGAGGGGCACTTCTATTGGTCTTTCATTTATCTATTTCCATCCATCTTTGTTCTTTGGCCTGTGTGGGCCTCCCATCGCAGTGGCCTCTCACTGCAGAGCACCGACTCTGGACGCATGCACTCCAGAGCGCCAGCTCAGTAGTTAGACACATCGGTCCAGCCACTCTGCGGCACGTGGGACCTTCCCAGACCAAGGATCGAAAGGCATCCCTTGCACTGCGAGGCAGACTCTTTACCTACTGGACCATCAGAGAAGTCCTTTTCCACTTCTTTTTAATTTCCCACTACATTGTCTGGGTGAACCATCACCCATTTAGCCAGATCCCTTGGCTGAAGGATATACAGTGGTTTCCAATCATTTGTTCTTACCAAGAAGACTGCAATAAACAACCTCATACATATGTCAAGTGCAGAATAATTTCTATAGGATAAATTCCCTGAAAGTGAATTGCTGAATCAAAGCCTGAAATACATTTGCAGATCTGGTAGATGTGGCTAAACTGCTTCTGTTGCAAGACAATGAATAAAAGTTCCTATTTCTCCATTTCTCACTGAGGACAGTGACTGCAGCCGTGAAATCAAAAGATGCTTGCTCCTTGGAAGGAAAGCTATGATAAATATAGACAGTGCATTAAAAAGCAGAGGCATCACTTTGCAAACCAAGGTCTGTACAGGCAAAGGTTTTTGTTGCTGCTGTTTTTTGTTTATTTATTCTTTGGCTATTCTGTTTTCACTGCTGCTGCAGGCTCTTCTCTAGTTACAGAGAGTGGGGGCTACTCTCGAGTTTAGGAGAGCAGGCTTGTTGCAGTGACCTCTCTTATGGAACTCAGGCTCTAGGGCACATGGGCTTCAGTCGTTGCAGCACATGGGCTCAATAGTTGTGGCTCTGAGGCTCTAGAGCACAGGCTTGATAGTTGTGGCTCACAGGCTTAGCTGCTGCACACCATGTGGGATCTTCCCAGATTAGGGATCGAACTGTGTCTCCTGCATTGGCAGGCAAACTCTTTACCATTGAGCTACCAGGAAGCCCAGTCAAAGGTTTTTGACTATAGTCAAAGTAGTCATGTACAGGTGTGAGAGTTGGGCCATAAAGAAGGCTGTGTGCTAAAAAAAAAATGATGCTTTCAAAGTGTGGTTGCTGGTGACGATTCTTCAGAGTTTCTTGGACAGCAAGAAGATTCCAAAAGAATTTCCTCTGACTGAGACAGGCTGAGTTCAAGGCCTCCCACCTGTGCTCTGACGGCATTCTCAGTCTGTCTCTATTGCCACACTCTACACTCTGCATTGTAATGATCTGTCGAGTATTTGTTTCTTCCGTCAGATTATGAGTTCAGGTGATGGAAGGGCTAGGAACCTGGCACAGAGCACAGAGCACTCACTGGTGCTCATTACTGGATGGAACACACACTGTAGCTAGTCCGGCAAGTAGGGATGGTAGCCATAGAGCTCTCTGTGCCGGCACACTCTCCCACTCCTTTCATCTAGGAGCCCACCCTGTCCTCCTGGCCACAGAGGCGGGCCACCAATGCCAGCTGGGCCAGTTATCATTCCCCATGCCTCAGACAGCGACAGTGACTCAGGGATACAGAGGGGCCCAAGCCAGGCCACTCAGACTCCCTCCCCCAGGTCTACTGGGAAGAGGCACACTTTCCCCACAGAGAAGTTCAGCTGACTGAGGGCAATATAGATGCTATCCAAAAGCCAAATGCAAATTGTCACACCTGTTCCACATTCAAACACGAAGGCCCAGAAAGAAACATGGGGATTATTTATTAACATTAACATTTACCACTAAACAGTAAATGTTTAGTGGTAAAATTATTCTATATTCTTTGGCTATTCTGTTTTCACTGCTGCTGCAGGCTCTTCTCTAGTTACAGAGAGTGGGGGCTACTCTCGAGTTTAGGAGAGCAGGCTTGTTGCAGTGACCTCTCTATGGAACTCAGGCTCTAGGGCACATGGGCTTCAGTCGTTGCAGCACATGGGCTCAATAGTTGTGGCTCTGAGGCTCTAGAGCACAGGCTTGATAGTTGTGGCTCACAGGCTTAGCTGCTGCACACCATGTGGGATCTTCCCAGATTAGGGATCGAACTGTGTCTCCTGCATTGGCAGGCAAACTCTTTACCATTGAGCTACCAGGAAGCCCAGTCAAAGGTTTTTGACTATAGTCAAAGTAGTCATGTACAGGTGTGAGAGTTGGGCCATAAAGAAGGCTGTGTGCTAAAAAAAAAATGATGCTTTCAAAGTGTGGTTGCTGGTGACGATTCTTCAGAGTTTCTTGGACAGCAAGAAGATTCCAAAAGAATTTCCTCTGACTGAGACAGGCTGAGTTCAAGGCCTCCCACCTGTGCTCTGACGGCATTCTCAGTCTGTCTCTATTGCCACACTCTACACTCTGCATTGTAATGATCTGTCGAGTATTTGTTTCTTCCGTCAGATTATGAGTTCAGGTGATGGAAGGGCTAGGAACCTGGCACAGAGCACAGAGCACTCACTGGTGCTCATTACTGGATGGAACACACACTGTAGCTAGTCCGGCAAGTAGGGATGGTAGCCATAGAGCTCTCTGTGCCGGCACACTCTCCCACTCCTTTCATCTAGGAGCCCACCCTGTCCTCCTGGCCACAGAGGCGGGCCACCAATGCCAGCTGGGCCAGTTATCATTCCCCATGCCTCAGACAGCGACAGTGACTCAGGGATACAGAGGGGCCCAAGCCAGGCCACTCAGACTCCCTCCCCCAGGTCTACTGGGAAGAGGCACACTTTCCCCACAGAGAAGTTCAGCTGACTGAGGGCAATATAGATGCTATCCAAAAGCCAAATGCAAATTGTCACACCTGTTCCACATTCAAACACGAAGGCCCAGAAAGAAACATGGGGATTATTTATTAACATTAACATTTACCACTAAACAGTAAATGTTTAGTGGTAAAATTATTCTATATTCTTTTTTTTTCAATCTTTTTTTTGGGGGGGAGGGGGGCAGGCGGGCCACTTCTATTGGTCTTTTTCATGTATCGGTTTTCATCCATCTTTGTTCTTTGGCCCATGTGGGCCTCCCATCGCAATGGCCTCTGTTGTCACAGAGCACTGACTCTGGGCACATGTGCTCCAGAGCTACGGCTTGGTAATTGGACACGCCGGTTCAGCTGCTCCACGGCACGTGGGATCTTCCCAGGCCAGGGATCGAATCGGCGCCCCTTGCACTGCAAGGCGGTGTCCTTACCCACTGGACCACCAGGGAAGCCCTATTCTATATTCTTCATTGTGCTTTTTTCAATTTTTTTCATTAAATAAGTCACATAACCAGAGCAAAACACTCATACCTATGCTTTATACCTATATAAATTTTCTAAAATAGGAAAGGAAAGGAACTCTAATATTACAGACATGCCAGAATCTAGAACCAAGAAACACCTTGTAAGTGAAAACACTATTTCTTAGGTACAAGGCCCAGCCCAGCAAGGCATGCTGGGACAGGCAGAGGGCTTGTTCTCACAGAGGGTATCTGTGACTGCAGACAATTCTGGGACATCCACTCCATTTTATTCTATCTCTCGTCACTACCCTCAGTTACATTCATATTCTCTTTTCCATCAGAAAGTAGTCCAATCTGTAATCATAATATTTCACCTTGTTCATAAAAGTCAAAGAGAATGAGAATGAAAGGGCTTTTTACTCACTGTTTCTTAATTTCTAAAACTAGCTGGGATGGAGTGATGACTTGCTCTAGGACCTTGGCACTGGAGGTGTCCTTGAAGAGAATGGCAGGAAGCTTGGAACGGGGCCTCTTTCTCCTCTCTTCTTGTTCCAGGGATAGGAAAACAAAAAGTGTTCCCAGGTCTACTGGGAAGAGGCACACTTTCCCCACAGAGAAGTTCAGCTGACTGAGGGCAATATAGATGCTATCCAAAAGCCAAATGCAAATTGTCACACCTGTTCCACATTCAAACACGAAGGCCCAGAAAGAAACATGGGGATTATTTATTAACATTAACATTTACCACTAAACAGTAAATGTTTAGTGGTAAAATTATTCTATATTCTTTTTTTTTCAATCTTTTTTTTGGGGGGGAAGGGGGCGGGTTGGGGAGGGAGGGGGGCAGGCGGGCCACTTCTATTGGTCTTTTTCATGTATCGGTTTTCATCCATCTTTGTTCTTTGGCCCATGTGGGCCTCCCATCGCAATGGCCTCTGTTGTCACAGAGCACTGACTCTGGGCACATGTGCTCCAGAGCTACGGCTTGGTAATTGGACACGCCGGTTCAGCTGCTCCACGGCACGTGGGATCTTCCCAGGCCAGGGATCGAATCGGCGCCCCTTGCACTGCAAGGCGGTGTCCTTACCCACTGGACCACCAGGGAAGCCCTATTCTATATTCTTCATTGTGCTTTTTTCAATTTTTTTCATTAAATAAGTCACATAACCAGAGCAAAACACTCATACCTATGCTTTATACCTATATAAATTTTCTAAAATAGGAAAGGAAAGGAACTCTAATATTACAGACATGCCAGAATCTAGAACCAAGAAACACCTTGTAAGTGAAAACACTATTTCTTAGGTACAAGGCCCAGCCCAGCAAGGCATGCTGGGACAGGCAGAGGGCTTGTTCTCACAGAGGGTATCTGTGACTGCAGACAATTCTGGGACATCCACTCCATTTTATTCTATCTCTCGTCACTACCCTCAGTTACATTCATATTCTCTTTTCCATCAGAAAGTAGTCCAATCTGTAATCATAATATTTCACCTTGTTCATAAAAGTCAAAGAGAATGAGAATGAAAGGGCTTTTTACTCACTGTTTCTTAATTTCTAAAACTAGCTGGGATGGAGTGATGACTTGCTCTAGGACCTTGGCACTGGAGGTGTCCTTGAAGAGAATGGCAGGAAGCTTGGAACGGGGCCTCTTTCTCCTCTCTTCTTGTTCCAGGGATAGGAAAACAAAGTAAGTGTTCCCACTGGAGGTTGTGAAGGACTCCATCTTCTCCTCGGAGATCTCCCTCAGCCTCTCCTCCTGGGCTTTAATCTAAGCAGAAAACATGACTTTAGACTTGGTGTCAACAGACTTGATGATCCTTACCAAGGTCCCTTGACATAAGAGGCTGTAAACCTGTGAGATGAATCTTTTCTATAATTGGGTTTTTTTTTTTAAATTTTTTTTGGCCCATACAGTGGTTTTAAAATAATGCCACCTAAAAGTTTGGACTTCTGATTTCTCTTAAAAATCTGAAAATCTGGCAATTCTGAGCCAACATTCCCACACGGCATTGTTGGCTGGAACTGAAAAATGATCTTGTGGTTGCCACAGACTCTATGTTGGTGGCCCTCCAAAATTCATATCCCCACAGTGTTGGTATTTGGAGGCTGACTTTGGGAGATTATTAGGTCCTGTAGGCAGAGACCTCCACTGTGAATGGGATTAGTGCCCTTATAGAAGAAATCTCAGACAGCTTGCTCCTTCCACCATGTAAGGGCACATAAAAAAGACAGCTGTTTATGAACCAAGAAGGAGGCCCTCAACAGGCACTGAAGCTACCAGTGACTGGATCTTGAGTTCCCAGCCTCCAGAACTGTGAGAAATAAATCCCTGGTGTTTATAAGCCACCCAGTCCATGGTATTCCATTACAGCAGCCTGGAAAGACTAAGAGCCGCTTGTAAGTGAAAACACTATTTCTTAGGTACAAGGCCCAGCCCAGCAAGGCATGCTGGGACAGGCAGAGGGCTTGTTCTCACAGAGGGTATCTGTGACTGCAGACAATTCTGGGACATCCACTCCATTTTATTCTATCTCTCGTCACTACCCTCAGTTACATTCATATTCTCTTTTCCATCAGAAAGTAGTCCAATCTGTAATCATAATATTTCACCTTGTTCATAAAAGTCAAAGAGAATGAGAATGAAAGGGCTTTTTACTCACTGTTTCTTAATTTCTAAAACTAGCTGGGATGGAGTGATGACTTGCTCTAGGACCTTGGCACTGGAGGTGTCCTTGAAGAGAATGGCAGGAAGCTTGGAACGGGGCCTCTTTCTCCTCTCTTCTTGTTCCAGGGATAGGAAAACAAAGTAAGTGTTCCCACTGGAGGTTGTGAAGGACTCCATCTTCTCCTCGGAGATCTCCCTCAGCCTCTCCTCCTGGGCTTTAATCTAAGCAGAAAACATGACTTTAGACTTGGTGTCAACAGACTTGATGATCCTTACCAAGGTCCCTTGACATAAGAGGCTGTAAACCTGTGAGATGAATCTTTTCTATAATTGGGTTTTTTTTTTTAAATTTTTTTTGGCCCATACAGTGGTTTTAAAATAATGCCACCTAAAAGTTTGGACTTCTGATTTCTCTTAAAAATCTGAAAATCTGGCAATTCTGAGCCAACATTCCCACACGGCATTGTTGGCTGGAACTGAAAAATGATCTTGTGGTTGCCACAGACTCTATGTTGGTGGCCCTCCAAAATTCATATCCCCACAGTGTTGGTATTTGGAGGCTGACTTTGGGAGATTATTAGGTCCTGTAGGCAGAGACCTCCACTGTGAATGGGATTAGTGCCCTTATAGAAGAAATCTCAGACAGCTTGCTCCTTCCACCATGTAAGGGCACATAAAAAAGACAGCTGTTTATGAACCAAGAAGGAGGCCCTCAACAGGCACTGAAGCTACCAGTGACTGGATCTTGAGTTCCCAGCCTCCAGAACTGTGAGAAATAAATCCCTGGTGTTTATAAGCCACCCAGTCCATGGTATTCCATTACAGCAGCCTGGAAAGACTAAGACCGCGGTCTTCACTGCGGGCCACTATTTTATCACTGGTGTCCAGCCCTCTACTACATGCCTGCGGTCCCTGTTCAGACAGAGTTCTCATATGCCAATTCTTCCATAGCACAATAGGAAAAGAGTCTTTGCAATTTTACAATTACAGAATTCAAATTACTGTTTTGTGAATTTGTGTTCTGAGGACAAGATTTATTCCTGTGAGAGTCACTTCCCTGCAACTCTAAAAAGGAGAGCTCTTGGCTGACGTGGATGTGGACCTTTGTTCTTACACAACCAGAGAATGGGAAGAGAGAAGGAACGGAGCAGCTGAGTTGGTCTATACAATTAAGAGGAGCTGGGGAAGAGAGAGGATCCAGGAGGGGGTGAGGAAAGTCAAGGGGTGACTTCAGAGTAGGTTGCAAGGTAGAATGTGAGGACAGGAAGGTGACATTTAAAAAGCATTGCTGTGACATGAGAATCGGAACCCTGATGACAAAAATAAAAAGTGTGCATACATTTGTTATTCTTCGTACGGATTCCAAAGGGGACTGCGCCGCTGGGGACCCCGGCTTGTACTGGGGACACACAGTGAACACAGCACACTTCCCGTACTGGAGAGTGGCTCTGATGCTGCCTACCTCATCCACTGACAAGCTCGCATGCTCTTCCTCTTCCTCCTCCTCCTCCTCCTCCTCTTCCTCCTCCCTCTCCTCCTCCACCTTTTCATTCTTCTCCTCCTCTTCCTCTTCCAGAACCATCATATTTGCGTGGTTTGAGAGTGATCTTAAGGAGCTGTCTCTTTCAACCTGAATTTCTTCTAACTCTGGAATGGAGTCCTCCCTGAACTCATCCATCTCTTCGCTCAGTACAGACTTCTCCTGTGGGCTCGTGGCCACCTCTTGTGTGGTGGAGGACTCAGCCTTTGGATCTTCTTCTTCCATCTCTTCTGCTGCTCTGAGGGAACTCGTCCCCCTGCTGATGCTTTTGTCACCTTTGCTCGTGTCTGCTTTAGGTCTTCGTTTTCTCCTCAGTCTTCTCTGTCTCTCCTGGAACTGCTTTTCACGTGGTCCTGTTGATGACCATCCCCAAAGCACAAGGACAGACAGGTTACCAAAGCAGCCTGATTGGGCTTCTCCATCCCCCAGCTATACAAGTGTGATGTTGGGGGGACTCAGACTTGAATTCTACAAGTGTTACCTGGTTCTCTCCACTGGATAATGACTTCCCCCTCCAAGTTCTACAAGACAAAAACATGGACGCTGAATGAGCAGTGCTGCCTTCCTCCATGTGCCACTTTTGAGGGCGTCTCTTTTCTTTAAGGAAAAGCCCTGCTCCCCACTTTTACATCTGATGCAGGCCCTGAGCATTTCTTTCACAGGGTAAGCAAGGTATTGCTGATTAGTTTTCCTTAATCCCAAGCAGGCTAGCAAAGCTTTTATCCCAAGCAGGCTAGCAAAGGAGGGGTGAGGAAAGTCAAGGGGTGACTTCAGAGTAGGTTGCAAGGTAGAATGTGAGGACAGGAAGGTGACATTTAAAAAGCATTGCTGTGACATGAGAATCGGAACCCTGATGACAAAAATAAAAAGTGTGCATACATTTGCTATTCTTCGTACGGATTCCAAAGGGGACTGCGCCGCTGGGGACCCCGGCTTGTACTGGGGACACACAGTGAACACAGCACACTTCCCGTACTGGAGAGTGGCTCTGATGCTGCCTACCTCATCCACTGACAAGCTCGCATGCTCTTCCTCTTCCTCCTCCTCCTCCTCCTCCTCTTCCTCCTCCCTCTCCTCCTCCACCTTTTCATTCTTCTCCTCCTCTTCCTCTTCCAGAACCATCATATTTGCGTGGTTTGAGAGTGATCTTAAGGAGCTGTCTCTTTCAACCTGAATTTCTTCTAACTCTGGAATGGAGTCCTCCCTGAACTCATCCATCTCTTCGCTCAGTACAGACTTCTCCTGTGGGCTCGTGGCCACCTCTTGTGTGGTGGAGGACTCAGCCTTTGGATCTTCTTCTTCCATCTCTTCTGCTGCTCTGAGGGAACTCGTCCCCCTGCTGATGCTTTTGTCACCTTTGCTCGTGTCTGCTTTAGGTCTTCGTTTTCTCCTCAGTCTTCTCTGTCTCTCCTGGAACTGCTTTTCACGTGGTCCTGTTGATGACCATCCCCAAAGCACAAGGACAGACAGGTTACCAAAGCAGCCTGATTGGGCTTCTCCATCCCCCAGCTATACAAGTGTGATGTTGGGGGCACTCAGACTTGAATTCTACAAGTGTTACCTGGTTCTCTCCACTGGATAATGACTTCCCCCTCCAAGTTCTACAAGACAAAAACATGGACGCTGAATGAGCAGTGCTGCCTTCCTCCATGTGCCACTTTTGAGGGCGTCTCTTTTCTTTAAGGAAAAGCCCTGCTCCCCACTTTTACATCTGATGCAGGCCCTGAGCATTTCTTTCACAGGGGTAAGCAAGGTATTGCTGATCAGTTTTCCTTAATCCCAAGCAGGCTAGCAAAGCTTTTATCACACAACAGCAATTGCAGAATAAAAGCTCATTCTGACACATTTCTGGGAATGATCTGGAGCAAACAAGAGAGCATAAATGGACAAATGCACATAAATGGGCAGGATTCCGCTGCCCCCAGTGACGGATGAAAACACACACAATGAGCATGATGCACACAGTCTGGGAACCCCCTCAGCCTCACGGGTTGGGGGTGAAGCGGTGGACAGTGTGCTATGGACAGCAGTGGACTGGAACTCCAGCTCCTCACACGCCAGGGGGCCTTGCACAAACAGCTTCAACTCTATGGACACAGGTCCTCCCTGGGTCACAGAGACCACAGTGGCACCTATATTTTAACCCAGGCAACCAGACTATCTCAAAGCTCCACCACTGGACAGCTTGAGCTCCACCTCAACCCAGGTGCCACAGGAAGCATGTATGAGCAAATCAGGGGTCCCTGCTGAGAGGAGGCGCTCTCTGAGCACTCGGGGGCCCACATCTGTAGGAGACCCGTGCCAGGTTCAGTGTCTGCCACAAGCACCTTCCACCCTGACCATACAGAACTCTGGGTGCATGTGTGGGAAAGAGCCAACTCTGGGAGTCAGACCAGGACACTCCGGGTGTTTGTGCATTTACCAGGGAGCACTCTGTGTGTCTCAGTTATGTGCAGGACACTCTGCTGAGGGCAAGCAAAACTGGATGAAAGATAGGAGGCCACACCTGCCCTTCAGGAAACACTTTCCAGTAGGATGCCCTTAACTCCTGCATTTGACAGCAACCAACATACATGCAGGTTCAGAGAGCGAGGCGGTGCGGTGAAGAGGAGAGGAGGTCAGATTGAGTGGGTGGGATCTTGTCACTGGTAGTGGCTGGAAGTACGGGTGGGCATGGGGTGTGTGAACACAGAGGGATCCCAGCAGAGGAGCAGGGTGAGGAAGGGCAGGGGGCTGTGGCAGATGGAGGAAGGGTGAGGCGTTTGCTGAAGCAGGGCAGGAGCCAGAGGTGGGGGCCTCTGTGGTCATCTAGGGGCTAGCATTTCTTTCACGGGTAAGCAAGGTATTGCTGATTAGTTTTCCTTAATCCCAAGCAGGCTAGCAAAGCTTTTATCACACAACAGCAATTGCAGAATAAAAGCTCATTCTGACACATTTCTGGGAATGATCTGGAGCAAACAAGAGAGCATAAATGGACAAATGCACATAAATGGGCAGGATTCCGCTGCCCCCAGTGACGGATGAAAACACACACAATGAGCATGATGCACACAGTCTGGGAACCCCCTCAGCCTCACGGGTTGGGGGTGAAGCGGTGGACAGTGTGCTATGGACAGCAGTGGACTGGAACTCCAGCTCCTCACACGCCAGGGGGCCTTGCACAAACAGCTTCAACTCTATGGACACAGGTCCTCCCTGGGTCACAGAGACCACAGTGGCACCTATATTTTAACCCAGGCAACCAGACTATCTCAAAGCTCCACCACTGGACAGCTTGAGCTCCACCTCAACCCAGGTGCCACAGGAAGCATGTATGAGCAAATCAGGGGTCCCTGCTGAGAGGAGGCGCTCTCTGAGCACTCGGGGGCCCACATCTGTAGGAGACCCGTGCCAGGTTCAGTGTCTGCCACAAGCACCTTCCACCCTGACCATACAGAACTCTGGGTGCATGTGTGGGAAAGAGCCAACTCTGGGAGTCAGACCAGGACACTCCGGGTGTTTGTGCATTTACCAGGGAGCACTCTGTGTGTCTCAGTTATGTGCAGGACACTCTGCTGAGGGCAAGCAAAGCTGGATGAAAGATAGGAGGCCACACCTGCCCTTCAGGAAACACTTTCCAGTAGGATGCCCTTAACTCCTGCATTTGACAGCAACCAACATACATGCAGGTTCAGAGAGCGAGGCGGTGCGGTGAAGAGGAGAGGAGGTCAGATTGAGTGGGTGGGATCTTGTCACTGGTAGTGGCTGGAAGTACGGGTGGGCATGGGGTGTGTGAACACAGAGGGATCCCAGCAGAGGAGCAGGGTGAGGAAGGGCAGGGGGCTGTGGCAGATGGAGGAAGGGTGAGGCGTTTGCTGAAGCAGGGCAGGAGCCAGAGGTGGGGGCCTCTGTGGTCATCTAGGGGCTGTGGGCTGGGTTTGGTCAGGGCTGCAGACCTAGTGAGGGCCTTTTGAGCGGGAGGGTGGGCAGGCCAGAGCTGTATTTTAGGAGGGCTATATGGCATGGTGAGTTGGGTGAATGGAACTCAGGGCCTTACAAGTTGGTCTTTTAACTATAACTTCGTTCAAGCCTTGAGGCCTGAATTCTGAGCCCTTTGACCTCTTTTAGTCTGAGAAGCGACAGTCTTTTTAGGAGACGCTTTTAGACTCCTCGATGTCCTGACATCGACTCTAACTCCCCATGGGTTATTAAGGCAAACAAGAACTAGAAGTCATCCCCTTCTCTTTACTTCTTGGTGAGAAACTCCATTTTTTTTTTTTTTTTTAATATCTCTTTCCATACCTGTTTGAAGATTTCACGAACACCAAAGTGTTCACTGAGGTTGGAGCTGTAGGAATTGAGTTCCTTCAGTATGATCGCTGGGTACTCCATCACTTCCTTTGCCAGGAGGCCATGAAAAATCTCATACCTGGGAGGGAGGGAGTTAGGTGAGACCACTGTCTAAGGGAGGGTCAGCTGGGTGAGAGGGAGACCCCAGCCAAGAGCCACGCCTTGGGCCTCAAGGAAGTGGGCTTGTATCTGGCATTGAGCTTTGCACAGAGATGCTGTGGAGGCTTCCTTTTACAGTAACAGTCCTTGGTTTGTTTTGCTGTTTTTCTGATCGTACAAAGAAGACATACTCTTCGCAGAACATTTAGAAGATACACACGAGAGAGATCTCTGCATATTACAACCTAGATTCCCTTCATGTCCTAACCCCATCCTAGAACTTTACCCACATCATTCCATCAAACACCCCAAAACTCCAAGGCCCAGATTTTATCTCTTCCTGAGGTAAGAAGACCAAGGTTCATGGGGTTCATGGGGTTATTTATTTGCCTTAAAATGGACTTCTGAATCTAAGTACTGCAATCAATTGGCAGTGCAATCCCCTTTCTGTGAATAGTCCTGCTAATATTAGTTGTACAAAAGGGCACAAAGATGAAAGATAATTCACAGGGAACTGTCTTTAGTACTGAGAAACTGGCACCAGTCTTAAAAAGAAAATCGTTACAAAGCATCCATGCTAATGAATGGATGACCATTTAGAAATGAAATGTGGTGACAGAACAAACCTTAGACACTGCAAGTGTATAGCCACCCACATTTATAAACATCTATGTCCACAAAATGCACGAGCTGGGAAGAAATGAGGGGAATTTCCTGTATGTTTATATGGGCTAGTTTTTATTTTTATTTTTTTAACTGAGCATAGTTCTAAAATTTAAGAAGGCAGAGGGGAGGACCCATGCTCTTGATCTTTTAAATGACATGACCCAGAGACCTCCCTCCATAAATCCTCAGAGTTCTTGAAAGCTTTTCTGTTGGCCGAGGGCAGAGCTGCTAAGAACCACAGCGTCCTCTGAAGCTGGAGGCACACTGGGTTGGGATCGGGATCCTAGGCAGGCAGCCTCTGACCTTGACTGTGAATTCCAGGCCCTTCTGAAATTCGGCCTGCCTACCTGTACTTCATAGTCTTCAGAAAATCCTTGGCCTTTTCCAGATATAACTTCAGGCTGTGCTCATGGTTTTGCTGCCTCAGTTGGTCCAAGAGTTTATCAAGGTGAGCCTCCTGGTTCTGGCAGCCACACCCCAAACAGAAGGAAGCAGATGTGAGTCCTGGGAGCCCCAGGAGTGGAGGTGACGTGCAGAGAGCCTGCCCTTGGAGCTGAGGTCCAGGTGCTCCAGGCAGGCTCTTTTCCACGAACAAGGCACCATCCTTATTTTCACTGATCTGGGCCTTTGTGCTCTTCTCCCTGCCTGGAATGTTCTTCTCTGCTTTAAATCCTGGGCGACTTCAGCTTAGATGGGACTTCTCAGGGACACATCCCGCCCCCACCCTGCCTGGGTAGGCCCCTCGACACCTTCCAGAGGTACCAACTCCTTGCTCTCCTTCTCCCTGCTGGGCAACCCTTCACCCCTCGACTCTGTGAAGGCGGGCAGGTGGTGGCTGGCTCATGCAGACCCCTTCACGGACATGTCTTGATCAGGGACCCACGGCACCTTCCAGACCTAACTCGGGCAGAATTCTTCCACCCAGCCCCACCACCAAAGTGAGCCTCAGTTTCCTATCAGCTCAAGTTTTATAGCTTGAGGTTTTATGTTTGAGTCTAAGATACACTGGGGGCTAATTTTTACGTAAAAACAAAACACTGTACGAAGTACGATCAAAGTCATTTTTCTTTTCTTTTTCTTTTGCATCTGAATGCTAATTCAGGGTTTCGCGGGCACCCAAGCAGAGCCAGGGGCAGCTGACAGCCTGGGTGTGGCCCTTCCCTCCTTCCCCTGGGGCGGGGGTGGGGTTACCTAGATGCAGGGCCACACCTGGTTCTCCTGGCTGTGCCTCTGCCGCTGCTGCTCCATCCGCTTGTCGAGCTCCATCTCCTGTACCAACAGCATACTCTGATGTGCCTCCCACAGGAGCACAGCCTCCTGGAAGTAGCTGAAGAGATCTGCGCTCTGCTGCTCCGTCTGCTTTGCCAAGGTCTCGAAGGATTTCTGCAGTGGCAGAACCCAGAGAAGGGGCCATGCGTGTCAACAGGCCCCCGGGGCGAGAAGAAAGGCCCCTCTCTCGGGGCTCTCTCACAAGCCCATGGAGGCCCACATCACCACGGACTGGCCATCATGGTGTCTGGACGCCATTCCTCAAGGTTATCTCCTCGGCCACATCTGGCCCACCCTGCTCAGGAACACCACCTCTGGTCTGTCCAAGGTCATGCCCTCAGACTGGCTGACATGAAGCTCCATCTCTAGACCTGCCCCATGTCCACTGAGGACAGAGTTTGCACAGAGTCTGTCACCCAGAAGGAGGAAGGCATTGCCCTAGACACCATCCTGGCATCAAGTGGGCCGTACTCATCTTTACCTGGGCATCTCTCCTTCATTGGAGCTCCCTGAACTCAGCACCTGAGCCAACCACCAGAGTCTATGGCTAAATCCTCACCTCTCCCTCTTTTATATGTATCTCTTATACTCTCAGAGGGTCTGGGGTTGGCAAACTATGGCCTGTACATGTAGCCCTTTACCTTTTCTGTTTAACCTTGGGAGCTAAGCACAGATTTTACATTTGCAAATGGCGGGAAGAAAATCTAAGGAAGATATTTAGTCGTGTAAAAATTAGGTGAAATTCAAATGTCAGTGTCCATACATAAGGTTTTATTGAAAACACAGCCATAGCCATTCATGTCTATGTTGCCTAGGGCTACTTCTGTGTGACAACAGCAAAGCGAGAATTTGTGCCAGAAACCTGACATTCCAGAGTCTATATTTTACCATCTGGCCCTTCACAGAACATGTTTGTGGACCCCTGCTCTAGGCTCTTGGCATCATGGAACCTGGGGTTATCGGTCCTCGTGACCTTCAGCACCCGGACTCAGCAAGGGCTCAGGTGGCGGGGGGGAAGTGCTCACTGCCCAAGACTATTTGACTGGAGTCCGTGGGTGGCTGGGGAGTCAGAGGGTGAGCCTGGAGTGCCCGGTGGCACAGGGGGACTGCTCCAGAGGGGCTGGTCACGAGGAGCGGGGAGGCACTCACCAGCAACGAGAAAGTTGTAAGCCCCTGGACTCCCGCTCCTCTCACTGCCTGCAACCCAGGTGACCACTGCCCCCCACCCTCCCACCCCACATGATCCCCACCCCTGCCCCCCTACTGGTTACGCACATCCAAGGCCTCCAGCTCCTCCTCCACCTTGCTCTGAAGATGACCCACCATCTGGAAGAAGGACGGGCTCACCAGGCTCTCTGCCTCCTCCTCAGTGAAGGCCTTCCAGTCCAGCAGCTGCTTCTGGAGGGGGACAAGGCAGAGCCAGCTGGGGAGGCCGATGGGGCTTCCCCTTAGGGCTGGTCCTGCCCTGACACCAGCCTCCCGTCCATCTCCAAGAACCTCGGCAGAAATCCCAGTCTCATCTGTCCACTGTGTCCAGGTGCTGTGTGCTGCTCTCTAGTCACTGACTCCCCCAGAGGTGTTCTCATTAGACCCTCTTGGCAGAAAGGAAACTAAACCTCAGAGAAATGAAGGAACTTGCTAGAGGTCACACAGCTGGCCAAGTGGTGGGCCTAGGATCTGAACTCTCACTGTGCAGATGCTACTGGCATAAACCTTCCTCCTACACGGCCCGAGTGTTGACGTAAGCCAGACAGGGCTCCCATTTCCTGTCTGGAATTCTGCCAACTAGAAAGCCAGTTCTCCATATTAATAAAGACTCGATTTATGCACAAAACTTAGAATAAATCAACCTCCCTCAAAGTATTATAAAACATGCAATGTATCTCCAGTTGCACACTTCCAATGCCGCTGCCCAGGAACACCAGGCACTCTGTCAGGCTCAAGGCGCTCTTGGGGTACACGTGGTGACCTCGCCAGTCATGCCCTGCCCACGAGCACAGGCACAGGCATGGACACTGGACCACGGGACCATGGGCGAGTGAGGAGGAGGGCAGCACCAGGGGCGTGGCCCTGGGGAGGCCGTCCGCAGCACAAGGCTCCCCTTGTCAGCACAAGGGCTGACTGAGAGCCATGTGACTGCCCCTAAGGCCAGAGAGCAAGCAGGCAGAGCCTGTGGTCTGGACCAGCCCCTGGACCTTTTGCAAACTGGTCTTTTCATCTCCAGATGGGGCCAGCGACACTCACCCTGCAGGCCTTTGTAGCATCTGATGAGAGCAGGTGCAACAGAGTTGGGGCACGGCCCCTAGGGACCACAGCGCCCACATGGCACGTTGCCTTGGAAAGCCCTCTGCTCCCCTGAACCCTGCTCAAAGCCAAAGCTTGACAGACACACGTATCGAGCAGCAGGAGCTCCTTGGGGCCTGCAGGCGAGGCCGTTACAGCTGGGGACTCCTACAGCCACAGCGGGCACAGGAGATCACCTTCAAAACGGCTTGGGGGATTTTCATCTAAACAATTTGACCAAGGCTGCAGGGAAGCGGGGCATCTTGACAGACTATGTCCCTGTACCGCAGGAAACCAGGCCTTGTTACTGAAGGGGGCGTGAGAGGATTCACTGTCTCACTCTCTAACAGAGGAGGGAGGGTGAAGAACAGAGGCCGCTGGGTGGAGAGTACAGTTGGGTGAGGCGGCAGTGGCAGCATTACTTATAAAAGGGAACCAGTGGAAATAACTGTAACTTCCCCTGAATAAATAAAGTCAAGTGATACAGAGGGTCAAGGGTGACCAGAGTGTGGCATTTTGTCTGCACAGTCAAAGAAGGCACCCTGGAGGAGGGCAGGCTGGGAGCCACAGAAGGGGTGGCGGTGGGCACAGCTGTGGAGGAGGGGATCCAGGCTGAGGGGACAGCTTCAGAACGCCCAGACACCAATGCGCAGGGAAAGCAGGGGACACAGGCTGGAGAGGGGCAGGGGCAGGCGCGACTCACCCTGCACTCTGTCAGGCTCAAGGCGCTCTTGGGGTACACGTGGTGACCTCGCCAGTCATGCCCTGCCCACGAGCACAGGCACAGGCATGGACACTGGACCACGGGACCATGGGCGAGTGAGGAGGAGGGCAGCACCAGGGGCGTGGCCCTGGGGAGGCCGTCCGCAGCACAAGGCTCCCCTTGTCAGCACAAGGGCTGACTGAGAGCCATGTGACTGCCCCTAAGGCCAGAGAGCAAGCAGGCAGAGCCTGTGGTCTGGACCAGCCCCTGGACCTTTTGCAAACTGGTCTTTTCATCTCCAGATGGGGCCAGCGACACTCACCCTGCAGGCCTTTGTAGCATCTGATGAGAGCAGGTGCAACAGAGTTGGGGCACGGCCCCTAGGGACCACAGCGCCCACATGGCACGTTGCCTTGGAAAGCCCTCTGCTCCCCTGAACCCTGCTCAAAGCCAAAGCTTGACAGACACACGTATCGAGCAGCAGGAGCTCCTTGGGGCCTGCAGGCGAGACCGTTACAGCTGGGGACTCCTACAGCCACAGCGGGCACAGGAGATCACCTTCAAAACGGCTTGGGGGATTTTCATCTAAACAATTTGACCAAGGCTGCAGGGAAGCGGGGCATCTTGACAGACTATGTCCCTGTACCGCAGGAAACCAGGCCTTGTTACTGAAGGGGGCGTGAGAGGATTCACTGTCTCACTCTCTAACAGAGGAGGGAGGGTGAAGAACAGAGGCCGCTGGGTGGAGAGTACAGTTGGGTGAGGCGGCAGTGGCAGCATTACTTATAAAAGGGAACCAGTGGAAATAACTGTAACTTCCCCTGAATAAATAAAGTCAAGTGATACAGAGGGTCAAGGGTGACCAGAGTGTGGCATTTTGTCTGCACAGTCAAAGAAGGCACCCTGGAGGAGGGCAGGCTGGGAGCCACAGAAGGGGTGGCGGTGGGCACAGCTGTGGAGGAGGGGATCCAGGCTGAGGGGACAGCTTCAGAACGCCCAGACACCAATGCGCAGGGAAAGCAGGGGACACAGGCTGGAGAGGGGCAGGGGCAGGCGGCGCACTCACCCTGCACTTCTGCACTTGGGCCAGGCACTCCTGCCAGGTCTTCTCATACTGCAAGCGGATCCGCATCATGCAGTCCATATGGTAGGCATCTCCACAGGCGGGGAAAAAAACACATCAGTGGCAATTTCAGGAGGGGAGGTCAGAAGAGGGGTTTCCTCATCCCTCAGGGAAGTGGCTTCTCCCCAGCAAAGTGCCTCCCGAGCAGGGATCATTTAGATCAGGGGCTGCTCTCTCCCTCACCTCAACGTTCTCAACACCCCAAGGCAAGGACCTCAAATGAGAAGGCACCTTTTTCTGCTCTGACTCCGTTTCGAGACTGATGAAACTCTTTCGGGGGAGTAGCACCAAATCACAACACAGTAACCAGGTGCAAATTAAGGAGCGGTTACAGATCATGTCTGGGATGAACCCCTTAAGGAGCGAATGGACCAGCAGAACATGCGGAAGTTGACCGATTGATTATTCTCCTCTTCCTCCTCCCTGCGGGTTCTGGTTTACAGTCACCTCAGTGTGACCCTTGGCATCTAACATAAGGAACTGAAGTGTAGTGCTCCTGAAAGCTATAGAAACTGAAAGATGACACAGCTGGTGGTGTGGTGGCTGTTCCTTGACAAGGGCTGGGGAAGAGGGAGGGCTCGGGGGCGGTGAGGACATCAGGGAGGTAGATGTGCAGTGGAACTGGTGAGGAGAGACTACAAAGCTGGTGTCTCCCATCCCAGGGCCACCGCCGAGGCTAGCACCACCTCCCCTCCTAGGAAGCCACCGTGATGAAGCCCCACCTATCCACACCCAGGGTCTCTGTTCCTGTTCCCCTCACCTGTCCCCCACTCCCCCACCCAAACCTCATCACTCCCAGCTCAGAACCTTCTACTGGGCTTCCAATGCCTTCAGAATGAAATTCAGCCTCTTGCATGTAGCCACTGGCCCAGCACAGCCTGGCCCTTTGACATCTTCCAGCTTCCCTGGCCACCTTCTCTTTTTCCCAAAGGTCCCAGATCTGTCTGACCTCTCAGCCTCCTCACATACTAGTCTTCTGGCTTGGAAAGCTTTCCTGAGCCCTGGACCTGGCTAACTCATATTTGCCTTGCAGGTCTCTGCTGGATGGTCACTTCCTTGGTAAGGTCTCATATAACCCTCAATCAGGCTATGCCCCTTAATGCAAACTCAAGTCACTGGTCACCTGTCCACTCCCTGCTATACCATCCTGCATGGTCTGGACTGGAAGCAGCCCAGAGAGATCTGCCCTGCAGGTTACCAGGGCCCACCACCACGCTTGTTCCTAGTTGGTGCCCAGGGAACATTAGCCAACATTCTTATTTATAGTCTCAGGGGTCTTACCCTTGGAATTATAATACCTTTAGAATTGTAAGTCTGAGAGTCCTGGGAGCACTGGTGGGCGCTACTAACCCAAGCACCCAGGTCACGTCCGGCTGTGACACTTGCTTAGCTGTGTCACCCTGGGCAGGAGGCTTTGCCTCTCTGTGCCTCTGAGTACTTCTCCATCACAGGGGGCCAATGATACCAATGACCTCACTGGGTTGTCTCAAAGGAGATGAAAATATTGTATCTATTTTACAGGAAGACCTGGCAAACTCTGCTAGACAGTAGATATTTCCAGCTTTGAGAGCCAGAAGTCGCTGCTGCAGCCACTCCTGCCGGCTGTTACAGAGACAGTATGTTCACAAGTGAGCAGAGCTGCGTCCCAGGGAGACTTATTTACTGATGGGCAGCGATCTGTGGGCTGGAGCTTGAGGGCCCTGCTTAGAGAATTTCTCTACAGCACCATCTTTTCTCAAGCACTGAGTACGCCTGGCACTGAACTAGGACTGGACCACCAGACTGTATGTGCTGCC
Organism: Tragulus kanchil; assembly: GCA_022376925.1. Taxonomy (NCBI): domain Eukaryota; kingdom Metazoa; phylum Chordata; class Mammalia; order Artiodactyla; family Tragulidae; genus Tragulus; species Tragulus kanchil. Next base: position 45,642,094 of record JAIOJX010000023.1, read on the forward strand.
TACCTCATAAAGCAGGCACCTTGATTACTTCTCCCGAGAGCCCTACTTTACGGAGGAGGACTGTGCGGCTGAGAGAGGCTGTGACTTCCCTGAGGTCACAGAAGCACCGACAGGGCACCTCCCACACCCAGGATCTGGCCCCCATCTGTCCCCACAGGGGGTCCCTGGAGCCATCGCTCTAGCTCATGCTGGGGTCAGGGGTCAGAGCGTGGGGCTGCTGTGGCTGTGGACTGGGTGGTGACACGGGAGGTGGTGGGAGGAGGTGGGCTCTGCCAGGCAAGGTCTTGAGATCCGATGTGAACCTCAGAGCTTACTCTGCCCTCCACTCCCCCAGCCTCCTTCCCCAGGGGGGACTCGCCCACCTACTTCTGAGCTTGTAACAGACTCTCACATAAATGACTGGTCAACAGACTGAAGCTGCTACAAAGCAATGGCTTGAACAGAGCTCTGGAGAGACCCCAGTGGGATCCCACAAACCTCACTCACCAAGCTGCTTGTTCAGTGAGTCGAGAGAAGAACGCCATTCATTCAGCTGAGCTTTGCTGTAATTGGGGGGCAGGAGGTCACTGGGGAAGGAAGGGGTGACACATGAGCCATGCTTGAGAAAAAACACACTCTGTGGTAGCATCAAGGAACACGGGTCCAGGGTAGCATCTACACAAATACTGAGGAAACACGTGACTTGTTGGGGATTTCCTGGTACCAAAAACGTATGTCACAAAAAGGTCTGTTAATACCAGTGAGCCTGTTACTTAGAAAATGATACCAATGACCTCACTGGGTTGTCTCAAAGGAGATGAAAATATTGTATCTATTTTACAGGAAGACCTGGCAAACTCTGCTAGACAGTAGATATTTCCAGCTTTGAGAGCCAGAAGTCGCTGCTGCAGCCACTCCTGCCGGCTGTTACAGAGACAGTATGTTCACAAGTGAGCAGAGCTGCGTCCCAGGGAGACTTATTTACTGATGGGCAGCGATCTGTGGGCTGGAGCTTGAGGGCCCTGCTTAGAGAATTTCTCTACAGCACCATCTTTTCTCAAGCACTGAGTACGCCTGGCACTGAACTAGGACTGGACCACCAGACTGTAGGGCTGCCTACCTCATAAAGCAGGCACCTTGATTACTTCTCCCGAGAGCCCTACTTTACGGAGGAGGACTGTGCGGCTGAGAGAGGCTGTGACTTCCCTGAGGTCACAGAAGCACCGACAGGGCACCTCCCACACCCAGGATCTGGCCCCCATCTGTCCCCACAGGGGGTCCCTGGAGCCATCGCTCTAGCTCATGCTGGGGTCAGGGGTCAGAGCGTGGGGCTGCTGTGGCTGTGGACTGGGTGGTGACACGGGAGGTGGTGGGAGGAGGTGGGCTCTGCCAGGCAAGGTCTTGAGATCCGATGTGAACCTCAGAGCTTACTCTGCCCTCCACTCCCCCAGCCTCCTTCTCCAGGGGGGACTCGCCCACCTACTTCTGAGCTTGTAACAGACTCTCACATAAATGACTGGTCAACAGACTGAAGCTGCTACAAAGCAATGGCTTGAACAGAGCTCTGGAGAGACCCCAGTGGGATCCCACAAACCTCACTCACCAAGCTGCTTGTTCAGTGAGTCGAGAGAAGAACGCCATTCATTCAGCTGAGCTTTGCTGTAATTGGGGGGCAGGAGGTCACTGGGGAAGGAAGGGGTGACACATGAGCCATGCTTGAGAAAAAACACACTCTGTGGTAGCATCAAGGAACACGGGTCCAGGGTAGCATCTACACAAATACTGAGGAAACACGTGACTTGTTGGGGATTTCCTGGTACCAAAAACGTATGTCACAAAAAGGTCTGTTAATACCAGTGAGCCTGTTACTTAGAAAATGAAATTGAATTTTCCTAACTGGGGAACAAAAACAAATGGTTTATATCACACAATCCAGGAAGCCACTTGAAGGAACCTAATCAGAGATAACAATATAAAATGTATACGAAGTTTATGCATTAAGACAGTTGCTTAACAGTACTATTTATGAACACTCAGAAACAACCTTCATATCCAACATTAGGGCATTTCCTAAATAAAATACATGAAGTCTCTTCTGGAGTCACTAAAAAGAGCATGGCAGATTGAAAAGTGGTCAAATATCATGAGATCCTCCCACCGGCAGGCAGAATCTGTGTTTCTGTCCCAGGTTTTGGCTTGGCCATGAGGTCTGCTTTGGCCAGCTGGACACCAGCCAACATGACACAGCAGAGGCTTAGACAGGGCTTCTGCATTCTGCCTGCCCTCTCTGGTTGCACGGAGCTCTTGCGCCAGCCCCAGCCCCAGCCCCATGCCTACAGGCCTGGATCAGCCTCCTGGAGGCTGAGACGGCAAGTGCAGAGCGGCCCCAGCTGTCCCGCCTGAGACTCTAGGCACAGGAGCGAGGCCACCCTGGACCATCTGGCACCAGCCAAGGGAAACCGCCCGGCTGGTTTACAGAAGCACGTGTGCTAAGCTGCTTCAGTCGTGTCTAGCGCTCTGCAACCCCATGGACTGTAGGGGCTCCACTGTCCCTGCGATTTTCCAGGCAAGAACACTGGAGTGGGCAATCACTTCCTCCTCCAGGAGATCTTCCTGACCCAGGGATGGAATTTGTGTCTCTTACGTCTCCTGCATTGGCAGGTGGGTTCTTTACCATTAGTGCTACCTGGGAAGCCCACGAAATCATGAGAAGCAAAAAAGATTGTTGTTTTAAGCCACTAAGTTTTAAGTGGTGTTTAGTGCTGTGGAAAAATGTGTATGACATTATTTGTTGTCCACACTAGGACATTCTGACAGTGAGAGGGGGATGCTAACAACAATTATGCCAGGACAAGACGGGTAACCCGGGATGGTCTTGGGCGGCCCATTTCTAGAGGGACAAAGGCAAAAGGAGTGCGAGAGTGTACAGGGTATAACCTCAAGGCTAAACATTGTACTAAATGCAGTGTGGTGTCCTAGACTGGGTCCTGGAACAGAGAAAGGACATTAGTGGAAAAACTCGTGAAATCCAAAAAAGTCTGGTGTTTAGTTAATGGGAATGCATCAAAACTAATTCTTAGTGTTGACATGCATCCAGCGGCAGGGTAAGATGACAACATTAGGGAACTGGATTAGGAATAAACGGGAATTCTGTGTATTGTCTTTGCAACTTTTTTTTTTTTTAATTTTGGGGGAGGGGTAGAGTGGGGAGGGAGGGGGCGGGCGGGCCACTTCTATTGGTCTTTCATTTATCTATTTTCATCCATCTTAGTTCTTTGGCCCATGTGGGCCTCCCATCACACTGGCCTCTGCTGTCGCAGAGCACCGGCTCCGGGAGCATGCAGTCCAGAGCTCTGGCTCGGCAATTGGACACACTGGTCCAGCCGCTCAGCAGCACGTGGAATCTTCCCAGGTCAGGGATTGAACCAGCGCCCCTTGCGCTGCAAGGCGGTGTCCTTACCCACTGGACCACCAGGGAAGCCCTCTTTGCAACTTTTCTGTAAATTTAACACTGCTCCAAAATGAAAATTTCATTTTAAAAAATTATATGCGGGCTTCCCCTGGGGGTCCAGTGGGTAAGGACACCGCCTTGCAGTGCAAGGGGCGCTGGTTCGATCCCTGGCCTGGGAAGATCCCACGTGCTGCGGAGCGGCTGGACCGATGTGTCCAATCACTGAGCCAGAGCTCTGGAGCGCATGCGCCCAGAGCTGACGCTCTACAACGACAGACGCCACCGCGATGAGAGGCCCACCGGAGCCAAAGAGCAAAGACGGATGAAAATGGACAAATGAAAGACCAATAGAAGTGGCCCGCCCATACCCCTCCCTCCCCAACCTGACCCCTGCCCAAAATAAATAAAGAAATAAATCTTAAAAAAAAAAAAGAAAAGAAAATGATGCATCGTTTAAAAAAAAATTATATGCATGCATACTTATTGGGCCCAAGAAAATCCATAGGGATTTTTTTTTAATTTTATTTTATTTTTTACTTTTACAGAGTTTTGTTGTTTACAGATGTGTATGATACCAGACTAGTCATATGTATTCTAATGGGACTCTTGATAGCTCCCTACTAGGGCCCTGGGAATCTTAATAAGACCCAACCCCTCTGCTGTCACTGCCCACAGCCTGCAGAAGGCCTGGCCTGAGTTGAAACAAGGATGCCCACCCGGTGCCTGGAGCTCTGGGGTTTCTACAGCTGTGGGTCGGGATGGGACAGTGGGGGCTGCCTTCGATCCCACATGAGGCAGTTAGGTCTCTGAGCAGCCCTTCTGGCTTGATTAGAGGGTCCCCAGCTGCTGGCAGGTCAAGGAGAAATAAGTGGGGTCTACCTGGTGTGCTTCATGCGAGTTGTCCAGACCTGCTTGCACAAGCCCCACAAACCCAAACCTTTGCTCAACACTCGCCAGAATTCTGTGATCAAGGTTTTGCAACATTACATTTAAGTTGTGTGTTTAAGCATTGTGTTTGCAGTGTTTGCAGTGCTTCCAGATACTAGAATTATGTCCTGACTTCACCTTTTCAGATATCCCCCACTGCTGGGTCCTACATCCTATAAAAGAGCTGTCGCCTCTGGTTTCTCTGAACTGCCCCCAGCTTCCTCCAGGCCAGGACACATCACACACCCAGCTCCACAAGCTGCCTGTAGACACTGCCACTATATAGTATGTCCCAGCTGTGGCCAGAAGCATCAATGAATGCATTTTTCTCCATGCTCTTGGCCCTGCCTCTCCCCTCCACTTGGGAAGTAGCCAGGCCCACATTCACAGCCTGTATGAGGGATTGGTGGGGGAGAAAAGATATCAGCCTAGAAATCTTTCTGCATTTTGTTTGCAAGAGTCTTAGGAGAGTCGAGAGCATTGGTGAGGACTAGGCATTTGTGGGAGCAGCATTGGTGAGAAGTAGGCATCTACAAGGAGAGCCTGTGGGAGCAGGAGGATGCTGTGGACAAAGCAGGATGGCAGGGGCCTGGCAGTGCCAGGCTGGGTTCTGCTTCCTGGTGACATCACTGGAGCAGCTACAAGACCCAGGTCTCTGGGAAGAAATGGCTGCCTGGGTGGGAGGACCAGGGGGCTCAGGGCAGCCTGCTCAAGATTCCTGTATCCAGCTCTCTCGAGGCACCACTGGTTGCCCAGTAGCATATGTGTGGACCAAACACTGATGACCAGATCCCCACTCCCAGGCTTGGCTTTGGGTGGGATTCCAAATCTTTCCCCCAAAAGACAAAATCCCCAAGAAATACTAAGTTTTGCCCAGCTTTATGAACAGGGACTCAGTGTTAGAAATAAGTGGAGTCATGTGCATGCATGCTAAGTGGCTTCAGTCATGTCCAACTCTCTGCGACCCCATGGATTGTAGCCCGCCAGTCTCCTCTGTCCATGGAATTCTCCAGGCAAGAATGCTGGAAGGGGTTGCCATGCCCTTCTCCAGGGGAGTTTCTGACTCAGGGATTGAACCTACATCTCTTATACCTCCTGCCTTGGCAGGTTCTTTACCTCTAGCCCCTGAGAAGCCCAAGTGGAGTCACAGGAAACAACACAAGCACTTCTCCTTGTGTTGAGATTTTTATCCACCTTGTTAACTTCATGCTGCATGAAGAGCTGGCTGCACCTGGGGCAGGAGCGGCCCACCCTGGGGAGTCTCTGTGGCCCAAGCTGTGTGGGGTCCTAACAGTCGTTTACATCCTAGGAGAACTTGGGCTCTGTGTTGAGGATATGGGAAGACCCTGCATCCCAGAGTAACCAGGGTGCAAGAGACCAAGGAGGTACATGGCTCCTGGCACACAAAATTACTGCCTTGCAGGACCACACAGGATCCATCATGCTGCTGAGGGTGGACACTACAGACTCCTCAGGCTGTGGGCTTTTAGGATCTAGAACATTCAGCATGCCCCCACAAAACAGCTTATCATGAGATCAGAGCTGGTGAACCCAGGTATAAGGAAAGCATCCCTCCACAGCCTCTCACAAGGCCCCTGTTAACAGCAGCCTCCTTGCCAACTTCCGGGCCTTCAGCTTCACAGCCCTCCATCCACCCACCAAACTGCAGCGCTGACGGAGTCCCTCCCTTCCCCACTGACCTCAGAGAAAAGTCCAGCCCCTGACCTGTCCCTCCTCTCTCCTACTCTCTGCCAACCTCAGCCCCTCTCGCCTATCCTCCTCTGACCTCAGCCCCTCTCCCTTATCTTCTACGACTACACCGCTTGCCACCGCCTCTTCCCAAGCTCTTTGGCAGAGTCACACTAAACAGCTTTCTGCAACAAATGTGTCACGTTCCCTGTAGTCACTGGGGCTGGTACATTCCAGAACGTGGGCCCAGCTGACCTGCCAGGACCAGAGAACTGGTAGATGGCCTGGTCTGGAGATGACCTTTCATGAGAAAGGTCAACACTAAGGACTGCACCCTCCCCCGCCGACCAGAGACTCCGTGCTGTACCAGACGGTGCACAGATGGTCCAGCCGTTTCTGCTGCAGGATCCTCTGGTTCTTCATCATGGTCTCCATCTCAGCCTTCACGGCCGGAGGAGTCTGGATCCTCTCACTGGCCATGAACTCACTGGGCGTCCGAACGTGTTGGCACCAGGGACAAGAGAGGAGGGGCAGGGTGGGTGGTAGAGAAGGGATGAGACTCAGGGTAAGAACACTCAGAGCCCTGACACCACTCCCAACCCCTCCCCATCCAGAAAGTAGGGAGGAGGGGATGTGGGGAGGGAAGAATCCAGAAAGGGGTAGGGAGGCCTTAAAATTTTGTAATGGGTCTAACAGTCGTTTACATCCTAGGAGAACTTGGGCTCTGTGTTGAGGATATGGGAAGACCCTGCATCCCAGAGTAACCAGGGTGCAAGAGACCAAGGAGGTACATGGCTCCTGGCACACAAAATTACTGCCTTGCAGGACCACACAGGATCCATCATGCTGCTGAGGGTGGACACTACAGACTCCTCAGGCTGTGGGCTTTTAGGATCTAGAACATTCAGCATGCCCCCACAAAACAGCTTATCATGAGATCAGAGCTGGTGAACCCAGGTATAAGGAAAGCATCCCTCCACAGCCTCTCACAAGGCCCCTGTTAACAGCAGCCTCCTTGCCAACTTCCGGGCCTTCAGCTTCACAGCCCTCCATCCACCCACCAAACTGCAGCGCTGACGGAGTCCCTCCCTTCCCCACTGACCTCAGAGAAAAGTCCAGCCCCTGACCTGTCCCTCCTCTCTCCTACTCTCTGCCAACCTCAGCCCCTCTCGCCTATCCTCCTCTGACCTCAGCCCCTCTCCCTTATCTTCTACGACTACACCGCTTGACACCGCCTCTTCCCAAGCTCTTTGGCAGAGTCACACTAAACAGCTTTCTGCAACAAATGTGTCACGTTCCCTGTAGTCACTGGGGCTGGTACATTCCAGAACGTGGGCCCAGCTGACCTGCCAGGACCAGAGAACTGGTAGATGGCCTGGTCTGGAGATGACCTTTCATGAGAAAGGTCAACACTAAGGACTGCACCCTCCCCCGCCGACCAGAGACTCCGTGCTGTACCAGACGGTGCACAGATGGTCCAGCCGTTTCTGCTGCAGGATCCTCTGGTTCTTCATCATGGTCTCCATCTCAGCCTTCACGGCCGGAGGAGTCTGGATCCTCTCACTGGCCATGAACTCACTGGGCGTCCGAACGTGTTGGCACCAGGGACAAGAGAGGAGGGGCAGGGTGGGTGGTAGAGAAGGGATGAGACTCAGGGTAAGAACACTCAGAGCCCTGACACCACTCCCAACCCCCTCCCCCATCCAGAAAGTAGGGAGGAGGGGGGGATGGGTGGGGGAGGGAAGAATGGGGGGACCTGCAGGCACAGTTCAGGCGTGGGTCATGACCTTGGGCCAGTTGCCCCCGCCTTGAAACTCAGTTTCCTCTTCTGTAATGGAGCTAACAACGCCTTCTTCAGGGAGTACTTGTGAGGACACAGCCAGATAAGGCGAGCAAAGCCCTGAGCGCCGTGCCTCACTCCTGGGAATTGCCCAGTAAAATGTCAGCTCCTGCCATCACTGTCCAGGATGGTTACTGACATCTTAACAAATTCCCAGGCCCAAGCCCAGGCCCAGACCAGGCACTTTCCACAGAGCACTGTGCTCATCACTGCTGAAACCCCGCTACCAGGCCATCACAGTGCCTGCAGAAAAAGGCTCCGAATGCTCCAGCCCTGACCAAGGTCGCTGGGGAAGTACAGGTGCAACCAGACCTTGGTACGCTTCTCTCTCCTCCCCAGAGTCAGACGCTGGTACTCCCCATCTAGAAAGGCAGGTGGACAGCCTGGCCTCCTGCCGCCATGCCTACAGCACAGACACTTTTGGCGTCCTCAGATATCTGAGTCCCGGGTATCCCTCTCTTAGCAATAGAAAGCCTTCTTTGTTGACCCAAACCTCCTCGGCCTCGTGTCAGGTGCCACCTGGTGGGGGAAGGTTGGAGATGGGCCCTCCCAGGGTGAAACCTGCTACCACTGGGCAGAGAGTGCCCCAAGTCTGAGGGATGGCCATTCTCCTTGGCCCAAGAGTAGTAAGGACGGGGTGGACAGATAATCAGACCAACGTTTTCAGACCATTTGTACAGTGCTCAGAAGATGCTTGTGGGAACATGAGTGTGAAGAAAATAAGATACAGAGCTACATGCGCAGTGTGGGTCTAAAAAGGCCTGGAGGAAAATGTACCAAAATTTCAGCTGTGCTTCTCACTGTGGTGAGAAATTAATGGTGACTTTTAATTTTTTCCTTCCACTTTTATCTACTTTGATTCTTAAAAAGAAAAAGCACCTATTACTTTTAGAGGGAACACATCCCTCTTACCTCCCTGTACTGCTGCCTGGGGAGGGGCGGGAGGAGAGCCTCCGAGGGCGTGGCAGCCACTGACCTGAACCCCTGCACCAGGTTCTCCTTCTTGAGAGCCTTCCAGGCGTCCACCAGGCCTTGCCAGCGGCGGTGGCCATCGAGCTCCTGCTGCAGCGTGGCCTCCATAAGGTTGACGAACAGCTGGGCGAGGGCCCTCCGATTGCCCAGCAGGGCGTGGTTTATGATCTGCGGTCACAGGCGGGCAGGTTCTAGATGGAGCGGGGGCTCTCCAAGGTCAGCACAAGGCTCAGTTGGAAAGGGGTGGTGGGCAGCTGGAGAGGGGCCCCGGTGAGCTGTGGGTCGAGGGCCAAGCAGGATGGCGGCAGTGTGAGGAGTACTGGCGGCGTGGGTGAGGCCACTGGGCACTTGAGGAAGCTGCCCGGGGGTCAGCCGTCACAGACAAATGGGCAGGTTCTTTCCTGACTGCTTACCAGTGAACCCTGCTCATGTGAGTTTCAACCCATCTCCAAGGCCATCTCAGAATGTTTGTTTAAAAAGGTGACTTTAAGTTCACTAGAGTTAAGCACGTCAGTGGGTTCTCAGTGTTTCGGTGTTTTCCTTTTCTTTCTCTTTAAATAAATTTGCTCCAAAAGCAGAGTGCTCATGCTACTAGGGACCAGCCACACATGGCTGTGATAAGAACTGGCATCCAACTACCACATGAGGTCAGAGCTAGAAAGTTCTTTGACAGTACCCCCAGCGGTCCTCACCAGGGCCCCTTTGCATAGCGGGGGACGATCCTTCACTGTGTGGTACTCATCTGCATTGAGCCTTCCCACCCCCTCTTCAATGAGAACAGCCTTTCCCATGCCCCCAAGGATGGGGACAGCCAGAATTGCCCCATATGTGTCCCAGAGCCCTCTATGCAACGCCCTGAGGCAGGGCTGAGAACTGCCACACACAGTGGGCAGAAACTCCAGTAACAATTGTCACTGGAAGCGGAGGTTTGATGCCAGCTGTTCCTGGCTGGCAGGAACTTGCAAGTATTTCCGGAACCTCCAAATCTGTAGCCATAACGTGAAGGTAACGCTCTTTACAGCACGGGGAACTGCTGAAGCTAAAAGAAATAGAGGCATGGAGCAGTGGAAAGCACCAGTTGTGAGTATGATAATCATAGGAAAGTCAGATGCTGAAACGTAACTGGGACACTGCTAACTCTGACTGCCCTGGTCGAGCAAATGGTTAATTAAAAGTTAGGAACTCTTGCTAGTCTCAAACAAGAGCAGCCACTGCTGAGCCCTCTGTGTTGTCCCAGCAGGGCGTGGTTTATGATCTGCGGTCACAGGCGGGCAGGTTCTAGATGGAGCGGGGGCTCTCCAAGGTCAGCACAAGGCTCAGTTGGAAAGGGGTGGTGGGCAGCTGGAGAGGGGCCCCGGTGAGCTGTGGGTCGAGGGCCAAGCAGGATGGCGGCAGTGTGAGGAGTACTGGCGGCGTGGGTGAGGCCACTGGGCACTTGAGGAAGCTGCCCGGGGGTCAGCCGTCACAGACAAATGGGCAGGTTCTTTCCTGACTGCTTACCAGTGAACCCTGCTCATGTGAGTTTCAACCCATCTCCAAGGCCATCTCAGAATGTTTGTTTAAAAAGGTGACTTTAAGTTCACTAGAGTTAAGCACGTCAGTGGGTTCTCAGTGTTTCGGTGTTTTCCTTTTCTTTCTCTTTAAATAAATTTGCTCCAAAAGCAGAGTGCTCATGCTACTAGGGACCAGCCACACATGGCTGTGATAAGAACTGGCATCCAACTACCACATGAGGTCAGAGCTAGAAAGTTCTTTGACAGTACCCCCAGCGGTCCTCACCAGGGCCCCTTTTGCATAGCGGCGGGGACGATCCTTCACTGTGTGGTACTCATCTGCATTGAGCCTTCCCACCCCCTCTTCAATGAGAACAGCCTTTCCCATGCCCCCAAGGATGGGGACAGCCAGAATTGCCCCATATGTGTCCCAGAGCCCTCTATGCAACGCCCTGAGGCAGGGCTGAGAACTGCCACACACAGTGGGCAGAAACTCCAGTAACAATTGTCACTGGAAGCGGAGGTTTGATGCCAGCTGTTCCTGGCTGGCAGGAACTTGCAAGTATTTCCGGAACCTCCAAATCTGTAGCCATAACGTGAAGGTAACGCTCTTTACAGCACGGGGAACTGCTGAAGCTAAAAGAAATAGAGGCATGGAGCAGTGGAAAGCACCAGTTGTGAGTATGATAATCATAGGAAAGTCAGATGCTGAAACGTAACTGGGACACTGCTAACTCTGACTGCCCTGGTCGAGCAAATGGTTAATTAAAAGTTAGGAACTCTTGCTAGTCTCAAACAAGAGCAGCCACTGCTGAGCCCTCTGTGTTGTCCACCCAATGAGCACTTTGTTTTACGGACATGGAGTTCCAGGTGCAGGGCCTCAGTAATTTCAGGACATTTACGTCTGGGCAGTGGAGGCTGGGGGGAGGGGTCTGTCCGCACTTTGTCCAGGACCCCAAGGTACAGACCTGGGCTGGCACCCATCTGTGATTCTGAACAGTGTGCTCCTTCTACCCTGCATGCTGGGAGGACTGTCATCTGGCAAGCCCAGCTTTCTGCACCAAACCTTGAAACCCATGCAAGAAAACGTGCCTCTGAGCAGACAGAAGTGTCCTTTCATGAGCAATATTGATTTTCTTGTTTGTTTTTTTTTTTCTTTTATCCCAAAGGAAGCATTTGGGGGAGGCTGGGATGTGGACAGGGAAGCAGCGGGGACACAGTTAGAGGGGCAGGCATGGTTCCACAACGGGCAGTGACAGACCACAGGAGGGAAGACAAGAACGCCTGGGAGGACCAGGGCGTCCAGAACATGCGGGGGTCACTCAGGAGCACACGCACCACCCTGAGGCCACGACAGCTGGGCGATCACGCCTCTGTCCCGCAGTGCACACCACACTGCACATGGTGGCTAAGACACGGCCCCACAGGTGCTCACAGAGGCAGCAGTGGTCAGCCTGCCAACGCTGCATTAGACTCACTGGGACAAACACGGTCAGGAAATACAGAACGTACTAGAGAGATTGCTATGGAAATGACTTAACAAAGACTCTGGTCTGAATCCAAAGGGCCAATCTGAGTTGCTTGGAAGCGTTACATATGAGAGGCCCATCACTGCCGAGACCCGCCCTCCAGGGCATTGTGGTGTCCTGCTCCTGCAGGCTGGTCCCCTGCCTGTGAAAACCACTCACCATGGCTTCTTTATTGATCAGCCTGTACACATCCGGCTGCACGAGGTAAGAAGTTTTCTCTATGATTTCCACATATTTCTTCAACACGCGTTTTAGCTAGAAATGACAAGGCCCTACAGTGAGTGACTCTCTCCTCCTAGAGGACTGAAAACAGATGACGCTTCATTCATCGCACAAAGTTAGGAACTCTTGCTAGTCTCAAACAAGAGCAGCCACTGCTGAGCCCTCTGTGTTGTCCACCCAATGAGCACTTTGTTTTACGGACATGGAGTTCCAGGTGCAGGGCCTCAGTAATTTCAGGACATTTACGTCTGGGCAGTGGAGGCTGGGGGGAGGGGTCTGTCCGCACTTTGTCCAGGACCCCAAGGTACAGACCTGGGCTGGCACCCATCTGTGATTCTGAACAGTGTGCTCCTTCTACCCTGCATGCTGGGAGGACTGTCATCTGGCAAGCCCAGCTTTCTGCACCAAACCTTGAAACCCATGCAAGAAAACGTGCCTCTGAGCAGACAGAAGTGTCCTTTCATGAGCAATATTGATTTTCTTGTTTGTTTTTTTTTTTCTTTTATCCCAAAGGAAGCATTTGGGGGAGGCTGGGATGTGGACAGGGAAGCAGCGGGGACACAGTTAGAGGGGCAGGCATGGTTCCACAACGGGCAGTGACAGACCACAGGAGGGAAGACAAGAACGCCTGGGAGGACCAGACGTCCAGAACATGCGGGGGTCACTCAGGAGCACACGCACCACCCTGAGGCCACGACAGCTGGGCGATCACGCCTCTGTCCCGCAGTGCACACCACACTGCACATGGTGGCTAAGACACGGCCCCACAGGTGCTCACAGAGGCAGCAGTGGTCAGCCTGCCAACGCTGCATTAGACTCACTGGGACAAACACGGTCAGGAAATACAGAACGTACTAGAGAGATTGCTATGGAAATGACTTAACAAAGACTCTGGTCTGAATCCAAAGGGCCAATCTGAGTTGCTTGGAAGCGTTACATATGAGAGGCCCATCACTGCCGAGACCCGCCCTCCAGGGCATTGTGGTGTCCTGCTCCTGCAGGCTGGTCCCCTGCCTGTGAAAACCACTCACCATGGCTTCTTTATTGATCAGCCTGTACACATCCGGCTGCACGAGGTAAGAAGTTTTCTCTATGATTTCCACATATTTCTTCAACACGCGTTTTAGCTAGAAATGACAAGGCCCTACAGTGAGTGACTCTCTCCTCCTAGAGGACTGAAAACAGATGACGCTTCATTCATCGCACAAGTGAGAATCACCCAGAGCCCAACGGGAGGCCAACTCACTTTATCTGCCCGGGAGAACTCCAGCGAGTGCAGCGTCTCATCCAACGCCTTGACCTCCTGCTTCTGCAGCAGGAACTTCTTGGCCACCTGATCCCTCAGATCCAACAGGGTCTGTGCAGAGAGGTTTCAGCTGGGAGGACAGGTGGGAAGGAGGGAGGGAGGGAAGGAGCGGCAGAAGGACATGGGCAGGGCAGGCTCCATCGTCAAGGGGACCCCTACTTGGATGGTGTAGTCTTCCAGGTTTTTGTCATTTTCCACCTTTTTGAAGAGATTGTTGATATCTTCATCAGACTCAGCCAGCTTTTTTAAAAGAAGTGCTCCTGGTTCCAGGATGAGAGGTTCCATTTCCTAAAACAGGCCAGGAGGGCAAGGGCTAGGGCATCAGCGCCCCTGGCACCAGAAGGACCAGCTCCCTCACCAACCCTAGAGTAGGGAAGTGCCAGCTGTGGTCCTCTCTCCAAAACAGTAACTGTTCTCTAGACCTAAGGAGTGAAGATGTACCCACTGCTCACGGCCAGAGCCGAAGGGCAGCACCGTCTGGGACACATGTCACATGTGAGTCCTTGTCCTCAGACTCATGCGGCCCTCAGCACAGCCTGTGAAGTAGGTGCTGACCTTTTGCCTGGCCCACGGTTGGAACTCAACAAGTATTTGTTACAGTAAAGGTCAAAGAAATAATTCCTATAATACTTCAGATGAGGAAACAGAGGCTCAGTTAGGCTGTGTGACCACAGCCACAGAGCTCACGGTGAGAGCAGAGCTCACGTCCAGTTGGGATGTATGAGGAAAGTGATGCGCTGGCTGGAAGAACCCTTCCTGGGGCTCTGGGTCTACACCCATCTCCCAGAATCCAGGGGACTCGGGCAGAAAGTGGTGAGTGTGACTCCAGGCCCAGAGAGGCCCCAAAGGGCAAAGAAGGTCTCGATTAAGGAACATTCCGGGGATCAGTCTGGTTAGAGATGAGGTCTCTGGAAAGGATCAGGGAGCCAAGTGAGGGTAGTGCCTAAGGGCAGGACGTTTGGTAGGACTGAGCAGGCTGATCAGAGACTGGGCTTTAGCATTAGACCCAGAGTCCAGTTCCCACTTGGCCCTTAGGTACCAAGTCAGGCAGGACTTCCTGGGCCTCACCTGTAGGATGGGGGCTGTAACAGCACCTGACATACAGGGCTGTGCTCACAACCAGCACTCGCAGTGAGCCACCCAGACACGGCTACCCTCTACAAGGTGGTGAGCCACGGAGGACCTGGGGGTGGCGGGTGGGAGCTGCGCGGAGTCCACCCTCTCCTCGGAATGGCCCAGGAACAGAAGGGGAGCGAGAGGGAGGACTCTCACCATCCCAATCTGAGCGATCTCCTCCTGAAAGCTGGCCAGAGCACTCTCGTAGTTCTTCCTCTTGTAATCTTCTTGCTTCTGAAGGGAGCTGGTATTGACCCTCTCAGGAACTAGAGGAGAACAACAAGGTGACGGGGCTGCCCTCAGAGGTCCCAGCTAAAGTCAGAGCACCGAGAGCAAGACAGCAAGGCACCAAGCGGCTGGGTTCAGGAGATGCCCACCCCCAACGCAGGCCAGCGGTGCCAGAGCCTTAAGGAAAAAGAACGTGATTCCTAAGTGCTATAGGGAATTGAGTCTTGCATATACAATTGAATTCTGCGTTTGGTATGTACAGAATAGGACCATTTAGATTTTTATTTAGAAGTTTTACAGAAGAGATACACAGGTAAGAATTACTCACACTTACCAGCACTTACCATTCACCAGGTTTTGTTCTAAGCCACTTACTCTTCAGGGTGAAGTCGAGAGGCAGGTTCTATTACCCTGTGCTCTGCTCTCCCCTGAATAAACGTGGGACCCTGGACTTGAAGTGGTCTCTTGGGCAGTGGGCACTCTTGGAAAGAGAATGCACGCTATAATGGAGGTGGGGTGTTCACTGTCTGCTTTATCTCTTTGTTTTTCTTTACCAACTGGTCTCATCAGTCAATTCGGAATGCCCATGAGGGCCCCCTCCTCTTCCAGCTCCCTGCTCTGGGAAGGAGGTTCAGGGGAAAGGGTTCAGGGGACAAGACTGAGGGGAGATGGTTATGGGAAAGACCCAGGGGAAACCGTCCAGAGGGGGAAGGCCCTCATGAGGCTGAGCAGAGGAACAGCGGGACCTGCAGGTGCTTCAACATTAGAGCCTCTCAGAGCTCCCCAGAGTGCTCTCTGGCCCAGGCCACGCCTGTCCCCAGACCTGAACATAGGCTCACCAATGGTGTCCATGAGGCCCCGGACTTCTCTGGCAGCGATGGTATTCTCACTCTCCTGAGCCTTTTCCTTCTTGGCTATTTCCTTTTCCCTGAGACACAAACAGAGGAAAACAATAACCCCCACAGCACCCCCACCACTCCCTCCAACATAGCTCTGGGTGTCCACAGACACCCTGGGAATTGGCAATAGCCTGGGCCCACCCAGTTCCAGAATTCCCGAGGACGTGCCCCAACAAACCCGGCCAGGGCATCTGCTGCCAGCAGACACCACAGCCCTCAGAGGAGAAGTGGGGCCTGCCCTCAGGGAGCCTGCTCCACTCTGGCTACACACTGCATGTGGATGGTGGGCAGGAGCCATCTTCCACAGGTGGAAACTGAGGGCCATGGGGGCACCGTCAGTCTGGGAACGCCAACGCAGCGTTCAGCAAGCTCCTTGTTTGCTTCTTCAGCAACCCATCAGATGAGGCATCCGGAGTGATCCCACTGTCCGGGGTGGGGAGGAGGAGGGAAGTCACTGGACAGAGAGGCCTTGGCACCTCCAGATGCCTCCGCATAATGCCCAGGTCCACGGTTCACGGGTCTGGGTGTTGGAGGTGAAAGCTGGGACCCCGGGACAAACTGTTTCAGTGGGGAAGACCAGGGTGGAAGAGCACGACCTCAGCTTTGCAGTGAAAATCCCAGAATGCACTGTCCACAGGGCATGTGCCCCAGCAACGGAGCAGTTCTCAGCGATACCTGCCAGGATTAAGGCAGCCACCCTGGAGCCCCGGGCACCCCAACTATGGGAGCTGCTCATGGCTCTGGCCTCTTGATCATTTGCCCCGGGAACTTGGGACTTGGTTTATGCTGCTGGTGATCTACTCATACCCTGAATTCCTCTCCCACCCACCCAGATGTCCTGTTCTGTGTGAACAAATGCACAAGTTGACCAGCTCAGCTGGCTGAACTTTCAAGAAGGAGATAAGGTCCCTCGCGTAGGTGCCAATGCTGAGTCAGTGACCTCAGTCACTTTCAGGAGGGCAGGGCCTGGTCGGTTATAAACACAGCGCTCTTCCTGGGCAGGGAGCTGAGCTCTAGATCTGCATCCACAGCAGAGCAGGCCTCATCTGTCTGTGCCAGGAAGCTGGCACAGTGCCAGTGCCCTCGATGAGAAGCGCCCTTCCCCAAACACTGTCGTGTGGGTGCCAAGAGTTCCTAACTGATGCCATATCCAGTTATGAGGATGATGGGTGGTTCAAGCCTAAACTCTGGGGAAGAGAGGACTCTCGGGAAGCACAGGGAGACATCAGGAGACCCTGGGCCTGATAGAAAACAGGTCAGCAGAGAGGGGCCTGTCCCTTAAAGGAGCCAGAGCTGAGTTACAGCCAGGCTGTGAGACTGTCACCCTGGGAGATGGGGGGCACATGGTCAGGTCCCAGGTGTCTGTGCCTCTGGAGCCCTGCATCGGGCATCAGAGACATGGGCTGGAGAATGCTGACCTCCAGCCTGTGCCTGGGCAGCCAGTGGGGTTCCCCAACTGTTCAGGGTGCCGAGTCTCAGAGGCTTTAGGGGAACTGTGCATGGGGAAACTCAAAGTGCAGGGCAGGGCTGAGACCTTTACCCAGCCTTGGGTCAATCCCTGCACGGACAAGGTTAAAAGGAACACCAAAGCAGATAGAACAGGACTGACTCCCTGTCCCAGAGGCCCAGACCTGAGAAGGAGGACAGTTGGTGCAGAGCTCAAAAAGCTTGAGGGCAGCCCAGCTCCCGCTATATTCTCCAAAGTGCCCCCTTGAGGAAAATGCAACCCCTGCTTTTTCTGTCTTCCCATCTGACAAGTGTGAGTTCAAGAAGCTGAAATGGCATGTTTGGGAATCTCAAGTTCAGCTCCCTGCTTCAACCCCTCTGGCTCCCATCTCAGGGAATGGCAACTCTGCTGTTCACCCAAGGACTCAGGCTAGAGACCAAGGGCTCTCAGGGGCCCTCTCCTCCCATCCAATCTGTCTCCTGACCCCGTGGGTTCTGTCTCCAAAATAAACTGATCCTGTTCTGTGTGAACAAAGGGTGACCTCAGTCACTTTCAGGAGTGGCCCCAGGGCCAATGCTGAGTCAGTGACCTCAGTCACTTTCAGGAGGGCAGGGCCTGGTCGGTTATAAACACAGCGCTCTTCCTGGGCAGGGAGCTGAGCTCTAGATCTGCATCCACAGCAGAGCAGGCCTCATCTGTCTGTGCCAGGAAGCTGGCACAGTGCCAGTGCCCTCGATGAGAAGTGCCCTTCCCCAAACACTGTCGTGTGGGTGCCAAGAGTTCCTAACTGATGCCATATCCAGTTATGAGGATGATGGGTGGTTCAAGCCTAAACTCTGGGGAAGAGAGGACTCTCGGGAAGCACAGGGAGACATCAGGAGACCCTGGGCCTGATAGAAAACAGGTCAGCAGAGAGGGGCCTGTCCCTTAAAGGAGCCAGAGCTGAGTTACAGCCAGGCTGTGAGACTGTCACCCTGGGAGATGGGGGGCACATGGTCAGGTCCCAGGTGTCTGTGCCTCTGGAGCCCTGCATCGGGCATCAGAGACATGGGCTGGAGAATGCTGACCTCCAGCCTGTGCCTGGGCAGCCAGTGGGGTTCCCCAACTGTTCAGGGTGCCGAGTCTCAGAGGCTTTAGGGGAACTGTGCATGGGGAAACTCAAAGTGCAGGGCAGGGCTGAGACCTTTACCCAGCCTTGGGTCAATCCCTGCACGGACAAGGTTAAAAGGAACACCAAAGCAGATAGAACAGGACTGACTCCCTGTCCCAGAGGCCCAGACCTGAGAAGGAGGACAGTTGGTGCAGAGCTCAAAAAGCTTGAGGGCAGCCCAGCTCCCGCTATATTCTCCAAAGTGCCCCCTTGAGGAAAATGCAACCCCTGCTTTTTCTGTCTTCCCATCTGACAAGTGTGAGTTCAAGAAGCTGAAATGGCATGTTTGGGAATCTCAAGTTCAGCTCCCTGCTTCAACCCCTCTGGCTCCCATCTCAGGGAATGGCAACTCTGCTGTTCACCCAAGGACTCAGGCTAGAGACCAAGGGCTCTCAGGGGCCCTCTCCTCCCATCCAATCTGTCTCCTGACCCCGTGGGTTCTGTCTCCAAAATAAACCTGAAGTGCCCTGCTGACCCTCTGCTGGCTCCACAGAGCTGACGCGGGCTGCAGTGGCCTCTCTCTTGCAGCCTACCCTCATTCTGCACGCCTCAGCCTGAAAGCCTTCAAAATGCAAATCACTGCTCATTCCAGTATTGCAGGTGAAGTTCAAAATACTGACTGGCCTGCAAGCCTCCCCCGGCCTCATACCCCACTTATCTCCCCAGGCCCACTGATTTCTTCAGCCTTCTGGAAAGGATCAAACTGGTGGTGCTCTGGAGCCTCACCCCATGCTTCCCTCTTCTCAGCCTCTGGTCTCAGCGGAGGCCCCTCCTCAGACAACCTTCCTGACTCCTGTCCCACCACCCCATCCTTGGTGTCAGAGCCTTTCCACCTTTTGGGAGACCTGCGTACTTATTATTGTTGAGCCTTTGACTCTGTGGATCACGGCAAACTGTGGAAAATTCTTACAGAGATGAAAATATCAGACCACCCTGTCTGCCTCCCGAGAAAACTGTATGCAGGGCAAGAAGCAACAGTTACAACTGGACATGGAAAAATTGGGACAGTTCAAAATTGGGAAAGGAGTATGTCAAGGCTGTATACTGTTACCCTGCTTATTTAATTTATATGCAGAGTAAATGCTTGCATACTTAGTCGCTCAGTCGTGTCTGACTCTTTGTGACCCCGTGGACTGCAGCTCACCAGGCTCCTCTGTCCATGGGGATTCTCCAGGCAAGAATACTGGAGTGGGTTACCATGCCCTCCTCCAGGGATCTTTCCAACCCAGGGATTGAACCTAGATTTCTCACATTGCAGGTGGATTCTTTACCAGCTGAGCTACCAGAGAAGCCCTATATCCAGAGTTCTTTATGTGAAATGCCTAGCTAGATAAATCATGAGCTGGAATCAAGGTTGCCAGGAGAAATATCAATAACCTCAGCTATGCAGATGACACCACCCCAATGGCACAAAGCAGAGAGGAACTATAGAGCTTCTTGATGAAGGTGAAAAAGGAGAGTGAAAAAGCTGGCTTAAAACTTAACATTCAAAAAAGCATAGCATCTGGTCCCATCACTTCATAGCAAACAAATGAGAGAAAAAGGAAACAGAGACAGACTTTATTTTCTTGGGCTTCACTGCAGATGGTGAGTGCAGCCATGAATTAAAAGACACTTGCTCCTTGAAAGAAAAGCTATGACAAACCTAGACAGAACATTAGAAAGCAAAGACATCACTTTGTTGACAAAGGTCCAGATAGTCAAGGGCATGGTTTTTCTAGTAGTCATGAATGAATGTGAGAGGTGGACCATCAGGAAGGCTAAGTACTGAAGAATTGACGCTTTCAAACTGTGATGTGGGAGAAGACTCTTGAGAGTCTCTTGGACTACAAGGAAATCAATCCACTCAATCCTAAAAGAAATCAACCCTAAGATTCATTGGAAGGACTGATGCTAAAGCTGAAGCTCCAATACTGTGGCCATCTGATGTAAAGAGACAAGTGATCAGCAAAGTCCCTGATGCTGGGAAAGACTGAGGAGAAGGGAGCAGCAGAGGATAAGATGTTGGATGGTATCACTGACTCAATGGGGAGATAGTGAAGGACAGGGAAGCCTGGCATATTGCAGTCCATGGTGTCTCAAAGAGGTGGACATGACTTAGCAACTGAACAACAATCAAGTTCCAGGAGGCTGGGATCCACATACTTGCTGCCTGTCAGGGAGAGGGAGGAAAAGAAGGCGATGCAAACAGGCCTGCAAAGGAGGTATTATTCTTTCCATCTCTCAGAGGAGGTGTCTGGGACTTCATTTCTTTACCAGCAAGAATACTGGGGGGCTCCTCCTCCAGGGATCTTTCCAACCCAGGGATTGAACCTAGATTTCTCACATTGCAGGTGGATTCTTTACCAGCTGAGCTACCAGAGAAGCCCTATATCCAGAGTTCTTTATGTGAAATGCCTAGCTAGATAAATCATGAGCTGGAATCAAGGTTGCCAGGAGAAATATCAATAACCTCAGCTATGCAGATGACACCACCCCAATGGCACAAAGCAGAGAGGAACTATAGAGCTTCTTGATGAAGGTGAAAAAGGAGAGTGAAAAAGCTGGCTTAAAACTTAACATTCAAAAAAGCATAGCATCTGGTCCCATCACTTCATAGCAAACAAATGAGAGAAAAAGGAAACAGAGACAGACTTTATTTTCTTGGGCTTCACTGCAGATGGTGAGTGCAGCCATGAATTAAAAGACACTTGCTCCTTGAAAGAAAAGCTATGACAAACCTAGACAGAACATTAGAAAGCAAAGACATCACTTTGTTGACAAAGGTCCAGATAGTCAAGGGCATGGTTTTTCTAGTAGTCATGAATGAATGTGAGAGGTGGACCATCAGGAAGGCTAAGTACTGAAGAATTGACGCTTTCAAACTGTGATGTGGGAGAAGACTCTTGAGAGTCTCTTGGACTACAAGGAAATCAATCCACTCAATCCTAAAAGAAATCAACCCTAAGATTCATTGGAAGGACTGATGCTAAAGCTGAAGCTCCAATACTGTGGCCATCTGATGTAAAGAGACAAGTGATCAGCAAAGTCCCTGATGCTGGGAAAGACTGAGGAGAAGGGAGCAGCAGAGGATAAGATGTTGGATGGTATCACTGACTCAATGGGGAGATAGTGAAGGACAGGGAAGCCTGGCATATTGCAGTCCATGGTGTCTCAAAGAGGTGGACATGACTTAGCAACTGAACAACAATCAAGTTCCAGGAGGCTGGGATCCACATACTTGCTGCCTGTCAGGGAGAGGGAGGAAAAGAAGGCGATGCAAACAGGCCTGCAAAGGAGGTATTATTCTTTCCATCTCTCAGAGGAGGTGTCTGGGACTTCATTCTTATCTGGTGCTCATCTGTGTGAGCTCTTCTAGAGTTTCTGAAAATTCTGACCACCCCTAGTATGTGGGATTGTGGTCTGGACAGCAGGACATACCTGTGGAGAACAGGGTTTTCTGTGATCCAGTCATTGGGTAGGCTGTGCACCCACTTCCGCTGCCGAGGGGACATCATCTCCCCTTCGTGAATATCCACCTTCTTCATTAAGGGCTTCCTGCCATCTTTTGGGATCATGGAACGCTCCATAGCTCGCTTCCTAGAGGATGCTAGGGACTGAACCAGCTGCACCTGAATCCATAGAAGAAGCAGGTTAAGGGGGTCAGAACTGCAGACTCCCTAGCACTCAAGATGACTGTGCCATCTTAGATGGTCAAGTGAGAGCCTGCCAGCAGGAGGGCACTCTGAGAGAGGCCTTCAACCCCAGGGCACATCTCACGAAGCAGGGCTCTCTAGGCCCCACATCAGTCATTCTGCCGCTTCAAGGAGGGCATCTTCTAAGAAATTTTAATGAGAACCAAGGTACATATCCCAACATTTTTTATAATCACAAGCAACTGGAAAAATGGAACTGTCCAACAAGAGGGGATTGGTTAAGTAAACCCAGTATGTCCCTTCAGTGGAATGTTTCGGAATTTGTTAATAATGAGACTTAGAAAGGACTTTTTATGGCATGAGGAAATGCTTATGATATGATATACCATAAATCCTATCCATTAAGAGCATAAATTAAGATAATAACCAAAATTATACACTATGAGTTCCAAATTTTAAATGCATGGAGAAACAATGAGAAGAAAATATGGCAAAGGTTAAGAATAGTTGCTTCCAGGGAGCAAGATTATGAAAGTAATTTCTCTGGTCTCTTTACAATATTATAATTTCTAAGCCTTTCACAAAGAGCATGATTTAGGGCTCAAAGCAGGAACTAAAATCCTTTTTAAATAAGCAGTATAGAACTTCAAAGGAAGGGTCTGAGTCTCTGTGTTAAAGATATCATCTGTGCAGTATTTTATAGACAACAAAGCAATGACAGCAACTTTCACAGATGTCAAGAGGGCATTACTTTATTAAGTTATAGGAAGCCCTAAACCAAAACCAAGGCAGGCACTAAACATTGTGAAGTATGTGAATTTGCATTGATATGGAAAGGTCTCTGAGATTCTATAAACAAGGAAAAAGTAGGTTTTAAGACACTGCTATAGAATCAAATCCACTTTTTAAACAGAAAAATTAGAGACGCTTTCATGCACAGGAAAAAGATCCAGGACACCCAATGGTTAATTCTATTTCTGAGTAATTTAAATTTTAATACAGATTTTCTAATTTTCAGGAACAGACATTCTAATTTAGTACCCTTCCATTTTAGGAACCTATAACAATTATTTTGGGTATGTGTTCAGTCCTGTGGGACTCTTTGCAGCCCCATGGACTGCAGTCCACCAGGTTCCTCTGTCCATGGAACTTTCTAGGCAAGAATACTAGAGCCAGTTGCCATTCCCTTCTCCAGGGGAATCTTCTCCATCCAGGAATAAAATCCGTCTGCAACACTGGCAGGTTTTTAAAAAAATGAACACAATTTCAAAACGCTTATTTCATTAGATTCCCAGGCAAGGAAGGCTTCGAGGGAGGGACGTTTCCAGGGTGCAGAGGCAGTAGGAAAAGGGTGAACAGAAGGACAGGCCTACCTCAGCCTCGAAGATTTGCTGGTAAACTTTCCCGCTGCGAATCATCTTCATCTTCCCCACGGAGGGCATCTTGGCCTCGGGCTGGACACACCTGCAGGTGTCTGGGGGTTGATCTCTTATTAGACGGGCGGATACTGAGAAACTTTTCCACCCCTCTTCGAAGAAAAGTACAAGGTTGCCCTGTCAGACTGGCTGGATGAGTTCATGGGGGCTGAGGCCTCTTTAACCTAGAAGCATTAGGGGCCTTCTCAAGCTTTAGAGTTTTTACTTAAAAAGAAGAATCAGAGGTGGGGGCGGGGGAGCGGTGTAAAGAAACAAAAATGAAACAAACCTCAGGCAAGAACCTAACTTGAACTCACTAAGAAGGCGGTCTTCCAGCCGTGCCAGGTGCAAATCCGAGATGGACTTTGAGAGAAAAGAATGATAGTTACTGTTTTCTGCTTCACTCTCTCAAGCTCTTTCGGGAAAAGTCAACGTGTGCAAATTGTCAGCTGAATTTCTAGCCGGCCTTGAACCCCCAACTGGCGCTGAAAACTGTTTGAGGCCCTGCCCCGAGCCCTCAACAATGAGCACCTGGGCTAGAGGGAAGAGCCGGAAGATTTTGGCTACGCTAATCACGAACAGTTTTGCAAAAAAGGAAAAGATTCACTGCTATAGAATCAAATCCACTTTTAAACAGAAAAATTAGAGCGCTTTCATGCACAGGAAAAGATCCAGGACACCCAATTGTTAATTCTATTTCTGAGTAATTTAAATTTTAATACAGATTTTCTAATTTTCAGGAACAGACATTCTAATTTAGTACCCTTCCATTTTAGGAACCTATAACAATTATTTTGGGTATGTGTTCAGTCCTGTGGGACTCTTTGCAGCCCCATGGACTGCAGTCCACCAGGTTCCTCTGTCCATGGAACTTTCTAGGCAAGAATACTAGAGCCAGTTGCCATTCCCTTCTCCAGGGGAATCTTCTCCATCCAGGAATAAAATCCGTCTGCAACACTGGCAGGTTTTTAAAAAAATGAACACAATTTCAAAACGCTTATTTCATTAGATTCCCAGGCAAGGAAGGCTTCGAGGGAGGGACGTTTCCAGGGTGCAGAGGCAGTAGGAAAAGGGTGAACAGAAGGACAGGCCTACCTCAGCCTCGAAGATTTGCTGGTAAACTTTCCCGCTGCGAATCATCTTCATCTTCCCCACGGAGGGCATCTTGGCCTCGGGCTGGACACACCTGCAGGTGTCTGGGGGTTGATCTCTTATTAGACGGGCGGATACTGAGAAACTTTTCCACCCCTCTTCGAAGAAAAGTACAAGGTTGCCCTGTCAGACTGGCTGGATGAGTTCATGGGGGCTGAGGCCTCTTTAACCTAGAAGCATTAGGGGCCTTCTCAAGCTTTAGAGTTTTTACTTAAAAAGAAGAATCAGAGGTGGGGGCGGGGGAGCGGTGTAAAGAAACAAAAATGAAACAAACCTCAGGCAAGAACCTAACTTGAACTCACTAAGAAGGCGGTCTTCCAGCCGTGCCAGGTGCAAATCCGAGATGGACTTTGAGAGAAAAGAATGATAGTTACTGTTTTCTGCTTCACTCTCTCAAGCTCTTTCGGGAAAAGTCAACGTGTGCAAATTGTCAGCTGAATTTCTAGCCGGCCTTGAACCCCCAACTGGCGCTGAAAACTGTTTGAGGCCCTGCCCCGAGCCCTCAACAATGAGCACCTGGGCTAGAGGGAAGAGCCGGAAGATTTTGGCTACGCTAATCACGCACCTGTTGAACGCTGGGAAGCCCAGCAGGTCCTCTCACGTCGGCCCCCGGAGCCCACCAGGAGCTGAGGATAGTCTCTTAGGGGACAGGCCCTCTAAACCCCACTAAGTGGAGGAAGGCCCTGTGCTCAGGAGCCCCACCAGCATAAAGTTCCACTCAAGCCAGCGGGAGCCAGACCAACCTCAACTGCAACCGAACACACTGGGTCTCCAGGGCAACACCGAGTGCCGGGAGCTCCGCTGGCTCCGCCCTCACTTCCTTTCCTGGGAGTGCCCTTAGGAACCGGAGCCCCCACGTGGAGTTCTCAAACTCCAGCCTGTTTCTCTTTACAGGCATACCTCAGGGCTGGCAGGACCATTCAGAGCAGCACACTGAAAGTTCTGAAAACTAACAGGAGACAGGAGATGCGTCTCTGAGCCATTGTGTTCAAGAAAAACGACCCTATTTTCTTGGTCTTGGTTAAAACCAAACTCTGCTGGGAAGTAGCAAAGAGTACTGCTTGGCTATAAATAAGAAGTGAAAGGCATCTCTAAAAGAGATCTTCTCTTTCTCAGATTAAAACAAGTCGGAGGGCTCAGAATCCAAGCCTCAAGGCTTGAACAAAGTTATAATTAAAAGGCTAATTTATAGGACTCTTGATTTCCATTCACTCAACTCACCATGCCATATAACCTTCCTAAAATACAGCTCTGGCCTGCCCACCCTCCCGCTCAAAAGGCCCTCACTAGGTCTGCAGTCCTGACCAAACCCAGCCCACAGCCCCTAGATGACCACAGAGGCCCCCACCTCTGGCTCCTGCCCTGCTTCGCCCTGCTTCTCCCTGCTTCAGCAAACGCCTCACCCTTCCTCCATCTGCCACAGCCCCCTGCCCTTCCTCACCCTACTCCTCTGCTGGGATCCCTCTGTGTTCACACACCCCATGCCCACCTGTACTTCCAGCCACTACCAGTGACAAGATCCCACCCGCTCAATCTGACCTCCTCTCCTCTTCACTGCACCACCTCGCTCTCTGAACGTGCATGTATGTTGGTTGCTGTCAAATGCAGGAGTTAAGGGCATCCTACTGGAAAGTGTTTCCTGAAGGGCAGGTGTGGCCTCCTATCTTTCATCCAGCTTTGCTTGCCCTCAGCAGAGTGTCCTGCACATAACTGAGACACACAGAGTGCTCCCTGGTAAATGCACAAACACCCGGAGTGTCCTGGTCTGACTCCCAGAGTTGACTCTTCCCACACATGCACCCAGAGTTCTCCGTGGCCAAGGTCAAAGGCACTCGGGGCAGACTCTGGCACGGGTCTCCTACAGATGTGGGCCCTCGAGTCCTCAGAGAGCTCCTCCTCTCAGCAGGGACCCCTGTCCTGATTGCTCATTCATGCTGCCTATGACAACTTCCTTGAACAAGTGATCATGCTGTCCAGACTAGTTCCAGAAATTAAGAAACAGTGATTAGAAAACCCTTTGATTCCCCTTCTTTGGTCCTGGGTTTTATTGACAAGGTGACATATTATAACAAGCGATTGGACTAACTTTAGCTAGAAAAAGAGAAAGTATGTTTACCTGAGTTAGGGATGAAAAACACAGTAACAAATAGGAAATGATCAGGAATTATTTGCAGTTAGCAAGATCTCTGTTTTGTCTGGGAGGCCCTACCGACTTTGTGCTTGTATATCATAAACCATGTTTTTCTTACCCAGATGCTTTCTGGGCACATCTATAATGTGGAGCTTTTAATTTTTTTTTAACATACAGATTTAAATATGTAGGCATGGACATATCAGGTATGGAGTTTTGTTCACAGTAAGCAACAAACATGGTTTAAAACATTTAAAAAAAAAATTGAATGGAGAAAATAAAAATAACCCATAATATCACCACTGAGAATTACTGCCACTAATTTCCAAGTTTCTGGGCGTTTGTGTTTCAGTTGGGGGTCAAACATGGAAATTTGTGTTTGGCTTTCGGATGGCATTTGTATTTCCTCCTAACTCTACAATGTTACGGCTGGAAAGACTAACCAGCCAGAGATCACCTGGTGAGTCTATCTCCTGTGTTAGAGGGGGGCAGGAGATGAGAGACAGGAAATGGAAGGAGTGAAGCCAAGCCTTTGGACTCCTTTTCCTGCACCTTAACATCGTATCTTCCCCTGCAGTCCTCTTGACTCAAACCTCATCCTTTTCCTTCCTCTTCCATAGGCCATCATCCATCCTCTCCATAATCCATAGAAAGAAGACAGACAAGGACCACTCAAGAGCTAATATTTACTGAGAGGGTTTAATACTCTCTATAACTATGTGAGGGGTACTGTAATTAGCCCATTTTACAGATGAGGAAACTAAAGCTCAGAGAGTTGGTAACTTGACCAAGATCTCTAAAATAGGATTAAATCCAGGATATGAATCTAGACCATGTAATTCAGAGTCTTGAACCAAACACTATGTCATCTGACTTTGGGACTAACCAGAAAAAAAGTTCTGGATCCAACTGAGAGGGTTGTGTGTTGAACCATAGCACATAGATTGAAAAGTATGGAAATCGTTAAGTGTATAGCTTAATAAATTATCCAGGGGGAACACACCTGGCAACCAGTACCCACAAGAAATAGAACCTTTTCAGCCATCCAGGAGCACCCACATGTACCCATCCTAAGTCACTGCCCCCTCCTCCCCAAGGGTAACAGATATTCTAACTTCTGAATTAGTTTTGCTTGATTTGAACTTCACTGGAATCATACAGGATGTTGGACTTCCATGTTGGATTAGTCTCATTATGTTTGTAAGGTTCAAACATCTTTTTGAATGTGGCTGTGGTTCATTGTTATTTCTGTATAGCATGCCATTACAAAAAGTACAACCCATTGTATAATATTTATCCCTTCTATTCTGACGCACATTCGGGTGGTTTCCAGTTTAGAGAATTACCAAATAATGCTGCTCTAAACATTCTTTTTCATGGTGAACATATGTAGGCATTTCTATTTCGATTCACATTCCCATATATTTAAGGCGATTTGTATTTCTTCTTCTGTGAACTGTGAGTTCATGTCTTTTGCCAATTTTTCTATTGTGTGTCTGTTCTTTTTCTTATCAGTTTCTAGGAGTTGTTTGCATATTGGGTATATGAGCCCCTTTATAATATGAATTCCAAATATTCACAGTTTATCATTTCTTCCTTTTTATTATAGTGGTTGGTTTGGATTTTATGTGTTTTGTTTGTTTTTCTATGTATTGTTAAGATAGTGTGTGTGTGTGTATTAGTTGCTCAGTCATGTTCAACTCTTTGTTACGCTATGGACTGCAGCCTGCAGGCTCCTCAGTCTATGGGATTTTCTTGGCAAGAACACTGAAGTGGGTAGCCATTTCCTCCTCCAGAGTGTTAAGATGTTACTTCTTCCCAGATTGAGCCATAGATTTATTCAGTCACAATAAAGTATCTTGCGGGGAGCTGCCCTGTTTCAAGGGGTTTCCTTTAAGGAAACATAGCCCTGGGAGCTGCCCTGGCAACAGGGGCTGATAACAGCATAACTCTCTATCCCGCCACCCCAGGTGTTGTGAAGACCTTCCTTAGCTATCATAAAGAACACCTGGAGCCTCTTTACAAGGCTTGAGGGGCATTATGACCCAGAACCATTGTAATAACACACTGGGAGGTAACACCTAGTTTATGATCGACACCTGGCCTAAAGCACGTGTTATGATCGACACCTGGCCTAAAGCACGTGTACACAATTGCTTGTTGAAGTATAAAAGGGATGAGCGAATTCAATAAACTTGTCAGCAACTTGTCAGCAACCTCTAGAGTTGTCTGCCTTCTTGCTGTCCCTCTCAACCCCATCTTTTCTGTCCTTCTTTCTTTTCTTAGCCTATCTGCCACTCTCTTCAGGACCTGTTCGACTGCCGGCGGGCCCGGCAGTATCTCAGCAGATAATCTGGTGGAAACTGGACTATTCAGTTTCAAAATGTCCATAGAAATGCCAATGGCCAAGACTAGTCAAGACAGTCTCAAAGAAGAATAAACTTGGAGAGTTTACAGGACCAGATATTAAACCTTTGTATAAAGCTACCATCACCAGAACAAACAGCTGTAGTAATACAAGGAGAAACAGAGAGTCCAGCTCAGACCCACACCTGTGAACATCTATGTTGTATACACTAAAGCAAGCCAACAGAGCCATGGGGAGAAGTTAGTCCTAAACAGCCCAGGGTCACCGGTTATTCATATGGGAAAGAAATTAATCTTGACTTCTACTTCACACCATAACAAAAATCAATTCCAGGTGGATTTTATTTTTTTATTTATTTATTTATTTTATTTTTTGAGGGGTGGGATGGGGAGAAGGGGGGTGGATCGCTTCTATTGGTCTTTCATTTGTCTATTTTTCATCCATCTTTGTTCTTTGGCCCGTATGGGCCTCCCATCGCGGTGGCCTCTGTTGTCGCAGAGCACGGGCTCTGGGCGCGTGTGCTCCAGAGCTCCGGTTCGGTGATTGGACACATCAGTCCAGCCGCTCCACGGCACATGGGATCTTCCCAGGCCAGGGATCGAACTGGTGCCCCTTGCACTGCAAGGCAGTGTCCTTACCCACTGGACCACCAGGGAAGCCCTCCAGGTGGATTTTAAATCTAAATGGCGAAGTTTAAAATAGCAGCATTTGTAGTATATGTCATAAGAGAATATTTTCATGACCTTGGAGCATCAAGACAAAAATGAATAAAGTGGACCTTATTAAAATTAAGAACTTCATCAAAAGACACCATTAAGAGAGTAAAAAAGTAAGAACAGAATGAGAATAAACATGTGTCAAAGATTCATCTGGAAAAAACCTCATAAAAGGATATATAACTAACTTCCGTGAATTAATAAGAGGAAAGAGATCATCTACGTGAAGGAAAAATAGACCAAAGATTTGACTAGGCCTTTCACAGAAAGATAACCAAATGCCCAACAAGTACGTGAAAAGCTGCACCACATCATTACTCATCAGGAAAATGCAACTTAAATACACAAATGAAACAGCACTACAGATACACCAGAATGGCTAAAAAATGCTGGCAATACCAAGTGTTGGTAAAGATGTGGAGCAACTGGAACGTTCACGCACTGCTATCTGTGGAAGTGCCTATAACCGCTTTGAAAAGCTCTTTGGCAGAATCCCCCTTACAACATAAGAAGAATAATAACAACCGTTTGTATAAAGCTACCATCACCAGAACAAACAGCTGTAGTAATACAAGGAGAAACAGAGAGTCCAGCTCAGACCCACACCTGTGAACATCTATGTTGTATACACTAAAGCAAGCCAACAGAGCCATGGGGAGAAGTTAGTCCTAAACAGCCCAGGGTCACCGGTTATTCATATGGGAAAGAAATTAATCTTGACTTCTACTTCACACCATAACAAAAATCAATTCCAGGTGGATTTTATTTTTTTATTTATTTATTTATTTTATTTTTTGAGGGGTGGGATGGGGAGAAGGGGGGTGGATCGCTTCTATTGGTCTTTCATTTGTCTATTTTTCATCCATCTTTGTTCTTTGGCCCGTATGGGCCTCCCATCGCGGTGGCCTCTGTTGTCGCAGAGCACGGGCTCTGGGCGCGTGTGCTCCAGAGCTCCGGTTCGGTGATTGGACACATCAGTCCAGCCGCTCCACGGCACATGGGATCTTCCCAGGCCAGGGATCGAACTGGTGCCCCTTGCACTGCAAGGCAGTGTCCTTACCCACTGGACCACCAGGAAGCCCTCCAGGTGGATTTTAAATCTAAATGGCGAAGTTTAAAATAGCAGCATTTGTAGTATATGTCATAAGAGAATATTTTCATGACCTTGGAGCATCAAGACAAAAATGAATAAAGTGGACCTTATTAAAATTAAGAACTTCATCAAAAGACACCATTAAGAGAGTAAAAAAGTAAGAACAGAATGAGAATAAACATGTGTCAAAGATTCATCTGGAAAAAACCTCATAAAAGGATATATAACTAACTTCCGTGAATTAATAAGAGGAAAGAGATCATCTACGTGAAGGAAAAATAGACCAAAGATTTGACTAGGCCTTTCACAGAAAGATAACCAAATGCCCAACAAGTACGTGAAAAGCTGCACCACATCATTACTCATCAGGAAAATGCAACTTAAATACACAAATGAAACAGCACTACAGATACACCAGAATGGCTAAAAAATGCTGGCAATACCAAGTGTTGGTAAAGATGTGGAGCAACTGGAACGTTCACGCACTGCTATCTGTGGAAGTGCCTATAACCGCTTTGAAAAGCTCTTTGGCAGAATCTCCTAAACATGAACTTACACATACTTAATGACCCAAAAAGTCCACTCATGAGTAAATACCTCAGCTCAGTCATAATTTCACAAAATGGTGAAATTTTAAAGTGTGACAATATGTTCTAAAGCTGAGGGAGAAATACAGAGGTGATGCCTCCTCTCCAGACATTCCAGGCACCCCAGAGACCCCCTGATGGCTTTGGAGGTGCCTGTGGAGCTCCGGAGACTTGGGGTACTCAGAGGTGACATGTGGGGGGCAGAGAGGACGGCAAAGAACACACAGCCTGAGCCGAGCCGCTGGTCCAGGGGTTAGAGCGAGCCAGGCTATAGCTCCCCACCCATAGCTCATCCTCTTACCTTCCTCTGGAGTGCTGAAGTTTAGGAACATCTGCTGCAGGACATCCTGTCTGCTGTGCAGAGCACCTCCATTCACCATCTGCTGACAACATGGAGCGAAATTCCCCGAGGAGCCTCTGGTGGATGAGGAATCTCCCACAGGGCTGGCATTGCCCTCTCAACTACCCAGACCTCCTGGGAGGCAGCAAACCCTGGGGACAGGGGCCCGGCTGGGCTGGTGGGTGGAGTCTCTAAGCCTCCCTAGGACCTTAGGCCACCAGTCCTGCTTCAAGAATCAGTTTCCTTTAATGTCAGAGACTGGGTTGAGCCAAATCGGAGATTCTCAAGTGTTTCCTTGATAGCAACAAACTCTATGTTCATTGGAAACTGAATCTGATCAAAATAGAACTGCTCAGAATGGACTGGAGTGCAGGCCCAAGGTGACCAACACAGGGGCTCTCCACAGAGCCTTTGAGCTCAGAGGGACCCACTGGAATCTGGACAGTCTGGATCACTTGGGTGCTCAAATAAAAAGGATTTGCACTCATACTTCTCCCATTATTCACAGATTTCTCCTTCCTTCTTTCTTTTCCTCTTTCCTGAGGAAGAGTGCCTGGCATTTTCAAAAGCTGGTAGCAGGGCTTCTCCTGGTGGTCCAGTGGGTAAGGACACCGCCTTGCAGTGCAAGGGACGCCGGTTCAATCCCTGGCCTGGGAAGATCCCACGTGCCGCGGAGCGGCTGGACTGATGTGTCCAATCACCGAGCCGGAGCTCTGGAGCGCACGCGCCCAGAGCCAGCGCCCTGCAACAACAGACGCCACTGCGATGGGAGGCCCACAGGAGCCAAAGAACAAAGATGGATTAAAATGGAGAAATGAAAGACCAACAGAAGTGGCCTGCCCACTCCCCTTCCTCCCCAACCCGACCCCCGCCCAAAATAAATAAATAAATAAATCTTAAAAAAAAAAAAAAAAAAGTTGGTAGCGAAGATGACACACAAAGCCAGGGGCTGCTCATCAGGGCCGTGTGGAGGCTGGAGGTCTAGAAGGCGGGGAGGGGAAGGGGACACCAGATGGGGCACAGTCGCTTCTCATTTCAAGTATCTATGAAACATTATAGTCTTGTCTAGATGAACAGGAACAAGGGCCTGTTTGGTTTGTGTGTATGTGGGGGACGGTTCGGGGACAGGAGGCCCTGGTAATGGGATAGAGTGGCGGCAGCTGGCTGTTTCAGGAGGGGATGCTGATTGGGCAGAAGCACCAGCTCCCTGGCTTCCATGCTGGTCCACCCTGCTGGCACTGAGCTTCCTTCAGGCTGTTGGGGTTGGGGTGGGGGCGGGGGAGCCTTTCTTCAGTAAACCAGCTGGCCCGCAGGAAGCCAGGCCTCTGTTGTTCCTCCTGTCTTCATTCCACATCCCAGGGGAGGGCACCCTGCCTGCACCACGATGGGCACTACAGGGGACTCCCACAGGCCAAGTGGACAAACATACGGATGGCCAGGCCTTGGGTCCAAAAGGCTTGATCAGGGACATAAGACATGGAACCCTGTTTTCTAGCTGGCGAAGCAGCAGAACTGCCGGACTGCAAAGCTGCAGGAGGTTTTGGTCTGAAGCTGGAGTCAGCCTTCCCCTCAGTACCATGGAGGAAAAGAGATGTGAGTCCTTCAAGTCTCTTCTTGCCTGAGTTTCAGCTCCTTTTCCCCCTCCCCCGTCCCAATCTTTCCTGAGGAAGAGTGCCTGGCATTTTCAAAAGCTGGTAGCAGGGCTTCTCCTGGTGGTCCAGTGGGTAAGGACACCGCCTTGCAGTGCAAGGGACGCCGGTTCAATCCCTGGCCTGGGAAGATCCCACGTGCCGCGGAGCGGCTGGACTGATGTGTCCAATCACCGAGCCGGAGCTCTGGAGCGCACGCGCCCAGAGCCGGTCCTCTGCAACAACAGACGCCACTGCGATGGGAGGCCCACAGGAGCCAAAGAACAAAGATGGATTAAAATGGAGAAATGAAAGACCAACAGAAGTGGCCTGCCCACTCCCCTTCCTCCCCAACCCGACCCCCGCCCAAAATAAATAAATAAATAAATCTTAAAAAAAAAAAAAAAAAAGTTGGTAGCGAAGATGACACACAAAGCCAGGGGCTGCTCATCAGGGCCGTGTGGAGGCTGGAGGTCTAGAAGGCGGGGAGGGGAAGGGGACACCAGATGGGGCACAGTCGCTTCTCATTTCAAGTATCTATGAAACATTATAGTCTTGTCTAGATGAACAGGAACAAGGGCCTGTTTGGTTTGTGTGTATGTGGGGGACGGTTCGGGGACAGGAGGCCCTGGTAATGGGATAGAGTGGCGGCAGCTGGCTGTTTCAGGAGGGGATGCTGATTGGGCAGAAGCACCAGCTCCCTGGCTTCCATGCTGGTCCACCCTGCTGGCACTGAGCTTCCTTCAGGCTGTTGGGGTTGGGGTGGGGGCGGGGGAGCCTTTCTTCAGTAAACCAGCTGGCCCGCAGGAAGCCAGGCCTCTGTTGTTCCTCCTGTCTTCATTCCACATCCCAGGGGAGGGCACCCTGCCTGCACCACGATGGGCACTACAGGGGACTCCCACAGGCCAAGTGGACAAACATACGGATGGCCAGGCCTTGGGTCCAAAAGGCTTGATCAGGGACATAAGACATGGAACCCTGTTTTCTAGCTGGCGAAGCAGCAGAACTGCCGGACTGCAAAGCTGCAGGAGGTTTTGGTCTGAAGCTGGAGTCAGCCTTCCCCTCAGTACCATGGAGGAAAAGAGATGTGAGTCCTTCAAGTCTCTTCTTGCCTGAGTTTCAGCTCCCTTTTGTCTGCCACCACCTCCTGCAATGACGACCAGCCCAGGTCCCAAGTCCTGTTTTGTGGTTGTGCACTGCCCCCTCTAGGTCATTGGTGGTAGTGCAACGTGAGAGAGGATGGTTGGGGGTGCTAGCATGGATGGGCAAGAGGACTCTTTCTGATGAATATTGGCTGTCTCTCTCCTAGGGGAATCAGATCAACCTCCAGAAAAGGAATATTCCCCTAGGAAAGGAGTAAGGTGAAAGACTGTGGCACTTCTGGGGATGGGGGGTAGAATGGGGGGAGTGGTAGAGAAGTGGAAGTCAGAGCCCCTTTGGGCAGGATACTCCCTCCTCTGTCCCTTGTACCTTATCTACTGGAAGAGTTTGATAACAGAGAAGTGGGAGACCCACTGAATTGGCAGGTGGGGAAGGGAGCTGGCATCAAGGACAACTTCCTGGAGGAGGGACTATTTACACAGCTCTGGGAATAGGTAGCACCTGGATGGAACTGGAGGGAGAGGGTTCCCGTGGGTGCTTCTTAACCGTTTCAACTGAATGCCTGACCTGCTACATTTTCCAAGATGTGTGTGTTCAGTCACTCAGTCATGTCTGATTCTTTGCGGCTCCATGGACTGTAGCTTGCCAGGCTCTCCTGCCCATGAAATTTTCTAGGCAAGAATACTGGGACTCCAAGGGATCTTCCCGACCCAGGGATGGAACACACGTCTCCGGCACCTCCTGTATTGGCAGGCAGACTCTTTTATCACTAGCGTCACCATACCCTCTAAAGTGAACTGGCTGTAGATGTGTTTGCTTAAATAACCAGCAACTAAACCTTGCCAAATTGACATGTAGGACCATCACAAGTTATAGTAATTCTCTATATATTCTGAATATTTGACACTAGCACCTCTAATATTTTCTTCCATTCTGTGGGTTGTCTTTCACTCCTGATAGTGTCCTTTGATGCACAAAAGCTTATCATATTTATGAAGTCTTAATAGATTGCCCTATGAACTTATGTATTATTTCTTTTTTTGCTTGTGCTTTGGACGTTATATTTAAGAATCCCTTACCAAATCCAAAATAATGATATTTACCCCTTTAAGAACTTTATAGTTCTACCTCTTAAATTTAGGTTTTCTCCATTTTATTT
This sequence comes from Tragulus kanchil, assembly GCA_022376925.1. Classification (NCBI taxonomy): domain Eukaryota; kingdom Metazoa; phylum Chordata; class Mammalia; order Artiodactyla; family Tragulidae; genus Tragulus; species Tragulus kanchil. The sequence goes on from JAIOJX010000023.1 coordinate 45,677,667, forward strand.
AATTTTTTAAAATACTTTTTTGGGGTGGGATACTTCTGTTGGTCTTTCATCTATTCATTTTCATCCATCTTTATTCTTTGGCCTGTGTGGGCCTCCCATTGCAGTGGCCTCTCTCGCTGCAAAGCACCAACTCTGGGCGCATGCGCTCCAGAGCTCCAACTCGGTAATTGGACACATGGGTCCAGCCGCTCCGCGGCACATGGGATCTTCCCAGGCCAGGGATCGAACTGGCTCCCCTTGCACTGCAAGGCAGTGTCCTTAAACCCACTGTACTCCCTCCTCAGTCCCTTGTACCTTATCTACTGGAAGAGTTTGATAACAGAGAAGTGGGAGACCCACTGAATTGGCAGGTGGGGAAGGGAGCTGGCATCAAGGACAACTTCCTGGAGGAGGGACTATTTACACAGCTCTGGGAATAGGTAGCACCTGGATGGAACTGGAGGGAGAGGGTTCCCGTGGGTGCTTCTTAACCGTTTCAACTGAATGCCTGACCTGCTACATTTTCCAAGATGTGTGTGTTCAGTCACTCAGTCATGTCTGATTCTTTGCGGCTCCATGGACTGTAGCTTGCCAGGCTCTCCTGCCCATGAAATTTTCTAGGCAAGAATACTGGGACCCCAAAGGGGATCTTCCCGACCCAGGGATGGAACACACGTCTCCGGCACCTCCTGTATTGGCAGGCAGACTCTTTTATCACTAGCGTCACCATACCCTCTAAAGTGAACTGGCTGTAGATGTGTTTGCTTAAATAACCAGCAACTAAACCTTGCCAAATTGACATGTAGGACCATCACAAGTTATAGTAATTCTCTATATATTCTGAATATTTGACACTAGCACCTCTAATATTTTCTTCCATTCTGTGGGTTGTCTTTCACTCCTGATAGTGTCCTTTGATGCACAAAAGCTTATCATATTTATGAAGTCTTAATAGATTGCCCTATGAACTTATGTATTATTTCTTTTTTTGCTTGTGCTTTGGACGTTATATTTAAGAATCCCTTACCAAATCCAAAATAATGATATTTACCCCTTTAAGAACTTTATAGTTCTACCTCTTAAATTTAGGTTTTCTCCATTTTATTTAATTTTTTAAAATACTTTTTTGGGGTGGGATACTTCTGTTGGTCTTTCATCTATTCATTTTCATCCATCTTTATTCTTTGGCCTGTGTGGGCCTCCCATTGCAGTGGCCTCTCTCGCTGCAAAGCACCAACTCTGGGCGCATGCGCTCCAGAGCTCCAACTCGGTAATTGGACACATGGGTCCAGCCGCTCCGCGGCACATGGGATCTTCCCAGGCCAGGGATCGAACTGGCTCCCCTTGCACTGCAAGGCAGTGTCCTTACCCACTGGACCACCAGGGAAGCCCGGTTTTCTCCATTTTAAATTGAGTTTTGTATGTGGTGTAGAATCCAAATTCGTTCTTCTGCATGTGGATATTCCATTTTCCTAGCACCATTTGCTAAAAACAGTTTCCCATATTCCCTGTTCTTTACCTTTGTTGAACTGAAACCACCTGTTGAAAACCATGTGACCATAGACATATGGTTTATTTCTGGACTGTCAGTCTGTTCCACTGGTCTGTCTTGTTTGTCATTATGGCAGTGGCGCACTGTTTGAGGATTACTGCTTGGCAATAAGACTAAAAATCAGGCCGTGTTTCTTCTAACTTTGCTCACTTTTTCCGACATTGTTTTGGCTATTCCTTGTAACTCCATATAAATTTTAGGATCAGGTTTTCCTTGTTGCAATTTTATAGGGGCTGCATTGGATGTACAGATTATAGAGTACTGCCATTTAATAATAGGTCCTCTACTCCATAAACATGGGGTATCTTTTTATCTGTTTTTGACTTCCTTAGCCTTTTATTCAGAAATATTTTGTGGTTTTCAGAGTACAAGTCTAGTACCTCCTTTTTCAATATATTTTTATATATTTTATTATTTTTCATGCTCTTCCAAATAGAATAATTTTCCCCAGGTTGCTCATTTATATAGACTTATAATAATTTTTCATTTCTATCATTGTATTAAATGGCAACTGATGCGTGAATGTTAATCTGTATCCAATACATTGCTGAACTCATTCATTAGCTTTACAATTTCTTTTTACTTCTACTTTTTTATTCCTTAAGAATGTATACATATGAAATCGTGATATCTGCAAATAGAAATGTTTTTACTTTAGTTAGTGTAATCTTGAAGATGTTCACATCTGCTTTCATAACATGTCTGTAGTTCTCTTTGCTTGGGAAGTTTCAGGCTGCTTACCTGTCAGCATTATGCTGACTTCATAGAATGCGATAGGAAATGTTTCCCTCTCTTCATTTTTGGGAAGAGTTTGAGAAGAATGTGTTTTAATATTTTTTGAATGTTTTGTAGAATTCACTCCTGATGCTGCCTGGCTTGGAAAGATTTGTCTCTGTTGAAGTTTTGTGTGCGTGTATGTGTGTTTTAAATAAGTCAATCTCTGCTGGTCATGGGTCTATTAATAGTTCCTACTTCTTGAGTCAACATTGTTACTTTGTATCTTTGTAGGAATCTGTCCATTTCATCTAGGTCATCCAATTTGTTGGAATACAGATATTCACAATATACTTTTATTTTTTTTGGCCACTTCCACTGATCTTTCATCTATTTATCTTTGTTCTTCGGCCTGTGTGGGCCAGAGCTCCAGCTTGGTAGTTGGACACATTAGTTCAGCTGCTCCACGGCACGTGGGATCTTCCCAGGCCAGGGATCAAACCTGCGAGCCTTGCACTGCAAGGCGGTGTTCCTACCCACTGGACCACCAGGGAAGCCCGGGATCTTTCTTCTTTTTAATGTAGACATTTACAACTATAAATTTTTCTGTGAGCGCTATAAGTTTTGATATACTGCATATTCATTTTCATTTGACTCAAGATATTTTCAGCTTTTACAAATTTGGTGTTTAGTGGTATATTGTTTAATTTCCACATATTTGTGATTTCCTCCCAGTTTCTTCCTGTTACTGATTTCTAGTTTGATTCTTTTTTCAGAAATGACAATTTTCATGAATTCGATTAAGACTTGTTTGAGGGCCTAACATATAGTTTACCCTAGAGAATGTTCTATACGCACTTGAGAAAAATATGTATTTTGCCATTGTTTGATGGAGGATTAGGTCTAACCTGGTTTCTGGTGTTGTTCAATTTCTCTATTTCCTTATTTGTTTCTGGTTATAAAATTAATTATTGAACAAAGAGTACTAATATCTCTATTATTACTGCAGAACTATTTCTTCTTTCAATTCTGTCAGTTTTTTGCTTCATATGCTTTGGGGCTCTGCTGTTAGAAATGTATAAGTTTATAATGATTACATCTTCTTGATCAATTATACATTTTATCAATATATAATGTCCTCAAGGATGAGAGAAACCTGGTCCCTGCCTTGAGAAGCTCACAAACCACTCTCTTCATCTTTGGGAAGAGTTTGAGAAGAATGTGTTTTAATATTTTTTGAATGTTTTGTAGAATTCACTCCTGATGCTGCCTGGCTTGGAAAGATTTGTCTCTGTTGAAGTTTTGTGTGCGTGTATGTGTGTTTTAAATAAGTCAATCTCTGCTGGTCATGGGTCTATTAATAGTTCCTACTTCTTGAGTCAACATTGTTACTTTGTATCTTTGTAGGAATCTGTCCATTTCATCTAGGTCATCCAATTTGTTGGAATACAGATATTCACAATATACTTTTATTTTTTGGCCACTTCCACTGATCTTTCATCTATTTATCTTTGTTCTTCGGCCTGTGTGGGCCAGAGCTCCAGCTTGGTAGTTGGACACATTAGTTCAGCTGCTCCACGGCACGTGGGATCTTCCCAGGCCAGGGATCAAACCTGCGAGCCTTGCACTGCAAGGCGGTGTTCCTACCCACTGGACCACCAGGGAAGCCCGGGATCTTTCTTCTTTTTAATGTAGACATTTACAACTATAAATTTTTCTGTGAGCACTGCTTTTTCTGCATGCTATAAGTTTTGATATACTGCATATTCATTTTCATTTGACTCAAGATATTTTCAGCTTTTACAAATTTGGTGTTTAGTGGTATATTGTTTAATTTCCACATATTTGTGATTTCCTCCCAGTTTCTTCCTGTTACTGATTTCTAGTTTGATTCTTTTTTCAGAAATGACAATTTTCATGAATTCGATTAAGACTTGTTTGAGGGCCTAACATATAGTTTACCCTAGAGAATGTTCTATACGCACTTGAGAAAAATATGTATTTTGCCATTGTTTGATGGAGGATTAGGTCTAACCTGGTTTCTGGTGTTGTTCAATTTCTCTATTTCCTTATTTGTTTCTGGTTATAAAATTAATTATTGAACAAAGAGTACTAATATCTCTATTATTACTGCAGAACTATTTCTTCTTTCAATTCTGTCAGTTTTTTGCTTCATATGCTTTGGGGCTCTGCTGTTAGAAATGTATAAGTTTATAATGATTACATCTTCTTGATCAATTATACATTTTATCAATATATAATGTCCTCAAGGATGAGAGAAACCTGGTCCCTGCCTTGAGAAGCTCACAAACCATTCCAGGGAAGAGGCTGGAAGACATCCACAGCAAGAGCTGCAGGAGAGGCCTGGGCCACAGCCGCTGGCAGAACCTTGTCTTCGTAGGTGTCCTGGGTCCCGGGAGAGGTGACTGCCCATAGCAAGCACTGGGTCAGGGCTGACTGGGCGCAGGTGAGGGGCCCCGGCTGTGAGGGCAGCACAAGCACTCACAGAGAAATTACGAGATTCATGTCAGCGGCAGAGCTGCAACCCAGCTGCTGACCTTCTGTTTAGGGTCCACTTGACCATGATACCAGGGCTGATTTCAGCACTGAATCCATGGCTGCAAGATTCATTCATCATGGCCTCATTAATTTATTCATTCCAAGACTCTGCTGTGTGACGGAAGGTAGTTGGTAATGATGACTAAAACCTGAGTAGGCCTCTTTCTGTGTGGAGCTGAGAGTAAAATGGGAGGGAGGCAGACATTAATCAGATCCCACAGTATAACACCACAAACAAGGACTGGTGTTTATTGAGAGTTCAGGATACATCAGGCTCTAGCTTAGGAGTGTTTGTGTTTAGCAACTCATTTTATCTCCAAAGTAATTTTTGGTGTTGAGAGTACTGCTACCTTTCTATACATGGGGGAAAGAAAGCACAGAAAAGTGAAGTCATTTACTCAATGCCACACAGCTAGGAAGTGGTGGTGTGGGGATCCTAATACTCTGAGTCCCAGTTTTCTTCCTGTTACTGATTTCTAGTTTGATTCTTTTTTCAGAAATGACAATTTTCATGAATTCGATTAAGACTTGTTTGAGGGCCTAACATATAGTTTACCCTAGAGAATGTTCTATACGCACTTGAGAAAAATATGTATTTTGCCATTGTTTGATGGAGGATTAGGTCTAACCTGGTTTCTGGTGTTGTTCAATTTCTCTATTTCCTTATTTGTTTCTGGTTATAAAATTAATTATTGAACAAAGAGTACTAATATCTCTATTATTACTGCAGAACTATTTCTTCTTTCAATTCTGTCAGTTTTTTGCTTCATATGCTTTGGGGCTCTGCTGTTAGAAATGTATAAGTTTATAATGATTACATCTTCTTGATCAATTATACATTTTATCAATATATAATGTCCTCAAGGATGAGAGAAACCTGGTCCCTGCCTTGAGAAGCTCACAAACCATTCCAGGGAAGAGGCTGGAAGACATCCACAGCAAGAGCTGCAGGAGAGGCCTGGGCCACAGCCGCTGGCAGAACCTTGTCTTCGTAGGTGTCCTGGGTCCCGGGAGAGGTGACTGCCCATAGCAAGCACTGGGTCAGGGCTGACTGGGCGCAGGTGAGGGGCCCCGGCTGTGAGGGCAGCACAAGCACTCACAGAGAAATTACGAGATTCATGTCAGCGGCAGAGCTGCAACCCAGCTGCTGACCTTCTGTTTAGGGTCCACTTGACCATGATACCAGGGCTGATTTCAGCACTGAATCCATGGCTGCAAGATTCATTCATCATGGCCTCATTAATTTATTCATTCCAAGACTCTGCTGTGTGACGGAAGGTAGTTGGTAATGATGACTAAAACCTGAGTAGGCCTCTTTCTGTGTGGAGCTGAGAGTAAAATGGGAGGGAGGCAGACATTAATCAGATCCCCACGAAGTATAACACCACAAACAAGGACTGGTGTTTATTGAGAGTTCAGGATACATCAGGCTCTAGCTTAGGAGTGTTTGTGTTTAGCAACTCATTTTATCTCCAAAGTAATTTTTGGTGTTGAGAGTACTGCTACCTTTCTATACATGGGGGAAAGAAAGCACAGAAAAGTGAAGTCATTTACTCAATGCCACACAGCTAGGAAGTGGTGGTGTGGGGATCCTAATACTCTGAGTCCCAGTTTTCTTAGCTGCAAAAAGCAGAATGACAAAGCTTGGTTGCAGAGAGTAAGTTAAACGAGGTAAGTCTGGCAGACACACTGAGTAACAGGACTGGGTTTATAGTAGGTGCTTAATAACGATTGCTATTTTCCAATGGCTCAGGGACACGTGAGATGGGTGGGGACTTCCCTCACTCGGCGGGTGGGTCCTCCTGGCACTTGCACAGGCTTTGTAGAGTGACAGTTCCCAGGTGAGCAGAGACCTCGTGAGTGGGCTTGAAGAATTTGGGTAAGTACTAGGCCCTCTGCACAAAGGGAAACAGCCACGCTTACCAGCCTGGCATCTGGGCCTCCTTGGATGGCCTTACCAACCCCCAAGGTCATGCCCTGAGTACACTGGAGGGATCATCCTCCTCAAAGCCGCCCGAGGATTTCTTGTTCCCACACCTTTGCTTTTGTCCCCCAACTAAATGCCATGGGACTTCCCTGGTGGCTCAGTGGTAAAGAATCTGCTTGCCAATGCAGGAGATGCAAGAGTTATGGGCTCAAGCCTTGGGTTGGGAAGATCCCCTGGAGAAGGAAATAGTAACACACTCCAGCATTTTTGCCTGGGAAATCCCATGGACAGAGGAGCCTGGCGGGCTACAGTCTCTGGGGTTGTAGAGTCAGACATGACTGAGTGACTAAACAACAACAACAAAGTTAAATGCAAATCTCATCTCTGCCTCTTCAGACAGGTGGCTTTCTCAGGGGATACCCCCTTTGTCAGAAAGAATTTAGACACCTTATTTGTGACCAAGATCCACATCAGTTCTGATTCATTTCCCACCCCAGTGGCTGTGGGAGAGAGAGCTCAGTGTGTGCCTGCTCACCCACCAGACTGGAGACTGCGGTCACTGCTCAGACCCCACAAATGGCTTGCCTGTGTGCTCTCTGTGCAGACAGTGGCTGTGCAGCCCGTCACATGGCAGGGGACAGCTGCTAGGTAGCCTGGGCCTCCTCAGGGGCAGCTGTCCTGGAATGACCTTGTCGCAACATAGGAGGTCAGCGTCAGCTCTCCGAGCATGTCATCAGAATCTGCGTAAACTCCCGGGAGCCGTGACCTGGCCTGGATTTTCTGAGTGTGACCAGTCCGGGGTTGTTGATCAGGGTCCGCAGCAGGAGCCACCTTGTCCTGGACCTCGCTGAGATGCGGGCACCTAGGACAGAATCAGAGCTGGTAGACTGGGAGGAGGGGCAGCTTGTCTGTGTCCTGCTCAGAGGCCACAGGGAAAGCTGCCAGAAGGAGTAAGGTGTCGAGGAAGGAGCTGGACAGGACTCCTGGGGACATGCGGGCAGCTGGAGGGATGTGGGCTTGTCCCACAGATCTAAGTATCAGCAAGGCTGCGATCAGCAACAAAAACAGTCCAGATTGGTGCTGAGTGTCCACAGACAGAACGTGGCTAACTGGAGGGGTTCCCAGAGGAAGGCCAAGCAGATAATAGGGATGGCAGGGCTGGGAGCAGATAGCGTAGAACCTTGAGGGTGCAGGAGTCAGTGGCTGGGAGAGCTGGTGGCAAGGAACGGGCAAATTAAGCAAAACTGCACACTGTCTTGGAGACTTTCAGCCTGGGCTACTGGGGAATCTCAAACAAATGGCTGAATGAAGAACTCAGCTAGCAGAGCTCATTTTCAGGAACAAGGGAAAAGCCCAGTTAGCAGGTCACAAGGCCACAGGGTCCCACAGCCAGGCTGACTGGGGGCAGAGCCTCCTGATCTCCTGGCTAGAAGGGCTGCCGGGGCGCAGAGTGTGGAGCAACAGGGGCGGGGAAGGAGGAGCCTGGGACATTTCAGGGATCCCAGGGGAGTCTGAAGGCACTTGTTTCCCAGTGTCTGTTCAAACAGGAAACTTACCTGCTGACTGGTTTAGGTACCAGTATTTGATGGCCTGCTGTAGCCTCCTCTCCCTGTGGACTGTGATCAGGATATGACAAAAGCTGACGAGCACGGGGTTGGTGTGATAATGATCCACATAGAGCATGCCAATCCACGCATTGAACCCTGAAATCCAGAAGGGAAGTCAGGCCATGCAGTACGTCCCTGAATGACCTAGGTTTTGCTTCTTACGACGGAACTGTAGTGTCACTTTGTTCCTAAATGGTGCCTGTGTCTTTCCTGAAAATCTATAAAATGTGGTATAAGGAGCTGGAAAGGTTCTTAGAGATCACGCCCTAATCTGTCCATTTTATGGGAATTTGAAGCTCACAATGGCCAGGAGCCTCTGCAGCTTATATGGAGAAGCCAGCTGCCATTTTATGAATCAATGAGTGAATGAAAAGACATGGTCCAGAAACAGGACAAAAATGTGGGGCTTTTTTTCTCCACAGAAAATATTTTGATTTTGGAGCAAAATGAACAAATCATTTTTTAATTTAAGGAAGGAGAATCCGATGGACAGAGGAGCCTGGTGACCTACAGTCCACAGGGTCACAAAGAGTTAAACACAACCTAAGTGTTTTAGCACAGCACGCAAGCCACGCAAGCTTGCAAATAACACCACCAGTAATTCTGAGATGTGTTTTCTCAAAATTTTCAGAGCCGTGCATTCATAAATTACCCCGTACTGCTCATGATATCTCAAAGTTCTGTCAAATATGTAAATATTTAATGGTCTGAATTCCTTCTGACCATTGGGCTAAACAGTCTTTTTTTTTTTTTCTTCTCTTAAGCATTATGGCCCCCATAGGAAGATATGCTCTAAGTGTAAGTGAAGAGCATCAACTCCAGGCCTCTGGTACCCACTTTCAGGCAGCTTCTGCAAAGGTGCAAGACCAGCCCTCCCCAGACGCACAGCCACGTACCCATGTCTGCTCTCTCATAGCCCCTCTGTAGGATGGTCCTGTCGATGCGGGCGATCAGCCACGTGCCCAGGATGCAGCTGATGAGAAGCCTGGAGAGGCAGGCGCCCAGGCCCAGCAGCACGTTGTAGAAGAACAGAAAATAGTTGAAGTTGTGGAACGCTCTTCTGTGAAGGGAAGCAGGCAGAGAAGAGCAGTACCCTTCAGGATGAGAAGGCAGCTAGGCAGGTGGGCTCAGGGACATGGTCAAATCCTACCTCTCCCACTTCCTGGCTGTGTGACCTTGTGCTGTTAGCTGAAGCTGACTGTCCCCACTTCACAGCTGGTGTGAAGACCGGCTCAGAAATAGAGTAGAGGGCGCTGAGCACTTGGCAGGCTGAATGTGAGCGGGGACTGTAAACCTCACGTGGCTACAGCTGGGTTCGTGGTTACAGCAGAGGGTGTGACTTCCCCATTGTCTGTTGCAATCATGCTCCCAGCTAGAACTGCTCCAAGTCCTCCAGATAGAATTCCTCCAATGACCACCTGATCACGTAGTCTCCTGTTGTCAAAGACTGCACATGAATTTTGGGGTCCTCTCTGAAAGACGTCTTTCTGGCATGGCCACTTTGTGTCCCCTACCTGTCCCTCAGCATCTAGGGCCACTGCATGGCCACCATATTGGAATTTCACTCTTCTCCCAACACATCCTGCCCTTTCATGGCTTCCTGCCTGCATCCGTGTGGTGAGGGGTATGGCCACACCATCTTCTCATCTCTGCCTGCAGGAATCCTACCCTCCGTCCTATTTCAGCTGAAATGAGCCAGCTGCAGCTGAAAGAATACCCCTGCCTCTTCTCCACCCACTGCCTCTCATTCTCCTTACTTTCTCTTGTAAGCATTATGGGCTCCCATAGGAAAAGTTCTGTCAAATATGTAAATATTTAATGGTCTGAATTCCTTCTGACCATTGGGCTAAACAGTCTTTTTTTTTTTTTCTTCTCTTAAGCATTATGGCCCCCATAGGAAGATATGCTCTAAGTGTAAGTGAAGAGCATCAACTCCAGGCCTCTGGTACCCACTTTCAGGCAGCTTCTGCAAAGGTGCAAGACCAGCCCTCCCCAGACGCACAGCCACGTACCCATGTCTGCTCTCTCATAGCCCCTCTGTAGGATGGTCCTGTCGATGCGGGCGATCAGCCACGTGCCCAGGATGCAGCTGATGAGAAGCCTGGAGAGGCAGGCGCCCAGGCCCAGCAGCACGTTGTAGAAGAACAGAAAATAGTTGAAGTTGTGGAACGCTCTTCTGTGAAGGGAAGCAGGCAGAGAAGAGCAGTACCCTTCAGGATGAGAAGGCAGCTAGGCAGGTGGGCTCAGGGACATGGTCAAATCCTACCTCTCCCACTTCCTGGCTGTGTGACCTTGTGCTGTTAGCTGAAGCTGACTGTCCCCACTTCACAGCTGGTGTGAAGACCGGCTCAGAAATAGAGTAGAGGGCGCTGAGCACTTGGCAGGCTGAATGTGAGCGGGGACTGTAAACCTCACGTGGCTACAGCTGGGTTCGTGGTTACAGCAGAGGGTGTGACTTCCCCATTGTCTGTTGCAATCATGCTCCCAGCTAGAACTGCTCCAAGTCCTCCAGATAGAATTCCTCCAATGACCACCTGATCACGTAGTCTCCTGTTGTCAAAGACTGCACATGAATTTTGGGGTCCTCTCTGAAAGACGTCTTTCTGGCATGGCCACTTTGTGTCCCCTACCTGTCCCTCAGCATCTAGGGCCACTGCATGGCCACCATATTGGAATTTCACTCTTCTCCCAACACATCCTGCCCTTTCATGGCTTCCTGCCTGCATCCGTGTGGTGAGGGGTATGGCCACACCATCTTCTCATCTCTGCCTGCAGGAATCCTACCCTCCGTCCTATTTCAGCTGAAATGAGCCAGCTGCAGCTGAAAGAATACCCCTGCCTCTTCTCCACCCACTGCCTCTCATTCTCCTTACTTTCTCTTGTAATGCTTTCACATCCTCTAGACGCTACTGTCCCTATGTATCTGTGTCTGTCAACTCCAGTGCACCATGAGCAGATCACAGGCAGATCATGGGGGCTGTTTCTTTATCCTCAGGGCCCATGTTGCTTTCTCCATGATGAACAGCTTTGAATGAATGAACTAGAAAGAATTACCATGGGAGAGGCACTGCTGTTCTAAGTTCATATTTTAATCATTTTCATCCTCAGAACACCACTCCAAGGTATGCACAGTTATTCATAAAGTGGGAAAGTGGAGGTTCATAGATGTTCAGTAAGGTCACATGAGGTCATACAGCTCATAAGGGACAGAGCCAAGATTCAACTCCAGGCAGTCTGGTCCCTGGCAGTTTGGTCCCAGTTCCGAACCACTGCCCTTCACCCTCTCAGCGTGGAGAGTCCAGGAACCTACCAAGGGTGAAGAGGAAGGAACAAGACTGCCCTACGATGCTCTGCTCCCCTCTCCAGCCTCACCTGTTGTTGAGAGCCAAGGGCTTCTGCTTGGCATCTGTCCCCATCTTTGGTTGCAGGAAGAAGCTGGTGGCGATCCATACCTGCAGGACCATGAGACCCAGAACGATGGATACGGTGAGGCTGAAACACAAGGCGAGACCATGCTGAGGGGGCCTTGTCCACTCTTCCCAAACCCTTCTGAAATGCCCAGTTTAGAGAGAAAAGAGATGTTGACCACCCGCCAGACCAGCAGTAGCTTGAGTTCTGCCCTTTATGCCTACAGAGCATTCTGCCCACTGTGCAGATGAGAAATGGTAAGGCTCACGTCTTTCTGGCATGGCCACTTTGTGTCCCCTACCTGTCCCTCAGCATCTAGGGCCACTGCATGGCCACCATATTGGAATTTCACTCTTCTCCCAACACATCCTGCCCTTTCATGGCTTCCTGCCTGCATCCGTGTGGTGAGGGGTATGGCCACACCATCTTCTCATCTCTGCCTGCAGGAATCCTACCCTCCGTCCTATTTCAGCTGAAATGAGCCAGCTGCAGCTGAAAGAATACCCCTGCCTCTTCTCCACCCACTGCCTCTCATTCTCCTTACTTTCTCTTGTAATGCTTTCACATCCTCTAGACGCTACTGTCCCTATGTATCTGTGTCTGTCAACTCCAGTGCACCATGAGCAGATCACAGGCAGATCATGGGGGCTGTTTCTTTATCCTCAGGGCCCATGTTGCTTTCTCCATGATGAACAGCTTTGAATGAATGAACTAGAAAGAATTACCATGGGAGAGGCACTGCTGTTCTAAGTTCATATTTTAATCATTTTCATCCTCAGAACACCACTCCAAGGTATGCACAGTTATTCATAAAGTGGGAAAGTGGAGGTTCATAGATGTTCAGTAAGGTCACATGAGGTCATACAGCTCATAAGGGACAGAGCCAAGATTCAACTCCAGGCAGTCTGGTCCCTGGCAGTTTGGTCCCATTTCCCGAACCACTGCCCTTCACCCTCTCAGCGTGGAGAGTCCAGGAACCTACCAAGGGTGAAGAGGAAGGAACAAGACTGCCCTACGATGCTCTGCTCCCCTCTCCAGCCTCACCTGTTGTTGAGAGCCAAGGGCTTCTGCTTGGCATCTGTCCCCATCTTTGGTTGCAGGAAGAAGCTGGTGGCGATCCATACCTGCAGGACCATGAGACCCAGAACGATGGATACGGTGAGGCTGAAACACAAGGCGAGACCATGCTGAGGGGGCCTTGTCCACTCTTCCCAAACCCTTCTGAAATGCCCAGTTTAGAGAGAAAAGAGATGTTGACCACCCGCCAGACCAGCAGTAGCTTGAGTTCTGCCCTTTATGCCTACAGAGCATTCTGCCCACTGTGCAGATGAGAAAAATGAGGCTCACAAAGGGGATATGACTTTCTCAAAGCTACATCATCAGGTCTTCTGGCTCCAGACCAGAACTCCAGGATTAAATCAGGCCCTTTTGTTGAGGGGTAGCAGCTGGGCTGAGGGGTTTAACAGCACCGGAATCAAAGAAAGGGATGGGGTTTTCAGAAGAGCTTGTGAAGGCCACGGAGAGTGCACAGGGCAGGCTCTGCCCCAGACTCATTGGAGGCTGTTGGGAAGTATGGAATCAAGGACTTGCACCCCTCTGGGAGAAGTGTGGGGTAGTGGTTAAACAAGGTTTTGGTTTCATATTGCCCAGCTCGCAATCCTGCCTCCTCCCCTCCTAGGACAAACTACTCAGCCTTTCTGTGCCTCTGTTCCTCATCTGAAAAAAAGGGAGCTTATATAAGTTTCAACCTCAGGAAGTCCTGAAGAGGAAAGATACAAAGTGAGTACCTCAGTAATGTCAGCATTCACTGTTACTTTCTATATGAGTAAACTGAGGCTCAGAGAGGCAATTTACCAGTCACACAGTTGATCTAATGCCTAAACTCAGATTCCCTCTCTCTTTCCATTATACTGTCCTTTTCTCTCACTTTACCTCCCCGAACCTCAGTCTTCCCAGTAATACAATGGACACACATGTATCTCCCACAGACACAACTGTGAGGACCCAGTTGAGCAGTGTGAGGAAATCATTTGTAAACTGTGAGGTTCTCATCATAGTGAGAGCATGGGTCCAGGGACTGGTGAAAGCCTGGTTGGGAAGGGGATTTCAAACAGCTGCTGCGAGAGCCCAGCAGCTCCCAGGCCCTGGGCAATGCCAGAAAGCCCACCTAGCACTTACATTCCGATGCCCAGTCCTCGGAGCATCTCCAGTGCCCGATGGTGGATGACAGGCAGCACCAAGCTGTACATGATCCCCAGGCCGCACAGGCTCTGCATCATGTGGATGATGAGGTAGCCTGTGGGCCAAGGGAGCTGGTGGTCACTCAACGCCCTTCAGGATCCAGTCATACACATCTCCTCCCTGCAGTCTCCCCTTAGCCTCCCCTCTCCGAAGGTTGCAACATTCTTGCGTAGGCTGTTTCTTCTTCCTGGCATGCTCACCATGCCAGGTGCAATTCAAGAGTCAACTCCACTAAAAAGGCTTTGCGTCCTGCTCTGGTGTGGACAGCCACTTCCTCCCCTGGGTCACCAGCACCCTTAGCATATATGCCCCAAGAGCACAAGACAGGTGGTGACGATGACCTATATGAGTGTGTGCCTCTCACTCCTTCCAGGGGATACCTCGAGGAAGAGCTGGGGCTGCTTCTGTTCCCCGTCTCTCCTCCCTGCCCACAGCCAGGACTCTGCAGGTGCCCAGGGAGTGTTTGTGGAGTTGAATGGGTCACACGATGGCACTTACCCCATAAAATATAGGCTATCTGCCAGCCAGAGTACCTTGCAATGGCCACCTGAGATTCAGAAAGAAAAAAAGGGTCTGAGAGGGGAGATTACGTCTAACACAGGTGTCCAGCATCCCTGTCTCATTTGAGGGTCACCCAACAAGTCACCAAGGCAGGTGTCCTGATTGTTCTCATTTTATAGATGAGGCCAGATGGGGACAGTGGCTGTCCCAAGTCACCCATCAGCAGAGCATGCTAAAATTGAGGACTCTGGGCCCCCAGCCCAGGGCCCTTCCTCCCCCAGCAAGCCAATCCTGTGCAAGGTGTGAGAGAACAGGCTTTGGCCTTGGAGCAGAAAGAGACTGCTGTGGACTTACCACACTCCCTGACGAGGAAGGATTATGAAACGTCAGAGGAAGAAACTGTTTATCTCCTGCCCACAACCTCTTTATATGCTTTCTAGAAGAAAAGTGGTAGATTAGTAATGATCATGATCCAGGCTCCTTTATGCACTTAGAGCTCAACAGATGTAGACAGAAAGACCTGTGGAGGGAGATGGTAGGCAGCTCAGCCCCCTTGTATTGCCCACAGCTCATGGGATGATTTTAAACAGCCTAGAAATCTTTTCAAAATATTTTTTTAAAAATTGAGAGATAATTGACATATAACATGATGCTATTTTAGGTGTACAATATAATTGATATTTGTATATATTGTGAAATGATGATAATGTTTGGTTAACATCAGTCACTGCACACAGTTAACAAAATTTTTTTCTTGTGATGAGAGCTTTTAATCTACTCTCTCAGCAGCTTTCAAATATTCACTGTTTTTAAACTCTAGTCAAGGGAGCCAGTCAGGGTTGGGATGGAGAGCTGGGCCCTCTTTGTGCCAGAAGAGTCTTCACTTGGTCTTCTTAAGTCTTCTCTTAAACACCATTTGCAAGAGATCCCCCATTTGGGCAGACAGATGGGGAGGATGTAAGAGCAGGATGCTCCAGAGGGGTGCAAATTGGCCCTGGGCTTCCTATGAGTGAGGAGGTGACTGTGAACTAGAGACTGAGACAGGCAGTGAAAAGGAGAGGCATTAGAAAGAGGCCTAGGCAAAGGTAGAGAAACGGAGAGAAAAGGGAACAGGAGATACCTAACTTCACCTTCTAGTTGCATGCAAATGCTGACCACATACTGAAGGCCATCCCTTCCCTCTGCACTGCTGTTCTTGAGACTGATGCACCTGGTCCCCTTGATCCAGCCTCCTGTGGGGTCCCCTTGAGCCAGATCCACCTGCCAGGAGCCCAGTGTGGTTAGTCCTAGAGAGCAGGGCAGATCTGACACCCAGTAGATATGCCAAAGTGTATAAGAAATGATAACGGTCAGAAGGAGCCAGAAGATATGGTCATCCGCTAATAGTTTGGCTATTTTGTTGAGTCTTGCCAGAAGAGAAACTTGCGGGGTGCGACTTACCACACTCCCTGACGAGGAAGGATTATGAAACGTCAGAGGAAGAAACTGTTTATCTCCTGCCCACAACCTCTTTATATGCTTTCTAGAAGAAAAGTGGTAGATTAGTAATGATCATGATCCAGGCTCCTTTATGCACTTAGAGCTCAACAGATGTAGACAGAAAGACCTGTGGAGGGAGATGGTAGGCAGCTCAGCCCCCTTGTATTGCCCACAGCTCATGGGATGATTTTAAACAGCCTAGAAATCTTTTCAAAATATTTTTTTAAAAATTGAGAGATAATTGACATATAACATGATGCTATTTTAGGTGTACAATATAATTGATATTTGTATATATTGTGAAATGATGATAATGTTTGGTTAACATCAGTCACTGCACACAGTTAACAAAATTTTTTTCTTGTGATGAGAGCTTTTAATCTACTCTCTCAGCAGCTTTCAAATATTCACTGTTTTTAAACTCTAGTCAAGGGAGCCAGTCAGGGTTGGGATGGAGAGCTGGGCCCTCTTTGTGCCAGAAGAGTCTTCACTTGGTCTTCTTAAGTCTTCTCTTAAACACCATTTGCAAGAGATCCCCCATTTGGGCAGACAGATGGGGAGGATGTAAGAGCAGGATGCTCCAGAGGGGTGCAAATTGGCCCTGGGCTTCCTATGAGTGAGGAGGTGACTGTGAACTAGAGACTGAGACAGGCAGTGAAAAGGAGAGGCATTAGAAAGAGGCCTAGGCAAAGGTAGAGAAACGGAGAGAAAAGGGAACAGGAGATACCTAACTTCACCTTCTAGTTGCATGCAAATGCTGACCACATACTGAAGGCCATCCCTTCCCTCTGCACTGCTGTTCTTGAGACTGATGCACCTGGTCCCCTTGATCCAGCCTCCTGTGGGGTCCCCTTGAGCCAGATCCACCTGCCAGGAGCCCAGTGTGGTTAGTCCTAGAGAGCAGGGCAGATCTGACACCCAGTAGATATGCCAAAGTGTATAAGAAATGATAACGGTCAGAAGGAGCCAGAAGATATGGTCATCCGCTAATAGTTTGGCTATTTTGTTGAGTCTTGCCTGCTCAGCCGTGAACATGGACATGAAAGTACTCCTTTATGGAGATGAAAGTACTCCTTAGGGTTTTGCTGAAGACAGAAATAAGACTCTAATTACAATGTCGAATTTATAGTAGAAGCTCAAATCAAATGCCTTTTTGGTTTGTTTTTGTTTTTTACTACCAATAGGTATGGTTGTCCCCGAACCCTGGATACATTGTTGTTCCCAATTTGGGCACGACTGGCACTGCTTGGGAATTCTGAGAAAAGTTGGTCAGCTGCTTTCCTGCTTGAAGACACACAAGTGCCTCCCAGAACCTCCTTACCTGTAACAAGCCAAGATGTGGAATAGGTAGGTCACACATGTGAGGGAAGCAGGCAAAATAGTCACCACCCAGACTCCTAAAATAGAAAAAGTGACACGAGAGGGCTCAGAAGATGAACCAGAAGTTATTTTCAAAATGTAGAAAGTGACAACAGAAACGTTTGGGCAAAATATATTGTATTTCCTTTAATACACCTCTTGAGCAAATAGTTTTGCTTATTTATGTTTCATTTTAGCCATATGCCCTCCACAGCCTTTATTTCCTGCATATTTATAAACTTTGCCTTTGGTACTAATATTTTCAATCTACAATGAGTAACAGGAAAATAAAATTACAGAGTGTACACATGGTAAGTAGCCTCTAGCCTTGTAAAATAGTATTAACACTCAAACTTCTAATCACCACTTCTGGGGGAGGTGGTTATCCACCCCCAGTGCACAGCCACGATGTGCAACAGTAACTGGAATCAGGGTCTTGACTAATTTATTCATGCACCTTTTAGTAAGTTTTAGTATTTTGTATCTAATTCTTAGGAGATACCTAACTTCACCTTCTAGTTGCATGCAAATGCTGACCACATACTGAAGGCCATCCCTTCCCTCTGCACTGCTGTTCTTGAGACTGATGCACCTGGTCCCCTTGATCCAGCCTCCTGTGGGGTCCCCTTGAGCCAGATCCACCTGCCAGGAGCCCAGTGTGGTTAGTCCTAGAGAGCAGGGCAGATCTGACACCCAGTAGATATGCCAAAGTGTATAAGAAATGATAACGGTCAGAAGGAGCCAGAAGATATGGTCATCCGCTAATAGTTTGGCTATTTTGTTGAGTCTTGCCTGCTCAGCCGTGAACATGGACATGAAAGTACTCCTTTATGGAGATGAAAGTACTCCTTAGGGTTTTGCTGAAGACAGAAATAAGACTCTAATTACAATGTCGAATTTATAGTAGAAGCTCAAATCAAATGCCTTTTTGGTTTGTTTTTGTTTTTTACTACCAATAGGTATGGTTGTCCCCGAACCCTGGATACATTGTTGTTCCCAATTTGGGCACGACTGGCACTGCTTGGGAATTCTGAGAAAAGTTGGTCAGCTGCTTTCCTGCTTGAAGACACACAAGTGCCTCCCAGAACCTCCTTACCTGTAACAAGCCAAGATGTGGAATAGGTAGGTCACACATGTGAGGGAAGCAGGCAAAATAGTCACCACCCAGACTCCTAAAATAGAAAAAGTGACACGAGAGGGCTCAGAAGATGAACCAGAAGTTATTTTCAAAATGTAGAAAGTGACAACAGAAACGTTTGGGCAAAATATATTGTATTTCCTTTAATACACCTCTTGAGCAAATAGTTTTGCTTATTTATGTTTCATTTTAGCCATATGCCCTCCACAGCCTTTATTTCCTGCATATTTATAAACTTTGCCTTTGGTACTAATATTTTCAATCTACAATGAGTAACAGGAAAATAAAATTACAGAGTGTACACATGGTAAGTAGCCTCTAGCCTTGTAAAATAGTATTAACACTCAAACTTCTAATCACCACTTCTGGGGGAGGTGGTTATCCACCCCCAGTGCACAGCCACGATGTGCAACAGTAACTGGAATCAGGGTCTTGACTAATTTATTCATGCACCTTTTAGTAAGTTTTTAGTATTTTGTATCTAATTTGCCTTCAGAATAATTCTGGGTGCTGTTGAGAGAGGGACAGAGAAAGACAGAAAAAAGTAAAAGCTTCTGAACAAGCTGTAGGTGCAGAAAAAAATTGAAAGAATCCAACACCTCTTTATTATTAAACTCGCTGAATAAACTAGAAATGGTAGGGTACTTCCTCAACTGGACAAAAAGCATCTGCAACCCCCCGACAGCCAACATAATACTTAGTTGGCGAAAAACTAACTGCTTTTCCTTTCAGTTCAGTCGCTCAGTTGTGTCCGATTCTTTGCGACCCCATGGATTGCAGCACATCAGGTTTCTCTGTCCTCCCTGGCATGCTGCAGGCCGTCCCCCTTAAGTTCAGGACTAAGAAAATCAATGTCTGCTCTCGCCAATTCTATCCAGCATTGTATTGGAGGGCCTAGCCAGGGCAGTCAAGCAAGAAAATGTATTTAGACTGCAAAGGAAGAAATAAAACTCTCTATTCACCAATGACTTGTTCCTATGTATAAAAAAATCCTAGGGGATAAAACAAACAAAAGTAATATGAATTAACAAACGAGTTCAGAAAGGTGGTAAGACACGAGACCAGTGGATAAAAATCAGTTCATCACTGTAGACTTAGCAATAAGTAATCTGAAAATGAAGAAACAACTGCATTTGAAATAATATCACAAAGAATAAAATATTTAAGAATAAATTTAGTAAAGAAGTGTCACTTATAAATCAGTATATCAAAATGTAGAAAGTGACAACAGAAACGTTTGGGCAAAATATATTGTATTTCCTTTAATACACCTCTTGAGCAAATAGTTTTGCTTATTTATGTTTCATTTTAGCCATATGCCCTCCACAGCCTTTATTTCCTGCATATTTATAAACTTTGCCTTTGGTACTAATATTTTCAATCTACAATGAGTAACAGGAAAATAAAATTACAGAGTGTACACATGGTAAGTAGCCTCTAGCCTTGTAAAATAGTATTAACACTCAAACTTCTAATCACCACTTCTGGGGGAGGTGGTTATCCACCCCCAGTGCACAGCCACGATGTGCAACAGTAACTGGAATCAGGGTCTTGACTAATTTATTCATGCACCTTTTAGTAAGTTTTTAGTATTTTGTATCTAATTTGCCTTCAGAATAATTCTGGGTGCTGTTGAGAGAGGGACAGAGAAAGACAGAAAAAAGTAAAAGCTTCTGAACAAGCTGTAGGTGCAGAAAAAAAAATTGAAAGAATCCAACACCTCTTTATTATTAAACTCGCTGAATAAACTAGAAATGGTAGGGTACTTCCTCAACTGGACAAAAAGCATCTGCAACCCCCCGACAGCCAACATAATACTTAGTTGGCGAAAAACTAACTGCTTTTCCTTTCAGTTCAGTCGCTCAGTTGTGTCCGATTCTTTGCGACCCCATGGATTGCAGCACATCAGGTTTCTCTGTCCTCCCTGGCATGCTGCAGGCCGTCCCCCTTAAGTTCAGGACTAAGAAAATCAATGTCTGCTCTCGCCAATTCTATCCAGCATTGTATTGGAGGGCCTAGCCAGGGCAGTCAAGCAAGAAAATGTATTTAGACTGCAAAGGAAGAAATAAAACTCTCTATTCACCAATGACTTGTTCCTATGTATAAAAAAATCCTAGGGGATAAAACAAACAAAAGTAATATGAATTAACAAACGAGTTCAGAAAGGTGGTAAGACACGAGACCAGTGGATAAAAATCAGTTCATCACTGTAGACTTAGCAATAAGTAATCTGAAAATGAAGAAACAACTGCATTTGAAATAATATCACAAAGAATAAAATATTTAAGAATAAATTTAGTAAAAGAAGTGTACAACTTGTAGATTGAAAACTACAAAGGATAGTTGAAATTAAAGAAGACCTAAATTAATAGAAAAACACATCACTTTTATGTATTGGATATTCTTTGTGAACATAGCAATACTCTCTAAATTGATCTATGAATTCAAATCAATCCCCAAAACTTCTAATGTCATTTCTATATGAATTGACAAGCTAATCCTAAAATTTATATAAAAATGAAGGGACCCAAAATAGGCCATACCACCTTGAAAAAGAAGAACAAAATTGCATAAATCACATTTCTTGATTTCAATCTTACTATAAATCTATAGTAATAAGATAGTGTGGTATTTCCATAAAGATAGACAAATAGACCAGTGGGATAAATGGAGAATCCAGAAGTAAATTCTCATTGTCAATATATTTTCAACAAGTATGATAAGACAGTTCAATGTGAAAGAAATATGCCTTTCAACAAACATGTGTGTCCCCCCACCCCTTGCCCCAAAATTCATGTGTTGAAATTCTAACCCCCAATGTGATGGCATTTGGAGATGGAGCCTTTGGGAGGGGAATTCACATCGGAATTAGTGCCCTTATAAGAAGAGACAGGAGGGAGTTTGCTTTCCCTCCCTGTTCCCCATCCAGTATGTAAGGACACAAAGAGAACATGGCCATCTGCAAGTCAGAAAGCAGGCTCTCCCAAAACACCAGATCTTTCAGAACCTTCAACTTTTCAGTGTCCAGAACTATGAGAAATAAATGTTTGTTGTATATACCACACAGTCTATGGTAATTTGTTACAGTAACCTGAATTAAGCAGAAATTAAATTTGAATGATATGAGTAAACTTTTCATGTAAGAACAAAGTCAAAACTGTTTTATCTTTTCCAAAGTGAAAAATATATGATAATTTTAGTTGTTTCCACTGCCACCCCCCCAAAAATAGGCTATTTAAGATGAGCAAATTCTCAAGGCATGTTCAGTGCATCCTCGAATAAGTTCTAATAAAATGGCCTGTGTCCAGACCCCGTTTTCCTTCAAGTCAACCCAGGGAGGCATAGAGCAAGTGTAACAGGGGTAATATCAACGCTAGCGGCAATAATTACTATAGGTATGCACCTGTCACCAGGCACAAATCCCTCTCTGCTTCCTACAGAGGTGGAAGGAACAAAGGTAGAGGATGATTTTACCTTTGGTGATATTAATCAGCTCTTTCACCTGCAGGAGGGCGGGGGTCAGGGTCCCTGTCCGGTTCATGGAGCTGACATAGCTCTCCAGTTCACTTTCAAATACATCCAGCTCCTCTCTCACAGACACAAACACGCAGAACTCAATGACAATGAACTGGGGACACAGAGGAAATGCTTCAAGTTTTCACCTGAGTTCTGCTCAGTACATGAATCACATAAGAGAGTTCTTTCTTTGGTTTCGAGGTCAAAGCTCTTTGAAGCTCAAAACTCAACTGAAATAGACTCTGCACACTTGATTTACTGACATGAATGCAACTGTGACTTCTTCGGAGACAGGAGTCAGCCCAAATTCTGTTCGTCACACAATACCATACAAGAGTAGATCCCAGGGCTTCCCTGGTGGTCCAGTGGGTAAGGACACCGCCTTGCAGGCAAGGGGCGCCGGTTTGATCCCTGGCCTTGGAAGATCCCACATGCCGCGGAGCGGCTGGACCCATGTGTCCAATTACCAAGCCCGAGCTCTGGAGTGCATGCGCCCAGAGCCGGTGCTCTGCGACAACAGAGGCCACCATGTTGGGAGGCCCACACGGGCCAAAGAACAAAGATGAATGAAAATAGACAAATGAAAGACCAATAGAAGTGGCCTGCCTGCTCCCCTCCCTCCCCACCCCACCTCCACCAAAAATAAATAAATTAATTAATTTAAAAAAAAAGTCTAAGAGTAGATCCCAGTGGGGCTCAAGAAATGCTTCAAACATGAATTAAATCCCAGTGACATGAAAGCCTAACTTTGAATAAGGGATGACCCTAGGGACAATTCCAAGGCATTTCTTACAGTTCCCTTTCTTGCATCTTGGGAATGACCAAATTGGAGGAGGTCCTGTTTTCTGTGTGCACGTCTTGCTGGCTCCTCTCCTATCATTCTATCATCCTGCCATCATGCTCCTGATTGTTAGGCCATTGCTTCTGGAGTTCCTGATACCATTTGACTTCATCAACTGAATCTTGTTTATCTCTGAATGTGGAGCTCAAATGCTACTATTTTCGGGCAGCTTCTCCATTTAGAGTCATGAGCACATTTGCCTTTTCTTTCCCTCTGTTTGGACATACCGTATCTTATCTTCTTCTCTTAGACCATGGGCTACTCCCAGGCCAAGACTCTGCTGAGTCAGCTCTCTTCTCTCTTCCAGGTCTTAACATAGAACTTGGCATGGAAGAGACAATGAATAAAGATTGAACAAACATAATAACATCAAGTGATTTACTCACTGCTGCTGAGGACCCTAATTATACTGATCCATTAAAATCCATTCTCCCCTTCTTTGGGCACATATCCCTGCCTCCCTTGAGTTAGACGTGGTCATATGACAAGGTTTTTGCCAATGGAAAGAGTGGAAGGGAGGTGTGCTGGGTCCACATGGCCTTTGAAAACCTCCCATATGCCTGTATCCACAGACTTCCTCCTTCTGTTGACTGTATGCAGGTGGTGAGGATTTTCAGAGATGATGAAGGTACACAATGGAGAAACTAGTTGTGGAACAACACGTGAAAGACTGCTGCTTTCCAAACCTGAACACCCACTAAACATTGTTAAGTTGGCAAAAATATACATACAGTGCGGTCACTGAAGTTTGGGGTTTATGCAGTATTTTGTTATAACCTAATACATTCACTTAAAAGTTAATCACAGGATTAGGGGCTTCCCTGGTGGTCCAGTGGGTAAGGACACCACCTTGCAGTGCAAGGGGCACCGGTTCGATCCCTGGCCTGGGAAAATCCCACGTGCCATGGAGCGGCTGGACCGATGTGTCCAATTACCGAGCCAGAGCTCTGGAGCGCATGCGCCCAGAGCCGGTGCTCTGCGACAGCAGAGGCCAGTGTGATGGGAGGCCCACACAGGCCAAAGAACAAAGATGGATGAAAATAGATAAATGAAAGACCAATAGAAGTGGCCCTTAAAAGCAAAATAAAGGTTTAAAAAAAAAAGAAGTGGCCTGCCCATCCCCTCCTCTCCCCTCCCAAAGCCGCTCCCCCCCACCAAAAAAAAGTTAGTCACAGGATTATTTTATTTATTTATTTATTTTTTTAAAAGATTTATTTATTTATTTACTTTGGGCGGGGGTTGGGTTGGGGAGGGAGGGGAGTGGGCGGGCCACTTCTATTGATCTTTTTATTTCTCTATTTTCATTCATCTTCGTTCTTTGGCTCCTGTGGGCCTCCCATCGCGGTGGCCTCTGTCGTTGCAGAGCACTGGCTCTGGGCGCATGCGCCCCAGATCTCCGGCTCGGTAATTGGACACATCAGTCCAGCCGCTCCACGGCACGTGGGATCTTCCCAGGCCAGGGATCGAACCGGTGCCCCTTGCACTTCAAGGCGGTGTCCTTACCCACTGGACCACCAGGGGAAGCCCACAGGATTACTTTATAGGTATCATCCTCATAC
This sequence comes from Tragulus kanchil, assembly GCA_022376925.1. NCBI lineage: Eukaryota > Metazoa > Chordata > Mammalia > Artiodactyla > Tragulidae > Tragulus > Tragulus kanchil. The sequence goes on from JAIOJX010000023.1 coordinate 45,702,047, forward strand.
AAAATGAATAGAAGACAATTTGGTCCTTTTTATCTCTCCACTTTGACCCTGATTTTGACTCAGACATTTTACCTCACATAACTCTGACCACATGAAATGCTTTGATTATGCACTTTATTAACTTGGTGTTTTCACATTTATTAAATTTGTTCTATGGTCCAGGATACGGTCTATCTTGTTGAATTTTCCACTTACTCTGACATGCATTCAGCTGGGGTTGATGAAGTAGTTTTTGGGTTCTCCAAATATCCAGTTGATTGATGGCATTAAATACAGTTCATATTTTCTTACCTTGGCACTGGTTGCCATGGGGTTTCTTCTCCATTCTGTCATAGTCTTGTTGGTCTCTTCAAATTTTAGGGGCAAAGCTCCACTCTGTGACCTCCCTGCTCTTAGGGATCTAAGAAAAGTGGTTGATTCTTCCGTTGGTTCAGATTTGTACTTGTTTGGGGGATGGAGTGGCATCTTGCAAACTCTTTACATGTGGAATTGGCACCCGGAAGCCTCCGTAAATAATCCAATTATATTCTTTACTAACATTCACTACATGAGTACAAGTGTCCTTGGAGTCAAAACGATGGGGGTCAAAGAACTATACTTCTCTGACTTATAGATACTCAGTTTGACCCAGCTTTTAAAGAAAAATTCCATCCTATTCCCACCCCATTTATAAAATACAAAAGGATTTGTTTAGATCTACTTACAAGGTACAGGCAGATGAACGCCAACACAGTGGTTCCAATCATCCTGCTTGGGAACTGAAAGTTGGGGTCCCACTCATATATCCTGGTTTGGAACCAAGACTTTTTTGTTTCTCTGTGAATGAACAAACATCAAGAGAAGACAGGCTGTGGTTAGTAAGCTAACTAACTTGGCTGATTCTTCTGAAAATGATGTCATCTCTTCTTCTTAGAGTTTAGTGAAGAGAAAGAGCACTGGAAAATTCCACAGTTTTCATTCGCCCCTTATTCTTCAGAAGAGGGATTCAGTTTTATTCAGCACAGTAATTTACTAAATAAAAGGCTATAGTTCTTGACCTTTCTTAAACAGGCCAATCAGACATGAACAGAGGTGTGGGGTGGGACTTGAAGAGGCTGGTCAGATGGAAGTGACACAGCTGGGAGGGTGCCTTTGTCTTCACTCATGTCTCCTGTCTGCCAATGGAAGGGCAGACATGGTGGCTGGTCCAGGGTGGAGGTCCAGTGTCTATCTTGGGCAACAGACAGCCTTCATGATAGAAACCACTAAGTTATCAGAGCAGAAAGACAGATGATGGGTAAACCACCAGTATGGGCAGTCTGGGATAAGTATAGACTGCCTGCTTCCAGAATTTTTATATGAGAAAGAAAACCCGATTTTATGGTAACCACGATATTTCTATAGCTGGTTGGTCTCTTCAAATCTTTAGGGCACTGGTTGCCATGGGGTTTCTTCTCCATTCTGTCATAGTCTTGTTGGTCTCTTCAAATTTTAGGCAAAGCTCCACTCTGTGACCTCCCTGCTCTTAGGGATCTAAGAAAAGTGGTTGATTCTTCCGTTGGTTCAGATTTGTACTTGTTTGGGGGATGGAGTGGCATCTTGCAAACTCTTTACATGTGGAATTGGCACCCGGAAGCCTCCGTAAATAATCCAATTATATTCTTTACTAACATTCACTACATGAGTACAAGTGTCCTTGGAGTCAAAACGATGGGGGTCAAAGAACTATACTTCTCTGACTTATAGATACTCAGTTTGACCCAGCTTTTAAAGAAAAATTCCATCCTATTCCCACCCCATTTATAAAATACAAAAGGATTTGTTTAGATCTACTTACAAGGTACAGGCAGATGAACGCCAACACAGTGGTTCCAATCATCCTGCTTGGGAACTGAAAGTTGGGGTCCCACTCATATATCCTGGTTTGGAACCAAGACTTTTTTGTTTCTCTGTGAATGAACAAACATCAAGAGAAGACAGGCTGTGGTTAGTAAGCTAACTAACTTGGCTGATTCTTCTGAAAATGATGTCATCTCTTCTTCTTAGAGTTTAGTGAAGAGAAAGAGCACTGGAAAATTCCACAGTTTTCATTCGCCCCTTATTCTTCAGAAGAGGGATTCAGTTTTATTCAGCACAGTAATTTACTAAATAAAAGGCTATAGTTCTTGACCTTTCTTAAACAGGCCAATCAGACATGAACAGAGGTGTGGGGTGGGACTTGAAGAGGCTGGTCAGATGGAAGTGACACAGCTGGGAGGGTGCCTTTGTCTTCACTCATGTCTCCTGTCTGCCAATGGAAGGGCAGACATGGTGGCTGGTCCAGGGTGGAGGTCCAGTGTCTATCTTGGGCAACAGACAGCCTTCATGATAGAAACCACTAAGTTATCAGAGCAGAAAGACAGATGATGGGTAAACCACCAGTATGGGCAGTCTGGGATAAGTATAGACTGCCTGCTTCCAGAATTTTTTTATATGAGAAAGAAATAAATCTCTTTCTTTTATCTGTGCCACGATTATTTTGCATTTTCTGCTGCATATAGCCAATATAGTTCTAGCCAAAGAACTAGCTTTGCAGGGGTGTGACCCTGGATTAGACATATGCCTTCTCTGGGGAATATCTCCTTGTACACAGTGGCAGTGGCAGGGGTAGGGTAGCCTGAATGATTACTGAGGACCAGGTCCTTTCGCCTGGGCAAGTGCTATGTCCTCTTTTATTGGTAACAGCACCTCAGTTCTTCTCTGGATCTCTGCTCTTCCCCACCATCAGTTCTGGTGGCTAAGTGAGGCTGAGCCACTTTCTCATTCCAGTGGTGAACATGTGACCCTGATTAGTGTGGGTGCATGCTAAGTCACTTCAGTTGTGTCTGACTCTTTGCAACCCCACAGACTGTAGCCTGCCAGGCTCCTCTCTCCATGGAATTATCCTGGTAAGAATACTGGAGTGGGTTGCTGTGCCCTCCTCCAGGGGATCTTCCTGACCCAAGGATAGAACCTGGGTCTCTTATGTCTCCTGCACTGGCAGGCAGGCTGTTTACCACTAGCACTACCTGGGAAGCTCCAGTCCTTGGTTTAACAATCAGTTTACTCCAATCATCTACTCACAGTAATTGTTTCTTTTTTTTTTTCCTTTTTTTTGGGGGATGGGCTGGTGAGGGAGGGGGCGGGCAGGCCGCTTCTATTGTTCTTTCATTATCTATTTTCATCAGTCTTTGTTCTTTGGCCCGTGTGGGCCTCCCATTACGGTGGCCTCTGTTGTCACAGAGCACCGGCTCTGGGCGTATGCACTCTAGAGCTCTGGCTCGGTAATTGGACACATCGGTCCAGCCGTTCCGCGGCACATGGGATTTTCCCAGGCCAGGGATCGAACTGGCGCCCCCGGCACTGCAAGGCGGTGTCCTTACCCACTGGACCACCAGGGAAGCCCTACTCACAGTAATTGTTTCTTGGATGGCATGTGGCCCAACCTGGTCCGATGAAACACATTCATAGGAATTTTGTTGGAATTACTTGAAAGAAAACACTATTTTTTCTGTGAGCTTAAGGCAGAAGGGTAAAAGCTTAGAGATTCTGGCTTCTTCATGAAGATGAAAGAGGAGAGTGAAAAAGCTGGCTTAAAAGTCAACATTCAAAATTGAAGATTGAAAAAAAAAAATTGAAGATCATAGTACCTGGTCCCATCACTTCATAGCAAATAGATGGGGAAAAAGTGGAAACAGTGGCAGACTTTACTTTCTTGGGCTCCAAAGTCACTGTGGATGTTGACTGTAGCCACAAAATTAAAAGACACTTGTTCCTTGGAAGAAAAGCTATGACAAACCTAGACAGCATATTAAAAAGTAGATATATCACTTTGCCAACGAAGGCACATATATTCAAAGCTACGGTTTTTCCAGTAGTCATGTACAGAGTGAGAGCTGAACCATAAAGAAGGCTGAATGCTGAAGAATTGATGCTCTGGAACTGTGATGTTGGAGAAGACTTTTGAGAGTCTCTTGGACAGCAAGGAGATCAAATCAGTCAATCCTAGATGAAACCAACCCTGAAAACCCATTGGAATATTCTGATGCTGACTGATGCTGAAACTGAAGTTCCAATACTTTGGATGTGAAGAGCCACCTCATTGGAAAAGACCCTGATGCTGGGAAAAATTGAGGGCAGGAGGAGAAGAGGGTGACAAAGGATAAGATGGTTGGATGGCATCACCAACTCAATGGACATGAGTTTGAGTAAACTCCTAGAGATAGTGAAGGACAGGGAAGCCTGGCATGCTGCAGTCTATGGGGTCGCAAAGAGCTGAACACGACTTAGCAACTGAACAATAACAGCAAAAGCAGATCTGAGAGGTGAGGGAAAGAGACCTATCTGTTGACATCAGTCAAGCCCCTGGATCCATCTGATGACCTCTAGACTTTTTAATTATGTGAGCTCATAACTTTCCTTTTTCTCTTTAATCCTGTTTGAACTGAGTTTCTGTTATTAGCAAACAAGTGGCCTAAAATAGTGCCCTTCCAGTCATCTCCAGGTCTCTGACAATGTCAGAGTGCAACAATATTGGTGCAAATACCAACAGGTGGGCAAATAGAACTGTGCTTACTGAAGGGGGGACTTCCTCAGGAGCTGCTTGACGTGCTTTGCCTGGTGAATTTCCAGGAAAGGGTTTTCTTCCTGTGAGAAAAGAAAGAGGTTGATGCTTTGGCTCACAGAATCTTGTTCAGGTTTTCATCTCTCTGAAGGACTATTGCCATAGAGGTCAGGGTTTGGGGTAAAAATTGTTCTTTTCAATTGAACCATTCCCAGACACCTGTCATTTATTGAAGAGATGATAGAGTACCATTTCCTTTTACCAAGTACTTGCTTTCATGAAGTGCTAGAGGCCTGACCTTCCCTGACTCTTCTGCATCCTGTTTATACCAGCCTTTATTTTGTATAGTCAATTTTCCCTCTGATATTTGGTGATTTCTCATCATAGTTCAAAATACTATTTCAGGAATGAAACACCCCAAATCGCAGTGTTTTTATTTTTTATGAAAAGGAATTTCTCTTGCTTATTTCAGCAACACACTAATAGTAAAGGACATCTACAAGACACTTTCAACAATGGATAGATAATCCATTCAGAAAATCAATAAGGAAACAGCTGACTTGACCAACACTATAGACCAAATAGACCACGCAGAATGTTCTATATAACACCAGCAGAAGACATATTCTTCTCAAGAACATCTTTTAGAATAGAACACATGTCTGGCCACAAAACAAGTCTTCAATATAAGAAGACTGAAATCATACCAGGCGTAATTCCTGACCTCAAAACATTAGACGTTGATAACAGGAGGAAAATAGGAAAGTTTATAAACATTACACTCCTGAAGAACCAATGGATCAAAGAATAAAATCAAAAGGTAAATAAAAAATATCTCTAAGCAAATAAAAACAGAATCACAACATACAAAAATTTATGGGATATGGCAAAAGCGGTTTTAAGAGCAAGTGTATAGCAGTAAATGCCTATAAGAAGTACAAAAGAAAGATCTACGAACCACGTAACTTTTTACCTCAAGGAACTAGAAGAAGCACAAAGAGTAAGAAGAGCCTCAACAACCAAACTCTCTGGGTTCCAGTTCTGTCTTGGCTACAGACTAGCTATTGACCTTGGGCAATGCAACTGATTACCCCAGGTCCAAGTTTCCTCATACAGAGTGGGAAAAGTAACAACAGTACCTATTTCACAGGACTGTTGGGAAAACTTAACTTGTCGGGATACACACAGTGTTCTTGCTTAGAACTCACCATCTGGAGCTCCCAACCCAGGTGGATCCTCAGAGACTTGACAAACATGTGCAGGAAGCGGCCCAGCAGGAAGGCCAGGCAGAGCAGCGAGGGCCAATAGAACATGACAGTCTCATACCTCCCCACAAACTGCAACAGAAGCAGACCGGAGGGCATGGGCTTTAGGGAGCATAGGGCTCGGCCACTGGGGAGGCTGTGCACAGGAATCTGCCTGTCCCCACCTGCTCCCAGCAGGGCCCACTCTCTCAGAGCTTGGAGCTCAGCAGTCAATCCCTGCCCCCTGCCAGCCCCACGTCATCAGAACAAACTGTGGACTAAATACAGTTCAGTGGGCACTCACCTGCCCATGTGGACACTGTATGATATAAAGGATGGTGATCGTAAACCTGCAGGACAGAAACAGGGCTGAGGTCCTGGGGTCCTTCCCAGCACAGCCCCTGCGAAAACAGCTCAGATCCCACCCGCCTTGAGTCCCCTCCCCATCCTTCTGGGAGGACTGGTTTCTAGGCCTCCATGTATATTCCGCTCAGTACAGGCACCCACCTCGTGCCTAGGTGCATGCCCTCTACATTCATTTAATATGTCCTCACTGGGGACCCAATTCTGGAATCCACATGGCAGAGCAGGAAGACTCAGAGAGTTCTCCTCCTCTCTCTCTTCATCACTCAGGTGAGGAGACTGAAGCCCAGAGAGAGGAAGGGATTCATCCAGCATCACACTCAGAGCCAAAACCAAGTCTCCTAAATCTGGGGCTGAGGTTTTCCTGCCTTAGTCTGGCCTTGCCTGTAACACTGCTCTGAGGAATAAGCCTCACAGCTTTCCCCGAACTGGTCATGTTTAGTCTTCATGCCCATACTCCCATGGTGCCCAAGCTGCTCAGTGGTTCTGGCCACTTTTCCTCTCCTGCTCAAGAAGTCTGGCAGAGGCCGTTAAGATGATATTACTCCATGTCTAACCTGAATACCCTGCCCTCTAATTTTCTTAAATCAAGCCACTAAATAAATAACAAGCCACTTAACAGACTCTGGAATTGTAGCTATCAGGGCATCATTTTTTTGGGAGCCTTGTCCACTTGTTCACACATTGGCCTGGGACCCCTACCCCACAGAAAATGCTGTAGGGGCAACCAGCCCAGTAAGGAGGATGTAGGCATTGCAATGAGCTTGCAGGCTGGAAAGCAGAAGTGTTGATGCGATTACTCAGCCAGAAATACTCCCCAGGGCAAGCTCTGTGCTGGTTCGTTGTCAGTGCTGAAGGCACAGAGCTCAAGAGAAGGGTGAAAAAGCTCCCATATCTGGGGGTGATGATCCATGAAGGATGAGTATGTACCTATCACTTGGTCAAATTTGGGACAATGATCCACACAGGGAATAGCAATACGTGGACGAAGAGGCCAGAACACATGAACCATGAGGGTCTGTCTTATCTTCCAGAGTGTTCCCCGGCTCATGGTGGCATGCTTGCTGAATGAAGATGTGGGTGGATGAAGGAATGTAGGAGCCTTGTATGACTGCAGGTATGTGCTAGAGACCATCAGGCATGGAAAGACAGTGAGAGGCCAGACTGTGAGAGCCCCGAACACCCTGCTAAGGCCCGTGCACTGCTCCTGGGCTCCCAGAGAAGCAACCACAGCAAGGAGAAGCCACATCCAAATGGAACTCTTGCTTCTACCCATGGGTCCACTTGATGGCAATTGACAGAAATCAATTTTCTACAACACTGACTTCTTGGAATATTCTAATAGTGACCAGGTTCTTGTGGAGCAGGGAGAATGCAAGCTGACCTTCTGAAGCCTCAAGTGCAGAACCAAGGAGGGGCCACAGTGGGCCAGGGATGAGTCACTCCACCCACCCGCCCTGGGCCTCCATCCTGGGCAAGGTGGCCTCCAAGGAGAGCTCTCAGGTCACCTCCAGCCCTTGCCTAGAGTTCATTCATGGACAAAGAAACTACAGGAGGGAGGGGAAGGAAGAGTCCATCTTACCAGATCAGAGAGTAACTGAAGCCCAGGATGGAGCTGACCAGCTGGAACTCCGACGAGAGGCAGGCAAAAAAAGGGAAGTGGGACAGGCCGACTTCCATGCCTCCGATCAGAAGCACAAAGGCTGGGAGAGAAGGGCCAGAGACATGTGAATACCTCTTCTCACAGGCTCAGGGGAGACTCAGAGCAGCCACAGGGCTTCATGCGACTTGCAGTCACAGACCTCAGGACTCCAGAAGATAGGTAGACAAGCCCCATATTAGCCCAAGGAGGAATGTAGGGATGTCTGTCATGCATTCATGCAACAGACTCTTCCTTGTACCTCCTCCAGGCCAGGCACCAGGCTAATTACTGAGGCGAAGAAGACGTGGTCCCTGGCCTTGATTGGCTCACAGTATGATGGGCAGGAACAGACAACACAAATGAACAAACAAAAATCACTGAGAGTAAAGCACCATAAAGTATATCAGCAACACAGAGAGCAGGGATGTGCTATGTTCTAAAACCTCTTGTGAACTATTACATTGATACACTACCCATAAAGCAATGATGACTTTTTTTTAAGGTTTCAGTAAAGCTTTATTTCTACTTGGAAGAAACATGTCTGATTTTAGAGTTTAGAAGATCATAGTCATGTACCTCACATTTCACAATTCAATGTTACTAGAGGTGTCAATGACTGTTTTCAATCATTTAAGCTTCTAGGAGATAGCCTGGCAGAAAGCACAGAAGAGACCTCACAGATACTTTAGTCTCCAGATTAAATAATTGCGGATTCATTGGGTAAGGGTTAAATCCAACAAAATATATCACAAATTTAATCGTTGCAGTTTTGATTTGCATTTCTCTAATGAACGATGTTGAGGGGCTTCTTTGGTGGCTCAGTGGTGAGGAGTTCACCTGCCAGTGTGGAAGACACGGGTTTGATCCCTGATCCGGGAAGATCCCACGTGCTGCGGAGCAACTAAGCCCGTGAGCCACAGCTACTCAGCTTGTGTGCTAGAGCTTCAGAGCTGCAACTATTGAGCCCATGTGCCGCAACTACTGAGGTCCATGTGCCCTAGGGCCCGAGCTCCACAACAAGAGAAGTCTGTTCTGCAACAAGAAGCCTGTTCACCTCAACTAGAGAGTAGCCCTTACTCCCTGAAACTAGAGAAGAGCCTGCAACAGCAGTGAAAACCCAGAATAGCCAAAAATAAATTAATAAATAAAATGAGCACAATTTAAGTGGCATTTAAAAGGTGTTTTAAAAAAGAAAACTAAGCCAAACGTCTGTGACTGCACCAGGTCACTGTAGCTACCAGTCATTTGCCCACCACTCCGGCAGGTTGTGTGTGTCAGGAGGTTAACGGCAAAGGAGAAAAAGAAGCAAGGAGTGTGGGTCCTGAAGAGCAGCCTCTTAATGCCTGTGCCTGTTTAAGGTACAAACAGGGCAACTGTATGTTGGCTACTCTCAGAGTCTGTCACTAATTCCAATGTGGTTTTGAAAGTTACATCACCTATTCGCATTCTCATATCGTGGATCCCTTCAGTCTTCTGGGCAGAAATGTCAACATCACGCTTGACTGACGCTCCCCACTCTCAGTCCTACATTAAACTGGACTCAACTCCTGTCCTTGTCACCCAGTCAGTCTCATCTTCATTCTCCTCAAGACTAGTTTGGGCTTTTGAAGGTTTCATAACATAGGTCTGATTTTAGAGTTTAGAAGATCATAGTCATGTACCTCACATTTCACAATTCAATGTTACTAGAGGTGTCAATGACTGTTTTCAATCATTTAAGCTTCTAGGAGATAGCCTGGCAGAAAGCACAGAAGAGACCTCACAGATACTTTAGTCTCCAGATTAAATAATTGCGGATTCATTGGGTAAGGGTTAAATCCAACAAAATATATCACAAATTTAATCGTTGCAGTTTTGATTTGCATTTCTCTAATGAACGATGTTGAGGGGCTTCTTTGGTGGCTCAGTGGTGAGGAGTTCACCTGCCAGTGTGGAAGACACGGGTTTGATCCCTGATCCGGGAAGATCCCACGTGCTGCGGAGCAACTAAGCCCGTGAGCCACAGCTACTCAGCTTGTGTGCTAGAGCTTCAGAGCTGCAACTATTGAGCCCATGTGCCGCAACTACTGAGGTCCATGTGCCCTAGGGCCCGAGCTCCACAACAAGAGAAGTCTGTTCTGCAACAAGAAGCCTGTTCACCTCAACTAGAGAGTAGCCCTTACTCCCTGAAACTAGAGAAGAGCCTGCAACAGCAGTGAAAACCCAGAATAGCCAAAAATAAATTAATAAATAAAATGAGCACAATTTAAGTGGCATTTAAAAGGTGTTTTAAAAAAGAAAACTAAGCCAAACGTCTGTGACTGCACCAGGTCACTGTAGCTACCAGTCATTTGCCCACCACTCCGGCAGGTTGTGTGTGTCAGGAGGTTAACGGCAAAGGAGAAAAAGAAGCAAGGAGTGTGGGTCCTGAAGAGCAGCCTCTTAATGCCTGTGCCTGTTTAAGGTACAAACAGGGCAACTGTATGTTGGCTACTCTCAGAGTCTGTCACTAATTCCAATGTGGTTTTGAAAGTTACATCACCTATTCGCATTCTCATATCGTGGATCCCTTCAGTCTTCTGGGCAGAAATGTCAACATCACGCTTGACTGACGCTCCCCACTCTCAGTCCTACATTAAACTGGACTCAACTCCTGTCCTTGTCACCCAGTCAGTCTCATCTTCATTCTCCTCAAGACTAGTTTGGGCTTTTGTCCTTCTCCATCTAGTGTAAGAGCTCTATAAATAGATTTTCCTTGTACAGCCTCATTCCACGTGGTTCATTACCTTTCTAAAAATAATGCTGCTACTTCTTCCCCATGTTCTGTAGAACAAAATTTAAACCTCTTGGCTTAGCAAAAACAAAGTTCTTGCTCTGAGATGTTTACAATCCAATAGGGAAGACAAGGAGGAAAGTAACTGATGAGACGTGTATGATAGCATAAGCATAGTTAACCTGCTGTGAGGACATAAAGAGGAAGTCATGGACCTCACCTTGGCTCTGGGTATCAGGGAAGGCATCCTGGAGGTTGTGACATTACCAAGGCCATGAAATATAAGCAGGAGTTTGTAGGAAGGAAAGAAGGAGGAAAGGAAGGACATTCCTCACTCAGAGGATGGGAGATGGTTGGTTGGAGTGGTCAGTATTTCTGTGAATATGAGTGGTGGAGAACTGTCAGGCAAGGACAATGTAAAAGGAATAATTGCTGTGAGGTTCAAGTTGCATAATTTTTAAATTTATCTAAATTTACCCAGCATGAAAGCAGAAAGAACAAATAAGATAGCAAAACAAAAACCCACAAACACCTACAACAAATCTAAGCGACAAGACCCATTTGATACCAACATCTAATTACGAGGAAGCAGAAGGAAGACAATAGGATCTTTGAAGGCACAAGAACAGAAGAATCCAAAATTGCCAAGAGATACTCACAGGAAACTGAAGCTGAAAAAGCAGAAGAAAATGAACAAGGTGCTGAAGGTTATGATTCATAGGTGAGAATCAGCAGATTTTGTAGTTACTGGAGCCATCATAGCCCATGAACTCACTATACAAAATATCCAAGCCCCGCACCACATTACAGAAAAACTGCTGGCAGTGAGAATCCAAAATGAAAAGGATAAGAACATTAGGAGGTAGGAACTAGTGAGTCCAGACAAAAGCGGAGGGAAGAAGTCAGAAAAGGTTGTAATGCTCTGTGCTGTGCTCAGTCATGTCTGACTCTTTGCAACGCCGTGGACTGTAGCCCACCAGGCTCCTCTGTCCGTGGAATTCTCCAGACAAGCACACTGGAGTGGGTTGCCATTTCCTCCTTCAAGGGATCTTCCAGACCCAGGGACTGAACCCATGCTCTTGCATTTCCTGCATTGGCAGGCAGATTCTTTATCACTGTACAACCTGGGAAGCCCCACTCAGAATTCTTGGGCTTCCTTGGTGGCTTAGACAGTAAAGAATCTGCCTGCAATGCAGGAGACCTCGGGTCTATCCCTGGGTTGGGAAGATCCCCTGGAGGAAGTTGTAATAAGGGTACATATATAAAATCACTTCGTGAAAACAGACGAGGGAACCCTTGAGCCACGAGGCAAGAAACAATGTTCTGGCCCAGCCAGAAACTCAACATTTTAGTCTTCAAGGAAACATAGATCAAGACAACAGTCAGATAGTACTTCATACCGACTCAGACAGCTTTATTATCTTTTTAATGAAGATAACAAACATTGGACAGGATATGGAGAAATGGGACTTTCACATATTGCAGGGCAATAGAACCAAATGGAGAGTCTAGAAATAGACCTGTACACATGTGCAGCCAATCAATTTTGAACAAAAGGTGCAAAGGCAGGTTAGTGGCAAAGAATAGGTTTTTGTAACAAGTAGTGTTGGAATAAATGGATAGCCAGCGGCAAAACAAGGGATGCAATCCATAACCTGCACTTTATGCAAAAAATTAATATATATCATAGACCTAAATGCAAAACACCATAAGACTTTAAAGCCTCTAGACAGAACAGAGAAAATCTAAGTGACCTTAGCTTAGGCAAAGATTTCTTATATGACACCATAAGCATGATCCATAAAAGGAAAAATGAAAAAATTAGACTTTGTCAAAACTGTAAATGTCAGCTCTTCAAAAGACACTGTTGGTAGAATGAAAACACAAGCCACTGATTGGGGGAATATATTTGTGATCCATAAATCTGATAAAGCACTTATATACAGATTATGTTTTTTTAAAAAAACTCTTAAAACTCAGAAATAAGAAAAAAAAACAGTTTTTTTTAAGTAGGAAATAACTGAAAAGACATTTCATCAGAGAAGGTACAGGGACAGCAAATGAGCACGTGAAAATATGCTCAACATTATTATTCATTACAAAATGCAAATTAAAACTATGATAATATAAAACTACATGCTTCTTAGAGTGGCTAAAATTTAATCGACTAACCATGTGTTGTCAGGAACACAGAGAAACTGAATTCTCATACACTGAGAAGGTAATCTAAACTGGAAAAATAACTTTGAAAAAGTCTGAGTTTCTTTAGAAGTATGATCTACTAAACAGTCTTAAATAGTTCAGAAATTTCACTCATAAGTATCTGTCCATGAAAAATGGAAACATGCAAAGACTTATAATGTTTTTAGCAGTTCTATTTGTAATTGCCAAAAACTGGAAATAAATGTCTGTCAACAGGTGAATAGATAAACAAACTGCGGCCTCTCCATAAGGTGGAATGCTACTCAGAAATGAAAAAGGAACGATTTCTAATACATGCTAAACATGTACAAATCTCAAAATACTGATATGTGTGAATGAAACCAAATCACCCTCCACAGGAAAAAAAAAAAAAAGCAAGTGCATTCTGTATGATTCTTCCTGCCAATGCAGGAGACTCCAGAGAAGCAGGTTCTATCCAGGGGGTTGCAAAAGAGTCAGACAAGATGGAGGGACTAAACAAAAAGAAACATTTGCCAAAATTTAACTTACGCACTTCTAAGAGATGTATCATTTTGGTTTTAATTTGAATTAAAAACTCTTAAAAACTAAGGATCTATTGTAGGCATTTGCTTATATAGGGAGAGAGAACTGAGTTGGATAGAAGAAATTTGGGAGTCATTAGATTAGGGATGATTTCCCAGGGCGTGAGGAACAAAGAGGCCTTGGATCAGTGGCCAGAGAAGTCAGCATTGTTCTTTGAGGAAGCATCCCAGCGCTCACTGATAATGGGAATATACCCATGGCTATCACTCAGGAGAGATGTTTAGGGTGGATGATAGTGAATTCCACTTACTATGTCTAAAGAACCTCTAAACATAACTGGGAGAAGACCCACACAAATAAGCTTTGAAACTCTGTGGGTTCAAAATCGAAAAGATAAACAGTTTTTTTAAGTAGGAAATAACTGAAAAGACATTTCATCAAGAGGATACAGGGAAACGGGCAAATGAGCACGTGAAAATATGCTCAACATTATTATTCATTACAAAATGCAAATTAAAACTATGATAATATAAAACTACATGCTTCTTAGAGTGGCTAAAATTTAATCGACTAACCATGTGTTGTCAGGAACACAGAGAAACTGAATTCTCATACACTGAGAAGGTAATCTAAACTGGAAAAATAACTTTGAAAAAGTCTGAGTTTCTTTAGAAGTATGATCTACTAAACAGTCTTAAATAGTTCAGAAATTTCACTCATAAGTATCTGTCCATGAAAAATGGAAACATGCAAAGACTTATAATGTTTTTAGCAGTTCTATTTGTAATTGCCAAAAACTGGAAATAAATGTCTGTCAACAGGTGAATAGATAAACAAACTGCGGCCTCTCCATAAGGTGGAATGCTACTCAGAAATGAAAAAGGAACGATTTCTAATACATGCTAAACATGTACAAATCTCAAAATACTGATATGTGTGAATGAAACCAAATCACCCTCCACAGGAAAAAAGAAAAAGCAAGTGCATTCTGTATGATTCTTCCTGCCAATGCAGGAGACTCCAGAGAAGCAGGTTCTATCCAGGGGGTTGCAAAAGAGTCAGACAAGATGGAGGGACTAAACAAAAAGAAACATTTGCCAAAATTTAACTTACGCACTTCTAAGAGATGTATCATTTTGGTTTTAATTTGAATTAAAAACTCTTAAAAACTAAGGATCTATTGTAGGCATTTGCTTATATAGGGAGAGAGAACTGAGTTGGATAGAAGAAATTTGGGAGTCATTAGATTAGGGATGATTTCCCAGGGCGTGAGGAACAAAGAGGCCTTGGATCAGTGGCCAGAGAAGTCAGCATTGTTCTTTGAGGAAGCATCCCAGCGCTCACTGATAATGGGAATATACCCATGGCTATCACTCAGGAGAGATGTTTAGGGTGGATGATAGTGAATTCCACTTACTATGTCTAAAGAACCTCTAAACATAACTGGGAGAAGACCCACACAAATAAGCTTTGAAACTCTGTGGGTTCAGCATTGACTCTGGGCAAGTAATAAGCTGAGAAGAACACTGACAGTTCACAAAGTACATACCCTGACCCCAGAGAACCCTGTCATGTGGTCTCTGAGCGAGCATTTCCCTGGTGAAACTCCCAGCAGGTGTGAGGCAGCAAGCATACCTTGGGCCCATTGAGGGACCAGCAGGGGCTGGTAGCCTTCTGAGAACAAGAACATGATCTTATTGGCTGTGGCCCCAAAGGCAATTCCATAGGACCATCGGTTACTAAATGTGCCCACGAAGTCCAGAGGTCTGTGAATAAGAGAAACAAGTCATGAAGCCTGAAGTGGCACATTCCCACAGTTCATCTCCAAAGTTACCAGTCCTATGCTGGGGAGAGATTATTGATTAGTGAAGTATTCATTCTCTTGGTGGCTCAGTAGTAAAGAATTCACCTTCAGCACAAGAGATCTGGGTTCAATTTTGGGCCAGGAAGATCCCCTGGAGAAGGAAATGGCAATCCACTCCAGTATTCTTGCCTGGAGAAGCCATGAACAAAGAAACCTGGTGGGCAACAGTCCATAAGGTCACAAAAGAGTCAGACACAACTTAGCAACTAAACAACAACATATCCTGAGGCCACCTGTGCTGATTCTGGGGCTAGACTTGGATTCAGGGAACCAAAGTGAGGAAGAAAAATCCTTGCCCTGGAGAAGCTCCAAGCCCGGGGAACACAGGCAAAAACAAGAACAGCTGTGACCATAAGCAAAATGGCCAAGTGGCTCAACTTCTCTGAGCCTGAGCTTACTTGTCCATTACACAAGGATAATAACCTCTACCTTGTTGGGGTCCATCCTAGTAAAGCAGGCGAAGCAGATGGTTCAGTGCCTGGGTCACAGTCATTGTGCAACAAATGCTAACTACATCATCACCATCATCATCATTAAACTTCACAGTGATGATGCAGAAATATGAACAGTTGGAATGCAATGGAAAATGTGGTAAGGGGAGCAGAGATTCTGAGTGGCAGTGCCAGAAAGGCCCTGAAAGCTGCCTGGGCCACATGACTCATGCCTCCATTCCAACAAGGAAGCTTGCTGCCAATAGTGACAGAGGACTCTCTTTCCTCTGCTCCCTGGGGTAGCCATGGTGCTGAGTGTTGGAAGGCCTTTCTCATAATGAGCTCAGCCTCCTTGAGACGTTTAAGCAGGCCTGGGCAACCCTGGGTGCTAAGAGCACAATGGCTTGGAAGTGGATTCTGAACTCGCTGGGCGTTGGGCGGGTTGGGGCAAAGAGGGGCAGGACTGTTCACGGTAGGGTAGAGGAGGGTTGGGAAGTAACTGGGAGTTAGCCTGGCCTTACCAATGGTGTTGGTCCCAAACACAGAGTACCCCGAGCTGTAGTGATGGACCTTGGCTCAACTCACATGATCATTCCGAAGCGGTTCCCAAGGAGGTAAGAAGTGTCATCTCTCTGTCTATGGTGCTCTCTTCTTTGGAGAAAGGACAAGACCAAAATGATGAAAAGCTATGAGAAGAGAAGAGGAGTTTGTCATCAGGGACTATTCAGGCCCTCTGTGTCCTCCCTGAAGGAGAGTGTGTGGGTGAGCAGAGCACTCAGAATGTCTAGGACTCAAACTTCAAACTTGGGGAGCTGGCTTGTGTGCACCCTGGAGCTTCCAGAATGTTTTGTACTGAGCTTCCCTTTGTGCTGCCCTGAACAGACATGGGTTCAAATCTTTCTCTCCCACTGACTGGCTCGAAGGGAAACTTAATTTCTCTGAACCTCACTGTCCTCTATCTGTAAAAAACAGGTAGTAACTGCTAGATTGTAAATCCTTCTTTGTATTTTATTCCTGTGGGATTCAGTCATACTTTCCTACACTTTTTTTCTTTTACTAGAGATCTCCCAAGAATTATCAGCACTCCATTTCCTCCCTGTCACTCACTCTTCAACCCCTTAACCTAGCTTCTATTCCATCACTCCAGAGAAGCAGCTGTAGTCAAAGCCACCTTGTTGCTCAATCCAAATGCAAACATTAAGCCCAGATCTGCGTGACCTCTCTGCAGCATTCAGTGTTGACCTTTTCCTCCTCTTTGAAATACTCTCTTCTGTATGCTTGTATCAGTCACACTTTTCTGCTTTTCTTCCAGTACTTCTCCGTCTCCTTTGATGGATCATTCTTTACTCAACTGCTAGATGTGGAGCTCCTCAAAGTTCAGTCCAAGGACCACTCCTTTTACTCCCTGACCCTCTCTTTCTCAGTGATCCTGTCCATGTCCACAATTTCCATGGCCACCAAATACACAGAAGACTCACCAACTTGAATCTCCAGCCTAGACTTGGTCCAGAATTGTATGTCCAACTACACAGTTGGCATTTCTTTTTGATGTGTTGAATGCATTTTAAATGGAATTCATGCTTTTCCTCCCTGTCCTGTTCCTTTATCCACACTAAACTTAGATCTCTTCCTATTTTCCTTAACAAGTGAATGGCAAATACCATTATCCTTCTAACTGTGCAAGTCAGAAACCCAAGAGTCATCCTCAACCTCTCCCTCACCTCTCTATCCAACCCATTAGTAGGTTCTACCTGCTTTTTACCTTCTGAACATCTTGAGCAGACCACCATCATGGAGGATGATGTAACATCATCTCACCTGGACCTCTGCAGACACCTCTTCATTGGTCTTTCTGCATCCTCCCTTGCCTGTCTCAAACCTGATCTCCACTTACAACCGTAAATCTGATCCCACCATCCTCATGCTGGAAACACTCCAATTACTTCCCATTGCATCTAGAACAAAGACAGAACTCCTTCACCCAGGGCCTGGCCCTGCCCCACTTCCCCGTGTGCCTCCACCTCAATTCTCCACTCCAGCTGCAACTGCCTTCTCAGCTCCTCACACTCTCCATGCTCTCTGCTCCATGGAGTCTTTACATAAGCTCTCCTCTCTGCATGAAATGGTCTTTGCTATGCCTTCCAATAGACTTTAAGCACTGCTTCCTCAGAAGAGCCTTTTTTGACTTCCCTACAAGTCAGTGTCCCTGACTCTTGGAACTTTCCATCGTCTTCTGCTCATGTTTTTGGTGCATGATGTAAGAGAGCAAGTGTCTGCCAATCTATTCAGAATCCTGTGAGAGCCTGCCACTGGAAGCAGCTCCCTTCTCCCCTCATCGACTCTCCCCTTCCTTCACTTACTGATGGGATGAGGGAGTAATGGAGGAAGAGCTCCATGTCCACCGAGGTGTCGCAAGTGCCATTTAGCTGCCTGGTCCTGTAAAACAGCCAAAATACTTATTCACATCATCAGTCACTGCTGTGGTCATTGACCTTTCAGCCTTGAGCATCACCGTCAGGAATTTGGCTTGTAGCGCACTGAGGTCATCTGGTTTCTTTTAATGTCCACAATTTCCATGGCCACCAAATACACAGAAGACTCACCAACTTGAATCTCCAGCCTAGACTTGGTCCAGAATTGTATGTCCAACTACACAGTTGGCATTTCTTTTTGATGTGTTGAATGCATTTTAAATGGAATTCATGCTTTTCCTCCCTGTCCTGTTCCTTTATCCACACTAAACTTAGATCTCTTCCTATTTTCCTTAACAAGTGAATGGCAAATACCATTATCCTTCTAACTGTGCAAGTCAGAAACCCAAGAGTCATCCTCAACCTCTCCCTCACCTCTCTATCCAACCCATTAGTAGGTTCTACCTGCTTTTTACCTTCTGAACATCTTGAGCAGACCACCATCATGGAGGATGATGTAACATCATCTCACCTGGACCTCTGCAGACACCTCTTCATTGGTCTTTCTGCATCCTCCCTTGCCTGTCTCAAACCTGATCTCCACTTACAACCGTAAATCTGATCCCACCATCCTCATGCTGGAAACACTCCAATTACTTCCCATTGCATCTAGAACAAAGACAGAACTCCTTCACCCAGGGCCTGGCCCTGCCCCACTTCCCCGTGTGCCTCCACCTCAATTCTCCACTCCAGCTGCAACTGCCTTCTCAGCTCCTCACACTCTCCATGCTCTCTGCTCCATGGAGTCTTTACATAAGCTCTCCTCTCTGCATGAAATGGTCTTTGCTATGCCTTCCAATAGACTTTAAGCACTGCTTCCTCAGAAGAGCCTTTTTTGACTTCCCTACAAGTCAGTGTCCCTGACTCTTGGAACTTTCCATCGTCTTCTGCTCATGTTTTTGGTGCATGATGTAAGAGAGCAAGTGTCTGCCAATCTATTCAGAATCCTGTGAGAGCCTGCCACTGGAAGCAGCTCCCTTCTCCCCTCATCGACTCTCCCCTTCCTTCACTTACTGATGGGATGAGGGAGTAATGGAGGAAGAGCTCCATGTCCACCGAGGTGTCGCAAGTGCCATTTAGCTGCCTGGTCCTGTAAAACAGCCAAAATACTTATTCACATCATCAGTCACTGCTGTGGTCATTGACCTTTCAGCCTTGAGCATCACCGTCAGGAATTTGGCTTGTAGCGCACTGAGGTCATCTGGTTTCTTTTAACGTCACTTTCTGAGTCAGTGCTGCTCACCTGTGATGTGTCTTCCCTAAGTGGATTCACCTTTCAAAATTCTTTCTCCAGCTTAATTATCTGTATAACTGCCCTAGTAACTGAATCTCTTTCTTTTCTTGACTGCATAATCAAGGACACATTCAGCTTCCTTGGAACCCAAAGCTTATATTATTTGGATGTCCTTTTCAAATACAACTACAAAAATACCTTACCTGCTCTTATTTTAAGGAAGACACATCACCATGTAAACACTTAACAAAGGTGCCTCCCACCCTCCCAGAGCCTTGGTAGGGTCCTATGAAGTGAGGG
This sequence comes from Tragulus kanchil, assembly GCA_022376925.1. Taxonomy (NCBI): domain Eukaryota; kingdom Metazoa; phylum Chordata; class Mammalia; order Artiodactyla; family Tragulidae; genus Tragulus; species Tragulus kanchil. The sequence goes on from JAIOJX010000023.1 coordinate 45,721,615, forward strand.
GCCCTGAGACTTAAGCTCCACTAACTTTCCAAGAAAACAGCCTTTTGACATGGTTTTTCATAGCCAGAGGTTAAGAAGCATCTGGTTACTCTGATTCATTGCTAGGCTATTGGGGCAGAAGTCTCAGGGAAGAGCACTGCTCTGGGGAATCCATGAACATAAGACATATGCATGTATGCCAAGCTGCTTCAGTTGTGTCCAACTCTGTGTGACCTTATGGATAGTAGCCCCACCAGGCTCCACTGTCCATGGGATTCTCCAGGAAAGAGCACTGGAGTGGACTGCAATGCCCTCTTCAGGGGATCCTCCCCACCCAGGGACTGAACTCATATGTCTTGTCTCCTGCGGGGAGCTGCCCTGTTTCAAGGGGTTTCCTTTAAGGAAACATAGCCCTGGGAGCTGCCCTGGCAACAGGGGCTGATAACAGCATAGCTCTCTGTCCCGCCACCCCAGGTGTTGTGAAGACGTTCCTTAGCTATCATAAAGAACACCTGGAGCCTCTTTACAGGGCTTGAGGGGCATTATGACCCAGAACCATTGTAATAACACACCAGGAGGTAACATCTAGTTTATGATCGACACCTGGCCTAAAGCACGTGTACACAATTGCTTGTTGTGTGAAGTATAAAAGGCATGAGCGAATTCAATAAACTTGTCAGCAACTTGTCAGCAACCTGTAGAGTTGTCTGCCTTCTTGCTGTCCCTCTCAACCCCATCTTTTCTGTCCTTCTTTCTTTTCTTAGCCTATCTGCCACTCTCTTCAGGACCTGTTCGACTGCCGGCTGGCCCGGCAGTCTCCTACATTGGCAGGTGGCTTCTTTACCCCTAGTGCCACCTGGGAACCCAGAGCATAACATACTCCCTTAAACTTCTTTGAAATTCCAGTACTTCATGGTGACATCTAACCATAGGACTAAAACATCCTAGAAGTGGTGGGTAGTGGGTAGTGGTGGTAGGGACTCATGGAATGAGTCAGTGGTGGTGGCTGTTAGAAATGTGATAGAACTATAAAAGACAGAATTCCATTTTTTTGGAAGGTAAACTGAGCGTACACATCAATCTCCCCATCCTCTACGAAACCCTCAAAAACCTCAAAGAAAGGAAAAAACATAGCATTTTTGAAAACAAGAAGAGAATCTACCAGGGATACAGAAACTACTAGAAGACACTGAATGATGGAGTATGATTATGACTAGATCCAAGAGACAGACTGTGACCACAGTAAAAGTGCCCTACACCTCCCTGCAAGAGGCAGACATGGCAGGGGACTGCTGAAGGACCACAGGATGATGAACTCGGGTCTCACAGGCCCAGGCGTCCTCTCACCATGCTGACCAGTCAGGAGCATCGGGGTTGAGTTCTTCGGGAATAGTATACGTGGGTCACTGAGAGAAAGGCAGTGAGCACCCCAGATCACAGGCGGCATCTATAAGGGACCAGGCTCTTTGGATGAAGATCAGCTGCCGAGGTACCCCATCTAGCAGTACATCCCACCGCCACGCTGATGCACTGAAAGCATGCCTTCATGCTAGCCACGGCAGCAGCCGCCACTCTTGCCTCACACAAATATCCCAGTGGAAATCCCCATCACAAAGACAAGCACACAATCCAGAACCATCAAATACTTCAAGTGAGGAAATATTACCCTACAAAAGGAAGCCAAAATTTTCACAGATAGAAGCGCTTACTCCTAAGGAAATGAAGTTAATGCAGAACCTCTCTGAGACAAGGAGCAGAGGAAATTCTCTACATGAAGAATGAACTTAGGAGGAAGTTATTGTTGCTGTTGAGTCCCTAAGTCATGTCCAATTTTTCCACGATCCTATGGATTTTAGCCTGCCAGGTACCTCTGTCCCTAGGATTTCCCAGGCAAGAATACTGGATTGGGGTGCCATTTCCTTCTCTAGGGGATCTTTCTCACCCAAGTATTGAACTCAAATCGCCTGCATTGCAGGTGAGTTCTTTACCACTGAGCCACCAGAAAAGCCCCCTAGGAAGAAGGAGAGAGGTGCAAAACCCTCAGTAAGGAAAGAAATTATCAAAATTCTCCATTATTTCTGAGCACAGGATTTTAAATATGTACATATATTAAAAAAAAAAGTTGTTAGGGACACAAAGACTCAAAAAGACCTGTTCTAAAAGAAATACTAGAGGAAATTCTCAAGTAAGAACAAAAGTGAGTCTAGGAGAAAGAAGAATTTAAAAGAAACAATCAACAGAGAAAATAGAAGACACATTGTTAAATATCTAAATAAGTAATTATTATGAAATAAAATGTTTTGAAATGCCAGTTTGGAATTCACATGCCAGGTGACATACCACACCAGAGGAGGGAGAGGTGAGGAGGAACAGGTGTGGATATAAAGGGAAGGGGAAAAGATGACCAAGTACTCCTATGTTTAGAAGGATGATATAGAAATCTGTTTTCTTTTTCTGGGCTTTATAAGTAAAATATAATTCTAAGTAAATATGTTTAAAACGCTGAATAATATAAATAGAAAGTAAATCAATGTATTAAAATGTATGTGAAAGGGGACTTCCCTGGTACTTCAGTGGTTAGAAATATATGTTGCAATGCAGGGAACGTAGGTTCCATCCTTGGTTGAAGAACTAAGATCCCTCATGCTTTGGGGCAACTAAGCCCATGGGCTGCAAGTAATGAGTCCACACACCCCGACTAGATAAGCCCACCCACCCCAACCAGAGTCCACACACCGCAGCCAAAGATCCTCCGTACTGCAACTAAGACCCAGTGCAGTCAAATAAATAATACAAATAAGTAAATATTAAAACAAAAGAAAAATATAACTCCTTAAGGAAAACTTTGAACAGTTTTTTAAAAAGTATATGAAGGAATGAGAATTCAATCACTCCAACAAACTACAGGAAGAGAAAAAAATGAAACAAAGATTGAAACAGCACAAGAAGAAACTGTCCAAAGAATAGTAAACCATCATCAAAGAAGAAATACAAATACTCAATCGTCCTGCCATTCGCCAGGTTGAGTTTCTTTTTACTCACCCAAGTATTGAACTCAAATCGCCTGCATTGCAGGTGAGTTCTTACCACTGAGCCACCAGAAAAGCCCCCTAGGAAGAAGGAGAGAGGTGCAAAACCCTCAGTAAGGAAAGAAATTATCAAAATTCTCCATTATTTCTGAGCACAGGATTTTAAATATGTACATATATTAAAAAAAAAAGTTGTTAGGGACACAAAGACTCAAAAAGACCTGTTCTAAAAGAAATACTAGAGGAAATTCTCAAGTAAGAACAAAAGTGAGTCTAGGAGAAAGAAGAATTTAAAAGAAACAATCAACAGAGAAAATAGAAGACACATTGTTAAATATCTAAATAAGTAATTATTATGAAATAAAATGTTTTGAAATGCCAGTTTGGAATTCACATGCCAGGTGACATACCACACCAGAGGAGGGAGAGGTGAGGAGGAACAGGTGTGGATATAAAGGGAAGGGAAATGATGACCAAGTACTCCTATGTTTAGAAGGATGATATAGAAATCTGTTTTCTTTTTCTGGGCTTTATAAGTAAAATATAATTCTAAGTAAATATGTTTAAAACGCTGAATAATATAAATAGAAAGTAAATCAATGTATTAAAATGTATGTGAAAGGGGACTTCCCTGGTACTTCAGTGGTTAGAAATATATGTTGCAATGCAGGGAACGTAGGTTCCATCCTTGGTTGAAGAACTAAGATCCCTCATGCTTTGGGGCAACTAAGCCCATGGGCTGCAAGTAATGAGTCCACACACCCCGACTAGATAAGCCCACCCACCCCAACCAGAGTCCACACACCGCAGCCAAAGATCCTCCGTACTGCAACTAAGACCCAGTGCAGTCAAATAAATAATACAAATAAGTAAATATTAAAACAAAAGAAAAATATAACTCCTTAAGGAAAACTTTGAACAGTTTTTTAAAAAGTATATGAAGGAATGAGAATTCAATCACTCCAACAAACTACAGGAAGAGAAAAAAATGAAACAAAGATTGAAACAGCACAAGAAGAAACTGTCCAAAGAATAGTAAACCATCATCAAAGAAGAAATACAAATACTCAATAAATTCTTAAAATGTCGGTTAGTAACAAACAGAGAAATGAAGAAGAAATGCTGTCTTATCTATTAAAGTGGGATTTATTGACAATACTACCCAGCATGACTGAAGGTGAAGACAAGTTGGTATTCATTTACTGGTAATCAAAGGGCACGGAGGCATAGCCATTCTGATGATTAATTTTGCACTATATATCAAGAGCTGTTAAAATATAGCAATTCCACTCCTAGCAATTCTACTTCTAAAAGCATATGCTAAGGAAATGATCAGAGAGGTTCCCAGAGACATGTACGGGAAAGCTAAGGATTTTTAGTCTTCCTCCTTCCCTTTCTCCTATGTGTGTATAACATTTAAAATGTAACATATACTCATTATAAACTATTCAAACATATTTACAAATATGTAAACTGGTAATAAATGCCCTTTCTCCTTCCATAATTATGCATGTTTATAACCTGTAGTTTCAAAGCAAAAATGGGATCAGACTAAACTTGTCTGATTTGATTGATGTGTTTGTTTAATCAATAAAGGAAAAAGTCTTTTATTAAAGAAAGGCCATTTCTCATGTCAGAATATACAGAGTGACAGAACTCTTTCGGCAGGGTGATCCTCCTGCACATATTTGCTACTGGTTCTGTCTCCTGCTTGGAGGGCTGAGCTGAGAGTCTGGCAGAAGCTAGAAACAGGTGAGCTCAGAGAGAGTGGAGCTCTCTGAATAAGGGCTCCCTAGCTCTGCTTCCCCTCCAGCATCAACAGGTGATGCAGGCACTGGAGTCTGCCCAAGTTAAAAGGCGACTGAGACCCCTCTGTTCTCTGAGACTCACCATGCTCAGTGGAGAGTTGGGTCCAGGGTTGGTGGAACAGATCTATTGAGGGGTGCAGCAAAACAGCACCCCCAAAGTAGAAAATCTGATTTCTACTGATGAAAGTTTAGAGCTGTGCTTATGATCTATTGTTAGGTGAAAAAAATTATAAAACAATATGATCCCGAGTTGTGAACAGTGATTATCTCCAGGTAGTTGGATTTGAGTCCATTCTATTTTTAAAAAATAATTTTCCTGAATTTTCCAAGGATTCTACATAGATGGTGTCCTTGACAGCTGCTTAGAAAGTGCTTAACAGAGTAGGCAGCAATAAACACACGTTGAATTCATGATTGAGTTTTGTAATAGGGAAAAGACTTGGAGGTTGTCCCAGAGCAATAAAACACCATGCCGAAGGGAAGTTGCCCAAGAATCAGCATAAAGTAAAAACATGCAAGATTTGTTCTATGGTGGGGTAAATATTACAAATCTTTCATTAACTGAAGAAAGATTGAAAATTAAAAGCAATGAGGGTGAGTCCAAGCATTGACACACAGCTAGTGCATCTAGCGCATAGGCCATCTAGGTTCTAACTCCTTTCTCTGACACCCCCGTGCTGATGGCCTGCTGGCAGGGTTTCTCTGTGCCCCACAGTCCTGCTTCCTTTGGTCCTAATGTTATCACTCTATAGTCATAAGTTAAACACATGATAATAGCTTTTATCAATTGATGTCTCTTTATTGTGTATCACTATCTCCTTAGGAATTTCGCTGTTTTATGTTCTCTTAGTTTTTAAAAGTAGATTGTATTAGCTGATTTTCAAAGTGAGGAACTGAAGCCGGGAGAGGCTTCCTGCCTGGCCCAGGAGGAAGTGAGGCTGGGAGCCAGGCAACCCTGCATGTCACCCTCCTCCCAGCCCTCGCGGCTGGCTCATGTGACTTCTCGGATCTTCTAGAGTTCACTGACCTTCCGGGCTGTGGCTGACTCATCTCTGATCCCAAGTCCAGCCCAGCACCTGGCACAGACAGCGTTAGGGCATGTTTGTTGAATTCCACAGGGACTTCCCTCAGGAAGGTGAGGCCCCGAGAGAGCCAGTGAGCAGAAAATGTCCTAACGCCCAGGCTGTTTCAGGTCCAGCTCAAGGTGTTCCGTGAGTGGGGCACTGGGCACCCTGCGGGGCGTAAAAGGGAACTGGTTCCCACTGTGCGTGCAGAGCAGGGCTGAGAAGGAGGAAGCGGGGGGTGTGTGTATGAGTGTACCTGTCCACGTGATGCCTCCAGGACGCCGCAGCCTGTGTGCTGGGGTGTCTGGTCTGGGGTCAGCCAAGCCCCGCCATTGTGAATCTTTTCAATCCCCTTAACGCATGGCTTTTTCCCAGGCCTGCCTTGGAGCTCGAGGCAGATGTAATACTATGCTCAGGCTGGCTTGTACCAGCTTGGGACTATCACGTTATCAGGAATTTTTTCAAGCCAATTGGTAAATACCACCATTGATAAAAATAAATTATACACATGTATAATTAAATGAGTTATTTAAAAGGAAGGTAGTGAAGCCTCAAGACCCATCACCTCCTAGTTACTTTGCTACCTTCTGCTGTGACTTGCGCTCTGGAGGTTATCTACATCGGCTGTGTTGGCAGGATGAAAACCCTGCGCTGTGGTCTGTGCTACTCACATGCCTCTCTCAGCACGATGTTGCTTAGCTTGAAATTAGCCACTCTAGAAGTATCTACATCAGCGGGACGGGTGAAGTGAAAGTGGAAGTCGCTCAGTCGTGTCCGACCCTTGGCAACCCATGGATGAGCCATGGAATTCTCCAGGCAAGAATACTGGGGTGGGTGGGTAGCCTTTCCCTTCTCCAGGGGATCATCCCAACCCAGGGATCCAGCCCAGGCCTCCCGCATTGCAGGTGGATTCTCCACCATCTGAGCCACCAGCTATGAATCAGGTTTACTGTGCTGACAGAGAAAATGTTAACAAGGGATATTAAAGTTAAACACATTTTACATTTGTAGCTATTATACTGTGAATAGCAAAAACAAAAACAAAAAGGAATGTTCTTCTAGAATTTAAAACTCTTATCCCATTCATCCAAAAAGTAGTTTCTGGCAATTGACAAATGAGTGAAGTTCTGACTCATGCCTTGTTTCCATTATTTCACATCTGTCTGACTCATTAATGTCAATAAATCTATCAACTGACATTCATGTCAGAAATACACTCACAGGTCAATGGCAGCTTGGCTACATATACAATAATTCTGGCAAAAATCAATGAAAATGTTTCGTGAGATTTAATTGGCTCTGTGCAAAATCTGCAAGAGAGAATCATTGTGTGCTTTATTATTTGTAAATTGTGTGTGGTAATCTATTCTATTTATTCTATTCTGGGAAGTTGGCCTTCCCAGGTGGCTCGATGATAAAGAATCTGACTGCAATACAGGAGACTCCAGAGATGCAGGTTTAATTCCTGAGTTGGGAAGATCCTCTGGAGAAGTAGTCTTGCCTGGAGAATCCCATGGACAGTGGAGCCTGGTGGGCTACAGTCCATGGGGTCACAAAGAACTTGATATGACTGAGTGATTGTGCATGTGCACATATGTGAGCAAACATACACACACACACACACATAAATGTATTTATCGGTACAATTCCTTGCCTTTGGACCAAAGGAAGGGCTTCTTTCATTGGACTGGAAGGGAGTTCTCACTGGCTGTTTCTATCTTCTCAAATGCCAGACCCCATCTACTCCCCTGTTCTCAGTGTGTCTGGGGCTGTCCTCTCCAGTCTGAGAGCCTCCCCAGTCTCAGTCCGGTGCATGTCATGGGCAGCTGGCCTGGCGTTCCTTCCCTCCTGCTGGGTAAGGAGGTGTTCGGGACTCCCCTTCCTTGAGCCCCTGACCACACAGTGGACCAAAGTCTTTCACCTGCTTAACCAGTAGCCCTCCTGTTGTGCACATCTGGCTCCGTGACACAGGGGCCGGGTGGAGGTGAGGGTACAGAGCATAGTACCCTTGCCCATAATGGCCCCTCTCCAGAGCCACCAGCTTCCTCTGAGGCCCTCATGTAAAGGCATCTGGACAGGAAATACCACTTTGAGCCCACTCAGTTCTGATGCTAAGTGCCGTGGCTTCTTAGGCTCAGGGGCCCAGGGCCTCAGCTGTCACTTGGGAACTGAGACGACTAGACTGCTTGGGACTCAGTTCACAGGCAGAGCAGCCGGCCCACTGTGTGGCAAAGTCTTCATACATCTGTGTCCCCCCTAGAGGAGGAGCTCCCTGGGTGCAGGCACCTTGCTCAGTCTTCTCAGGTGCTCAGCTCCTGGCCCAACATGTGGCAATGACAGGTGCCCACAAACACTCCTAAATGGATAGATGGAAAGCTAACCTTTCTCACCGGGCTATGGTATGCCAAGCTGTACCTCAAGGCTACGCTTTTATTAACTAATTTTAGCATCATGATAGCCCTGTGAGACAACTATCATTACCCCATTTCACCTATGAGAAAATGGGGGCACCAGAAGATGAGGAAACTCATCCAAGCTCCCCCAGACAGTGAACGGTAGAATCTCCAACCCCTCAGGGTTGCCTCTGACAGCCTTCCCAGAAAGTCAGTTCCATGTGTCTTTCTGTCTGCTTCTCTCTCTCTTATTGCCTGCTGGTCTGATCCTGTCTAACTCTCTGAGAAGCAGAGGAAGTTCTACAATGAAAGACATACTGATACCCTGTTTTGATTCCATTTTTCCCCCCAGGGTTTCTGTCTGTCTTCTCTGTGTGTCCAAATCTATTTTCTTCTCCTTTTCCACAACTACTCCCATTCACCTGGACCTTGCTGTACATCCAGGGGCCTTCCTAGATGGCTCAGTGCGTAAAGAATCTGCCTGCAGTGCAGGAGATGCAGGAGACATGGGTTTGATCCCTGGGTCAGGAAAATCCAGTGGAGGAGGGCATGGAAACCCACATCAGTATTCTTGCCTGGAAAATCCCTCGGCAGAGGTGACTGCAGGGCTAAAGTCTGCAGAGTCGGACATGACTGAAACAACTGAGCACGTACACATATACAGCTGGGCAAGATCAGCTCTGGCTGGCAACCTCCATCAGAGGTTGTATATGGCTGTGTTTTTATGCACGTGTGCATGCTCAGATCTGCCCGGAGGAAAAGCCTGGGATTTGGAGCTAGAAAACCTGTGAGCTGGAGTGAATCATTTGTCCTGCTGAAGCCTTGGTTGCTTCATCTGTAAAATGAGTGTGATGCCAGCACTTCCCTAGATCCTTAGAGAACAGGTGGGGAGTGTGCTTTGTTAACTGAGAAGTACCAGGCTTGCTGGTCCTCAGGCCTGCTTCCACCTTCCCTACTCACGAGGTGGGAATGGAGGATTCCAAGCAGCAACCTGGCCCCAGTGGACCTCGGGGCCCCTCCTGGGGATGGGGTCTGACATTACTAAGAGATTTAGGAATAGCCATGTCAGCTCCTGGCCCAAGGGACAGGTGCCCACAAACACTCCTAAATGGATAGATGGAAAGCATTCACCGGGCTATGGTATGCCAAGCTGTACCTCAAGGCTACGCTTTTATTAACTAATTTTAGCATCATGATAGCCCTGTGAGACAACTATCATTACCCCATTTCACCTATGAGAAAATGGGGGCACCAGAAGATGAGGAAACTCATCCAAGCTCCCCCAGACAGTGAACGGTAGAATCTCCAACCCCTCAGGGTTGCCTCTGACAGCCTTCCCAGAAAGTCAGTTCCATGTGTCTTTCTGTCTGCTTCTCTCTCTCTTATTGCCTGCTGGTCTGATCCTGTCTAACTCTCTGAGAAGCAGAGGAAGTTCTACAATGAAAGACATACTGATACCCTGTTTTGATTCCATTTTTCCCCCCAGGGTTTCTGTCTGTCTTCTCTGTGTGTCCAAATCTATTTTCTTCTCCTTTTCCACAACTACTCCCATTCACCTGGACCTTGCTGTACATCCAGGGGCCTTCCTAGATGGCTCAGTGCGTAAAGAATCTGCCTGCAGTGCAGGAGATGCAGGAGACATGGGTTTGATCCCTGGGTCAGGAAAATCCAGTGGAGGAGGGCATGGAAACCCACATCAGTATTCTTGCCTGGAAAATCCCTCGGCAGAGGTGACTGCAGGGCTAAAGTCTGCAGAGTCGGACATGACTGAAACAACTGAGCACGTACACATATACAGCTGGGCAAGATCAGCTCTGGCTGGCAACCTCCATCAGAGGTTGTATATGGCTGTGTTTTTATGCACGTGTGCATGCTCAGATCTGCCCGGAGGAAAAGCCTGGGATTTGGAGCTAGAAAACCTGTGAGCTGGAGTGAATCATTTGTCCTGCTGAAGCCTTGGTTGCTTCATCTGTAAAATGAGTGTGATGCCAGCACTTCCCTAGATCCTTAGAGAACAGGTGGGGAGTGTGCTTTGTTAACTGAGAAGTACCAGGCTTGCTGGTCCTCAGGCCTGCTTCCACCTTCCCTACTCACGAGGTGGGAATGGAGGATTCCAAGCAGCAACCTGGCCCCAGTGGACCTCGGGGCCCCTCCTGGGGGATGGGGTCTGACATTACTAAGAGATTTAGGAGCCACAGTGCCAAGGACACCTAGCTAGGTGTCTTGGCTCCACCATTTGACCAGCTGGTCAACTAAGTCAGAGGCGGAATCAGTTTAGTCACGTTGGGAACAGAACTCTTTCCCAGGGCAGAAGGGCTGCAAGATCTTCCCCTGTCTTGAGCAGAGCACTGCAGTAAATAGTGCTTTACGGTTTATAAAGTGCCCTCATCACCAAGATCTCACTGGATCCTCAGAGAGCACGGGTCAGAGGGAGACTGTCACTTGCTCATGGGGGTGCTAACTTCAAGATAAGCTTTTGATTGGCCTTTTGTCTCTGGTCTGGTTCTTTATTCCATCTTTTTACAGGGCCTCCCTGTTTCCTCCTCTGTGTGTTTCCTCCTCTGTGTGCCCAGATTTCTGTTTATTCTCCTTTGCCTTGACCTCAGCCCTTTATTCTGAGCCACTGTACAGAGAGGAGTGGCCTGCACCTGGTAGGTACCCCCCTTTGGAGGGAGTGTGTGGGAGCATCTTCACCCATGTCTGACAAGGTCAGACAGAGACACCATGTGAAAAATAGGTGACTGAAGAAGACAAAGGCCCTTTTTTGGGGGGGTTCCCTATCATTCTTAACTGTCCTATGAAGCTATATTCATTTTTATTTCTTTTATAACTTTACCCTTGTTTACTGTGCCTTTCCTAATAACTTCTTATAACTGACTCCCCACCCCTAACATTTTCTTTTGTCTTTAGCTACAGATGGTATTTGGGGTGACAACTTCAGTCATTTGAAAGAGTTAACTCTGTTTTCCTGGGTATCTCCCATGAATACAGGGAGTATGTGTGTGCACGCGTACTACGTTGCTTCAGCTGTGTTCGACTCTGTGCGACCCTATGGACTGTAGCCCACCAGGCTCCTCTCCCCATGGGATTCTCCAGGCAAGAATACTGGAGTGGGTTGCCATGTCCTCCTCTTCCCCACCCACTGATTGAATTCTTCTATGTCTCCTGCATTGGGAGGCAGGTTCTTTACCGCTAGCACCACCTGGGAAGACCATACAGGAGATATACATGTAATTAAACTGTTTATCTCCTGTTAATCTTTTTATTATAGAATTATCTCAGTTATGAACTTAGAATAGAGGAAAAATCATTTTTCCTTCCCCACAATAACATCCTGCAACAATCTAAACAGAGAATCCCCTGATACCAGAAAGCAATGATCTTAAGTTTTGGTTTTTTTTTTTGAGTAGTCTTTTTAGTTCTAGAATCATTTAAGATGAATTAAGTTTAAACGTCTGAGTGAGAATTTTTTTTTTTTTTTTGGCCACTTCTATCCATCTTTCATCATCCATCTTTGTTCTTTTGGCCTGTGTGGGCCTCCCATCGCATTGGCCTCTCTCGTCACAGAGCACCAGCTCCGGGAGTATGCACTCCAGAGCGCTGGCTCGGTAATTGCACACATCAGTCCAGCCACTCCGCGGCACGTGTTCTTCCCAGGCCAGGGATTGAACCGACGCCCCTTGCACTGCAAGGTGGTGTCTTTATCCACTGGACCACCAGAGAAGCCCTGAGTGAGAATTTTTAATTCCTGACATCTAGATAGCACTTTACAGCTCTCAAAGTCCTTCCACATTCCTTTCTCATATGATCTTCACAAAGCTGTGGGTTAGTGAGAACAGTGTTACACCTGATTAATAGATGAGGAAACCAAGGCTTTAAGTTATACCAGAAACTACAGAGTCAGGTTTCAAACCCAAATCCTCTAGCACTGTATCTGGGCTCTTCCCACTCCACTCTGTAACAAACTGAAATCTGTTCACAGACCCAAGCACCTATCCATGGTCCTTTCCTCTGGGCCAGTTGCCAAATTACATAAACTGTGCCTTCTTCCCAGTTCCATGAATCATCAGCAGCAAATAAGACAGTTACCAGGCTTCTCAGAAAACTAAAAATAGATTACCAATTCACCCAGTCATTTCACTCTTGGGTTTATAACAAGGTGTATATTTTGAAAATAACAAAAACACTAATTTGAAAAGATACATGCACCTCAATGTTTGTAGTAGCATTATTCACAATAGTCAAGATATGGAAGCGGCCTGTGTTCATCAACAGACGAATGGATAAAGAAGATAAAGAATACTGCATACTGCATGGCACAGCATGCATGCTCAGTTGTGTCTGACTCTTTGCAAGTCCATGGACTGTAGCCTGCCAGGCTCCTCTGTCCACAGAATTTTCCATGAATACTGGAGTGAGTTACCATTTCCTTCTTCAGGGAATCGTCCTGACCCAGGGATTGAACCAGTGTCTCCTGCACTGGCAGACGGATTCTTGACCACTGAGCCACCTGGGAAGTCCATAATGGAATACAACTCAGCTATAAAAGGACAAAAATTTGCCACTTGAAACAACATGGATGGACTTGCAGTTTACTTGGCTAAGAGAAATAAGTCAGACAGAGAAAGACAAATATCAAATGATATCATGTATATTTAGAATCTAAAAAATACAACAAACTAGTGAATATAACAAGGGCAGCAACAAAAAACACATATGCACAGACATGGAGACCAAATTAGCGGTTAACTATGGTGAGAGGGAGGGCTTCCCAGGTGGCACTAGTGGTAAAGAACCCTCCTGCCAAAGCAAGAGATATAAGAGACTGGGACTCTGTCCCTGGGTGGGGAAGATCCCCCGGAGAAGGGCATGGCAACCCACTCCAGTCCTTTTGCCTGGAGAATCCTGTGGACAGAGGAGCCTGGAAGGTTACAGTCCATAGGGTCACAAAGAGTTGGACGCAGCTGAAGCGACTTCACGCGTGCACGTAAGGCACGAAGCGAGAAGGGGGAGGGGCAAAATAGGGGCAGGAAATTAAGAGGTACAGACTGTTATGTACAACATAAGCTACAAGGGTGTACTTACATATAGAGAATATAGCTGACATTCTATAATAACTATAGAGCAACTATAAATAGTTACTGTAATTAAATGCTATAAATAAAGTATACCACAGAGTACAACCTTTAAAAATTACGAATCACTACATTGGTTACCTGTAACTAACGTTGTACATCAACTATACTTCAATTAAAGTCCTTCTTTTAATTAAAAAGTTACTTTTTTAATTAAAAATGAAGAAGACAGCTACCAGGAACATGCAGTTGTCCAGTGTGACTTGTCTCAAGCTGGTGTATGATAACTCACCTTGCACTTTGGGGAAGCATCTTGGTGGAAAAGCACAGCCTGACACCCTGGTGAGCAATCCGCTTCTCTAAATTGTCCTTCGGGCTTCTCTGGCCTCTTGTTGATGAGTGCTTCTGATATTCTGATGTTCTCTCCAGTTCCCAGCATCCAGAAAACCTCAGAGAAAAGCAAACACCCAGTCAAATATCTCCTGCACTGGCAGGTGGATCCTTTACCACTGAGCCACCTGGGAAGTCCATAATGGAATACAACTCAGCTATAAAAGGACAAAAATTTGCCACTTGAAACAACATGGATGGACTTGCAGTTTACTTGGCTAAGAGAAATAAGTCAGACAGAGAAAGACAAATATCAAATGATATCATGTATATTTAGAATCTAAAAAATACAACAAACTAGTGAATATAACAAGGGCAGCAACAAAAAACACATATGCACAGACATGGAGACCAAATTAGCGGTTAACTATGGTGAGAGGGAGGGCTTCCCAGGTGGCACTAGTGGTAAAGAACCCTCCTGCCAAAGCAAGAGATATAAGAGACTGGGACTCTGTCCCTGGGTGGGGAAGATCCCCTGGAGAAGGGCATGGCAACCCACTCCAGTCCTTTTGCCTGGAGAATCCTGTGGACAGAGGAGCCTGGAAGGTTACAGTCCATAGGGTCACAAAGAGTTGGACGCAGCTGAAGCGACTTCACGCGTGCACGTAAGGCACGAAGCGAGAAGGGGGAGGGGCAAAATAGGGGCAGGAAATTAAGAGGTACAGACTGTTATGTACAACATAAGCTACAAGGGTGTACTTACATATAGAGAATATAGCTGACATTCTATAATAACTATAGAGCAACTATAAATAGTTACTGTAATTAAATGCTATAAATAAAGTATACCACAGAGTACAACCTTTAAAAATTACGAATCACTACATTGGTTACCTGTAACTAACGTTGTACATCAACTATACTTCAATTAAAGTCCTTCTTTTAATTAAAAAGTTACTTTTTTAATTAAAAATGAAGAAGACAGCTACCAGGAACATGCAGTTGTCCAGTGTGACTTGTCTCAAGCTGGTGTATGATAACTCACCTTGCACTTTGGGGAAGCATCTTGGTGGAAAAGCACAGCCTGACACCCTGGTGAGCAATCCGCTTCTCTAAATTGTCCTTCGGGCTTCTCTGGCCTCTTGTTGATGAGTGCTTCTGATATTCTGATGTTCTCTCCAGTTCCCAGCATCCAGAAAACCTCAGAGAAAAAGCAAACACCCAGTCAAATATTTATCAGAGAAATGACAGCAAGTGGGTGGCCTCCTTCCTTGTTTGAGAACACAACTGGCTATTCTTTGGCTCTTCCACCCTTCCCATGTTTTCTCATTCAAAATCAGGAACTGCCCTCCTATTTCCTCTTTCTGAGACTCCTGCAATCTCTTTTAGCCCCTGTTGTTTTAGGCACTGGCTCCTTGAGATACTGGAGCTCTGCCCAGTAGTTGAGGCCTCTTCAGCTAGCTGTAAAAATTATTACAGGCAATAAAGTGGACTCTGCCTACTCTGTCTCAAGGCAGTAAACCAGGACCCCTGCCTTCAAGACTCTCCTTGGAAACAAGGCCATTTGCTGGGAGAAGGGACTGGAGACAACTTAAAAACAGAACCCCACACCTGTTGCAGAACCAGGGGTAGCTGTCCACCAGGAATTCCTGCTTCCCTGCCATAAAGTGAAGCTGTTGTTGGCAAGGACCTTCCCAGTGAGTGGGCATATTTCCCAGCCCATCTGGGAGTCTAGGAACAAACATGGGACCAAGGCAACCAATGGAATGTAAGCAGAAGTGATGTGCGTTATTTCTGGGCTAAGACATTCAAGAAGCAAGTGTGTTTTTTCTACCTCTCCTTCCCCACCTGCTGGTTGAGGGCTCAAAGGCCCTAATGGAATGGGATGGAAGGAGGTGAGGTCCCTGAATCACCATGTAGAGGAAACTGTCCTCTATACCAGGGGTTCCCAACTCAGGAATCACAGACCGGTAACTGGTCCATGGCCTGTTAGGAACCCGGCCACAAGGCAAGAGGTGAGCAGCAGGCAAGGGAGCGAAGCTTCATCTGTATTTACAGCCACTCCCTATCACCCACATTACTGCCTGAGCTCCACCTCCTGTCAGATCAATAGCACCATGTGATTCTCACAGGAGCTAGAACCCTACTGTGAACTGAACATGGGAGGGACCTAGGTTGTGCATTCCTTATGAAAGAACCTAATGCTTCGGCTTCTCTGGCCTCTTGTTGATGAGTGCTTCTGATATTCTGATGTTCTCTCCAGTTCCCAGCATCCAGAAAACCTCAGAGAAAAGCAAACACCCAGTCAAATATTTATCAGAGAAATGACAGCAAGTGGGTGGCCTCCTTCCTTGTTTGAGAACACAACTGGCTATTCTTTGGCTCTTCCACCCTTCCCATGTTTTCTCATTCAAAATCAGGAACTGCCCTCCTATTTCCTCTTTCTGAGACTCCTGCAATCTCTTTTAGCCCCTGTTGTTTTAGGCACTGGCTCCTTGAGATACTGGAGCTCTGCCCAGTAGTTGAGGCCTCTTCAGCTAGCTGAAAAAATTATTACAGGCAATAAAGTGGACTCTGCCTACTCTGTCTCAAGGCAGTAAACCAGGACCCCTGCCTTCAAGACTCTCCTTGGAAACAAGGCCATTTGCTGGGAGAAGGGACTGGAGACAACTTAAAAACAGAACCCCACACCTGTTGCAGAACCAGGGGTAGCTGTCCACCAGGAATTCCTGCTTCCCTGCCATAAAGTGAAGCTGTTGTTGGCAAGGACCTTCCCAGTGAGTGGGCATATTTCCCAGCCCATCTGGGAGTCTAGGAACAAACATGGGACCAAGGCAACCAATGGAATGTAAGCAGAAGTGATGTGCGTTATTTCTGGGCTAAGACATTCAAGAAGCAAGTGTGTTTTTTCTACCTCTCCTTCCCCACCTGCTGGTTGAGGGCTCAAAGGCCCTAATGGAATGGGATGGAAGGAGGTGAGGTCCCTGAATCACCATGTAGAGGAAACTGTCCTCTATACCAGGGGTTCCCAACTCAGGAATCACAGACCGGTAACTGGTCCATGGCCTGTTAGGAACCCGGCCACAAGGCAAGAGGTGAGCAGCAGGCAAGGGAGCGAAGCTTCATCTGTATTTACAGCCACTCCCTATCACCCACATTACTGCCTGAGCTCCACCTCCTGTCAGATCAATAGCACCATGTGATTCTCACAGGAGCTAGAACCCTACTGTGAACTGAACATGGGAGGGACCTAGGTTGTGCATTCCTTATGAGAACCTAATGCCTGATGATCTGAGGTAGAGCTGAGGTGGTGATGCTAGCCCTGGGAAGCGGCAGCAAATACAGATTATCATTAGAAAGGCTTGGCTGCACAGAGGCCATAATAAATCAGCTGCTTGCAGATTCATACCAAAACCCTATCGGTGAGTGGCAAGCGACAATTTAGCTGCATCTGCTGGCGGGCTTTAAGGCAGACTCAGACTTATTTTAGTCTGTGCTTGGCCCACCCATTATTTTCTTTACCACTCCCATCTGTGCCTCTTCCCTGCGCTATGAACTTGTCTCCGTCACAGTTTGGGTAAGCCCACAAGCTACCCCTATGCAAATAAGTAAAAGACTAAAGTTGCTAGAGAGCTTGGGGAAAGATTCAGTGGAGATAGAAGACTGCAAACAAAAGAAAAACTGCATTTAAAAGAAAATACCAAGAGTCCTAAATAAATGTTCACTGCAACAGATGATTCACATTCTCCAACCCTGCTTTGTGTAATATGTGGCAACCGGCTATACAACAAAGCCATGAAACCTTCAAAACTGCTTCGCACATGGAGACCAAACACTCTGAGTTAAAAGACAAGACTTTGGAGTCTTTCAAAAGAAAAAAAAAAAAAAAAACCATGAACATGAAGAACAGAAATGATTATTGAAGGCTACCACTTTATCCAGTGTATCTGCATTGAGAGCATCAATCTCAGTGGCTAATTGCATTGATAAAGCCAAGAAGACCTTGACTATTGGTTAAGAGTTCTTGCCTGCTCCTAAGGACATTTGTTGTGAATTTTTAGGAGAGACTGGAGTGCAAAAGGTGGCACATATTCCTCTTTTTTGGCTGGTACCAACTAGATGAATTGATGAAATAGCAGAGGATGTTGAGGCACAATTGTTAGAAAGTCACCATGGCATGCAATGTTGACACTGGCTAATCTACTAATGTGGACATCAAGGCAACAGTGCTTGCTTTTGTGTGATGTATTTTTCAGGAGGATGTGCATGAGGATACATTATGTGCACATTTTTTTTCGGTATGTGCACTTTTGTTTTCAACCAACACCACAGCTGCAGAACTATTCAAGTCTTTCAATGGTTACACTGGTAAACAGAATTGGTCATTTTGTGTCGGTATATGCACAGTTGTAGTGGCTTTCTTAACTGGACAGCTTTCTGGTTTTACTACTCGGGTTAAAGAATTCGTTTCTGAGTGTGAGTCTACATACTGTGTCATCCATAGAGAAATACAGGCTAGCTGAAAAATGTCATCTGAATTTAATGTTTTGCTAGGGGCTTCTCTGGTGACTTAGCAGTAAAAAATCCACCTACCAATCCAGGAGACACAAATTTGATCCCTGGTCCAGGAAGATCCCACATGCAACCAAGCCTGTGCATCACAACTACAGAGCCTGTGCTCCAGAGCTTAGGAACTGCAACTACTGAAGCCTGAGCACCCTAGAGCCCATGCTTTGCAACAAGAGAAGCCACCACAATGACAGCCCACACATGGCTAGTCCCCACTTGCTGCAACTAGAGAAAACGCCTGTGAAGACCCAGTGCAGCCAAAAAAATAAATTATTTTTAAAATATTTTGCTGGATGTGATTAAAATGACCGACCACATTAAAGTACATGCCTTTAACTCAGATCTCTTCTTGAAGCTCTGTAGGAGATGGACACAAAGCATACACATCTTTTACACACAGAAATGAGATGGCTTTCTAAAGGGAGGCTGCTGGCAAGATTTTGTGAGCTATAAGAATAGTCCTAGAGATTTCTTTCAGAAAAACAGCACATTTCAGTGACACAGAATGAGTTGAAAAACCTGCTTAACCTGCTCAAGGAACTCTGTCAGTCATCTCAGGGGAGAACAACTGTGTTTAGCTGGCAGATAAAGTAGCTGCTTCCAAAGCCAAATTGGAATTATGAGGGTGAGAGGTGAACATTGGGAATTTTGACATGCTTTGAACATTAGCAGAGAGTTTGAAAGAGACTGAGCCAAGGTCTTCTTTTTTGGGGAGGTGGGGAGGGAGAGGGGCGGGTGGGCCACTTCTATTGGTCTTTCATTTATCTATTTTCATCCATCTTTGTTCTTTGGCTCATGTGGGCCTCCCATGGCAGTGGCCTCTGTTGTCACAGAGCACCAGCTCAGTAATTGGACACATCGGTCCAGCCGCTCCATGGCACGTGGGATCTTCCCAGGCCAGGGATCGAACCAGCACGCCTTGCACTGCAAGGTGGTGTCCTTACCTACTGGACCACCAGGAAAGCCCTGAGCCAAGGTCTTCTTTCTCCCAGCTGGTGCATGACCGTCTATCTCAGCTTTCAAAAGAGTTTGGGTACTACATCCCAGCCACAATAGACCCCTAGACTGGGAAGGAATGGATCTGTGACCCATTTGTATTTGAATAAGCCAGCCTAACCAACTTTGTCCATACTAGAAGAGGATCAACGGCTTGAGATCACAAATGATAGTGGCCTTAAAAGTATGTTTGAGACAACTTCAAATCTCCATACGTTCAGGATTAAAGTCAAGGAGGAATATCTTTTTTTTTTTTTTTTTTTTAAATTTTTATTTATCTTTTTTGGAAGATGGGGTGGGGAGGGAGGGGGATGGGCGGGCCACTTTCACTGATCTTTCATTTCTCCATTTTCATCTGTCTTTGTTCTTTGGCTCCTGTGGGCCTCCCATCGCGGTGGCCGCTGTCGTCGCAGAGCACCGGCTCTGGGCGCATGTGCGCCAGAGCTCCGGCTCGGTAATTGGACACATGGGTCCAGCCGCTCCGCGGCACATGGGATCTTCCCAGGCCAGGGATCGAACCAGCGCCCCTTGCACTGCAAGGTGGTGTCTTTACCCACTGGACCACCAGGGGAAGCCCAAGGAGGAATATCTTGAGACTGCCACAGAAGTTCTGAAAAGCTTGCTTCCATTTCTGACATCTTACCTTTGTGAAGCAGGGTTACCTGCAGTGACAGCTATCAGAATGAGTAGACTGGACATAACCAACACACTTCAGGTCTTCCATATCCCCCAGATAGGACCATCTAGTTGTAGGAAAACAAGCTCAGGGCTCCCATCAGTTGTACATTATGTATAATTATTTCATTATATATTATAAATTCATGATAGAAATTAAATGCACAAAATGTAATGGGCTTTAATCACCCCAAAATTATCCCCTCCCCATAGTCCATGGAAAAACTATCTTCCATGAAACTGGCCTCTGGCATCAAAAATGTTGGGGACCACTGCTCTACACCCACCATCCATGAGCAAGAAATAAAGGTCTATGGTAGGGCTTCCCTGGTACCAGTGGGTAAAGAGTCTGCCTTGCAGTGCAAGGGGCACCAGTTCGATCCCTGGCCCAGGAAGATCCCACCACGTGCCATGGAGTGGCTGGACCAGTGTGTCCAATTATGAGCCAGTGCTCTGGAGTGCATGCGCCTAGTCTAGTGCTCTGTAACGAGAGAGGCCACTGAGATGGGAAGTCCACACAGGTCAAAGAATTAAGATGGATGAAAATAAATAAATGAAGGACCAATAAAAGAGGCCAATTTTAAAAAAAAAAAGTCTATGGTAATAAGTCAGTCTAGCGCTGGCTTATTGATTACAGTATCTAGTGTTGCCCTAGCTAACACAGTACGGACTGTGGAGGACTTGTAAGCATCATGTGGTCCAAGTTCTTGATTTTAAGCATAAGAAGACACAGGCTTAAGAAAGAGAAGTACCCTAACTGGCCAAGCCTCAGAAAGTCTGCTATACCCACAGAGCTGAGCCAAGGGTATAAGCATTCACGCTAGTGCTGTGTGATTCGGGGGCTCAGAGCAACCTGCTCACTGAACTGAGGCTGAGCACCTGACCCATGAGCAGCCAGTCATAAAACACATCAACCTGTCATCTGTGATGGAGCTTCTGTCCAGTTGGTCACGTCTTTCAGTAGTCTGACCTTGAGACACAAAATAAGAGCCGAGCACTTGTCAGTGGGACCAAGAACCAAATAACACCCAGAGAGACACAGGAAGCTAAGGAGTGACCAAGTTCTGATCAGGTCAGAACGTGACTCTTGCTGCTGAGAAGCGTTAAGATTTCCTAGTTACCAGAATGGCTCATGGATTATAAATGGCCATCCTATTTCCATGATGATCGTCCAGAGCCAAATGGGAACTAGACCTCAGGTGTCCTTGTTGTCAACTCACTGCATTCATGGCCTCCCAGGCCAGTTAATGGCACCATCACACACTTATCACTCAGAAAAAGAGTGTGGCTCTTGTCTGTGGCTCCTCCCCTTCTCCTACCTCTTTCATGGCTCTTATCATCCCTTTACCATTATGTTAGAGGGCTCATTCCTCTTTTTCCTTATGCCAGCATGGAGTTAATGCTGTAGCTACAACAATGGAAAGTGCCTGGGTCCTTGAATCACCACTTGAGGAGACTAGGCATCGCCATTTGAGAGTTTACATGAATACAGAATAAACTTTTATGATGTTACAGCCATTGATAATTTTATGATGTTAGAGCCTTATATACTTTGGAGTTTGTTACATCATCTAGTCCTTATCCTGATAAATACAACTCCCTTGCCATTTGTGCTGCTATTGTTCTACTTGTCGCACTCACCACCTCCTCCAAGACCATAACGAACTCTCAAACGACCCTGCAGTCTCTAGTCTCCACGCATCTCCAGTGCAGAGATGCAGCTCCATAAAGCATAGCTCAGACCTGTCAAACACCTGCCATGGTTTGCCCTCCAAGAAGTTGCTTCTACCCTCTTTTCCAGCCTCATCTCCATGGTTTCTATCTATATTTTTTCAAAGTTGCTTATCCAACCCTAAACTTGGCCTTTCATGTTACTATGTCTCTTTAGGGAGCAAAGAATAGAGATCCGCTTGAGCTGCCTTGAATTAAATGGGGTTCCCAATTACACCACCTGCAAGGGGTGGGGTCCAACCAGGGAAGGCGATGGAAACTGAAGCCTGGTGGTCTACAGTCCATGGGGTCACAAGAGCTGGCCACGACTTAGTGACTAAATTACGTAGCAATTAAATGACCTCAAGCATAACATCTGGCACAATATCTTGATGACAATGGGCGTCATCTTGTTTCTCCCGGTTTGGCCCACATCTCTTTCATGCACTTATTGACATATTCTTTATTTGTCCTTTTAGCACATGGTTACGGAGAAGTGCCTGGGGCAATGGTTGAGTGTGGACTTCGGGACCAACCCAACCTTTTACCAACTGTAATTTTGGCCGCATTAGCTTTTGAACCCCTCAGATCTCTGGCTTTATCTGAGACAAGCTCCCACCTACTATAAGCTTGAAATGAGCTAACATAAAATGTTCAGGAGAGTGCCTGACACTCAGAAAGCCCTCAATGAGCGTGAGCAATTAGAGGGCGCCTTATCTCTTCTACATGGCAACTGGCATGTGGGGCACACGGTCACGTCCCAGGCCCCAGCTTCCCTATTAGATCACAGTGCCTTGGTCACTCTTCCTAGGCGAGATCTGATTGAACACAACATCGGGACACAGGGGAGGCCTCATAAATGCCTGTCCTCTGACACTAGGTCATTTGTAGTGCTGTGGATGGACCGAGGACCAGATATAGAGAAGGGACATATGGACACAGGGGAGGAAGGGGAGGGTGGGATGAACTCGGAGAGCAACACTGACATGTATACACTACCATGGATAAAAGAGATAGCTAGTGGGAAACTGCTGTATAGCTGAGGGAGCTCAGCTCAGGGCTCTGTGATGACCTAGAGGGGTGGATTGCGGGGGTGCATGGGAGGGAGGTCCAGGAGGGAGGGGATATAGTATACATGTAGCTGCTTCACTTTGTGTACAGCAGAAACTAGCACATTGTAAGTGTGCTAAGTCACTTCAGTGGTGTTTGACTCTGTGTGACCCCATGGACTGCAGCCTGCCAGGCTCTTCTGTCCGTGGGGATTCTCCAGGAAAGAACACTGGAGTGGGTTGCCACGTCCTCCTCCAGGGGATCTTCTCAACCCAGGGATCTAACCTATATCTCTTACAACCAGGGAAGGCGATGGAAACTGAACCCTTTCTAAGCATGGGGTCACAAGCTGGCCACGACTTAGTGACTAAATTACGTAGCAATTAAATGACCTCAAGCATAACATCTGGCACAATATCTTGATGACAATGGGCGTCATCTTGTTTCTCCCGGTTTGGCCCACATCTCTTTCATGCACTTATTGACATATTCTTTATTTGTCCTTTTAGCACATGGTTACGGAGAAGTGCCTGGGGCAATGGTTGAGTGTGGACTTCGGGACCAACCCAACCTTTTACCAACTGTAATTTTGGCCGCATTAGCTTTTGAACCCCTCAGATCTCTGGCTTTATCTGAGACAAGCTCCCACCTACTATAAGCTTGAAATGAGCTAACATAAAATGTTCAGGAGAGTGCCTGACACTCAGAAAGCCCTCAATGAGCGTGAGCAATTAGAGGGCGCCTTATCTCTTCTACATGGCAACTGGCATGTGGGGCACACGGTCACGTCCCAGGCCCCAGCTTCCTATTAGATCACAGTGCCTTGGTCACTCTTCCTAGGCGAGATCTGATTGAACACAACATCGGGACACAGGGGAGGCCTCATAAATGCCTGTCCTCTGACACTAGGTCATTTGTAGTGCTGTGGATGGACCGAGGACCAGATATAGAGAAGGGACATATGGACACAGGGGAGGAAGGGGAGGGTGGGATGAACTCGGAGAGCAACACTGACATGTATACACTACCATGGATAAAAGAGATAGCTAGTGGGAAACTGCTGTATAGCTGAGGGAGCTCAGCTCAGGGCTCTGTGATGACCTAGAGGGGTGGATTGCGGGGGTGCATGGGAGGGAGGTCCAGGAGGGAGGGGATATAGTATACATGTAGCTGCTTCACTTTGTGTACAGCAGAAACTAGCACATTGTAAGTGTGCTAAGTCACTTCAGTGGTGTTTGACTCTGTGTGACCCCATGGACTGCAGCCTGCCAGGCTCTTCTGTCCGTGGGGATTCTCCAGGAAAGAACACTGGAGTGGGTTGCCACGTCCTCCTCCAGGGGATCTTCTCAACCCAGGGATCTAACCTATATCTCTTACATCTTCTGCGTTGGCAGGTGGGTTCTTTACCACTAGCGCCCCTTGGGAAGCCATGTAAAGCAATTACACTCCAATTTTAAAACAGTGGGGGCTTCTCTGATGGTCCAGTGGCTAAGACGCCAGTTCCCAATGCAGGGGACCCGAGTTGAATCCCTGGTCTGGAAACTAGATCCCACATGCTGCAACTAAGACCCAGCACAGCCAAAATAAACAAATAAAAATTCTTAAAAATTGAAAGGGAAATCCCTCCCTTAGAAAATCCAACAAAGAAACAAATGCTTGTTCTCAAAAATCTAAATGATGAAAGAAAAACAAAAAAGACAGAAATAAGAGAATTAGCACAACATAACTCTCCTACTGGACACCTGAAACAAAGAAACACTGTAACCATGTTTCCTCTGAAGCCAGGCCCTCAATAAGCAGTTCTTGGTGTAGCCACACCATACCACTCAGAGAAAAGCATTGCAAAGCTCTTCTCCTTCAGGCCCAAGGAGATGTTGTCTCTTCTGGGAGTGCCACTGGCTAGGTGCTTCCTAGCTCCATTGCCCAGGCTTCAGATGGACATTTTAAATTCTTGGATTCTCATGGTGGTTTCCCTGACAATTCTACAACTGCTCCCTCCCCACCATCAAGAAAGCGTTATTATTGAATTGCCACCAACTGCCCTGGGGAAATTGGGAAGACAGCCATATTAAAGTGGGAGGAAAGCTAAACCCTTGTTCTAAAATGCTTTAGTTCAGCACAATTTCATCTACAGTTATAAGGACCCATTTCTATGTGGCTACCATGTTCCAGACATGGCCCTTCTAAACCTGGAGGCAACCCTGTGCTATATATTTCGCTTTCCCTTTCTCATGGTTTCTTATTTTTGTGTCAAATCTAAATGGGAGAACTCAACATATATCTGCAGAACATTTCAATGTTTGATTTCTCTCTACCATTGTAACCTTTGCAAAAATTTTGAAGTACTACTTCTTTTAAAAAAAATTTGTTTTTTATTTGGCTGTGCCTGGTCTTAGTTGCAACATGTGGGATCTTTGATGTTTGGTGGAGACATATGAGATCTTTTAGTTGTGGCATGTGGGATATCGCTTCCTGACTAGGGATGGAACCCAAGCTCCCTGCACTGGGAGCGTGGAGTTGTAACAACTAGACTACCAGGGAAGTCCCTGAATGTTGCTTCTTCTCTACACAATTTTCGCTTTGAAACTTTGGGGCATTTGAATACTTTTGCTGAATTCATCTAAGTTATTGGAAAAATCATTGACTAGAACAGAGCCCCACAGCCCTCCACTATAGACCTCTTTCCAGGAGCCATGTAACAGTGCTGCAGTTGGGAGAACATGAGGAAAGAGGTGACGGACTCCATTGGAATCCAGGTTAGGAAGACCTCCTCTGGTGAGTCCTGTGTTTAGGAGGGCCCAGGGCTCTGGAGACATGACAACAGGAACTCAGCAGCACATCACAAAGGCCATGCTTGTTTCCAGAATGTTGGAAGGTTATCACAGGGCACCACCTGTTTATTCTACAGACAGATGGTTTTTTGTTTGATTTAGAAACAAGGAACTTAAAGATATCTGGCCACAACATACCACTCAGAGAAAAGCATTGCAAAGCTCTTCTCCTTCAGGCCCAAGGAGATGTTGTCTCTTCTGGGAGTGCCACTGGCTAGGTGCTTCCTAGCTCCATTGCCCAGGCTTCAGATGGACATTTTAAATTCTTGGATTCTCATGGTGGTTTCCCTGACAATTCTACAACTGCTCCCTCCCCACCATCAAGAAAGCGTTATTATTGAATTGCCACCAACTGCCCTGGGGAAATTGGGAAGACAGCCATATTAAAGTGGGAGGAAAGCTAAACCCTTGTTCTAAAATGCTTTAGTTCAGCACAATTTCATCTACAGTTATAAGGACCCATTTCTATGTGGCTACCATGTTCCAGACATGGCCCTTCTAAACCTGGAGGCAACCCTGTGCTATATATTTCGCTTTCCCTTTCTCATGGTTTCTTATTTTTGTGTCAAATCTAAATGGGAGAACTCAACATATATCTGCAGAACATTTCAATGTTTGATTTCTCTCTACCATTGTAACCTTTGCAAAAATTTTGAAGTACTACTTCTTTTAAAAAAAATTTGTTTTTTATTTGGCTGTGCCTGGTCTTAGTTGCAACATGTGGGATCTTTGATGTTTGGTGGAGACATATGAGATCTTTTAGTTGTGGCATGTGGGATATCGCTTCCTGACTAGGGATGGAACCCAAGCTCCCTGCACTGGGAGCGTGGAGTTGTAACAACTAGACTACCAGGGAAGTCCCTGAATGTTGCTTCTTCTCTACACAATTTTCGCTTTGAAACTTTGGGGCATTTGAATACTTTTGCTGAATTCATCTAAGTTATTGGAAAAATCATTGACTAGAACAGAGCCCCACAGCCCTCCACTATAGACCTCTTTCCAGGAGCCATGTAACAGTGCTGCAGTTGGGAGAACATGAGGAAAGAGGTGACGGACTCCATTGGAATCCAGGTTAGGAAGACCTCCTCTGGTGAGTCCTGTGTTTAGGAGGGCCCAGGGCTCTGGAGACATGACAACAGGAACTCAGCAGCACATCACAAAGGCCATGCTTGTTTCCAGAATGTTGGAAGGTTATCACAGGGCACCACCTGTTTATTCTACAGACAGATGGTTTTTTGTTTGATTTAGAAACAAGGAACTTAAAGATATCTGGAAAACCTAGTACAATCTCTTCCTCAAGTGTATCAGTGGCTTTCTGGAATGGGTATGATCCTTGACTAGGGACAGTATTTCTCAAAGCTTTGAAAAAGAATGAAAGTATCCTATACTCTGGTCCTATCTCTTCTGTCACAAACTGGCCTGCCTCCCCCTGCTGGCAGCAACATGACAAACTCCTTTGAAGAGCTAAATTTGGTGACCTTTGTGACCTGGCCCTAATTTATCTTCCCAGACTAGACTTCACTTTGGAAAAGTCCACAAGGCTGGACCAATCTCTCTGGGGCCACCCACTTTCTTTCCCCTGCCCTGAGCCACCTATTCAGGCCACAACATTTACAAAGCATGGTCGTCCCTGAGGGTAGATGCCCTAGAGGTGCACCTTGTGCCCTCTTTGCCGGTCGGCCAAGGTCCTGGCCTAAGCACTGTGTCCTCCCAAGGGAGGATTTCAGCACTTTGCAGTTGACCACAGGTAGAGTGCAGAGAACGAGGGAAGCGATGTCTGCAGAAAGAAGCAGGCTTGACAAACTGCTGGATGGGGCTGGGGGGCCGCCCAGGGACAGAGATGAGCAGCAGATGAGACCCTGCAGTGGTCACTTCTGGCACCAGGATGGGGGCTCATTTAAACTGGAGGCCAGCCACGCATAGGCAAGGGGGACTTGGCCTGGGACGCCCACCTGAAGGACTCTGTGACTCTGGGCAAGCCCTTTCCTACCCTGGGCTGCAGTCGCCCACTCTGTAAAGTGAGGATGTCAGAGGTGGTCTCTGAAGACCCCTGTTTCCTACCCGACCCAGGTGCCATCTCTGTGATGCTTTCCCTGATCATCTCAATGACCCCATTGCTTCAGGCAGACTCGCATCTCTGAGCATGCGGTAATCATCTGTGTTTATTTCTGTTCTCCCCTCCAAACCAAAGACTCTTTATCCCAGCATTCTCGCTCATCTGAATTAATAGGTTATATTATATATTGAATAAATGAGAAACATTTCTAGGTCTGTAACCCTGAATTGTCCGCAAGG
Organism: Tragulus kanchil; assembly: GCA_022376925.1. Classification (NCBI taxonomy): domain Eukaryota; kingdom Metazoa; phylum Chordata; class Mammalia; order Artiodactyla; family Tragulidae; genus Tragulus; species Tragulus kanchil. Next base: position 45,749,419 of record JAIOJX010000023.1, read on the forward strand.
TGGCAGTCTGCACGGGTGGCTGCTAGACAAAACTTGCATGTTGGTTGAAGCCAAATTCCTGGAAGGACTGTCCAAAACGAGTGTATCAGTGGCTTTCTGGAATGGGTATGATCCTTGACTAGGGACAGTATTTCTCAAAGCTTTGAAAAAGAATGAAAGTATCCTATACTCTGGTCCTATCTCTTCTGTCACAAACTGGCCTGCCTCCCCCTGCTGGCAGCAACATGACAAACTCCTTTGAAGAGCTAAATTTGGTGACCTTTGTGACCTGGCCCTAATTTATCTTCCCAGACTAGACTTCACTTTGGAAAAGTCCACAAGGCTGGACCAATCTCTCTGGGGCCACCCACTTTCTTTCCCCTGCCCTGAGCCACCTATTCAGGCCACAACATTTACAAAGCATGGTCGTCCCTGAGGGTAGATGCCCTAGAGGTGCACCTTGTGCCCTCTTTGCCGGTCGGCCAAGGTCCTGGCCTAAGCACTGTGTCCTCCCAAGGGAGGATTTCAGCACTTTGCAGTTGACCACAGGTAGAGTGCAGAGAACGAGGGAAGCGATGTCTGCAGAAAGAAGCAGGCTTGACAAACTGCTGGATGGGGCTGGGGGGCCGCCCAGGGACAGAGATGAGCAGCAGATGAGACCCTGCAGTGGTCACTTCTGGCACCAGGATGGGGGCTCATTTAAACTGGAGGCCAGCCACGCATAGGCAAGGGGGACTTGGCCTGGGACGCCCACCTGAAGGACTCTGTGACTCTGGGCAAGCCCTTTCCTACCCTGGGCTGCAGTCGCCCACTCTGTAAAGTGAGGATGTCAGAGGTGGTCTCTGAAGACCCCTGTTTCCTACCCGACCCAGGTGCCATCTCTGTGATGCTTTCCCTGATCATCTCAATGACCCCATTGCTTCAGGCAGACTCGCATCTCTGAGCATGCGGTAATCATCTGTGTTTATTTCTGTTCTCCCCTCCAAACCAAAGACTCTTTATCCCAGCATTCTCGCTCATCTGAATTAATAGGTTATATTATATATTGAATAAATGAGAAACATTTCTAGGTCTGTAACCCCTGAATTGTCCGCAAGGTGGCAGTCTGCACGGGTGGCTGCTAGACAAAAACTTGCATGTTGGTTGAAGCCCTGGGAAAAGATGTTGAAGCGAACAGAAACTGGAAGGACTCTCCTCAAAGATTTATTCTCTGCTCTTCAATAGGAACGTGCTGTTCCTCTCCGCTCCACCTTTAAAGTGTCTTGTCTCAGACATCCATATAGGCCTGAGCTTCAGGGGCCGAGCCTGGATTTTATGTTTCCAAGCCTCTCAGTGGGGTGGGCAAGGCTACTGATCTGGCCCTTACTGCCCTCTCCAGCCTCCTCGCTCTGCCATCCCCCTCCCAACCCCCACTCAGCTCTGCAGCTGCGTGAGCTCTCTCCTTCCTCCTGACTGTGCCTCGTTCTCTCTGGTCACCACGCCTTCAGGCACACTGTGCCCTAGATGCTGTCCTTCCAACTAGCACCTACTGGTTCTTCAAGAGTCAGCTGGATGTTGGTGAGGATGTGGAGAAAAGGGAACTGTTATGCACTGTTGGTGAGAGTGTAACCTGGTGCAGCCATTGTGGAAGACAGCATGGAGTTTTCTCAAAAAACTGAAAATAGAACTACAAGTATGACCCAGCAATTCCACTCCTGAGTATACATCAAAAAAAAAAAAACAAAAAAAAACACTAATTCAAAAAGGTACACATGCTCTAGTTCACAGCAGCACTATTTACAATCGCCAAGACATGGAAGCAACCTAAGTGTCCATCATCAGATAAACAGACAAGGAAAAAGTAGTGCACATATATAGATATGGGCTTCCCGTGTGGTGCTAGTGGTAAAGAACCCTCCTGCCAATGCAGGACCCTTAAGAGACTCAGGTTCTATCTCCTTCTCCAGAAGATCTTCCCGATCTTCTGGAGAAAGACGTGGTAATCCACTCACATATTCTTGCCTGGGGAATCCCTTGGACAGAGAAACCTAGCGGGCTACAGTCCAGAGGGTCTCCAAGAGTCAGACAGACTGAGCGACTTGGCATACATAGGCACATATACGTTTATTATATATATATGTGTGAATTAGATGAACCTATGTAATCTATGAATTATATATATATGTATATATATATATATATATAGGCTTCCCTGGTAGCTTAGCTGGTAAAGAATCTACCTTCAATGCAAGAGAACCTGGTTTGATTCCTGGGTCGGGATGTTCCCCTGGAGAAGGGATAGGCTACCCACTCCAGTATTCTTGGGCTTCCCTGGTGGCTCAGATGGTACAGAATCCCCTTGCAAAGCAGGAGACCTGAGTTTGCTCTCTGGGCTGGGAAGATCTCCTGGAGGAGGGTATGGAAACTCGGTCCAGTATTCTTGCCTGGAGAATTGAGGAGCCTGATGGGCTGCAGTCCATGGGGTCGCAGAGAATCACACACAACTGAGCAACTAAGCACAGCACAGTATATATATATATAATATTATGTAGCCATAAAAAAGGACAAAATTTTGCCATTTGCAACAACGTGGGTGAAGTTGGAGGGCATTATACTAATAAAAAGACAAATACTATATGATATCATTTCTATGTGGAATCTAAAAAATACAACAAACTAGTGGATATAACAAAAAAAGAAGCAGAAAGATACAGAGAACAAACTAGTGGTTACAGTGGGGAGAAGGAAGGGAGCAGGAGCAATACAGATGTAGGGGAGTAAGAGATATAAACGATAAAGTATAAAATAAGTTACAAAGATATATTGTACAGCATAGGGAATATGGCCAATATTTTATAATAACCATAAATGGAATGTAACCTTTAAAAACTATATATTTTTTAAAATGACCCATTTCTCAGAAGCATCTTTTCCAGAAAGCCTCCTTGATTCTTTCTTCCCCAAGAATTTTTCTGTAGTAGCATTCATCACACTGAAATTGCTTCCCATCTGCCTGCCTTCTTAAGTACCTGGCTTGCTCATCTATCCCCTACCCTCTCCGTGTTCTGCACAGGCCTGACGGCCAGGGCTAGGTCCTCTGAGAGCTTGCTGAATGAACAATGAAGCAACGAATCTATGAATTAAGGATGTGCTGCAGCAAGATGAATAGAGAACCTCCTTCTTCCCTAAAGGGGTTTCATCTAAGAACAAGAGAAAAACCTTATTTTTCTGTTGACCCTGGTTCAGGAAGGGACCAAGGGCTCCTTAGCACAATAAAGGCACGTTATTACTTTGAAAGGAGCAGGGCCAAAGGCTTGTTAAAAGAGTCCAACGCTTGCCTCACTTGAGAGGAGGCTGTGCCGTCTCCTAAGAATGAATTCCCCCTTTGGCAAGGTGACTCCTCTTTCAGTTATTTATAAGGAAATTGACGGAGTAAGTTTACTCTCCTGGCGGAAAAACCAAAGTTCAGGGTACTTACCTCTAAAAAATTTAAAGTTTACTTTTTCCTGGACGAATTGAGGAGCCTGATGGGCTGCAGTCCATGGGGTCGCAGAGAATCACACACAACTGAGCAACTAAGCACAGCACAGTATATATATATATAATATTATGTAGCCATAAAAAAGGACAAAATTTTGCCATTTGCAACAACGTGGGTGAAGTTGGAGGGCATTATACTAATAAAAAGACAAATACTATATGATATCATTTCTATGTGGAATCTAAAAAATACAACAAACTAGTGGATATAACAAAAAAAGAAGCAGAAAGATACAGAGAACAAACTAGTGGTTACAGTGGGGAGAAGGAAGGGAGCAGGAGCAATACAGATGTAGGGGAGTAAGAGATATAAACGATAAAGTATAAAATAAGTTACAAAGATATATTGTACAGCATAGGGAATATGGCCAATATTTTATAATAACCATAAATGGAATGTAACCTTTAAAAACTATATATTTTTTAAAATGACCCATTTCTCAGAAGCATCTTTTCCAGAAAGCCTCCTTGATTCTTTCTTCCCCAAGAATTTTTCTGTAGTAGCATTCATCACACTGAAATTGCTTCCCATCTGCCTGCCTTCTTAAGTACCTGGCTTGCTCATCTATCCCCTACCCTCTCCGTGTTCTGCACAGGCCTGACGGCCAGGGCTAGGTCCTCTGAGAGCTTGCTGAATGAACAATGAAGCAACGAATCTATGAATTAAGGATGTGCTGCAGCAAGATGAATAGAGAACCTCCTTCTTCCCTAAAGGGGTTTCATCTAAGAACAAGAGAAAAACCTTATTTTTCTGTTGACCCTGGTTCAGGAAGGGACCAAGGGCTCCTTAGCACAATAAAGGCACGTTATTACTTTGAAAGGAGCAGGGCCAAAGGCTTGTTAAAAGAGTCCAACGCTTGCCTCACTTGAGAGGAGGCTGTGCCGTCTCCTAAGAATGAATTCCCCCTTTGGCAAGGTGACTCCTCTTTCAGTTATTTATAAGGAAATTGACGGAGTAAGTTTACTCTCCTGGCGGAAAAACCAAAGTTCCAGGGGTACTTACCTCTAACAACAGCCCTATTCCACATTCACAGAACTGATGCCGGGGTTCTGTCAGTTGCCAAGCGTGTCTGGTCATTCGGAACCTGGAGAAATAACCACAGACGAGTTCACTGAGATTGCAAAGTAGGCCCTGACGGCCATAAGCACCCACTTTGACTGTGGATGACAGTGAACCACTCTAGGTAGTGATCACAGGTCCCACTGGAGGGTTCAGAGGAGGGTTTATAGAATTCCTATGGAATCTTTCAAGGGGGCTTCCTCTTCCAACAAGGGGCTCCATGTCTAGATGAAGTCTGAACCTGGATTCAGATTTGCTTTTGAAAAGATTCAGAGCTTTTCCTATTGCAATAGAGTGAGTAATCTTTAGCAGGATGCCTAGAGACAATGAGGGTTAGGGGGTGAAGGCATGAAAAGCCATTAATAAAGCCTGGTTAGCAAGTCCTTTTCAGAGGTGGTAAGAGGTGGGGGAATCTATGGGAAATATCGTGGGTAGAAAAACCAAGCACAGAGTAATGTGTAGGGGCATCCGTGTGTGTGTGTCAGTGTGTGTGTGGTGTGAGCTTAAAGGGAGTGTGTTTAAAGGGTGTGTTTTCATAACTGTCAAAGTTCCTGGAGAGATCCCCCAGAACCTGGTAAGAGGCGTGGCCTCTTGACACTAGGTGTGGGCTTTGGGGCATCGGGTGGAAGGAAGGTCCTCTTTTCATAGTTACATTCGCTTGTAAACTTTGGGTGGCATCAATTTTCTCTGCTGAATGAACAATGAAGCAACGAATCTATGAATTAAGGATGTGCTGCAGCAAGATGAATAGAGAACCTCCTTCTTCCCTAAAGGGGTTTCATCTAAGAACAAGAGAAAAACCTTATTTTTCTGTTGACCCTGGTTCAGGAAGGGACCAAGGGCTCCTTAGCACAATAAAGGCACGTTATTACTTTGAAAGGAGCAGGGCCAAAGGCTTGTTAAAAGAGTCCAACGCTTGCCTCACTTGAGAGGAGGCTGTGCCGTCTCCTAAGAATGAATTCCCCCTTTGGCAAGGTGACTCCTCTTTCAGTTATTTATAAGGAAATTGACGGAGTAAGTTTACTCTCCTGGCGGAAAAACCAAAGTTCCAGGGGTACTTACCTCTAACAACAGCCCTATTCCACATTCACAGAACTGATGCCGGGGTTCTGTCAGTTGCCAAGCGTGTCTGGTCATTCGGAACCTGGAGAAATAACCACAGACGAGTTCACTGAGATTGCAAAGTAGGCCCTGACGGCCATAAGCACCCACTTTGACTGTGGATGACAGTGAACCACTCTAGGTAGTGATCACAGGTCCCACTGGAGGGTTCAGAGGAGGGTTTATAGAATTCCTATGGAATCTTTCAAGGGGGCTTCCTCTTCCAACAAGGGGCTCCATGTCTAGATGAAGTCTGAACCTGGATTCAGATTGGCTTTTGAAAAAGATTCAGAGCTTTTCCTATTGCAATAGAGTGAGTAATCTTTTAGCAGGATGCCTAGAGACAATGAGGGTTAGGGGGTGAAGGCATGAAAAGCCATTAATAAAGCCTGGTTAGCAAGTCCTTTTCAGAGGTGGTAAGAGGTGGGGGAATCTATGGGAAATATCGTGGGTAGAAAAACCAAGCACAGAGTAATGTGTAGGGGCATCCGTGTGTGTGTGTCAGTGTGTGTGTGGTGTGAGCTTAAAGGGAGTGTGTTTAAAGGGTGTGTTTTCATAACTGTCAAAGTTCCTGGAGAGATCCCCCAGAACCTGGTAAGAGGCGTGGCCTCTTGACACTAGGTGTGGGCTTTGGGGCATCGGGTGGAAGGAAGGTCCTCTTTTCATAGTTACATTCGCTTGTAAACTTTGAAATTTTAACTCATCTATTCCCTTTAAAAAACAAAATTTAGAAAACCACTAAATGTAAAGTAAGATAAAAGAGAGCATCCGTCTGGATTAAGGGGCACAGCACTTGAAGTCAGCTTTGATCCGTACAGAGTACATCCAATTCTTGCTCTACCAGAGGGACCTCGGGCAAATTCCAGTTCCTACGGGGTCTCCAGGAGCCCCCTGGTTGTCAGTGAGCGGATCTCAGAACATCCCTCCACCTCAGAGCCCGCGCGAGTCTCGACTGGGCAGCCGATTGCGGGCGCCCCGCCGTGCAGGCCCGGCCAATCAGCGGTCGCGGGGCGGGCAGGGTGGTGGCGCAGCGCGCGCAGACAGGAGCCCGAGGCAGAGGCGCCACTGCCATCCTGGAGCTGACCATGCCACGCTCACCCGGACTCTTCCTGCTGCTGCTTGCGCTGCTGCCGCTGCCAGCCCTGGGCTTCGGGCTCCGCAGCGCGGGCGGACGGAGCCCCGAGTGCGGTCTGTGCCAACTAGAGCGCTGTCCCGAGCCAGTGCGCTGCCCGGCGCCTAGCATCCCGGCGCGCGACGAGTGCGGCTGCTGCGCGCGCTGCCTCGGCGCCGAGGGAGCGAGCTGCGGGGGCCGGGCCGGCGCGCGCTGCGGTCCGGGGCTGGTGTGTGCCAGCCGCGCAGAGGGCGCTGCGCCCGAGGGCACTGGGCTCTGCGTGTGCGCGCAGCGCGGCGCGGTCTGCGGCTCCGACGGCCACTCTTATCCCAGCATTTGCGCCCTGCGCCTGCGCGCCCGTCAGGCGCCCCGCGCGCATTCCGGCCACCTGCACAAAGCGCGCGACGGTCCCTGCGAATTTGGTGAGTCCAGCTGCTGCGCCGCAGTGCTGGGGCGGGTGAAGAAAGAGGGACCCCGACCCTCTGGGGCATGGGGTGAAGGATCCATTCCTACATGGCAATGGACACCTCTTCCCAGGCCTCAGTTTTCCGTATGGGGTCAGTTTTCTTACCTGGCCAGTTACTCAAGGAAACCCCGGCAGGAATCCACATCCTGTTCCTTCCCAAATCCAAGCCCATGGAGACACCAGCCACCGAGCTGGTCCTAATTTGCTGAGCCCACTGTCCCTTGAGGTACTTAAGTACTTGCCAATACAGTTGTTCGCTGGCCTGGTAGATCTGCCTCCAGGAGACTGAGATTGGGGAGCAGGGTCCAAGTCCCTGGGGTCGCCCCTTGAACCTGGAAGGTAGGCTGTTTGAATGAAGGAGAGCAGACGGAGCCACTGCAGGAGGAGGGGCTGGAGCTGAGACGGGGGCTCAGGGAGTTCCCGGGATCAGAGCCCCAGGACTCAGCGAGTGTGGGATGGGGCCCTGAGGGGAGTCTTGAGGAAGTTGTCACCCAGGACAGGTAAGACTTTGGGAGATCTAAGCTCTGAAAAGATTATGGTGCCATCAAAGGCAGACCCAGGTTTTGTAAGGCTGAGGTTTATAGAATTTGGAGGGTCCTACTTAGTAAATAGAAAATGATTAATGGCTTGGGACCTGAAAACATAAGGGTTATTAACATCACAATAAAACCATTTATGGGTGCTATTTTTGCTTTCTTTCTACCTGTAGTTTTTAAAAACCAAAGAGAAATAAACCAACGTATCAGTATAGGGATGCCCAGTCAAGCACTCTGCTGGTTCATTAGGTTTTGGAGAAATACCCCTTGTGGAGGCTGCCCGGAGGGGACAGTGGAGAATACCGGTGAGGTTGTGCTGGGGGAGTCCCAATGAGGCCCAGCGTGGGGTTCCGGCCTGGGACTGGAGCCCAAGCGCAGACCTAAATACTTCAGTCAGTGTGATGAGTTCAGCTGGGACAAGGAAGCCTTGGGTGGGAAGGGCGGGGGGCGCTTTTCCAGGCCTTTGGAAATTTCTGCTATTATCTCCCCTCAAGAATCCCAGTCAGATGCCCTCCCGTCCAGGAGTCCCGATGGGTTGCTGGAAATGAGGGAAGAAGGCTCATCCTGTCCCTGGAAACTTGGAAATGATGGGCTGCCCACAGAGGGTCTGAGGCAGCCCCCGGAGCAGGCACCTCTGGCTGTTCCTGGATGGGGCTCCCCACGGAGGAAAGAGCTGGCTGGTGGACTGTGGCTTTAGGCTGGTCCCTTCCAGGGGCTGTGTCAACCCCTGCAGAGTCACTGTTGAGGTCCCTCCACTTGGACCCTTTGTTTCCGCCCTGTGGCATTTAAGCAGCTGCCTCTCCTTCCTTCTCCTTCCTGTCACGGGTTTTCACACTCTGCTTTCCTCAGCAGTTAATTCACAGGCAAGTCTCTTTGTCTCCAGACAGGTAACACTTTCACGTGCCGGAGACATGAGAAGTGCTGACCAGGCCCCCAGACTAACCGCAGCTGATGCTCTCAGATGGTTCCTTCCTGGACTGGTATTCTGTTCTAAGAGAGAGCTAGCTGCCTCGAAGGCATTTACACCCAGTCTGCTATTATGCAGAGAAAACTGAGACCCTTGGGGACAGGGGACTCATTCAGGGCGACCAGTAAAGCCTGCCCGACTTCCAGGTCCCCAGCACCCTGTCCAGCACTGTTTCAGGACGGGGCTGAAGAGTGTTAAGTCAGGCAGGTGGCGGTTGCCATGGTTACCAGAGTGTGGCCAGATGGCAGACGGAAGCCCCACACCCCTAATTCACTGAGAATTACCCAATGACAAGTAAATGTGAGAGCCCCTCCACTCTGATCTGTGGGCTCTGAGCCCACCCCAGGCACAGGCCCGGGGAGTAAGCATGTTCATGGAGCCAAACACAGGCAATTCAGAAGCTGCTTCTAACGATCCCAGGAGTGACAAGTGTCGGCCTCCTCACAAAATAGCTCTCCTCTACCAGCGACTGTGTCATCGGCCAGTCTCCAGACCCAGCTCTGTCGTCCCATCGCATTCTGTCTGAAAGGCGTGTGCGGCCCCTGCCCTGGTGAAGCAGGCAGGTGTGGGCCAGGGTTCTCTGCAGCGAGGGGAGGAGGCACCTCATTCAGGGCTGCCCTCCAGCCATCCTTTAGTCAGATGACACAGCAGGAGCACTTTTTAACAATGACCCTGGGGACCTTGCTTGAAGGGAAGCAGACTGAGTCGGAGCAGCAGCAGTTCTGCTTCAATATTGGTAATAAAATCACCCCTCCCCTGTCCTTGCCTGAGCCTTCAATAAGCCAGCACCTGACTTCAACGGAATGAGGCCTCTGTAAATATTTATTAGGTTCTGCAGCACAGGAAGTGTTCTTACCCATACCTCTGAGGGGCATTTGGAAACAGTTTTCAGGCTTAAATTCTAACCTTTCCTCCTACGCTCTGAAACACCCCAAGGTGCAAATTATGAGACTAATCCTGTGGTCCACATACATTTACTGAAGACTCACTGGGTTCCAACATAAAGTAATTCTTTGCTGTTGGAAATTGCTTTTCTTCTTCTTCTTTTTTTTTTTTAAAGAAATTAGTTTTGTCTGTGTTGGAGCTTAGTGTGGCTCGTTGCTGCTCATTGGCTTAGTTGCTTGGCAGCATGTGGGATCACAAATCCCTGACTAGGGCTCGAACTGGCGTCCCTTGCATTAGGAAGGCAGATCCTTAACTACTGGACCACCAGGAAATTCCCATGAAATCGTTTTTGCATTCCATCTTCTTCCTTAATTTTTTTTTTTTTTTTTTTAAAACTACCCTGGCCAGAGCAAACTGAGGCAGGCAGAAGAGAATTCCCTGTAGCCACACGACTAGCTCCCAAACAACGTGGGGCTCTTTTCTGATGGAGCCATGCACCTTTAGCCCAGTGGCAACCTGATGAGAAAGGTGCTGTTGCTGGTTCCTCTGTCTTAGCATCGGGTGGTGGCTCCTGAGAGGAACAGGGGAAGTAACTGAGAGGAGCCTTGAAGGATGGGTAGAAAATTCCTGGACTGAGACGGTGGGGTAGGGAGGTGCCACATAAACCAAAGCAAGGAGGTAGGAGCTCCTTGTGTGAGTATGAACAGTGGACCGGCAGGCAGTACTCAGTGGGGTGGTTAGCAGAGGAGATGAGACCCAGAGTCACCTGGGGCAGGCTTGTTCAGGCCTGGAGTGCCACGCTGCAGGGCGAAGCTTCATTCTGTACTGAATTATTGGTTCCGTTTCTCAACAGCGAGGTGGTGGTGGTGTTACTGTTTTACCCGGGGACTTGTGAGGGAAGCAGACTGAGTCGGAGCAGCAGCTTCTGCTTCAATATTGGTAATAAAATCACCCCTCCCCTGTCCTTGCCTGAGCCTTCAATAAGCCAGCACCTGACTTCAACGGAATGAGGCCTCTGTAAATATTTATTAGGTTCTGCAGCACAGGAAGTGTTCTTACCCATACCTCTGAGGGGCATTTGGAAACAGTTTTCAGGCTTAAATTCTAACCTTTCCTCCTACGCTCTGAAACACCCCAAGGTGCAAATTATGAGACTAATCCTGTGGTCCACATACATTTACTGAAGACTCACTGGGTTCCAACATAAAGTAATTCTTTGCTGTTGGAAATTGCTTTTCTTCTTCTTCTTTTTTTTTTTTAAAGAAATTAGTTTTGTCTGTGTTGGAGCTTAGTGTGGCTCGTTGCTGCTCATTGGCTTAGTTGCTTGGCAGCATGTGGGATCACAAATCCCTGACTAGGGCTCGAACTGGCGTCCCTTGCATTAGGAAGGCAGATCCTTAACTACTGGACCACCAGGAAATTCCCATGAAATCGTTTTTGCATTCCATCTTCTTCCCTCTTTTTTTTTTTTTTTTAAAACTACCCTGGCCAGAGCAAACTGAGGCAGGCAGAAGAGAATTCCCTGTAGCCACACGACTAGCTCCCAAACAACGTGGGGCTCTTTTCTGATGGAGCCATGCACCTTTAGCCCAGTGGCAACCTGATGAGAAAGGTGCTGTTGCTGGTTCCTCTGTCTTAGCATCGGGTGGTGGCTCCTGAGAGGAACAGGGGAAGTAACTGAGAGGAGCCTTGAAGGATGGGTAGAAAATTCCTGGACTGAGACGGTGGGGTAGGGAGGTGCCACATAAACCAAAGCAAGGAGGTAGGAGCTCCTTGTGTGAGTATGAACAGTGGACCGGCAGGCAGTACTCAGTGGGGTGGTTAGCAGAGGAGATGAGACCCAGAGTCACCTGGGGCAGGCTTGTTCAGGCCTGGAGTGCCACGCTGCAGGGCGAAGCTTCATTCTGTACTGAATTATTGGTTCCGTTTCTCAACAGCGAGGTGGTGGTGGTGTTACTGTTTTGTTCTCATTACTTTAACAGGCTAATTTCTTTCCACGTGTGGACCCTGATGGTTTGCTAGCACTGGGAGAAGGCTGGGGTCCTGCAGACAGCAGGCTGAGGTCGTGGTTTGGATGCCGCATTGAGTGGGAATGGGGTCCCGTGCCAAAGCCCATCAGGGCACTGAGTACCTTTAGTGAGCTCTTGAGATCCTAAATCTTAAGAAAATTCGCCTCGGTTGAAATTCCAGCTCCACTTAGAAACCCCAGCCTATGCAAGGCATGTGTTACCAGGTAACCAGAAGCAGTGAATGCCATTTTGTGAAAGGGACAAAGAAGGGGGGGCTCGTGCTCAAAAGCCTTTCATGCCAAAGGAGGGGCTGAGGCGCACGCTGCAGGGAGCCAGATTAAGCTGTTTCTGGTTCCACATCCTAACTCAACTATTAGCATAAATTATCAGGGTTGTTCAGTGTGCTGATTATTAAACCCTTTGGTTGTGTGCTTTTCCATATGAGCAGATGGGTTCCTGGGGATGACTTTTGATATTCTTTCTTTCCCGAGCGCCATTAACTTTAAACAAAATCTAAGAGGCTTTAAGGACGATCTTTCTTTCTAGCCATTAAGGACAGACTTGGTCGACGGGGCTAGGGGATCCATCCCCACATGCTGTAGCAACAATATCGATCCCTTTCATTTGTGTAGATCCACACAGTTAATAACACAGGCACATCCATTCTGTCCCTTCACCCCGGAGGATGTGGGGCCACGGTCCTTATTCTCATTTGCAGATAAGGAGGAAAATGTTAGCAGCTTGCCCAAGGGTTGGTAGCCAGACCCCCAGGCATTTAAATTTTCGTAGGTACTGTTTTCCTAGAGGAGGGCATGGCAGCCCACTCCAGTGTCGTTGCCTGGAGAATCCAGTGGACAGAGGAGCCTGGTGGGCTACAGTCCATGGGGTCACAAAGAGTTGGACACAACGGAAGCGACTTAGCACACACCCACAGCACTGTTTTGCCCACTCTCCATGCTGCCTCTGAGGGTGCAAATCTGCTATCTGATGGGTGGGTTAGTGCCATCCCAGCATGTCCAGGGCTGTTGCTGACATGAGCAGAAGGAACCAACTGTTTAGCCAGGAAAAGCTAGGGAGACAAAACCAACAGATTCCTGGCCGATCAGGCACCATTCTTCCTGAAAGCCCCCTGCCTCTTGCCAAAGGCGGGTGGAGAGGAAAGCCCTGGCTCTCCCAGGAGGGTGGCAGCGTGGGCAGCAGTGACATTGAGAGGCTGGGCCCTGGGCTCTCCAGACTGAGGGCCTCTGGGGCTTCCGGGCAGGGCCCACTCCCCGGAGGCCAGTAGAGGCTTTCAGCATCTGCACGGAGACTACCCTTGGCGTAGCACATGCTGCAGAGTGCTCAGGTCCCTCCATGGAAGCTGGTGCTCTTGTGACTGTCCTCACAGCAGCCCATGTGGAGGGCAGCAGGGGGAGAATGGACTCCCGTGCCCATGTTAAAGAAAAAACTGGAGTTATACTCCACTGGGCAAGACAGAACCGAGCCTGAGTTCCTGTGGTCGTCACGATGTGCAGGACCCCAGTGCCACACTTAAAATGAGCCCTTGGGAACAGTAAGACTGGGAACATCCTGCCAGGACGTAGGACACATCGCCCATTAAATGGTATCTTCACAGGAGCTGCTCCCTGGGGTGAGGCTGGGAGGGTTTCGCGTCTGTGCAGAGCAGAGTAACCATGGCAGGCCCGAGACGGTTATCCTTGGAAAGGCCTGCTGAGAATTTGGATGTGGGAGGGCGTCCCACCATTTCCAGAACTGAGAAGAGTAGCTCACTGAGTCTGGCGTGCACACACGGGCTGGTTTGTGCCGCACACCTGCCTTCCCTTCTGGGAGTCTGGAGTTTTGGTGCGTAGTAGGTGGAAGGTGCCTAGGGGACTGGCCCCCAGTAAAAGCCCCAGGCATGGAGCGTCTAGCAGCTTCCTTGGTAGAGGGCAGGTCATACGTGTTATGACATGTCGCACTTGGAAGGAAGCGCCTCCTCCTCTCAGACTCTCCCTGGGAGAGGCTTCTGCAAGCGTGCTCCTGGCTTCCTGGTCTTCACCTCATGAATCTCTGTTCCCTTTGCTGGCTTGCTTTGTCTCCTTTGGTTGTAATAAATCCCCGCTGTGAGTAAGCCAAGCAGAGTCCTGTGAGTCCTTTTGTAACAAATCCCTGATCCTGGAACTTGTCTTGGGGGCGCCCAACTCCGTCTCTCGGCAACTCAGGCTTATTCTGGAATGGAATCCACACAGCTAACAAATGTTTCACTTTTAAAATCCGTGTGGAATGAATGGAATCGGGGTGCCTGGGTCTGCATCCTTGGTCGTCCAGGTGCTTCACCTTTCTGAGCCTTGGGTTTCTTCTCTGTTAAGTGGGCTTTAAAGCACCTACTTCACACGGCTGGTGTGCAGATGACAGGGTGCTGAACATGGAAGTGAGATCTCAGGTGAAGGCAGGCTGGTACGGGACTGAGTGCAGAGCTGGCCCCCTGGGCTCATAGCCTCGCCCTGCTGTGTTAAGACTGGGTAACCCTGGCTAGCTCCCCCAGCTGGCACCTAGGAGATTGCTGGAAGGACCAAATGGAACCTTATCCCGGATGTTAAAGAAAAACTGGAGTTATACTCCACTGGGCAAGACAGAACCGAGCCTGAGTTCCTGTGGTCGTCACGATGTGCAGGACCCCAGTGCCACACTTAAAATGAGCCCTTGGGAACAGTAAGACTGGGAACATCCTGCCAGGACGTAGGACACATCGCCCATTAAATGGTATCTTCACAGGAGCTGCTCCCTGGGGTGAGGCTGGGAGGGTTTCGCGTCTGTGCAGAGCAGAGTAACCATGGCAGGCCCGAGACGGTTATCCTTGGAAAGGCCTGCTGAGAATTTGGATGTGGGAGGGCGTCCCACCATTTCCAGAACTGAGAAGAGTAGCTCACTGAGTCTGGCGTGCACACACGGGCTGGTTTGTGCCGCACACCTGCCTTCCCTTCTGGGAGTCTGGAGTTTTGGTGCGTAGTAGGTGGAAGGTGCCTAGGGGACTGGCCCCCAGTAAAAGCCCCAGGCATGGAGCGTCTAGCAGGCTTCCTTGGTAGAGGGCAGGTCATACGTGTTATGACATGTCGCACTTGGAAGGAAGCGCCTCCTCCTCTCAGACTCTCCCTGGGAGAGGCTTCTGCAAGCGTGCTCCTGGCTTCCTGGTCTTCACCTCATGAATCTCTGTTCCCTTTGCTGGCTTGCTTTGTCTCCTTTGGTTGTAATAAATCCCCGCTGTGAGTAAGCCAAGCAGAGTCCTGTGAGTCCTTTTGTAACAAATCCCTGATCCTGGAACTTGTCTTGGGGGCGCCCAACTCCGTCTCTCGGCAACTCAGGCTTATTCTGGAATGGAATCCACACAGCTAACAAATGTTTCACTTTTAAAATCCGTGTGGAATGAATGGAATCGGGGTGCCTGGGTCTGCATCCTTGGTCGTCCAGGTGCTTCACCTTTCTGAGCCTTGGGTTTCTTCTCTGTTAAGTGGGCTTTAAAGCACCTACTTCACACGGCTGGTGTGCAGATGACAGGGTGCTGAACATGGAAGTGAGATCTCAGGTGAAGGCAGGCTGGTACGGGACTGAGTGCAGAGCTGGCCCCCTGGGCTCATAGCCTCGCCCTGCTGTGTTAAGACTGGGTAACCCTGGCTAGCTCCCCCAGCTGGCACCTAGGGAGATTGCTGGAAGGACCAAATGGCTCAACCTTATAAGCAGAATGGTGGCATTATTACTGTTACTACTATCATGATGAGATTCCCAGGTGGCTCAGTGGTAAAGAATCTGCCTGCCAATGCAGGAGATGCAGGTACGATCCCTGCGTGGGGAATATCCCCTGGAGAAGAAAATGACAACGCACTCCACTGTTCTTGCCAGGAAAATCCCATGGACAGAGGAGCCTGGTGGGCTACAGTTTGTGGGGTCACTGAGGGCTGGACACGACTGAGACAGCACGCATGTGCACGCGCACACACACACACACACACAATCATGATAATGATGACTGACTGTAAAGAGCTATTATGGATAAAAAAAATTCTAAATGCTTGCTTCGGCAATATATACACTAAAATTGGAACGATACAGAGAAGATTAGCATGGCCCCCGCACAAGGATGACACGCAAATTAGTGAAGCATTCCATATTTGGCGGGGGCGGAGCTATATGACGGCCTGGAGGGGTGGGATTGTAGGGGTTGGGATATACATATGATTAATCTGGAATTATACATATCTGTAAACAACAAAACTCTGTAAAAGCAAAATAAATATATATATATATACACATAAAAAAATTCTAAATTTAAAATCAGATATGTTAAAATTAAAAATAGATTAAGCAGCAAGAGGAAATTTTTCGAGATAACTGAACAATGCTATATCTTGGGTATGATAGTGGTTACATGCATTTGTCGAAACTCAGAATGGTACACCAGAATGAATGAAGGCACTGTATGTACAGTTAAAAATAAATCAAAATTTGAATGTCACTTTATCACCCAAAGCAAGGGGATCTTTTGGAAAATAAATGCTATCTTCTGCTTTGAAATTAGTGGCAAAGGTAGCATTTCCAAGGTGGTCTTTAACAGTAGTTATGGAAAAAGAGGGAAATGCAAGGAGAGAGAGAGATGAAATGTGATTTACTGGCTTATTCATTTAGGCCTGAAAGGGACTGATGAAATCTCATTTAAAATTTATGACTCTACACAAACGCAAGTAAAACATGTTGATTGAGTGTCCCTCTGGAAAATAGGGAGGGCTTTAGAAGAAGATGCAGTTCTGATTGCTCCCACAGCGAGCCATTTGAGGACTGGTGTGGGCTCCGGGGAGGCGCTGCCAGCAGGAGGATGGGAATAAATTAGAGTCTCTTTGTTGTCTGTTGCAGATGGGGCTTTGCCACAGAGCAGGGGTGCTGCGGTTCTTTGTGACAGTCGGCAGGTGGCTGGGGCGTGTCAGACGATGTGAGAAGCCTAGAACCTTGGTTTTTTGGGGGGACTGGCCACACTCGGGATTGTGCGGGGGGGGGGGGGCAGTGCTCAGAGGGCATCCTGTTGGCCATACAGCTGAAGGAGTGTGCTGATCAGGCTGAGGTGGGAAGAAAACAGCTTAGGGTGAGGAGGGCAGGGTCGGTATTTGACTTACTGGAGGCCATTGGAGGCTGCCAGGAGCTCCACAGTGTGCCTGGCCGCTCTGAGCTCCACAGGTGGGAGTTACGGGAGGCAGGTGTTAGATCCCGGTGAGGCGAGGCTTTCTCACCAGCAGAGCCAAGGATGGAAGGGCCTGGCTCCATGCATAGTGAGCTCTCCATCACTGCGGGCACACAAGTGGAAGCTAAATGAGTCCATCACAGGTAGTCAGCTCTTGGGGAGCTGGGCCCCTCCAGTTTGAGACTCTAAAGCTCCAAGACAATTTCCCAGAGATGTTTCTGGCACCCGTTAGACCAGGTCTGCTTCCCAGTCTGTCTGCAGGGACCACACCTGTCTCATTTCTGCATCCTTGCACTCCCACCCTTTGTGCTCTTCATCCAGTCTTCTGCCTCTCCATTTGTTCTCCTTTTTCATTGCAGCCTCACCTAGGTGGGCAAAGGCCCTTTCCTTCTCCAAGGCTGGCCTGTGGAGGGCCGAGGCCATGTCCATGAGTTGCCAGGCAAAGTGCGAAGAGGCGTGGATTCTGTGATTCAATGCCCAGGGATGAATGTGTTTACTCGTGTTTGTCACGTGTTTCTTCATGGAGCCATCTGTTTAATAGGCCTGGCCTCCCCTGTACTTGCATGATGTGTTAACTTAAACCCTCACCCTTGTCACAGTGATTTACTGGCTTATTCATTTAGGCCTGAAAGGGACTGATGAAATCTCATTTAAAATTTATGACTCTACACAAACGCAAGTAAAACATGTTGATTGAGTGTCCTCTGGAAAATAGGGAGGGCTTTAGAAGAAGATGCAGTTCTGATTGCTCCCACAGCGAGCCATTTGAGGACTGGTGTGGGCTCCGGGGAGGCGCTGCCAGCAGGAGGATGGGAATAAATTAGAGTCTCTTTGTTGTCTGTTGCAGATGGGGCTTTGCCACAGAGCAGGGGTGCTGCGGTTCTTTGTGACAGTCGGCAGGTGGCTGGGGCGTGTCAGACGATGTGAGAAGCCTAGAACCTTGGTTTTTTGGGGGGACTGGCCACACTCGGGATTGTGCGGGGGGGGGGGGGGCAGTGCTCAGAGGGCATCCTGTTGGCCATACAGCTGAAGGAGTGTGCTGATCAGGCTGAGGTGGGAAGAAAACAGCTTAGGGTGAGGAGGGCAGGGTCGGTATTTGACTTACTGGAGGCCATTGGAGGCTGCCAGGAGCTCCACAGTGTGCCTGGCCGCTCTGAGCTCCACAGGTGGGAGTTACGGGAGGCAGGTGTTAGATCCCGGTGAGGCGAGGCTTTCTCACCAGCAGAGCCAAGGATGGAAGGGCCTGGCTCCATGCATAGTGAGCTCTCCATCACTGCGGGCACACAAGTGGAAGCTAAATGAGTCCATCACAGGTAGTCAGCTCTTGGGGAGCTGGGCCCCTCCAGTTTGAGACTCTAAAGCTCCAAGACAATTTCCCAGAGATGTTTCTGGCACCCGTTAGACCAGGTCTGCTTCCCAGTCTGTCTGCAGGGACCACACCTGTCTCATTTCTGCATCCTTGCACTCCCACCCTTTGTGCTCTTCATCCAGTCTTCTGCCTCTCTCCATTTGTTCTCCTTTTTCATTGCAGCCTCACCTAGGTGGGCAAAGGCCCTTTCCTTCTCCAAGGCTGGCCTGTGGAGGGCCGAGGCCATGTCCATGAGTTGCCAGGCAAAGTGCGAAGAGGCGTGGATTCTGTGATTCAATGCCCAGGGATGAATGTGTTTACTCGTGTTTGTCACGTGTTTCTTCATGGAGCCATCTGTTTAATAGGCCTGTCCTCCCCTGTACTTGCATGATGTGTTAACTTAAACCCTCACTTTCACACTCATCGCCGGCTAAGATCAGCTCAACAGCTCTATGATACGGGGGTATTATCCTCATCTTGCGACGATCCCCTGGCAGTGGGTGTGACAGCCCACTCCAGTATTCTTGCCTGGAGAATCCCCTGGAGAGAGGAGCCTGGCAGGCTACAGTCCATAGTACTGCAAAGGGTCGGATACGACCGAAACAATTTAGCACACATGCATCCCCATCTTACAGATGCAAACCCAAGCAGAGAATGTTCTCCTGGCCAGGCTTCCAAGTTGTGCCTCCCCAAAGACAGCATGGGCCCCAGCTGTGAGGGTGAGGGGGTGAGACCACATGCTGCCCCTGTACTGCGAGGCTGGTTGGGATTCAGCATGTCAAAAGTGGGCAGATCCCTAGTCCTGGACTAGGACAAACCCCCAGGCCCTCAGGATGGGGAGCTGGGGTGCAATCCCAAATGGAGGACAGGCAGGGCAGGGCAGGCAAGCAAGCTAGGGCCCAGACGGAGGGCCTGAAGGGCAAGGCAGCGGGCTTCATTCTTGTAGGCCCACTGTAAGCTGAGTAGGGGCCGGGCACAGGAGAAGGACAAACAAGTGTGGACTGTCCGCTCAGAACGTCTGACTCTTAACTTCCTGGTGGTACCACAGCAAAGAATCCCTGCTCCCAATACAGGGTACCGGGGTTTGATCTCTGGTCCGGGAACTAGATCCCACACGCCACAACATTCACATGCCACAACTAATGATCCAGGTGCCTCAACTAAGACCCAAATAAATAATAAAATAAACATAAATATTAAAAAGAGAATGTCTAACTCAAATGCCACGTGCTCCTCAAGAACGTAAACATCCCAGAGACGTTTCTGGCAACCGTTCGCCCAGGTCTGCTTCCCAGTCTGTCTGCAGGGACCACACCTGTCTCATTTCTGCATCCTTGCACTCCCACCCTTTGTGCTCTTCATCCAGTCTTCTGCCTCTCTCCATTTGTTCTCCTTTTTCATTGCAGCCTCACCTAGGTGGGCAAAGGCCCTTTCCTTCTCCAAGGCTGGCCTGTGGAGGGCCGAGGCCATGTCCATGAGTTGCCAGGCAAAGTGCGAAGAGGCGTGGATTCTGTGATTCAATGCCCAGGGATGAATGTGTTTACTCGTGTTTGTCACGTGTTTCTTCATGGAGCCATCTGTTTAATAGGCCTGTCCTCCCCTGTACTTGCATGATGTGTTAACTTAAACCCTCACTTTCACACTCATCGCCGGCTAAGATCAGCTCAACAGCTCTATGATACGGGGGTATTATCCTCATCTTGCGACGATCCCCTGGCAGTGGGTGTGACAGCCCACTCCAGTATTCTTGCCTGGAGAATCCCCTGGAGAGAGGAGCCTGGCAGGCTACAGTCCATAGTACTGCAAAGGGTCGGATACGACCGAAACAATTTAGCACACATGCATCCCCATCTTACAGATGCAAACCCAAGCAGAGAATGTTCTCCTGGCCAGGCTTCCAAGTTGTGCCTCCCCAAAGACAGCATGGGCCCCAGCTGTGAGGGTGAGGGGGTGAGACCACATGCTGCCCCTGTACTGCGAGGCTGGTTGGGATTCAGCATGTCAAAAGTGGGCAGATCCCTAGTCCTGGACTAGGACAAACCCCCAGGCCCTCAGGATGGGGAGCTGGGGTGCAATCCCAAATGGAGGACAGGCAGGGCAGGGCAGGCAAGCAAGCTAGGGCCCAGACGGAGGGCCTGAAGGGCAAGGCAGCGGGCTTCATTCTTGTAGGCCCACTGTAAGCTGAGTAGGGGCCGGGCACAGGGAGAAGGACAAACAAGTGTGGACTGTCCGCTCAGAACGTCTGACTCTTAACTTCCCTGGTGGTACCACAGCAAAGAATCCCTGCTCCCAATACAGGGTACCGGGGTTTGATCTCTGGTCCGGGAACTAGATCCCACACGCCACAACATTCACATGCCACAACTAATGATCCAGGTGCCTCAACTAAGACCCAAATAAATAATAAAATAAACATAAATATTAAAAAGAGAATGTCTAACTCAAATGCCACGTGCTCTCCCTCTCACCAGCAAGCCCACGCCCTCCCCGTCTTTTCCGTAAGGTCCCGGCGGCCTAGCACCACATTGCCCAATTCCCTGATTTACCTTGCTCCAGCAGCAGCCAGGCTCAGCAGCCACGCCTGCAGTTTTGCCCTTGAGGAGGGGGATGAGGAGGAGCCTGGTGGAGCCTGTGATATGCAGATGAGCATCCTGAATCACAGGGTGTCTCAGCAGGGGCTGAGGGCAGCTGTGCTTCGTGGCACCATTCTTTGAACGCCCTCCGTGCGGAAGGGGAGAAGTCCATCTGCTAGAAGACTGCTGTGGTCGAGGTGACTCCAGCCCCTCCCGGAGTCTGCAGCCCTGCTGTGCTATTAAGCTGTAAGCAGATGGCAGCTGGGGTCCTAGAGGGGAGTGTGGTGGGACCACAGACAGACGTGCTGGGTGACTTTGGGAAGCTGCTTTTCCTCTCTGGATTGGTTTCCTGTTGGTAGAACAAAGGTGATGAAGGAGGAGACGAAGGCACCCTTTCAGGTCTAAGGAGAACTCCCTTCATTGATTCCTTGCCTCTGAGTGCATCCTTTCCATGGGGGGAGTTCTCATCTGCCCCAGCGTGCTCTCTGCAGGCAGGGGATCTTAGAGGTGAGGGGCTTGGTCAAGTCAAGGTTGTCTTCGCTTGTCTTTTTCTCCCAGCTCCTGTGGTCATCACCCCACCCCAGAGTGTTCACAACGTCTCGGGGGCACAGGTGTACCTGTCTTGTGAGGTGAGGGCTGTGCCTACCCCAGTCGTCACGTGGAGAAAGGTATTTATATCCAAGAACGTATTGCGCGCATGTGTGTGTGGGGGGGAGGGGTGGCATGGCTGGGTAGGGGCAGGTGTAAATGTTTTTTAAGTGTGTTTATGTGTTTATCTCTTATGTGAACTGGAGGATTAAAAAATAAATTATGTTCTACTCCTTTGCCTCCACATTTATGACTCAAAAAGTTTTACCCCAAAGCTCTCCCCAGAGAAGGGGTGTTGCTGTTTGCTCCTTCTGCCCCCTAGCTGACCAAAAAGTTCTGTTTATCTAGCCTAGATCAGCTGAAATGAAGTACTGGTTCGGGCGTTTAGAAAGACTTGGCTGGTGGAGGATGACCCAGTCCTAATCCAAAACTTGATCTTCCTGCAGCTTGGTTTTTGAAGAGATTGGTATGGGTACGGCCTATGTTGTTCCCTTATCTCAACAGCCCTGAGAAGGGCCATGAAATTCTGGTGGTGATGATGGCTACATCGCTGCTGTCCAGTAGGGGGTGCTGTCTCTACATACGTTCAGGCTTAAGAAGAAAATGATATTTAATAGGAATAAGGGATACTAGGGTTTCCACCTACCAGTCAGCAGGAAGGTGAAGACAGCGAGGATGTCTGTGAGGTGGTCCTTATCCAGAATGCTTTTTTCTAAATCACTCCTGGTTTTCTTCTTCTTTGTAGGTCACACGGTCACCTGAGGGCATGCAGGTGCTGGAGGACCTGCCTGGGGACCACATCAACATAGCTGTCCAGGTGCGAGGGGGCCCGTCTGACCATGCAACCACAGCCTGGGTTTGGGTGAGTATCTCATTTGTTTAAGATTGCTGGCTGCTATTGACTGGTCCTTATAAAGCTCCTTTTGTATTTCTATGACATGTTACACCTTTCCAGTGTTCTTATCCATTTCTCCCTGGACCCTGTGGTAACCGTGAGGAAAGCGGGGCAGGTAGAATGAGGAAGTGACTCAGCAATGGGCAGCCTATGGCCCCAGAAAGATGTCCTTGTCCTAATCCCTGGAACTTGTGGGTATGTTATATGGCAAGAGGGGAATAAGTTTCCAGATGGCATTAAGATGGTTAAGCAACTGACTACAGTAGAGTTTTCCTGGGTCATCTGGGTGGGCCTAATATCCTTATAGGCACAAGGAAAAGGGAGGCAGGAGAGAGAGCCAGAGATGGCCGTGTCGGAGGACATGAACTCCTGTTGCTGGCTTTGAAGATTCAAGAAGGAGCCATAGGCTGAGGATGTGAAGCTCTTAGCGTTTCTGGAAAGAAGGCCATGCTGCTGATACTTTTGACTTTACCCATGGAGACCCACTTGGACTCTGACTTCAAGATGCAGAGATAGTTAGTTGGTGCTGTCCTAAGCCATAAAGCTTTGGTCATTTGTCGCAGAGCCATAGGAAACTAATACACTTGCCCGAGACCACGTGGCTGACAAAGGGATGGAGGTGGACGGCACGTCCCTGTCCTCCTCCAGGGCTCTTCTGTGCCACGTGCAGCAGTGTGGCCGAGACAAGGGAATGCTCTGTGTTTGAAAAGGTGATGAAGTAATGGGATGGGGGTCCAGGTGGGGCTAGCCATTCTCCCTCTCTGAGCTTCAGTGTCCACACTCATACCAAGAGAGCTCTGGGTGGGACCCTGTTCAGTGACCCTAACCATCTGTGACTGACCTGTGAGTCCCCTGTAATGGGAGGAGAACGATGGTCCCCCTTCAGCCACAATGGGATCAAAATGAGACAGGGAGCACAAACCCTCTCCAGTCTGCAGTGACTCACGGTTGAGAGAAGCTGCTAGGGTGAGAGGAAGCAAGAAAGCAGGGTACTGCTGTGGATCTGCTCTACAGGGGCATGAGATGGGCTCTCCAGGGTTTCCTCCTCATTCCACCCCCATCTCTGCCAGGTTTGGCAACTCCTCTCCCAAGCTCAGAGGCTCAGGATGCGATTGGGTCCATGGCTTTCTTAAGTCTAATGTAGTCCTCCACTTTGTTACAAGCAGAGGCAGAGGACAGGTTATCTCTGGTGCTATTTTGTAAAGCTGCCTCTGTTGGGAGCACGTGTGGGCTGTCCCATGGTCAGTATAGTTTTGTTCTTTTAATCTGCAATATTTTCCTTAGAAGAGGCTTCCCAGGTGGCTCACTGGTAAAGAATCCACCTGCCAATGCAGGAGACACTGGAGACATGGGTTCGGTCCTGTGTCTGGGTCGGGAAGATGCCCGGGAGAAGGAAATGGCAACCCACTCCAATATTTTGTCTGTGAAATCCCATGGACAGAGGAGCCTGACAGGCTACAGTCTGCAGGGTCACAAAGAATCGGACATGACTGAGCACATACGTGTTTTCCTTAGAATCTGTATCTACCACCTTCACTAAAAGGACCAGGTAGCTCTCAATAAAAGGCAGGAGGCAGAGGAAACATTAAAATGAGAGCCAGGATAGAGAGGGCTCCGAGAAGGAAGTTTAACCTTTGCTTGGCAGCCAAGACAAGAGAAGTAAAAGGGTGAGCTCTGTGTTATTCTGGAAAGGTGTTCAGGATCATTATGAACTAAGTACGTGATTTTGCTGTGCCATGTGTGACTGTATAAACTTACCTGTTTAACTTGTAGATCAACCCTCTGAGCAAGGAAGACGAGGGGGTGTACCAGTGCCATTCAGCCAATGCCGTTGGGGAGGCCCAGTCGCACGGCATGGTGACCGTGGTGGATCGGAGTCAGTACCGAGCACCCCGCTTCCCGGCTCCCGATGACCGTCTGTGACGGGAATGTGCGTGTTCCAAGTCATCTGAGTTTGTCCACCTGTGTCACAAGAGATGGAGATGAGTTATAAGATGCATAATAAATAAGAAGAAAAATCATGAGTTTAAGGAACCAGAGGAATGCAAGCCAAGAGTAGAGCATGGTACCACTGGCAGGTAGACTCTGTGGTGTGTCCTACACACGCACCCTGCTGGGCTTCCCACCAGCATGCAAAGTCAAGAGCTGTGGATGTTAGCTGTGTCCAGCAGGTGGAAAAGACCACTCATTTTTTTCTGTTTCTGAGGCTGAGTGAAATATTTCCTCCAAGTCTGCCCCGTGAGGGTGCTGAGAGAGCAGACACGGCCGCTGTGACGGCCCCCTGTGAAAACACACCCACCAGTAAGACAGGCTGAGCTTCAGGGGTCTGTTCCCTTCTTTGTAGCTCTTCAAGTAGTGACAGCTTCTAGAAATAGGGAGGAAAATGTAAGGTGTAAAACAGACAAATAGGAATACAGTTAGGAGATGGCTCTTAAAGTTGTCCTCCTGACACTTTTAGTTTTATATATAACTATATATATGTATATATACATATATATATATACATATATATAGTTATATATATATATATACATATATATAGTTATATAAATGGCTCAGAAGTAAAGAATCCACCTGCCAATGAAGGAGATGCAGGTTTGATCCTTGGGTCAGGAGGATTCCCTGGAGAAGGAAATGGCAACCCACTCTAGTATTCTAGGAAATCCTGTGGACAAGAGAAGGCCAGCCAGCTATAGTTCCATGGGGTTGCAAAGAGTTGGGCATGACTTAGCGACTAAACACCACCAACAACAAATAGTAATATATATGTATCAAAACGTCAGGGATCAGGATCTTTTTCTCCTGTATGTATACTTACATATGTCCAAATGTGTGTATATGTATATGTTTTAAATATCTGTGTAATTTATAAGTATGTGTGTTTATATTTTAAACATATTAATGATACCAGGTCATGAATATAGTCTATTATAGTTGAGTTTTCAAAAGAAGTCACAGAGACCCATGCAATTTTAAGACCATCGCTGCTGCCTGCCTCTTGAGGTTCCTCTGCATGAACTGTCGGCTTTTGCTTGCATACCTCCAGGGGCACAGAGCTCACTCCCACCAAACATCCATCTGTGGATATGTCCAGTAATTGAAAGTTCTTCCTCATATTACGCTGGGATCTGCCTCCCTGAGATGCCCACCCATTGGTCTTCTGTGTACTTCTGGGATCTCCATAGGCAGCTCTGCTCCCCCCAGCACCCCTCCTGGCCGGGGAGAGATTTAAAGTGAGGGTCATTTCTCCCACCTTCTACCTCACACATAGCTGACTATGACACAGCAGGCTTCTTTTCTCTAACTTTTCCCCCTCTTTTCTTCTAGGGTCTTAGAAACTCGATCACAGGATGACGGAAAAGTCAAAGCATGGATTGTTTTGCTTTGTGAAGAATTGGAAAAACTGTGTTGGTAGATGACCCCTTTTGTATGTTTTTAAAAATTAGATGCAAACTAGATTCATATGCAGATGTAGTTTTTAGCAGGGCAAGCATTGGGAAAACAGACTGCATGTAGCCTTTTTATACTTTTGAAATGAACAGTTTTGTGAGGATTCTTTTTTAACTTCTCCCTCAAGGGAAGGTCACACTGAATATATATGATTCTAAAGGGCTGGACCGAAGTATGTGTCTGCTGTGACTCTTGGACCTGTCTAGGGCTCTTTAGTGGAGCTCTGTGACTCAGTGTGTGTGTTAGGAGGAGGGGGAGGGTCTTGCTGCCTCTGCCAGAACTCTAACTTGCTGTGTCACCTGGGTAGGTCCCTCCCTCTCTGAGCCTTGGTCTCTTCAGCTGTGAATGTGATATTTGGACTCTATGTAACCCCTGTCCTTTCAAACACTGCCATCCTGGAGTAAGATGGTCCTATGGAAAGAATATAAAAAATACAGTCTTAGCGTGGCTTCACATGAGGGTGTGGACAGCTGGCTATAGCTCACCTGTTCCTGCTACTTTCCATTTTCAAGAGCTTTAGTCCTAGATGGAACACTTAGCCAGATTCATGGGCCTCTGTACTGGGCATCCGGGAACTAAGACATCCACTTATCAGTGAGCCCAGCATTCTCTAACCAAGCAGGCAGTAGAAACCTGGCTATAGAACCTTAGACTATAAAAAAAACAGTCAACTGCTGTCTCTGGGGTGTAGAATTAGAGTGCAGTATACTTCATTTTACTTAGAGACGTCTTGACCTCACCCAGAAACAAAGCTTGCTCTCTTTTCTCTTAAGAAAGAAAGGGAATATTTAATATCTGGGCTAAAGAAACAAATTCCCTAGGTGACAAGTAAAATTCTTTAAAATCAGTATTGGGATCTCCCATATGGATAGTTGTCAAATTTCCTGAAACACTCTTCTGTCTGTGCTCACCGCCCATCTCT
Organism: Tragulus kanchil; assembly: GCA_022376925.1. Lineage (NCBI taxonomy): Eukaryota > Metazoa > Chordata > Mammalia > Artiodactyla > Tragulidae > Tragulus > Tragulus kanchil. The sequence continues at coordinate 45,776,034 of JAIOJX010000023.1, forward strand.
GGGCCTGCAGGCAGGTAAGCATTCATGTCCCGCCCCCTTTACCGATGAGGAAATCAGGTTCGGAGAGTGCAGTGCCTGCCTGAAGTCTGAAAGTCTCTGAGGAGGACTGGAGCAAGGGCGCCTGACTCTTTTTAGCATTGTTTCCACTCCATGGTGCTGCTTCTCAGAACAGTCTCATAACCAAGGAAAGGAGGATGCTGCCAGTTCCACGGGTTTCAGGGACTCTCCTCAAGGTCCATACTTTTAACCTTTTTAGCAGGGCAAGCATTGGGAAAACAGACTGCATGTCTTTTTGAAATGAACAGTTTTGTGAGGATTCTTTTAACTTCTCCCTCAAGGGAAGGTCACACTGAATATATATGATTCTAAAGGGCTGGACCGAAGTATGTGTCTGCTGTGACTCTTGGACCTGTCTAGGGCTCTTTAGTGGAGCTCTGTGACTCAGTGTGTGTGTTAGGAGGAGGGGGAGGGTCTTGCTGCCTCTGCCAGAACTCTAACTTGCTGTGTCACCTGGGTAGGTCCCTCCCTCTCTGAGCCTTGGTCTCTTCAGCTGTGAATGTGATATTTGGACTCTATGTAACCCCTGTCCTTTCAAACACTGCCATCCTGGAGTAAGATGGTCCTATGGAAAGAATATAAAAAATACAGTCTTAGCGTGGCTTCACATGAGGGTGTGGACAGCTGGCTATAGCTCACCTGTTCCTGCTACTTTCCATTTTCAAGAGCTTTAGTCCTAGATGGAACACTTAGCCAGATTCATGGGCCTCTGTACTGGGCATCCGGGAACTAAGACATCCACTTATCAGTGAGCCCAGCATTCTCTAACCAAGCAGGCAGTAGAAACCTGGCTATAGAACCTTAGACTATAAAAAAAACAGTCAACTGCTGTCTCTGGGGTGTAGAATTAGAGTGCAGTATACTTCATTTTACTTAGAGACGTCTTGACCTCACCCAGAAACAAAGCTTGCTCTCTTTTCTCTTAAGAAAGAAAGGGAATATTTAATATCTGGGCTAAAGAAACAAATTCCCTAGGTGACAAGTAAAATTCTTTAAAATCAGTATTGGGATCTCCCATATGGATAGTTGTCAAATTTCCTGAAACACTCTTCTGTCTGTGCTCACCGCCCATCTCTGGGCCTGCAGGCAGGTAAGCATTCATGTCCCGCCCCCTTTACCGATGAGGAAATCAGGTTCGGAGAGTGCAGTGCCTGCCTGAAGTCTGAAAGTCTCTGAGGAGGACTGGAGCAAGGGCGCCTGACTCTTTTTAGCATTGTTTCCACTCCATGGTGCTGCTTCTCAGAACAGTCTCATAACCAAGGAAAGGAGGATGCTGCCAGTTCCACGGGTTTCAGGGACTCTCCTCAAGGTCCATCTCAACTTTTAAATCAACACTTTTGCTCACTTTGGGCATTGCATATTGGAGTCCTTTTTGGAATTGATTTTCTTCCTTTTTCTGCCTTTTATGTTCCACATCTGAAATGCTGGGGTGGCATCCCCCTAACATGCACAATAGGAGGCTGTCCTGAGACTCCAGAATCATGAAGTCCATTGGGGAACACATCCCTACCTTGCTGGGTGACCTGAGCATGTCCCCTTCACTTTTGGGGTCTCAGTTTCCTCATTTGAATAAGAAGAGAATGAAACTAGATGAGTGGTTTTCAAACCTTAAAACATTGGAACCCCTTCTCTGAATAAAGTCAGAATCAAAACTGATTCAGAATTGAAACTGATCCAACAGGAAGCTGTGCTTATCTGTTGGAGGCTGGGCCTTCTGGGGGGCCTGCTCATATCCCCTCCCTACTCAGCACAGCACACCTGCCCCCCATGACAGTGACTTCTTTGTCCAAGTCTGCAGGTAATTCCTCTGTGATGTGAGTGGTTGGGAGATGGCTTGGGAAGACACTTAGTGAAACTGTCAGAGGAGCAGGGAACTGTGGCCCTGCAGAAGGTAGCAGAACAACATCGTGCATCTGCTGACAAGCACATTCAGCAAAATCGGTTGAATCATCTCAGACCTGCCCAGTGAGAGCTGGATGTGGGCCCAGAGGGCAGGGGAGGTGGAGCCCCGGGGTGACAGGGCTGAGCATCAGGGCTGGAGGAGGCTGGGTTCAGTGTTATCGTCATGCACAGAAAATAATAAATGTTATACTGTCTGAAGTTTTCACTAAAACCAAAAAGATAGATCAGTATGACTGTTCCAACCTAATGACTTCTCCATGTGAGACCCTAGAATCTCTTTGTGGCTGAATGGTGTGTGCTGTGGGTTATCATTCGGACAGCCTGTGTTTTCTACCCTGTTTTTATAGATGTGATGATCTCACATGTCCCTTGCACTCCCCAAATAAATGTCTTTAGGGATAGTCTGTGGTCTCTGTGCTTGGAATACTGCTGTAAGGGGGTCCAGGTCCCACTGATACTTCTCTGTCATCCCTTATACATCTTTTTTTCCTCTTTTTTGCTTGTCCACATCAGCTGCTTTCATCTGAATCTTTCTTCTCTCTCACACCTGGGCTATGGTACAGTCCTACCTGGTCATCTTGCTTGCAATTTTTAACAAGCTTTAACTAATCATCTATTCCTAGCCTGATCCTTCTCACTCCCTCTGAACTGGTGTCTCCCACTATATAAGGATCAGATGGTAAAGAATTTGCCTGCAGTGCAGGAGACCCAGGTTCGATACCCAGGTAGGGAAGATCCCCTGGAGGAGAGCATGGCAACCCACTCCACTATTTTTGCCTGCAGAATCCCATGGACAGAGAAGTCTGGCGGTCCTCTGGTTCATGGGGCTGCAAAGAATCAAACGGGACTGAGCTACCAACACTTTCACTTTCACTCTTTAATTCATTCACTTAGATCTGGCTCTGTTACCTCCCACATGCACACAAAAAAGCATTCTCCAGAGGACAGAAGAGTGCAGACACTAGCAATAGGAGGGCGTGGGGCACCTGGGCCCTGCATTCAAGTGAGACTCGCGTGGGGATTAGTGGGACGGGTCACCATCCTGCCACACAGGAGGTGTCTGCTTTGTGATCAGAGTAGGGGGGAGATCAAGGAGCACTTTCTGGAAGAGGTGGCATCTGAGCGGGGGACTGAAGTGAGTGGGAGTCTCCAGGCTAGGGAAGTTCAGCAAAATCGGTTGAATCATCTCAGACCTGCCCAGTGAGAGCTGGATGTGGGCCCAGAGGGCAGGGAGGTGGAGCCCAGGGTGACAGGGCTGAGCATCAGGGCTGGAGGAGGCTGGGTTCAGTGTTATCGTCATGCACAGAAAATAATAAATGTTATACTGTCTGAAGTTTTCACTAAAACCAAAAAGATAGATCAGTATGACTGTTCCAACCTAATGACTTCTCCATGTGAGACCCTAGAATCTCTTTGTGGCTGAATGGTGTGTGCTGTGGGTTATCATTCGGACAGCCTGTGTTTTCTACCCTGTTTTTATAGATGTGATGATCTCACATGTCCCTTGCACTCCCCAAATAAATGTCTTTAGGGATAGTCTGTGGTCTCTGTGCTTGGAATACTGCTGTAAGGGGGTCCAGGTCCCACTGATACTTCTCTGTCATCCCTTATACATCTTTTTTTCCTCTTTTTTGCTTGTCCACATCAGCTGCTTTCATCTGAATCTTTCTTCTCTCTCACACCTGGGCTATGGTACAGTCCTACCTGGTCATCTTGCTTGCAATTTTTAACAAGCTTTAACTAATCATCTATTCCTAGCCTGATCCTTCTCACTCCCTCTGAACTGGTGTCTCCCACTATATAAGGATCAGATGGTAAAGAATTTGCCTGCAGTGCAGGAGACCCAGGTTCGATACCCAGGTAGGGAAGATCCCCTGGAGGAGAGCATGGCAACCCACTCCACTATTTTTGCCTGCAGAATCCCATGGACAGAGAAGTCTGGCGGTCCTCTGGTTCATGGGGCTGCAAAGAATCAAACGGGACTGAGCTACCAACACTTTCACTTTCACTCTTTAATTCATTCACTTAGATCTGGCTCTGTTACCTCCCACATGCACACAAAAAAGCATTCTCCAGAGGACAGAAGAGTGCAGACACTAGCAATAGGAGGGCGTGGGGCACCTGGGCCCTGCATTCAAGTGAGACTCGCGTGGGGATTAGTGGGACGGGTCACCATCCTGCCACACAGGAGGTGTCTGCTTTGTGATCAGAGTAGGGGGGAGATCAAGGAGCACTTTCTGGAAGAGGTGGCATCTGAGCGGGGGACTGAAGTGAGTGTGGGAGTCTCCAGGCTAGGGAAGTAGCATGCAGAAGGAACAGAGGTGGAGAAGTGCAGTGCAGTTTGTGCAAGGGGAGTAATGACCAGTGGCAGCTGAGTCCTCTAGTGGCAGGTAGGCTTGTGGCCACACCCCTAAATGTCATCAGAAGAGGTTGGAATTGGCTCTATAAGAGGTTGGTCTTCTGTTGTCAGCTGGGTTATAACAGGGCTTGTGGAAGATAATCAAAAAGCTAGTGTTCAATCCCAAAGGTATTCACTTTCCACCATAAACAGAAAAAAAATGTGGCCTTTTTCTTCAAGGTTTAGGGTGAAACTAATCCTGTCTTTAAAAATCATTTCCCTCCCCTAGAGATGGATGACGCAAGAAAAATTAATAAGAGTGAGCAAACCAGTTGACAGGGAACAGTCTCCCTCTAATGAATTTCCGCATCCCCAACCTTTGCCAGAGCCTCTTGAACATTAAATCAGAGAATGATTATTATATGATATTTTAATTAATTAAGGGAAACGAAAGTGCCCTGGTGTCTGCCGCTGAATAATGAATTCAGAACGTGGGGAGCCCATCATCCAGGGCAGAACTGGATCGACTTGCCTATGCTCAGCTCAAGCCGACACCTTCCTCCTGGGGTGTGAATGCTTTTCCGGTCAGGGCTGCCTCTGAGTTCAGCCTTGACTGCACCTGTGTCTCCTTTCACTACGGCTGTCTCATCGTTATCCTCATCTCCTCCATGATATTTGGGAGTGGTGGGATGTCAGGGGAAGAGTACAAATCATTAGTATCAACAGTAGAGAGTGGGATGGGGGTGAGGAACAGAAGCCTCGCTCACCTCCACTGGTAACTCCACCCACCACACACACCTGCAGAGCAACCACGGGGCACCAGGCACTGCTCGGCGCTGAGGGATCTGCTGTGGCTCACAGCCCCCAGAGTCGCAGCCTGGCTCTGAGAGCAGGACCTGTCTCTGCTTCTAAAGGCGCCCCAGTCATTCTCAGGAAGAACAGGCATTAGCTTTGGAGTTGGAAGACCCAGAACCAAGGTCAAACCCTGCCATGATCTGTGGGTCTGGGGCACTTCATTTCCTTGTAAGTTCAGTGAGTCAGCGTCACTGCCCTGTCCTGCTGCCCTGAAAGTCCCATGTGTGAGTGGACACGCACTGTCCACTTCCTAGGATATGAACACGGACAGGGCTTGTGGAAGATAATCATCAGAAGGGGCTTGTGGCCACACCTAAATGTCATCAGAAGAGGTTGGAATTGGCTCTATAAGAGGTTGGTCTTCTGTTGTCAGCTGGGTTATAACAGGGCTTGTGGAAGATAATCAAAAAGCTAGTGTTCAATCCCAAAGGTATTCACTTTCCACCATAAACAGAAAAAAAATGTGGCCTTTTTCTTCAAGGTTTAGGGTGAAACTAATCCTGTCTTTAAAAATCATTTCCCTCCCCTAGAGATGGATGACGCAAGAAAAATTAATAAGAGTGAGCAAACCAGTTGACAGGGAACAGTCTCCCTCTAATGAATTTCCGCATCCCCAACCTTTGCCAGAGCCTCTTGAACATTAAATCAGAGAATGATTATTATATGATATTTTAATTAATTAAGAAACGAAAGTGCCCTGGTGTCTGCCGCTGAATAATGAATTCAGAACGTGGGGAGCCCATCATCCAGGGCAGAACTGGATCGACTTGCCTATGCTCAGCTCAAGCCGACACCTTCCTCCTGGGGTGTGAATGCTTTTCCGGTCAGGGCTGCCTCTGAGTTCAGCCTTGACTGCACCTGTGTCTCCTTTCACTACGGCTGTCTCATCGTTATCCTCATCTCCTCCATGATATTTGGGAGTGGTGGGATGTCAGGGGAAGAGTACAAATCATTAGTATCAACAGTAGAGAGTGGGATGGGGGTGAGGAACAGAAGCCTCGCTCACCTCCACTGGTAACTCCACCCACCACACACACCTGCAGAGCAACCACGGGGCACCAGGCACTGCTCGGCGCTGAGGGATCTGCTGTGGCTCACAGCCCCCAGAGTCGCAGCCTGGCTCTGAGAGCAGGACCTGTCTCTGCTTCTAAAGGCGCCCCAGTCATTCTCAGGAAGAACAGGCATTAGCTTTGGAGTTGGAAGACCCAGAACCAAGGTCAAACCCTGCCATGATCTGTGGGTCTGGGGCACTTCATTTCCTTGTAAGTTCAGTGAGTCAGCGTCACTGCCCTGTCCTGCTGCCCTGAAAGTCCCATGTGTGAGTGGACACGCACTGTCCACTTCCTAGGGGATATGAAGGGCTGTGTGCTTTGTGGCAAGGACACAGGGAGACAGATCAGACTTGCTGGGGGTCTGGGGGAGGGAGACACAAGTCTAGTGGGACAGAAAATCAGACCCATTGCATTATATGCATGCTAACAAACAAGAGCTGCCAGAGGCGAGACTAAAGGAAAGGTGGGTGCTAGAAGCGCAAAGGGACCAGAGATGGCTTGACTGAGATGGTCAGAGAAGGCCTCCTGAAAGAGGTGGGTCCCTCCAGGATGGCCCCCCAGCAGGTGGGGCCCCAAGCAGGGCTCCAAGACCATGGGCTGACGTTTGGAGAGGGAGGAAGGGGAAACAGCCTGAGCAAGGCAGGAGCAAACAGACCACAAGAGGATTAAACTCTAAAAGCATCTTTGTAAGAAACACTCCAAGCCCGGCGCACACCGGCAAGGAGGTGCTGTGTGTGCCAGGGTGAGCTGTCCTCCCAAACCAGAGAACCAAATGGAAGTGTCCCTACAATTATTCAGCCTTCAAATGAGTTAAGGAAGTGGCCACCAGAGGTCAGCCTCACACCCAGAAAATAACCAACCCAAACCCAAGTGCTTAAATGGCCTGGAGTTTGCTGCAGCCCTGATGGCTCTAACAAAGAAGCTAAGGGTTTGGGATTGTTTGGCACCGCTCTGGGCTCTTCACACTCTGGGGTTTCATTAGATGTACTCTTAGTGTGCCTGCCTCCCACTCCTGAACCCATTAGTATCAACAGAAAAACGAAGCCTCGCTCACCTCCACTGGTAACTCCACCCACCACACACACCTGCAGAGCAACCACGGGGCACCAGGCACTGCTCGGCGCTGAGGGATCTGCTGTGGCTCACAGCCCCAGAGTCGCAGCCTGGCTCTGAGAGCAGGACCTGTCTCTGCTTCTAAAGGCGCCCCAGTCATTCTCAGGAAGAACAGGCATTAGCTTTGGAGTTGGAAGACCCAGAACCAAGGTCAAACCCTGCCATGATCTGTGGGTCTGGGGCACTTCATTTCCTTGTAAGTTCAGTGAGTCAGCGTCACTGCCCTGTCCTGCTGCCCTGAAAGTCCCATGTGTGAGTGGACACGCACTGTCCACTTCCTAGGGATATGAAGGGCTGTGTGCTTTGTGGCAAGGACACAGGGAGACAGATCAGACTTGCTGGGGGTCTGGGGGAGGGAGACACAAGTCTAGTGGGACAGAAAATCAGACCCATTGCATTATATGCATGCTAACAAACAAGAGCTGCCAGAGGCGAGACTAAAGGAAAGGTGGGTGCTAGAAGCGCAAAGGGACCAGAGATGGCTTGACTGAGATGGTCAGAGAAGGCCTCCTGAAAGAGGTGGGTCCCTCCAGGATGGCCCCCCAGCAGGTGGGGCCCCAAGCAGGGCTCCAAGACCATGGGCTGACGTTTGGAGAGGGAGGAAGGGGAAACAGCCTGAGCAAGGCAGGAGCAAACAGACCACAAGAGGATTAAACTCTAAAAGCATCTTTGTAAGAAACACTCCAAGCCCGGCGCACACCGGCAAGGAGGTGCTGTGTGTGCCAGGGTGAGCTGTCCTCCCAAACCAGAGAACCAAATGGAAGTGTCCCTACAATTATTCAGCCTTCAAATGAGTTAAGGAAGTGGCCACCAGAGGTCAGCCTCACACCCAGAAAATAACCAACCCAAACCCAAGTGCTTAAATGGCCTGGAGTTTGCTGCAGCCCTGATGGCTCTAACAAAGAAGCTAAGGGTTTGGGATTGTTTGGCACCGCTCTGGGCTCTTCACACTCTGGGGTTTCATTAGATGTACTCTTAGTGTGCCTGCCCCTCCCCATCTCCTGAACCCAATTCTAATGTGTGTGTTGTTCAGAAGGGGGTTTCCCCACAACAACAAACAGTTCTCAGACACCAGCAGGGAGCAGAATTCAACTCACTTCTGACACCGTCTACCCAGAGGTGATGTCAGATCCCTTTCAAGGGTCAGTCCTCTACTGGACAGTCACCCCACTCCACCCCCCTACTTCAGATGATTGATTAAATTACTGGCCATTGGCAACTGATTCAGCCACCAGCCCTTCTCCCCTCCTGGAGGTCATGGGGATGGGACTGAAAGCTCTAGGCCTCTGATCCCAAGGTTGGTTCTCCTGGTAATCAGTCCTCATGCTTAGGGTCCCAAAGTCACATAACAGATGATACCGGCAGTCTTACTCCTGGGCACATACCCTGAGAACACCATAATTCCAAAAGACATAAGCACCTCTGTGTTCACTGCAGCACTATTTACAATAGCCAGGACATGGAAGCAACCAAGATATCCATCAACATAAAGAGGACATGGCACATTATATACAATGGACTATTACTCAGCCATAAAAAGGTAAAAAAAAAACAGGGTCATTTCTAGCGATGGGGATGGACTTAGAGTCTGTCATACAGAGTTAAATAAGTCAGAAAGGAAGAAAAAATAATTGTGTATTAACACATATATGTGGAATCTAGAAAAATGATATAGATGAACCTATTTGCAGGGCAGGGATTGAGATGCAGACATAGAGAATGAACGTGTGGACGTTGGGGAGGAAGGTGGGATGAACTGGGAAATAGGGATTGACTTAAATGTACTGCCATGTGTAAAACAGATAACCAGTGGGAACGTACTTACAGAGGGGAGGGTGGTGGGTGGGAGGTCCAAGAGGAAGGGGATGCATGCATACATATGGCTGATTCACTTTGCTGTACAATAAAAACTAGCACAACACCGTAAAGCAACTATCAGTCAGTTCAGTCACTCAGTCGTGTCCAACTCTTTGCAACCCCATGGACTGCAGCACACCAGGCTTCCCTGTCTTTCACCATCTCCCAGAGCTTGCTCAAACTCATATCTATTGAGTCAGAAAGCAACTATATCCCAATAAAGAAAAAAAAATTTTTTTAAAGGCATGGTCAAACATCTGCTTACAGTGTACAATAAAGGTGGTTACAATAACCAGAATTACAAACAATTACATTTAACTTAACATTAAATAATTTTAGTTAACTATTTTTCTTTGTCATACCATAGGGACCCTGTAAAACATCTCAAAGTTAGTTTTTAGCCAGATAAGCTCATAAGTCACTGTGAGACAATACTAATTCTCTGATTGAATGTATACGAAGATCTCTAAAGTAAGTACAAATCACTTAAAGGCAAAGAAATTTATAATTTGTCAAACCATAATCAATTTTTCAAAAACAGCATTTGAAGAATACTTTGGAGGAAGAGACCAGATCTAGTCTGGTCTTAACCCATCCCTATTGAAATCCATTACTCAACCCAACTAATTCATGATCATAACTCTTTTGCTTATATTCATCACACAGTGAGGGTGGTTCCCTTTCTCCTCCAGAGGCAGAGTGGCCCCTAACTTAGTTAATAAATCTCTCCCCATTAAAGGGAAAGGACAATCAGGCACAAACAGAAATGAATGCAAAAACAATTATCCATCAGCATTGCACGAAACAGGCTCCCGGAAAGTGTGCCCCCGTTTCTTTCCTGACAATCCCATTACACACACTCTATGACTGCGAAGTTTTCCAATCCTTTGGGTTAAGACTAAGAAGGTTGCACCAGCGTCTACAAGAACTTCTATCAAATGGCCAGCCACATCAATGACCACCCGAGGTTGAAGCAGAGCCACTTTTGGCCTTGGGCCCCGCTGGTATTCTGATTGCAAAGCTATCAATGGCTGAAGGGCCCCCGTCACTCTCTGGCATCTGGGGCATTCCCTCTGCCAATGCCCTGGCTGTCTGCAAAAGACACATCGACAGCAGTCTTTCTTCCAGTGCCCCTTTTGTCCACACAGGGTACACCAGCCTTGCATGGGTGCCCATGGACCTTGTGCTCTGCCAGGACCAGATTGGCCCAGAAAGGGCAGACTCCTAGTTGGTGGTTTTTGAGCAGAGAAAGCCATTGTAATCATTTCGGTCTTCTGTATATTTCTCTGGATGCACTCAGCCTTTTCAGCCATATCCGATTGTAGATGTTATCTCTTCTAAAGTAGTCTCCCAATCCGGTTTCACGTATGGAAGACTATTTTAACCAGAATTAAAAATTCTTAACTTAACATTAAATAATTTTAGTTAACTATTTTTCTTTGTCATACCATAGGGACCCTGTAAAACATCTCAAAGTTAGTTTTTAGCCAGATAAGCTCATAAGTCACTGTGAGACAATACTAATTCTCTGATTGAATGTATACGAAGATCTCTAAAGTAAGTACAAATCACTTAAAGGCAAAGAAATTTATAATTTGTCAAACCATAATCAATTTTTCAAAAACAGCATTTGAAGAATACTTTGGAGGAAGAGACCAGATCTAGTCTGGTCTTAACCCATCCCTATTGAAATCCATTACTCAACCCAACTAATTCATGATCATAACTCTTTTGCTTATATTCATCACACAGTGAGGGTGGTTCCCTTTCTCCTCCAGAGGCAGAGTGGCCCCTAACTTAGTTAATAAATCTCTCCCCATTAAAGGGAAAGGACAATCAGGCACAAACAGAAATGAATGCAAAAACAATTATCCATCAGCATTGCACGAAACAGGCTCCCGGAAAGTGTGCCCCCGTTTCTTTCCTGACAATCCCATTACACACACTCTATGACTGCGAAGTTTTCCAATCCTTTGGGTTAAGACTAAGAAGGTTGCACCAGCGTCTACAAGAACTTCTATCAAATGGCCAGCCACATCAATGACCACCCGAGGTTGAAGCAGAGCCACTTTTGGCCTTGGGCCCCGCTGGTATTCTGATTGCAAAGCTATCAATGGCTGAAGGGCCCCCGTCACTCTCTGGCATCTGGGGCATTCCCTCTGCCAATGCCCTGGCTGTCTGCAAAAGACACATCGACAGCAGTCTTTCTTCCAGTGCCCCTTTTGTCCACACAGGGTACACCAGCCTTGCATGGGTGCCCATGGACCTTGTGCTCTGCCAGGACCAGATTGGCCCAGAAAGGGCAGACTCCTAGTTGGTGGTTTTTGAGCAGAGAAAGCCATTGTAATCATTTCGGTCTTCTGTATATTTCTCTGGATGCACTCAGCCTTTTCAGCCATATCCGATTGTAGATGTTATCTCTTCTAAAGTAGTCTCCCAATCGGTTTACTGCCCAGAAGTTGTCACAAAGAAAACGTATGGAAGACGTTCCCAATGGTGTTGATGATGAGCTGGAGCTGGTCTAGTGATAAGATGGGAACAAAACGCTGGCACTTTTAATGGTTAGAGGGAGGGGGATAAAAGCAATACACCTTGGTGACCTCAGAGGTCTTTCCAGGCTAACAAAAGAGGGAAAGAAACAAAGCAGGAATGAACAAGAATGTAGGAGGAAAATATCAGGGTCAAAGAGAACAGTATAATTCTGTCTTCCCCAGTCTACCTGGCTCACAGCTTCCCGTGGGCCTCTTTGGGACAGAGATCTAACTCTAAACTGTTCTTACCTAATCACTGTCCCTACTGGCTGGCTTGCCATCTGAACGTGTCCATCTGAAAGTGTTCAACCTCAATTTGAGACTTAAAGCCAGGGCCCAGACTTAATCGTACCTGCTTGGGACTTGAACCCAGGCAGTCGGGACTCGAACCCAGCCTAGACCCTGCTTGGGACTTCAGACGGAACTTGAACCCAGCCTAGACCGTGGTAATTAAAATCACTCACCCTACGTCTGGATCCACTGAGGTTCAGGTTCTTCATGTCTCTTTGCAGAGAATAATTCAGCGAGAAACAAAGTGATAGGTAAGAAAGAGATTTATTCAGATTCAGAGAAAGCACACTCCACAGACAGAGTGTGGGCCATGGCAGAGCAAATCCAGTGGCCGAAAGTTTTTTTAAATACGAAGTAAATACGACTTTATCAGTCTGGTCACATAGGATATTCCAAAGGTTTGAGGCTGTGCCAGAAATGGATGAAGACTGAATATATATTTCTCATTATACTTGACAGTCCCATAACTCCTTTATGGTCCATAGTATAGACACATGGGAAACTGATTCCAAATGAGTTGCGTGCAAAGATTCGCCCATGGACCTTGTGCTCTGCCAGGACCAGATTGGCCCAGAAAGGGCAGACTCCTAGTTGGTGGTTTTTGAGCAGAGAAAGCCATTGTAATCATTTCGGTCTTCTGTATATTTCTCTGGATGCACTCAGCCTTTTCAGCCATATCCGATTGTAGATGTTATCTCTTCTAAAGTAGTCTCCCAATCGGTTTACTGCCCAGAAGTTGTCACAAAGAAAACGTATGGAAGACGTTCCCAATGGTGTTGATGATGAGCTGGAGCTGGTCTAGTGATAAGATGGGAACAAAACGCTGGCACTTTTAATGGTTAGAGGGAGGGGGATAAAAGCAATACACCTTGGTGACCTCAGAGGTCTTTCCAGGCTAACAAAAGAGGGAAAGAAACAAAGCAGGAATGAACAAGAATGTAGGAGGAAAATATCAGGGTCAAAGAGAACAGTATAATTCTGTCTTCCCCAGTCTACCTGGCTCACAGCTTCCCGTGGGCCTCTTTGGGACAGAGATCTAACTCTAAACTGTTCTTACCTAATCACTGTCCCTACTGGCTGGCTTGCCATCTGAACGTGTCCATCTGAAAGTGTTCAACCTCAATTTGAGACTTAAAGCCAGGGCCCAGACTTAATCGTACCTGCTTGGGACTTGAACCCAGGCAGTCGGGACTCGAACCCAGCCTAGACCCTGCTTGGGACTTCAGACGGAACTTGAACCCAGCCTAGACCGTGGTAATTAAAATCACTCACCCTACGTCTGGATCCACTGAGGTTCAGGTTCTTCATGTCTCTTTGCAGAGAATAATTCAGCGAGAAACAAAGTGATAGGTAAGAAAGAGATTTATTCAGATTCAGAGAAAGCACACTCCACAGACAGAGTGTGGGCCATGGCAGAGCAAATCCAGGGGCCCGAAAGTTTTTTAAATCTGAAGTAAATACGACTTTATCAGTCTGGTCACATAGGATATTCCAAAGGTTTGAGGCTGTGCCAGAAATGGATGAAGACTGAATATATATTTCTCATTATACTTGACAGTCCCATAACTCCTTTATGGTCCATAGTATAGACACATGGGAAACTGATTCCAAATGAGTTGCGTGCAAAACCTCTCAGATTCCCTTTCCTCATCTGAAAAAAAGGATAACCCCACTGCCTGCTTGATAGGATTATTATAAGACTTCAAAGGCACGTAAGGCATCAGTTCAGTTTCTCAGTTGTGTCTGACTCTTTGTAACCCCCACGAACTGCATGCAGCACATCAGGTTTCCAGATCCTTCACCATCTCCTGGAGCTTGCTCAAACTCACGTCCATTGAATCAGTGATGCCGTCCAACATATGGCATAGTGATTGACAGAGCACTTGTGGTAAGGCTGCTGGATGGGTGGATGCCCCAGGACTGCAGTGGTTACTACCAAGTGAAGTCATGTGGGCAGTGTCAACTCTTAGCAATGATGCCTGGTTCAGCCTCCCTGCTCACACCTATCTGTATTCAGAGCAATGGTGATGATACTAAGAGCCTGTGGAGGGCATACTGATTGGGAATCTGACCTATGTGACTTCCGACGCTCAGAACTCCAGCGTGAAATGAAGGACCTAGATTATCTTTTCCCAGACTCGTCTTTTACTGGGACACCTTCTACAAAACTCCTTTTTGGTTCAGAAGTAATCAGAAAGGAAGTAAGTGAGGGATGGACTTGTTAACTTACTCATATGGTGCACGTTAATCATTAGAGGCCCCACCGACCCAGCCACCCAATCACTCGTGTCCCCAATTCACAGGATACTTTCACTGTTGTGCAAAGTGTCAACAGCCTCCAAGAGAAACAGGTGAAAGGTGCACTTCAGTGGGGGCGGGGGGGGCACAAGGGGCACTCCAGCCTTAGACAAATAGAGGGGATCCTAGGCAGCAGAGATGAGGGGACCAAACACACTGAATCCATAGGAAGTAGTTTCAAGCCAACTTCAAGGTAGGATACTGAACAAAATCATCTCAATAACTAGGTGAGATATAAGGCGATAAAAAGGTGATGGGGCTGGGCTTCCCTGGTGGACCAGTGGGTAAAGAGTCCGCCTAGCAGTGTAAGGAGCACCCGTTCAATCCCTGCCCCGGGAGGATCCCATGTGCCGTGGAGCAGCTGGACTGGTGGGTCCAATTATGAGCCAGCATGCGCTGGAGTGCATGCGCCCAGAGCTGGTGCTCTGCAACTGGAGACGCCACTGTAATGGGAGGCCCACACAGGCCGAAGAAAAAAGATGGATGAAAATAATCAGTAAAAAGAGGTCAAAATTTAAAAAAAAAGAAAAGAAAAGAAAAAGGATGATGAGGATGTGTTCACAAGGCTGAGTGGACCTGAAAGTCTGGTGAGCCACCAGCAGCATGGTCTAGGAAGATGGAAGACACGGAGAGAGGGGCTCAGCACTGTTTCTGTCTTGTGCTGTGACTGACTTGGACTCACTCCCATCTGGTGGGGAACGGAGCTGTAAGACTAACAGCAAACATACTGAACTCTCAGGTCTGAAATTCCCCAAACCACAGCATATCAGGATGGCCCTGATGCTGAGTTTGACTTGCGGGCCGGTGTGTTTTGGTGAGAGTTGAAGGGACAATACCAATGGAAGCCTTAAAATGAGACCTTGAAGAGACTCACTCTAGGCAGAATCCAGGAGTTTTATCTTGTGGGTCTTAAAGGTGCATTTTGTCACCCAGGCGAGAGAAAACAAAATCAAAACTAGAAATACTGTGCAGGATACTTCTGACTATTGGGGTTCCTTCCATTCCTAAGACCCTGTAAAATGATCACTAGCAAGAAGCTATTGATACGACATTGACTTGCAAATGGAATGTGTGAGCTTATTGTAACTTTTACTAATGGATTAACTGAAATGAATTCATATAGCATAAAACCCTTTTAAAGTATGTAGTTTAATGCATTTTCATATATTCACAAAGTTGTGCAACGATCATCACTAATTCTAAAACATTTCAAACCTCCCCAAAAGAAATCCTAAACCCATAACAGCTATCTCCATTCCCTTCCCACAACCCCGTGGCCCCTGGCAACCACTAATACTCCTTCAGGCTCTATGGACTTTTTTACTCTGGATATTTCATATAAATGAATCATACAACATGTGGCCTGAACAAAATCATCTCAATAACTAGGTGAGATATAAGGCGATAAAAAGGTGATGGGGCTGGGCTTCCCTGGTGGACCAGTGGGTAAAGAGTCCGCCTAGCAGTGTAAGGAGCACCCGTTCAATCCCTGCCCCGGGAGGATCCCATGTGCCGTGGAGCAGCTGGACTGGTGGGTCCAATTATGAGCCAGCATGCGCTGGAGTGCATGCGCCCAGAGCTGGTGCTCTGCAACTGGAGACGCCACTGTAATGGGAGGCCCACACAGGCCGAAGAAAAAAGATGGATGAAAATAATTTAAAAAAAAAGAAAAGAAAAGAAAAAGGATGATGAGGATGTGTTCACAAGGCTGAGTGGACCTGAAAGTCTGGTGAGCCACCAGCAGCATGGTCTAGGAAGATGGAAGACACGGAGAGAGGGGCTCAGCACTGTTTCTGTCTTGTGCTGTGACTGACTTGGACTCACTCCCATCTGGTGGGGAACGGAGCTGTAAGACTAACAGCAAACATACTGAACTCTCAGGTCTGAAATTCCCCAAACCACAGCATATCAGGATGGCCCTGATGCTGAGTTTGACTTGTGGGCCGGTGTGTTTTGGTGAGAGTTGAAGGGACAATACCAATGGAAGCCTTAAAATGAGACCTTGAAGAGACTCACTCTAGGCAGAATCCAGGAGTTTTATCTTGTGGGTCTTAAAGGTGCATTTTGTCACCCAGGCGAGAGAAAACAAAATCAAAACTAGAAATACTGTGCAGGATACTTCTGACTATTGGGGTTCCTTCCATTCCTAAGACCCTGTAAAATGATCACTAGCAAGAAGCTATTGATACGACATTGACTTGCAAATGGAATGTGTGAGCTTATTGTAACTTTTACTAATGGATTAACTGAAATGAATTCATATAGCATAAAACCCTTTTAAAGTATGTAGTTTAATGCATTTTCATATATTCACAAAGTTGTGCAACGATCATCACTAATTCTAAAACATTTCAAACCTCCCCAAAAGAAATCCTAAACCCATAACAGCTATCTCCATTCCCTTCCCACAACCCCGTGGCCCCTGGCAACCACTAATACTCCTTCAGGCTCTATGGACTTTTTTACTCTGGATATTTCATATAAATGAATCATACAACATGTGGCCTTGTACGTCTGGTTTTGTTTTACATTTTTTTTAAATTTTGGCCTCTTTTATTGATTTTTTTTATTTATTTTTATCCACCTTTATTCTTTAGCCTGTGAGGGCCTCCCATTGCAGTGGCCTCTCTCGTTGCAGAGCACTGGCTCATAATTGGACCCACCGGTCCAACCACTCTGCGGCATGTGGGATCTTACCAGGCCAGGGATCGAACTGGTGCCCCCTGCACTGCCAGGTGAATTCTTTACCCACTGGACCACCAGAGAAGCCCCACCCTCTTTTAAATTAAGGAAAATCAGTAGCAACATGAAGTAATGCAAGTATGAAAACCAGTCAGCAACGGGTACTTAGAAGAAGAAAAGGATCCTTGATTTTTAGGGTATGTCCCTGGAGAATGGGACAAAGATTATGGGGTCCCATTAAAACTCCTTTCCAATCCCATATCAGAGACTGATGTGTGGCAGGTGACGATGTTGTCGGTGCTCACCTACACTGTCCCAGCTTGGAGCACCTGTGTCTACCCACTAACACATCAGTTAATTCGCCGAGAAGGCCATAGACCAGCAAGAAGAACTAACAATCATGGTCTGGATCAGTGGTTTTTTAATCTGTTTTCCAGAGACTCCTAAGGTTCCATGGAAGTAACACAGGGCCACAAGGAGACTAGAGTCCAGGTGGATAGGACTTGAGGCCAGCCCCACTCCCAGATTTAACTACAACAGCTCTGCTTTTAGTTGCTTTCTTTATGGAGGTTCCCTCTAAGAGTGCATATGGCACACACAAAGGGAGTCCACGGCTAAACAAATGTTTGGCAACCACTGGCAGGCGGCTGTGGCATCCTTGGTTAGAGCGGGGTCTTCCTGGTAGCTGTTCTTACGAGTTCTTCTGAGGAATCTTGATGGTGACCGTCTTCACCTCTGTGTAGGCCTTGAGCCCATCCTCCCCCAGCTCCCTCCCATTGCCAGACTCCTTAAAGCCTCCGAATGGCGTGTGGCAGGTGACGATGTTGTAAGTGTTTACCCACACTGTCCCAGCTTGGAGTGCCTGTGTGAAGTACATGGCTTTGTCCAGGTCCCGGGTGAACACAGCAGCAGCCAAGCCATACCTGGTGTTGTTGGCCCGCTCAATCACCTCCTCAATCTTCTTGAACTTGAACAGAGGCTGCACAGGCCCGAAGATCTCCTCCTTGGCTATCCTCATGTCATCCTGCACACCACCAAAGACCGTGGGCTTGATGAAGAAGCCTCGTTCTCCAAAACGCTCCCCACCACAGAGGAGCTTTGCCCCCTCCTTCTGGCCAAGCTGGATGTAGCCCAGGATTCGTTCAAACTGTTCCTTGTCCACCTGGGGGCCCTGCTGGGTGTCCAGCTCAAAAGGGTTCCCGACTTTCCTCTGCTTAGCCTTCTCCACAGTTCTCTCCAGAAACTCATCATAAATGGGTTCTTCAATGAAGGTCCGGGAACCTGCACAGCAGCACTGGCCCATGTTGAAGAACAGGGCTTCATGGCACTGCTCCACGGCATGGTCCAGGTCAGCATCGGCCAGCACGATGCTCGGGCTCTTCCCGCCCAGCTCCAGGGTGACTCTCTTAAGGTTGGAATCGCCGGCTGCCTTCTGGATCAGGTGGCCCACCTCAGTGGAGCCTGTGAAGGCCACTTTGTCAACATCCATGTGATGGGCGATGGCTGCTCCTGCTGTTGGGCCGTAGCCTGTAATGATGTTCACCACCCCAGGGGGAAAGCCTGCCTCTTTGATGAGGGAGGCCAAGTAGAGGGCAGAAAGTGGGGTTTGCTCTGCCACCTTCATGACTACCGTGTTCCCTGTGGCAAGCGCCGGGGCGAGCTTCCAGCCCTGCATGACCAACGGGAAGTTCCACGGGATTATCTGGCCACAGACACCAACAGGCTCATGCCGGGTGAAGCAGAAATGCTCGCCATCCATGGGGATGGTCTTGCCATGCCACTTGTCTGCCCAGCCAGCAAAGTACCGGTACACCTTGATGACCTCATCCAGGTCCAAGACATAAGACTCCTGGAAAGGCTTCCCATTGTCCAGGGTCTCCAGTGAGGCCAAATAGACACGGTCCCTCTCCACCAGGTCAGCCAGCCGGTTCAGCAGCTGGCCCCGCTCCGAGGCATCCATCCGGCGCCACGGAGACCCCAAGCGGAAGGCTTCACGGGCTGCTTTCACCGCCAGATCCACATCAGCCCGGTCCCCTTCAGCCACGTGGCCGATGACCTCCCCTGTGGTAGGGTTGACTGTCGGGAAGGTCTTCTTGCTGACCGCGTCACGCCACTCGTTGTTGATGAACAGTTGGTTGTAGCGGATGTCTGGGCTTGGGATGGGGCTGGGAAGGGCTGCTGCTGAGGAGTACTGGGTGGCCAGGCGGTGCTGTAGGGCAAATAGCTGGGGCACCCGGAAGCGCAGCATGCTGGGTATTCTGGAGACAGACAGGAGCCAGGGTGAACGGGGAGAACGAACAAGGGGCCCCAAAAGGCCCATCAGCTCAGACGTTCCAAGATTCTAGCATAAAGGAGTGTCACCTCTGAAAACATGGATCCAAAGGGCTACAAAATCCCTGAAGAACACTGGCCTAACACTTGTTATGTCTGATCTAGCGCCTGGCTCACTTCTCGTCTTCTGTGTCTTCGCGCAGCTGTTACCCTCTCAGTGAAGCATTCCCTGACCACCTTTTATAAAATTGCCACTTTCCTCAGCCTCAGGACTGTCTCTCCCTGACACTGTGCTCTATTATCCCCAATCTGGCATATGAAATAGTATATGCACATACTTGTATGCTTACTGTCTGTCTCTCCCCAACAAAATGTCAGCTCACTGAGGGCAAGAATAGTTTTTTTTCCTATTTTATTCATCACTACGTCCCTGATGACTAGAATTATTCTGGCTACAGAGTAGCTGCTCAGTAGGTAGTTACTGAATGACAGACCAAGGAAATATCAAAATATCCACAAAGGCTATTTACTGAGGCTGTTTAACTGACCTATGTACATGCATGCTAAGTCACTTCACTCGTTTCCCACTCAGGCCCCTCTGGCCATAGGATTCTCCAGGCAAGAATACTGCAGTCGGTTGCCTTGCCCTCCTCCAGAGGACCTTCCTGACCCAGGGATCAAACCTGCCCCTATTATGTCTTCTGCATTGGCAGGTGGGCTCTTTACCACCACTGCCACCCGGGAAGCCCAAACTGACCTAAGGGTGGAGTAAAAACTAAAGGGAGTCAGAGCCAGGGCTCCTCTCTTGAGAGAGGGGCTTGCTTCATTTCACCTCTGTGCCTCTGTTTCCTCACATGTGAAATACCTCACAGGGCTATGCTGAATGGTGCTGTGCATATACAAAGCCTGACACACCCACCCAGGTCATAGAAGCTTGGCTTAGAAACCAGCCCAGCCCCTCAGGGACCCCTACAGCTTTCCTGGGAGTGCAGTGAGTCTGGCAGTTGGAAAAAAGGCCCTGTTTACCCTTGCCTACAACTCTGAAAACAGTGTAGACTTTATTAAAACAGTAACTATAACACTTAAGGGATCCCCACATGGTGCTAGTAGTAAAGAGCCCACCTGCCAGTGCAGGAAACATAAGAGACTCGGGTTCCACCGTGGGTCTGGAAAATCCCCAGGAGGAGGGCATGACAACCCACTCCAGTATTCTTGCCTGGAGAATCCCACGGACAGAGGAGGCTGGTGGGCTAGAGCCCATAAGGTCGCAAAGAGTCAGACGTGACTGAAGTGACTTAACACACACATACACACATATTTAAAGTCTATAAAATGTGTTCAGTGAAATTTAAATGGGGAATCCCAGATTCACTGAAGCAGTTACTCTCCAGCTGGATATCAGTCCCTCTACCTTTGCTGTCTCACTTGAGCCTTACCCCGTCAGCCCCCAAGGTGCACCTTCCCTACCCCGGCACCCCCACCCTCTGCTCCTAGGGTGGGAGAGGCACAAACATCCAGGAAAACAAGGTCCCAGCCAGATCCCTGGTACCACTCAATCAGTGGTGCCCAGGAAGCCATCCCTTGGGAAGAAGCTGAACCAGCAAACCATCCGGGGTGGACGCAGGTCCACTCAGGACTCTGCCCCATGCTGGGACAAAAGCAGCCTTGGGTCCAAAAGGCCTGGGTCTGAGGAGGGAGGAGCTGCAGGGAAGGTCAGGATGAAGTGGATGGAACATTACCAATCCTTGGGGTAGGGGCAGAGGAGCTAAACCGGCGGAGAGGTGGTCACAGACCAAGGCTGGCAAGCTTGCCTTCATGCCCAGCCAAGGTGGTTTCTCCTCTGGAGGCCTACGTGAGGTGTGCACTGGCACCTCCCCCTGCACACTGGAAGAGGGGTGCTCACAGCACACCAGGCTTCAGTTACCCAGCACTCTGTGCCTCTGTTTCCTCACATGTGAAATACCTCACAGGGCTATGCTGAATGGTGCTGTGCATATACAAAGCCTGACACACCCACCCAGGTCATAGAAGCTTGGCTTAGAAACCAGCCCAGCCCCTCAGGGACCCCTACAGCTTTCCTGGGAGTGCAGTGAGTCTGGCAGTTGGAAAAAAGGCCCTGTTTACCCTTGCCTACAACTCTGAAAACAGTGTAGACTTTATTAAAACAGTAACTATAACACTTAAGGGATCCCCACATGGTGCTAGTAGTAAAGAGCCCACCTGCCAGTGCAGGAAACATAAGAGACTCGGGTTCCACCGTGGGTCTGGAAAATCCCCAGGAGGAGGGCATGACAACCCACTCCAGTATTCTTGCCTGGAGAATCCCACGGACAGAGGAGGCTGGTGGGCTAGAGCCCATAAGGTCGCAAAGAGTCAGACGTGACTGAAGTGACTTAACACACACATACACACATATTTAAAGTCTATAAAATGTGTTCAGTGAAATTTAAATGGGGAATCCCAGATTCACTGAAGCAGTTACTCTCCAGCTGGATATCAGTCCCTCTACCTTTGCTGTCTCACTTGAGCCTTACCCCGTCAGCCCCCAAGGTGCACCTTCCCTACCCCGGCACCCCCACCCTCTGCTCCTAGGGTGGGAGAGGCACAAACATCCAGGAAAACAAGGTCCCAGCCAGATCCCTGGTACCACTCAATCAGTGGTGCCCAGGAAGCCATCCCTTGGGAAGAAGCTGAACCAGCAAACCATCCGGGGTGGACGCAGGTCCACTCAGGACTCTGCCCCATGCTGGGACAAAAGCAGCCTTGGGTCCAAAAGGCCTGGGTCTGAGGAGGGAGGAGCTGCAGGGAAGGTCAGGATGAAGTGGATGGAACATTACCAATCCTTGGGGTAGGGGCAGAGGAGCTAAACCGGCGGAGAGGTGGTCACAGACCAAGGCTGGCAAGCTTGCCTTCATGCCCAGCCAAGGTGGTTTCTCCTCTGGAGGCCTACGTGAGGTGTGCACTGGCACCTCCCCCTGCACACTGGAAGAGGGGTGCTCACAGCACACCAGGCTTCAGTTACCCAGCATCTTCTTAGCAGTTAACTCTAGGAGGTTTCCAACAGCCCTGGGAGACCTGAGCTGATGATAACCCCCATTCTAGAAGAAGGCTGGGGATGGGAGACGTTCTGGGATTCACCGAGGACACACGCACAGCACAGTCGCCTCAGCTTGGATTCCCACAGTCCTAGTTTTGTGCTTCCCTACTGTGGCCAACTTCTTCCAAATCCCTGTATTAGTAGGGCCCATTGTGCCAAGGGCCAGACCTTCCGGGTCATGGAGGACCGGGTGACTCTCACCTCACCCTACATGAGGGGAGGTGGTGCGTGTCCTGGCCACTCGCCAGCAGCCTGCGGCCCTCTGCTGGGGTAGGCCCGGTGGGCAGGAGCGCTGGGTTGAGCTACCCGGGAAGGTTTAGAGAAGGTTTCGAGGGTGTGAGTCCACCGCCGGATCAAAAGTCAACCTGGGGGGCTTCCCCTGGTGGTCCAGTGGGTAAGGACACCGCCTTGCAGTGCAAGGGGCGCCAGTTAGATCCCTGGCCTGGGAAGGTCCCACGTGCCGCGGAGCGGCTGGACTGATGTGTCCAATCACCGAGCCGGAGCTCTGGAGAGCATGTGCCCAGAGCCAGTGTTCTGCGACAACAGATGCCACCGCGATGGGAGGCCCACAGGAGCCAAAGAACAAAGACGGATGAAAATAGAGAAACGAAAGACCAATAGAAGTGGCCCGCCCGCTCCCCTCCCTCCCCAACCCGACCCAGCTCAAAAAATAAATAAATAAATAAATCTTTTAAAAAAAAAAAAAAAGCCAACCTGGGACCCCAGTGCGGGCGGGGGTGGGGGAAGAGTGAACAGGTTCCTACGGAGCATGCTGGGGCAGAAGGGCCGGCCCCGACACGGGGAGGTCGAGACCCAGAAAGCGAGACTCCACTGCAGAGTTGGGAGCTGCAGGTTGCCCCAATGGTCCGAGGGCGAGGGGGGGAAGGATGCCAGTTACCTGCAGGCAGGCTGGAGCTCGCGCTCGGGTGCAGGTTCGGACTTCCCCAGATCTAGCCCGGCTTCGGGCCTGGTGCTCGCCGCAAGCCCCGCCTCTGCCCAGCTGGGGCTCAGCCGCCAATGAGGCTCCGCCTGCGCTTCGGGCGCCGCGGACCTCCAGCCCCGCGGCCAAGGCTCCTCCCTCCGGCTGGGCCCAGGGGGTGGGACTGGGGTGGGTCGGGTAGCGTTGCACATTTTCAGGGTGCCAGAGCCACCTCGCAACGCTCCCCCACACCCCTGGGGATATCCCACACCAGGCAAGCGCTCCCTTCTCGCATAAAGACGCAGGATGGGCAGGACTTGCCAAGTCTCAGGACAAATGGAAGACTGGACCCAATTTTATTTTTCCTTTCTCCCTCGCACAGGATGCCTCTTGTTAGGTTACCATCATTTGACCCCTCCCTAACCTCTTCTGTCTCTCCCAGTCTCTTTCATTTTTTTTCTTTAACTAGTTTGTCTTCCACTCTCACTTCTCTTTTCCCCAGTTGATTTTATATTTGTGTTTTTAAAAGCTTTATTCCTCTTAAGGGCATAAAGAATATATGCACAATTTAGAAAGCTTGTGGGAAGGTATATAAGAAGAAACCATATTGCCTTCAGTTCTTTGACTCAAAATTTGCTATTCACCTTGATGATGTTTTTTCACCTGCCTTTTTCGAAAATTCTTTTAAAAGCAGTGTCCACCATGAATTACATGGTGACCTCTACACACACACACACACACACACACACACACACACACACACCACATGCACACAATTTATTATGAACCTTTTCTCATGTCAGTAATTAACTAAAAGACAACAACATCCTCTCCAGGGTGATATAGGAGTCTATGGCAGAATGGATTGTTGATGGACATTTAGATGATCTCCTTCTTGTTGCTACCATAAAGATGCCATAAATGAAGCCAGATCCTGAACTTGCATCTGTCAATCACTTCACCTTCACTGCACTCTCCTACTGACAGGACAGGTTGGAAAACTATGAGCTTGTTTAGTAATAAGGCTGGTAGGCCACATATAATCTCATTCTGGCAGTCAGTCATGGAGGTCAAGTGGTCCCTGATTCTCCCTCCTTCTGTCCTTCCAGCAGTTCTGTCAATACCCAATGTCTGTATTAAATCTCTACCTCTCCACATATAAAGTCTTCACATTTTCCTGTTTGAATCTAATTCACATAACTCTTTCCTTAAGCAACATCTCTATGAAATCTTTTGTTACCATGTCATTCTTAGGAGGTTCAGTTCTTCCTGCAAAATTTAGTTTCTCACTAAAAGCACTACATTTTGTGTCTTGCCACATCTATGTTCATGTTCTCCCAGCAACCATGTGACCCCTTGCAAAAAAGACCCTTCTGCTTCCCCTACAATACACAGCCAGCATAGCACCCCTGGGCTCTTGGCTTCACACTCCACGGTGGATTGATTTAAAGCATTATTTGATCAATTGTTAACAGACTTCACTGATAGAGGCGGTGAGTCCACAAGAAAGCAAGTAGCAGTCTTCATATGGTCAGACTGCTTGGAAACCCGGGGCAGGTGTGAGATGCCAGTAGCAAACAAGAAGTGGACCCCTGAGGAGACACTGAAGGTTGTGTCCTGTGAGAAGCAGCTGAAGGAACTGGGAATGTCCACTTCTTAGGGCTCAGGGAACAGGACTGCACTCTGCAAATCTTCTAAGGCAAAAACAGTCTGTGGGCCCCTGTAAGATGGAGCCAGACCCATAAGGCTAAGTTACAGAGGGTAGAGGGAGCACTTCGTGACAAAGTGGAGCTGGCTAAGGATGGGCGGAAGGGGCTGCCTTGAAAGGTCATGAGCCCCGCATCACAGGAGGAGTAAAAGGAGGGTTATAAAACCACTTGGAAAAATTCTGTAGAGGTTGCTCAGTCACCAAGTCATGTCCAACTCTTTGTGACTCCAGGGCCTGCAGCACACCAGGCCTCCCTGTCCTTCACTATCTCCCAGAGATGCTCAAACTCATGTCCATTGAGTCAGTGATGTCATCCAACCATCTCATCCTCTGTTGCCCTCTTCTCCTCTTGCCCTCAATCTTTCCCAGCATTGAGGGTTTTTCCAGTGAGTCAGATCTTCACATCAAGTGGCCAAAGTATTGAAACTTCAGCTTCAGCATCAGTCCTTCCAATGAATATTCAGGGCTCATTTCCTTTAGGATTGACTGGTTTGATCTCCTTGCAGTCCAAGGGACCCTCAAAAGTCTTCTCCAGCACCACAGTTCAAAAGCATCAATTCTTTAGCATTCAGCCTTCTTTATGGCCCAACTCTTGAATCGGTACATGACTACTGGAAAAACCATAGCTTTACCCATATGGACCCTTGTCAGCAAAGTGATGTCTCTGTTTTTTAATATGCTGTCTAGGTTTGTCATAGTTTTCCTTCCAAAGAGCAGGCGTCTTTTAATTTCATGGCTGCAGTCACCCACAGTGATTTTGGCACCCAAGAAAATATAATCAGCTACCATTTCCATTTTTCCCATCTATTTTCCATGAAGTGATGGAACCTGATGTCATGATATTAGTTTTTTTAATGTTGTTTTAAGCCAGCTTTTTCACTTTTCCTCTTTCACCTTCATCAAGAGGTGCTTCAGTTCCTCTTTACCTGCTGCCATTAGGGTGGTATCATCTGCGTATCTGAGGTTGTTGATATTTCTCCTGGCAGTCTTGATTTCAGCTTGTGATTTATCCAGCCTGGCACTTCGCATGATGTACTCTGCATAGACGTTAAATAAGCAGTGTGACAATATACGGCCTTGACATACTCCTTTCCCAATTTTGAACCAGTCTGTTGTTTCATGTCCAGTTCTAACTGTTGCTTCTTGACCTGCATTCAGGTTTCTCAGGGAACAGGTAAGGTCTGATATTTCCGCCTCTTTAAGAATTTCCCAGTTTGTTGTGATCCCTGTTTAGTTCACATGTCCAGTCTAACGTGTTCTCCCGCATCTGATAAAACCACTTGGAAAAATTCTGTAGAGGTTGCTCAGTCACCAAGTCATGTCCAACTCTTTGTGACTCCAGGGCCTGCAGCACACCAGGCCTCCCTGTCCTTCACTATCTCCCAGAGATGCTCAAACTCATGTCCATTGAGTCAGTGATGTCATCCAACCATCTCATCCTCTGTTGCCCTCTTCTCCTCTTGCCCTCAATCTTTCCCAGCATTGAGGGTTTTTCCAGTGAGTCAGATCTTCACATCAAGTGGCCAAAGTATTGAAACTTCAGCTTCAGCATCAGTCCTTCCAATGAATATTCAGGGCTCATTTCCTTTAGGATTGACTGGTTTGATCTCCTTGCAGTCCAAGGGACCCTCAAAAGTCTTCTCCAGCACCACAGTTCAAAAGCATCAATTCTTTAGCATTCAGCCTTCTTTATGGCCCAACTCTTGAATCGGTACATGACTACTGGAAAAACCATAGCTTTACCCATATGGACCCTTGTCAGCAAAGTGATGTCTCTGTTTTTTAATATGCTGTCTAGGTTTGTCATAGTTTTCCTTCCAAAGAGCAGGCGTCTTTTAATTTCATGGCTGCAGTCACCCACAGTGATTTTGGCACCCAAGAAAATATAATCAGCTACCATTTCCATTTTTTCCCATCTATTTTCCATGAAGTGATGGAACCTGATGTCATGATATTAGTTTTTTTAATGTTGTTTTAAGCCAGCTTTTTCACTTTTCCTCTTTCACCTTCATCAAGAGGTGCTTCAGTTCCTCTTTACCTGCTGCCATTAGGGTGGTATCATCTGCGTATCTGAGGTTGTTGATATTTCTCCTGGCAGTCTTGATTTCAGCTTGTGATTTATCCAGCCTGGCACTTCGCATGATGTACTCTGCATAGACGTTAAATAAGCAGTGTGACAATATACGGCCTTGACATACTCCTTTCCCAATTTTGAACCAGTCTGTTGTTCCATGTCCAGTTCTAACTGTTGCTTCTTGACCTGCATACAGGTTTCTTAGGAGGCAGGTAAGGTGGTCTGATATTCCCATCTCTTTAAGAACTTTCCGCAGTTTGTTGTGATCCACACAGTCAAAGGCTTTATCCTAGTCAATGAAGCAGAAGTAGATGTTTATCTGGAATTCTCTTGCTTTTTCTTGATCTAACGGATGGTAATTTGATCTCTGGTTCCTTTGCCTTTTCTAAACCAGCAGATTTGGAAGTTCTCAGTTCACATACTGTTAAAACCTAGCTTGAAAGATTTTTGAGCATTACCTTGCTAGCATGTGAAATGAGTGCAATTTTATGGTAGTTTGAACATTATTTGGCATTGTCCTCCAGTCCTATGGCCACTGCTGAGTTTTCCAAATCTGCTGGCATATTGAGTGCGGCATTTTAACAGCAACATCTTTTAGGATTTGCAATAGGTCAGCTATAATTACATCACCTCCACTAGCTTTTTTTTTCCCACTAGCTTTATTGATAGTAATATTCCTAACACCCACTTGAATTCATACTCCAGGATGTCTGTCTCTAGGTGAGTGACCACACTGTCATGGTTATCTGGGTCATTAGGATATTTTTTGTATAGTTATTCTGTGAATTCTTGCCACTTCTCAATCTCTTCTGCTTCTGTTAAGTCCTTACTGTTTCTTTATTGTGTCCATCTTTGCATGAAATGTTTCCTTGATATCTCTAATTTTCTTGAAGAGATCGCTAGTCTTTCCCATTCTATTGTCTTCCTCTATTTCTTTGCATTGTTCACTTAGGAAGGCTTTATCTCTCCTTGTTATTCTTTGGAACTCTGCATTCAGATGGGTATATCTTTCCATTTTTCCTTTGCCTTTCACATCTCTTCTTTTCTCAGCTATTTGTAAGGCCTCCTCAGACAGCCATTTTGCCTTTTTGCATTTCTTTTTCTTGGGTATGATTTTGGTCAGTGCCTCCTGGACAATGTTACAAACCTTTGTCCATAGTTTTTAGGCACTATCAGATATAATCCCTTGAATCTATTTGTCACTTCCAATGTACAATTATAAGGGATTTGATTTCTGTCATACCTGAATAGCCTAGTGGTGTTCCCTACTTTCTTCCATTTAAGCCTGAATTTTGCAATAAGGAGTTGATGATCGGAGTCACAGTCATCTCCAGGTTTTGTTTTTGCTGACTGTGTAGAGCTGCTCCATCTCCCAATGCACAGAATGCAATCACTCTGATTTTAGTGTTGACCATCTGGTGATGTCCATGTGCAGAGTTGTCTCTTGTGTTGTTGGAAGAGGGTCTTTGCTATGACCAGTGTGTTCTCTTGGTAAAACTGTTAGTCTTTACCCTGCTTCATTTTGTCCTCCAAGGCCAAATAAGGACTGAACTAGACAAGTGGCTCCCAAACTTAGCTATGCATCAGAATTGCCTGAGGACCAAAGAAAATAACAACAAACAATAATCTCCCTGGGCTTACCTTAAGAGACTCTAAATGATCAGATGTTGGCTGCAATCCAGGGATTTTTTTAAGCTCTCCACATGTTTCTGATGCACAACTGCATTTGGGGAGCATCAGCCTAAGTAGAACTTCCCAGGTCGTGGTAAAGAACACACCTGCCAATTCAGGAGATGTAAGAGAAGTGGGTTTGATCCCTGGGTTGGGAATCCACTCTAGTATTCTTGCCTGGAGAATCCCATGGACAGAGGAGCCTGGCAGGCTACAATCCATAGCACTGCAAAGAGTCAGACATGACTGAGGCAACTGAGCACGCAGCCTAAGTGGTTTTGGGGATTCCATGACTCCATCATGGATGGTTTTCAGAAAGGTTCTATTGTTTTCCTCTTTTTCTTTGCATTGTTCACCTAAAAAGGATTTCTTATCTCTCCTTGCTATTCTTTGGAACTCTGCATTCAGATGCTTATATCTTTCCTTTTCTCCTTTGCTTTTCACTTCTCTTCTTTTCACAGCTATTTGTAAGGCCTCCTCAGACAGCCATTTTGCTTTTTTGCATTTCTTTTTCTTGGGGATGGTCTTGGTCCCTGTCTCCTGTACAATGTCACAAACCTCTGTCCATAGTTTTTAGGCACTATCAGATATAATCCCTTGAATCTATTTGTCACTTCCAATGTACAATTATAAGGGATTTGATTTCTGTCATACCTGAATAGCCTAGTGGTGTTCCCTACTTTCTTCCATTTAAGCCTGAATTTTGCAATAAGGAGTTGATGATCGGAGTCACAGTCATCTCCAGGTTTTGTTTTTGCTGACTGTGTAGAGCTGCTCCATCTCCCAATGCACAGAATGCAATCACTCTGATTTTAGTGTTGACCATCTGGTGATGTCCATGTGCAGAGTTGTCTCTTGTGTTGTTGGAAGAGGGTCTTTGCTATGACCAGTGTGTTCTCTTGGTAAAACTGTTAGTCTTTACCCTGCTTCATTTTGTCCTCCAAGGCCAAATAAGGACTGAACTAGACAAGTGGCTCCCAAACTTA
This sequence comes from Tragulus kanchil, assembly GCA_022376925.1. Taxonomy (NCBI): domain Eukaryota; kingdom Metazoa; phylum Chordata; class Mammalia; order Artiodactyla; family Tragulidae; genus Tragulus; species Tragulus kanchil. The sequence goes on from JAIOJX010000023.1 coordinate 45,805,736, forward strand.
GCTATGCATCAGAATTGCCTGAGGACCAAAGAAAATAACAACAAACAATAATCTCCCTGGGCTTACCTTAAGAGACTCTAAATGATCAGATGTTGGCTGCAATCCAGGGATTTTTTTAAGCTCTCCACATGTTTCTGATGCACAACTGCATTTGGGGAGCATCAGCCTAAGTAGAACTTCCCAGGTCGTGGTAAAGAACACACCTGCCAATTCAGGAGATGTAAGAGAAGTGGGTTTGATCCCTGGGTTGGGAATCCACTCTAGTATTCTTGCCTGGAGAATCCCATGGACAGAGGAGCCTGGCAGGCTACAATCCATAGCACTGCAAAGAGTCAGACATGACTGAGGCAACTGAGCACGCAGCCTAAGTGGTTTTGGGGATTCCATGACTCCATCATGGATGGTTTTCAGAAAGGTAATGAGGTAATGTTTTGTCTGTATCTAGACTCCATCCAGCAGGCCCACCCCTGACATTTCATGAGTTGTGGCTGGCACTGGAAGTCAAAGTAGCATATGTTACAAGGCACTTGTAAAAACATCCAAATATTTAAAAAGTTAAAACTTTCCACCAGGCTTAACATTTATGGTTTGGAGAGGATGAATGTGCAATTGCTCAGGGTAAAGCACACAGATAATTTTTGCAGAAGAAAGATTTTAGATTCATGCCTTTTTCTTAAATTTTGGCCTCTTTTTATTGATTTTTTATTTATTTATTTTTCATCCATCTTTATTCTTTGGCCTGTGTGGGCCTCCCATTGCAGTGGCCTCTTTTGTTTGAAGGAAGATTTTAGATTCAGCTTTTTAACTGACAAGAAAAAAAAAATTCTGGCCTCCAGAATGGACGCTGAGCCTGGAGCCCCCGTGAATGTTTGGACTAAAAGGATTGAAGGGAAATGGTGAGATAGCACAAGCCACAGTCAGGTCATTGTCAGCAGGAATGTCATCCAGGGATGTGTTTACACTGGCCTGGTGGGGGAGGAGAAGCTGTTTTTTTCCTCTGGATTTTGAAGCCTTGGGTGTCTAGGAAGTTACTAGGAAACATTCCAAGCTCTGAGATAATGACCAGATCAGACAGATTCTAAACAAAAACACATGCAAGCTGCACTGGACATTGATTCTACACTGAATGTAAGGCCTCTGAGATAAAATGTCCCAAACTTAGCTATGCATCAGACTTGCCTGAGGACCAAAGAAAATAACAACAAACAATAATCTCCCTGGGCTTACCTTAAGAGACTCTAAATGATCAGATGTTGGCTGCAATCCAGGGATTTTTTTAAGCTCTCCACATGTTTCTGATGCACAACTGCATTTGGGGAGCATCAGCCTAAGTAGAACTTCCCAGGTCGTGGTAAAGAACACACCTGCCAATTCAGGAGATGTAAGAGAAGTGGGTTTGATCCCTGGGTTGGGAATCCACTCTAGTATTCTTGCCTGGAGAATCCCATGGACAGAGGAGCCTGGCAGGCTACAATCCATAGCACTGCAAAGAGTCAGACATGACTGAGGCAACTGAGCACGCAGCCTAAGTGGTTTTGGGGATTCCATGACTCCATCATGGATGGTTTTCAGAAAGGTAATGAGGTAATGTTTTGTCTGTATCTAGACTCCATCCAGCAGGCCCACCCCTGACATTTCATGAGTTGTGGCTGGCACTGGAAGTCAAAGTAGCATATGTTACAAGGCACTTGTAAAAACATCCAAATATTTAAAAAGTTAAAACTTTCCACCAGGCTTAACATTTATGGTTTGGAGAGGATGAATGTGCAATTGCTCAGGGTAAAGCACACAGATAATTTTTGCAGAAGAAAGATTTTAGATTCATGCCTTTTTCTTAAATTTTGGCCTCTTTTTATTGATTTTTTATTTATTTATTTTTCATCCATCTTTATTCTTTGGCCTGTGTGGGCCTCCCATTGCAGTGGCCTCTTTTGTTTGAAGGAAGATTTTAGATTCAGCTTTTTAACTGACAAGAAAAAAAAAATTCTGGCCTCCAGAATGGACGCTGAGCCTGGAGCCCCCGTGAATGTTTGGACTAAAAGGATTGAAGGGAAATGGTGAGATAGCACAAGCCACAGTCAGGTCATTGTCAGCAGGAATGTCATCCAGGGATGTGTTTACACTGGCCTGGTGGGGGAGGAGAAGCTGTTTTTTTCCTCTGGATTTTGAAGCCTTGGGTGTCTAGGAAGTTACTAGGAAACATTCCAAGCTCTGAGATAATGACCAGATCAGACAGATTCTAAACAAAAACACATGCAAGCTGCACTGGACATTGATTCTACACTGAATGTAGCAGGTGTCTCCGTTCTCAGCATTTGAACTGAAGACGGAAGACTGGACCAAGATACAGAGGGAGTTGCAGGGAATGGAAATTTTAAAATAAAGAGGCATTGGGCTTCCCTGGTGGTACAGTGGGTAAAGAGTCCACCTTGCAGTGCAGAGGGCACCAGTTCGATCCCTGGCCTGGGAAGATCCCACGTGCCAGCTGGGCCGGTGTGTCCAATTATGAGCCAGTGCTCTGGAGCACATGCACCCAGAGCGAGTGCTCTGCAGTGAGAGGGGCCACGGCAACGGGGAGGGGGCCCACACAGGCCAGGGAGTAAAGCATGGATGAAAATAAATAAATAAATAAATAAACAATAAAAGAGGTCAAAATTAAAAAAAAAAAAAAAGAGGTATATAAAAACAAACCAAAATACACACCCACTTTTTTTTCCTCAGTGAATTTCCATATGGTTAAATTTATACTCTGTGCACATGAACTAAGTTTGAACATTGTCAAACAAAGCCAGTCCTGAGTCTTTAGAACATACTTGTTTTGCTTCTAATCTGCTTGGCTTCCTTGCTTATTCTCTCCCTCTGCACCTCAGTTCACGGTTGAGAAAACTGAAACCGAGAAAGGGAGAGGGACTTGCCCTATGTCATAGAGGAGAATGGGTATCTGAGTTCTGACTAGAATTGAGGCTCTCACACAAGCAAGCACGTGGCAGCACATGGGCGTCTGCAGTTAAGAATCCTGAGCTAGGGAGAGGATCCTAGATTATACAATGGGTTCCAGTATAATCATGAGGGTCCTCATAAAGGGAGACAGGAATGTCAACATCAGAGAAGATGTGATGATGGAAGCAGAGGCTGGAGTGATGCAGTCACAAGCCAAAGAATTCAATCAGCTGGGAAAGGCAAGGGAACAATTCCTCCCAGTGTCTGCAGAAGGAACACAGGGATGTGTTTACTGGTGGAGGAGAAGCTGTTTTTTTCCTCTGGATTTTGAAGCCTTGGGTGTCTAGGAAGTTACTAGGAAACATTCCAAGCTCTGAGATAATGACCAGATCAGACAGATTCTAAACAAAAACACATGCAAGCTGCACTGGACATTGATTCTACACTGAATGTAGCAGGTGTCTCCGTTCTCAGCATTTGAACTGAAGACGGAAGACTGGACCAAGATACAGAGGGAGTTGCAGGGAATGGAAATTTAAAAATAAAGAGGCATTGGGCTTCCCTGGTGGTACAGTGGGTAAAGAGTCCACCTTGCAGTGCAGAGGGCACCAGTTCGATCCCTGGCCTGGGAAGATCCCACGTGCCAGCTGGGCCGGTGTGTCCAATTATGAGCCAGTGCTCTGGAGCACATGCACCCAGAGCGAGTGCTCTGCAGTGAGAGGGGCCACGGCAACGGGGAGGGGGCCCACACAGGCCAGGGAGTAAAGCATGGATGAAAATAAATAAATAAATAAATAAACAATAAAAGAGGTCAAAATTAAAAAAAAAAAAAAGAGGTATATAAAAACAAACCAAAATACACACCCACTTTTTTTTCCTCAGTGAATTTCCATATGGTTAAATTTATACTCTGTGCACATGAACTAAGTTTGAACATTGTCAAACAAAGCCAGTCCTGAGTCTTTAGAACATACTTGTTTTGCTTCTAATCTGCTTGGCTTCCTTGCTTATTCTCTCCCTCTGCACCTCAGTTCACGGTTGAGAAAACTGAAACCGAGAAAGGGAGAGGGACTTGCCCTATGTCATAGAGGAGAATGGGTATCTGAGTTCTGACTAGAATTGAGGCTCTCACACAAGCAAGCACGTGGCAGCACATGGGCGTCTGCAGTTAAGAATCCTGAGCTAGGGAGAGGATCCTAGATTATACAATGGGTTCCAGTATAATCATGAGGGTCCTCATAAAAGGGAGACAGGAATGTCAACATCAGAGAAGATGTGATGATGGAAGCAGAGGCTGGAGTGATGCAGTCACAAGCCAAAGAATTCAATCAGCTGGGAAAGGCAAGGGAACAATTCCTCCCCAGTGTCTGCAGAAGGAACACAGGTCTGCCAACACCTTGATGTTGCCCAGTGACACTCATTTCAAACAGTTCGTGCTGTTTTAAGATACTACACTTGTGATCATTTGTTACAGCTAACAAATGGAAAACTAATACATTGATTCGCTCATTGATAGACCTTATAGGCATTTGGGTTTATGGCTGCTGGCCTAGCTGGGGCAGGTCAGGTAGCTGACAGTATTCTGTTGTATAGAAACACCATAATTATGGATCCTTTCTTTTGCCTGCCCAGCATTCTTTTCTTCTAAAAACAGTACCCCGCCTTCTCCCCAACCATATTTTTGAGTTAGAACTACCCATCATAGCATTCCACATAACAAGAAAGGCCTTGTTAAAGCTTGTTAACTATAAATGCCTTTTTTCTGCATTGCTAACAAGCTGCCCAGTGATGCCAATGCGGCTCTTGCCAAGTCCACTCTTGGAGTAGCAAGGGTAGAAAGACAAGTAGGGTCCCTCTGAATAAAGACGGAGGTTCAAGTTGCAGACAGTAGGGACAGGCGTATGCTCAGGCCCAGAGGTGGGAGGGGTCAGGGTGGATTCGGAGAACTGGGAGAAGACAAGTGGGACAGAAGCAAGAGGCGCAAAGAGATGGATGATTCTAGAGGCTGGAGGCATGGGCCAGGATCAGACCTTACAGAGATTTGAAGGCCTGAGTAAGAACCCTGACTCCTGGGCCAGACTCACTGCATAAATCTAATGTGGTCCCACTTTGGAGGAGTTCAGAAGACAGCAGAGAGACTCACCCAGACAAAATGAATGCAATAAACTGCCATAAATCTTTTACAGAGATTACCATCCAGCTCTGTGGAAACACAAGGGGCTTCCCAGGTGGTTTAGTGGTAAAAATCTGCCTGCCAAGAAGGAGACATGAGGGACTTCCTTGGTGGTACAGTGGTTAGGACGCTGTGTTCCCAATGCATGGGGCCTGGGTTCAATCCCTGGTCAGGGAACTAGATCCCACATGCTGCAACTAATACCTGGTGCAGCTAAATAAATGAATATTAAAAAAAAAAAAAGTAGGAGACTTGAGTTAGATCACTTGGTTGGGATGACCCCCTGGAGAAGGAAATGGCAACCCACTCCAGTATTGTTTCCTGGGAAATCCCATGGACAGAGAAGCCTGGGAGCTACAGTCCACGGGTGTGCCAGGAGTCAGACACAAGTGAGTGACTAAACCACCACCACCACCAGTGGGTGTGAAGTGGTATCTCATTGGAGTCTTTGGAAGCTCAAGGAGGAAGCCAAGATTCCCTCTGCCTGGGACTTCTTAGAAGATGATGACCTTTCAACTGAGCCATGTTAGAATCAGTTCATACACATCTGATTTAGCAGAGGTTTCCAACTGTGGCTGTGTGTTAGTGTTACCTGGAAAGCTTTTTAAAACACTGATGCCTGAGAAATACTCCAGACCGAATGAATTGGGATCCCCTCAGTATTGTACTGGGTTGTCTGGTTATTGTTGTTTCATCTTCTTTTGTTCTGAGTTCCTCTACTGATTCCAATATGTAGCAACACTCATGAATGACTAACTTAAGAGGAAACCCAAAATAAAAGTAGCTTAAAGAAAGAGACCTGTACCATTCCCCCACTTGAAAGAAGTCTGGAGACAGGCTGTCTAGAGTAGGGTGGGGGCTCCAGCTCTGTCTTCCTTTCAACAGCAGAGGATTCTATTAACTTTTGAGGAAGAAGGAGGCCAATTAATATGATCCCAATCCCATTTGCAATTTGTAAAGATCATACTGGTTGGAGTATGTGTCGCCTCTAGTTTCCTGGGGAAAAGTTATGTTACCAAGCTATGTTACCAAGAACAGCAGGTGTTGATAATTATTAAGCTGGCTGCTGACGGGCACAGGGGATTCATTTACTCTGTGTATGTGTGTATTTAAACTGGCTCATAATAAAAAGTTAAAAAAAAAATAAAAGGTTATGTTACCACATAAATAGGATGTGTCCTCCTGGTTCAAAGCCTCTGTAATGGATCCGTCCCTTCGTGACCCTCATGAACGGCCCCAAGGGTCCATGTGTTTCTAAATCTACAGTTAATTATTGGACAGCAATCACAGAACCGGGCAGGGGTTGTGCAAAGGGCATGGGGGCTGGAGGCAGAACCTGGCTCATGGTCCCCATACCAGTCTCTGTGTGACCTTGGGCAGCTTCCTCTCTCTTGGCCTTGACCTTCTCCACTATAAAAGGAGGGGAGGTGAGATGGACAAAAGAGCCATTAGGTGATTGGGGCCCCAGAAAATTCTAGTAAAGTTGCTAAAAAATTGCTAGCAGAGTCCTGGACCACAAACTTTGGACTTTAAATGCATGCTGCTTATGAAACCTGGTCAGCTGACTTTCCCATCCTGTTATCTTAGTTGGTTCTGGGCCATAATGAGGCAATGGCTGAGAGTTGGCAGGGGCCAAGTGTATCTTCGCACACTTGCTGGTTGAGTGAGCCTAATACACTGCCCACCATTAATGACACATGGTGTGACTTGCCAACAAACTCACCAGAGCCTCTTGGATCCAGCAGTATCCAACTCCTAGGTGACCAGAGTAGGGCAGCAGGGATGAACAGCCGCTGAGTTCACTCTACTTGATTCCAATATGTAGCAACACTCATGAATGACTAACTTAAGAGGAAACCCAAAATAAAAGTAGCTTAAAGAAAGAGACCTGTACCATTCCCCCACTTGAAAGAAGTCTGGAGACAGGCTGTCTAGAGTAGGGTGGGGGCTCCAGCTCTGTCTTCCTTTCAACAGCAGAGGATTCTATTAACTTTTGAGGAAGAAGGAGGCCAATTAATATGATCCCAATCCCATTTGCAATTTGTAAAGATCATACTGGTTGGAGTATGTGTCGCCTCTAGTTTCCTGGGGAAAAGTTATGTTACCAAGCTATGTTACCAAGAACAGCAGGTGTTGATAATTATTAAGCTGGCTGCTGACGGGCACAGGGGATTCATTTACTCTGTGTATGTGTGTATTTAAACTGGCTCATAATAAAAGTTTAAAAATAAAAGGTTATGTTACCACATAAATAGGATGTGTCCTCCTGGTTCAAAGCCTCTGTAATGGATCCGTCCCTTCGTGACCCTCATGAACGGCCCCAAGGGTCCATGTGTTTCTAAATCTACAGTTAATTATTGGACAGCAATCACAGAACCGGGCAGGGGTTGTGCAAAGGGCATGGGGGCTGGAGGCAGAACCTGGCTCATGGTCCCCATACCAGTCTCTGTGTGACCTTGGGCAGCTTCCTCTCTCTTGGCCTTGACCTTCTCCACTATAAAAGGAGGGGAGGTGAGATGGACAAAAGAGCCATTAGGTGATTGGGGCCCCAGAAAATTCTAGTAAAGTTGCTAAAAAATTGCTAGCAGAGTCCTGGACCACAAACTTTGGACTTTAAATGCATGCTGCTTATGAAACCTGGTCAGCTGACTTTCCCATCCTGTTATCTTAGTTGGTTCTGGGCCATAATGAGGCAATGGCTGAGAGTTGGCAGGGGCCAAGTGTATCTTCGCACACTTGCTGGTTGAGTGAGCCTAATACACTGCCCACCATTAATGACACATGGTGTGACTTGCCAACAAACTCACCAGAGCCTCTTGGATCCAGCAGTATCCAACTCCTAGGTGACCAGAGTAGGGCAGCAGGGATGAACAGCCGCTCAGGATGCCCTTGATTTTCACCTCTATCTCCAGTCAGTTTTCTCTGCTTCAAAGACTTTCCTCAGCCCAGTCACCAGGCCCAGCAGTTCCCACACTGGCGAACACCTGGCATCCATTATCCCTCCCTCAGCTCCTGTTACTGACAACCCTGTCACAGAGGCCTTGGCCATGCAGAGATGAGCCAGCTACCATCCTGGTCTTCAGGTCACTCACAGACTCAGAAGGCAGACAGACACAGGAACTGGCATACTTCTCTCATGTGGCAGAGCACAAAGAAACAAGAGATGGAGCTAACCAAAGTCTGGGAAGGCCTAGGGAGGCTTCCTGGAGGAGGTGATAACTTGGACTGAATCTTGAGATGTAAAAAGGGCTGGGGAAGAGATGCCATTTCTGGAAGACAGAGTTGCATGTGCTAAGGGCCAGAGGTAAATGGCTGCTTGGTGGCTTGGGGAGCTGTGTGTTGCTTCTGCTGGCTGGTACCTACAGTAGGATGAGCAGGGAAGGGGCAGGGAGAGAGCCAAGGCTGGAGTACTTAGAAGCAGCTTGTCAGACCCCCAGCCCCTGGTGATCCTGAGGCAGTTTCAGGCGTACCTGTGGTTCCATGGTCCTTCCCAGCCATGCCCCTGGGTAGAGGGGTCTGGGAATATTCATGAGGAAGAGGCAGCGTAAAGTGATTCGGGGCAAGAACCAGGGAGTGTGGCCTCCACCTGGTCTGGTAAGAGTCTTCCTTGGGGGCTGGAGGACAACTGGCTGATTTGTCCTCTCAGGGCCAAGCTTTTGGACCAGATGACCTGCCAGAGAGGAGCAGGGAGACAGATCAGGGGGCCCTGGCTGGAAGGGGGCTTGATTCCCAGCTGTACTCTGTTTCCACAAGCTGGGCCCCACTCTGGGGTGTTAAGGATGAAGAAGGCTCCTCAGAGAGTTAACATCGAGACTGGAAAGTGCTTGAGCCCACGGAAGGGCCCAGGCACACTACTCAAAACACTAACAGAATATCCAGCTCTGGTACCACACATGATCCTGGCTGTAATTCTTCTATGGGCAGTCCTTGTTTCCCCCTAGCTAGGGCAGGCATTACTCCTCTGGATCCTGAGTCATGGGGGGTTGGGGGAGGGGACAAGCCCAGGGTAGAGGCTGGGAGGCCAGAGTGGAGGTGGGCTACTAGGGGCTTAGACATTAGCTGCTTCCAAACTGATAAGTGATCCTTTCATATTAGAGCACCTATATGACAGGATGAGTGCTTCTCAGCTGAAAATGTGTCCTGCCTTGTCATTTAGGATTCGAGTCAATGGGGTTCATCACTGTGCACGGCATGACTATGAATTCATAATATTGTCACCCTGACTGTCCAGGAGAGAAGACTGGATCCCAAGGAGGGACAGGGACTTACTCCAAGCCAGGCAAAGAGAGCCCCAGCAGGCCTGGCAGGACAGGACAGCACAGGATGAAGAGGCAGCGTCCATGGAAGCCACAACATCTATGGGGCCTTAACTGCCTGCTGGGGACAGATCAGCGCCTTTAAGCAGTTTAACAGGCTTCACTGTGTGTTGCTTCTGCTGGCTGGTACCTACAGTAGGATGAGCAGGGAAGGGGCAGGAGAGAGCCAAGGCTGGAGTACTTAGAAGCAGCTTGTCAGACCCCCAGCCCCTGGTGATCCTGAGGCAGTTTCAGGCGTACCTGTGGTTCCATGGTCCTTCCCAGCCATGCCCCTGGGTAGAGGGGTCTGGGAATATTCATGAGGAAGAGGCAGCGTAAAGTGATTCGGGGCAAGAACCAGGGAGTGTGGCCTCCACCTGGTCTGGTAAGAGTCTTCCTTGGGGGCTGGAGGACAACTGGCTGATTTGTCCTCTCAGGGCCAAGCTTTTGGACCAGATGACCTGCCAGAGAGGAGCAGGGAGACAGATCAGGGGGCCCTGGCTGGAAGGGGGCTTGATTCCCAGCTGTACTCTGTTTCCACAAGCTGGGCCCCACTCTGGGGTGTTAAGGATGAAGAAGGCTCCTCAGAGAGTTAACATCGAGACTGGAAAGTGCTTGAGCCCACGGAAGGGCCCAGGCACACTACTCAAAACACTAACAGAATATCCAGCTCTGGTACCACACATGATCCTGGCTGTAATTCTTCTATGGGCAGTCCTTGTTTCCCCCTAGCTAGGGCAGGCATTACTCCTCTGGATCCTGAGTCATGGGGGGTTGGGGGAGGGGACAAGCCCAGGGTAGAGGCTGGGAGGCCAGAGTGGAGGTGGGCTACTAGGGGCTTAGACATTAGCTGCTTCCAAACTGATAAGTGATCCTTTCATATTAGAGCACCTATATGACAGGATGAGTGCTTCTCAGCTGAAAATGTGTCCTGCCTTGTCATTTAGGATTCGAGTCAATGGGGTTCATCACTGTGCACGGCATGACTATGAATTCATAATATTGTCACCCTGACTGTCCAGGAGAGAAGACTGGATCCCAAGGAGGGACAGGGACTTACTCCAAGCCAGGCAAAGAGAGCCCCAGCAGGCCTGGCAGGACAGGACAGCACAGGATGAAGAGGCAGCGTCCATGGAAGCCACAACATCTATGGCCTTGGACCTGCAATTAACTGCCTGCTGGGGACAGATCAGCGCCTTTAATAGGCATGTTTATTTAACAGGCTTCCCAACTCACTCCCCGCCCAGGGGAAAAGGATAATTCTATCTTGTTTTCAAGCAAAAACAAAACAAAGAGGAGGGGTCCTGAGGGGGCTGAACAATCCTCCTGCTACAAGGCGGAGGCTGGACTCTCAGGCTGCCTTTCACCTAGCCCACCTCAGACCTCCCATGGAGGCAAAGGAATGGCTGTACTGAGGCAGTGGTTTATTCACTAAGCAACATTTGCAAACCGTTTAATCATTATCTCTTCATAATCACCATCATCATTCTCTGCTTCCTAGAGCAGCGTGTGTGGCTTCAGGCCCCACAAAACCTAGGTCTGCTCCTACTTGCTCCCGGATTCCTGCTGCAAGCCCTCGGGTTCCCTTCCCAAAGCTCTCTCCAGCTAGGAAACCGTTTTCTCACTCTGCCTGAAGAGCACTGAGGAGCACAGAAGAGGAAAGGCAATTATTTTTACAAACTCAAGACGTATCCCTTCAGGCAGCCTTTGTGTCCATAGTATATCAAGGTGTTGGTCTCAAAACCAGAAGGATTTTTAAAAACTCCTATCTGCCTGCCAGACAGGCCCTTTCCTTTCGGAATATGTATAAATGGGTCATTTTCTGCAACCTTAAGGCAATGCTAGGAGTGAGACTCTCACCTAGTGACACTGACCTGTGCTTTGAGTGTGGCCCTGGATGCCCACAAAGCCGGAGAGAGCTCCGATTCAGCCTCGTTGGCTTCCACCCAGACTGTGAATGCTGGTCTAAATGTACCTGAAATTGTCACCCTGCCAGTGGTCTACTGAGCCTTCCTATTTATCCTCAAAATAAAGGGCATAGATGCAGACGCTGAAAGATAGTGATGATGTAAGATGGTCCACCTGTCTACATTGAAATAATAATTAATATTTCCTAAGAACTTCCTGTGTGTTGAGCACTTTACATGGATTACCTGTTCTAACTTCAAGGCTGCAGTTACCATCCACAGTGATTTTAGAGCCCAAGAAAAGAAAACCTGTCACTGCTTCTACTTTTTCACTTACTGTTTGCCATGAAGTGATGAGACATGATGTCATGATCTTAGTTTTTTGAATGTTGAGTTTTAGTACAGCTTTTTCACTCTCCTCTTCACCATTATCAAGAAGCTCTTTAGGGCTTCCCTGGTGGTCCAGTGGGTAAGGACACCGCCTTCAGTGCAAGGGGCGCCGGTTTGATCTCTGGCCTGGGAAGATCCCACGTGCTGTGGAGCGGCTGGACCGATGTGTCCAATTACTGAGCCTGAGCTCTGGAGCGCATGCGCCCAGAACCGGTGCTCTACAACAACAGAGGCCACGGCGATGGGAGGCCCACATGGGCCAAAGAACAAAGATGGATAGAAATAGACAAATGAAAGACCAACAGATGTGGCCTGCCCGCCCCCCTCTCTCTTCATGCCTCCCCCCACCCCTCCCCCATGTCCCTCTCCCCACCCTTCCCCACGCCACCCCTCCACCCCCTCCCTCAGCCAAAAAAAAGAAGAAGCTCTTTAGTTTATTTTCACTTTCTGCCCTAGAGTCGTGTCATTTGTATATGTGAGACTGTTAATATTTCTCCCAGCAATCTTAATTCCAGCTTGCAACTCATCCAGTTTGGAATTTCACATGATGTACCCTGCATATAAGTAAAATAAGCAGAGTGACAATATATAGCCTTGTTGTACCCTTTTCCCAATTTTGAACCAGTCTGTTGTTCCATGCCCAATTCTAACTGTGCTTTTTGACCCACATACAGGTTTCTCGGAGACAGGTAAGGTGGTCTGGTATTCCAATCTCTTGAAGAACTTTCCACAGCATCAGGGTTGTGGATCCACACAGTGAAAGGCTTTCTCATAGTCAATGGAGCAGAAGTAGACGTTTTTTTTGGAATTTCCGTGCTATCTCTTAAGGCCATACTGCTTCCTAAGTATGGGGAGGCCCTAGGAGAGAATCTACTTCCTGCTCTTTTTCAGTTTCTAGAGCTACTTTTCTTGCATTCCTTGGCTCATGGCCCCTTCCTCTATCTTTGAAACCAGCAGCATATTATCTGTTTCTCTTTTATAAAGACAGCTAAGATTACATTTAGGTCTTACCTGGATAATTCAAGATAAATCTCCTTATTTTAAGATCTTTAATTTAATCACATCTACAAAGACCCCCTTCCCATCTAAGATAATACTCACAAGTTACAAGGATTAGGACCTGAGTCTCTCTGGGTTCATCATCAGCCCTGCCCACTTGAAATCCTGGGAGTAGGGGTTGACGTGGGAGTCTGCCTTCCCCACAAGCACCCCTGAGGAGTCTCCTAAATACCCTAACTCTGGCTCCAGGCCCACTTTCCTCTGCTGTTGAAGGGGTCTCTCACTCTTCTTGGGCTGCCATAACAAAATACCACAGACTAGGTGGCTACATTAATAGAAATGTATTTTCTCACATTTCTGGAGGTTAGAGGTCAAGAATTAGTTTCTGATGTGAACACTCTTTCTGGTTTCTAAACAGTCACTTCCTTGCTCTGTCTTCACATGGTGGGGAGAGAGAAAAAGAAAGTGCTCTTACAAGGACACCAGTCCTATTGGATCAAGGTCCCAGTCTTCTGGCCTTATTTAACCTTAATTTAACCTCTTTAAAGGCCCTATCTCCAAGCACAGTCTTACTGAGAGTTAGGGCTTCAACACATGCATTTTAAGTGGACACAATTCAGTCCATAGCAAGGGGACTGCAGGACACAACTACTAAGGTTTAGAGGACAGAGCTGCTCATCTCCAGGGAGCTCTCCTTCTAAACCGAGCAGGACTTTGGGGAAAGGGGAAGAATTTAACTTCTAATGTTTATTGTTCGATTCTTATGATAGGAAAGATTTTTAAAAATTAGGAATGTCAGAGCGTCCTACTTTCCAGAGAAGCAGAAAATCTGGGTAGTTATACACAATCTATCTCTCTTTTTTTGATTGTACTGCTCTGTTTGTTTGCTTTGGCTGTGCCATGTGGCTTACAGGACTTTAGTTCCTCAGCCAGAGATTGAGCCTGGGCCATGGAAAGTCCAGAGTCCAAGCCACTGGATCACGAGGGAATTCCCCAAAATCAATTTAATATTGAAGGATAATGCACATACAGAAAAGTACATAAGTACATCACAAATGCACAACTTTAGGAATTTTCACAAAATGAATGTACCTATGAGAGCAACATCGACATTAAGAAACGAAATACTGTGGGTGCTCCTTCCAGTGGCCCTCCCTAATAATGGTAACTGTTGTCCTGACTTCTGACACCAGAAAACAGTTTAGCCTGTTTTTGAACTTTATAAAAATGGAACTCTATAAATGGAATCAAGGACATGAGCTTCTGTCCCTCAATGTTGTGAGATTCATTCATGTAGCTGGTATTTCATTTTCATTGCTACATAATATTCTTTGTGTGAGTCTACCACAATTTATTCATTCCCTCTACTGTTGATGGGCTTTACGGTTGTGTCCAGTATGGGTCAATTACACATTGTGCTGCTTTGAATATGTTTATATGTGTCTTTTGGTGCCCAGATGCAACTGGGAGAGGGATGGCTGGGCCACTGAGCAAGTAGGCAGGGAGTCAGCTCTGAGCAGATAATGACAAACAGCTTTCCAAAGAGGTGGTTCTCATTTACATTTGGTGGAACTGTGGATAAGAGTTCCAGTCGTCCCACGTCTCCGCGTTTTAAAATATTAACTACAAATTGTTAGCACCCTTTGCAGTCGTCCCACGTCTCCGCGTTTTAAAATATTAACTACAAATTGTTAGCACCCTTTGCAAGCCAACAAAATACAGATTTGACTGAGGGCCACCGGTTTTCATCCTTTCTGGTGGAGAGAATTTGAGCGACAGAGAGGCTGAGGATTATGACAGGAGGATTTCCTGTCTTTTGCTGAAGAGTCCAAGATGAGCTCTAACAAATGGCTTAAGTCTTTCTAAATTCTCCACTCCCATCCAGTATCCACCTCTAAAGTTTGTAAAACAGGTCTCACTGCCTAGATCTCCCTCCCCAAACCACCATGAGGACATACTGATGAACATCTGCAGATCACACAGTGAAGAGGGTTGTAAACATACAATAAAAAATCATGAGATGGATCAGCATTATACCCAAAACCATGATTACTATGTCAGCCTTTGGCCCAACACAAATCCTCTGCCATTTAGGAGTTCTAACTTCAGTCCAGGGCTCCTTCTATGCCCGTGAGGCCCCTCAAATCCTCCAAGGAGTGACTTCTTCCCCTGATCACAGCCTTGGCTCTGGTCCAGTTTCCCCCATGGCCTCCAGTTCTGACCAGCTCCTCTCCTCGCAGTTGCCTTGATAAAGCAGGCATCCCTCCACTTTCTCCCAGTGTCCCAGTCCTGTGTTTTCCTCTCAAATCTGTCACAGGCTCACAAGCCTGTCTGGAGCCCGCCCTGCTCACCACTCCTGCTTTAAGGTCCTCCAGGATGGCTGAAGTCAGAGAGACCTGAATGAATCTTGACTTTGCCTTTTACTAGATAAACAACCTGAGGCTCATCACTTGATTTCTCTGTGCCTCGATTCCCACATTTCTGAAAAGGGAATATCATGACTACTTATCACATAAGGTAGGAATAAATGTAATAAAGTTCTTGGAGACTGTTAACCTCAATGCCATATGGGAGAGGGATGGCTGGGCCACTGAGCAAGTAGGCAGGGAGTCAGCTCTGAGCAGATAATGACAAACAGCTTTCCAAAGAGGTGGTTCTCATTTACATTTGGTGGAACTGTGGATAAGAGTTCCAGTCGTCCCACGTCTCCGCGTTTTAAAATATTAACTACAAATTGTTAGCACCCTTTGCAGTCGTCCCACGTCTCCGCGTTTTAAAATATTAACTACAAACTGTTAGCACCCTTTGCAAGCCAACAAAATACAGATTTGACTGAGGGCCACCGGTTTTCATCCTTTCTGGTGGAGAGAATTTGAGCGACAGAGAGGCTGAGGATTATGACAGGAGGATTTCCTGTCTTTTGCTGAAGAGTCCAAGATGAGCTCTAACAAATGGCTTAAGTCTTTCTAAATTCTCCACTCCCATCCAGTATCCACCTCTAAAGTTTGTAAAACAGGTCTCACTGCCTAGATCTCCCTCCCCAAACCACCATGAGGACATACTGATGAACATCTGCAGATCACACAGTGAAGAGGGTTGTAAACATACAATAAAAAATCATGAGATGGATCAGCATTATACCCAAAACCATGATTACTATGTCAGCCTTTGGCCCAACACAAATCCTCTGCCATTTAGGAGTTCTAACTTCAGTCCAGGGCTCCTTCTATGCCCGTGAGGCCCCTCAAATCCTCCAAGGAGTGACTTCTTCCCCTGATCACAGCCTTGGCTCTGGTCCAGTTTCCCCCATGGCCTCCAGTTCTGACCAGCTCCTCTCCTCGCAGTTGCCTTGATAAAGCAGGCATCCCTCCACTTTCTCCCAGTGTCCCAGTCCTGTGTTTTCCTCTCAAATCTGTCACAGGCTCACAAGCCTGTCTGGAGCCCGCCCTGCTCACCACTCCTGCTTTAAGGTCCTCCAGGATGGCTGAAGTCAGAGAGACCTGAATGAATCTTGACTTTGCCTTTTACTAGATAAACAACCTGAGGCTCATCACTTGATTTCTCTGTGCCTCGATTCCCACATTTCTGAAAAGGGAATATCATGACTACTTATCACATAAGGTAGGAATAAATGTAATAAAGTTCTTGGAGACTGTTAACCTCAATGCCATATGGGAGACTTAAGGTCCAGAGAAGTGAAGGCACCAGTCCATGTTCACACAGCATGTCTGTGGAAGAGGTGGGAACTGAATTCTGATTTCCTGGGCCCCAGGCCTGACCTCCTGCACTGCCTGGGAGGGGTTACTGCTGTACTGTGCAGATCAGTTGAGAGATTTCAAGTCAAGCCCTAGGAGGAATCAGAGTGAGGCCCAAGAGGTCCATTTCTAATCCTGACAAAAGGGAGCTGTTCTCTCTCTTTTTTTTTTTATTTAACAATAGCCATGAAATGCTTCTTTTTTTTTTTAAGATTTATTTTTTTTTTATTTATTTATTTTGGGCGGGGGCCGGGTTGTGGAGGGCGGGGAGCAGGCGGGCCACTTCTATTGGTCTTCCATTTTCATCCGTCTTTGTTCTTTGGCCCGTGTGGGTCTCCCATCACGGTGACCTCTCGTCGCAGAGCGCCGGCTCTGGGCACATGAGCTCCAGAGCTCCAGCTCGGTAATTGGACACATCGGTTCCCCCGCTCCGCGGCACGTGGGATCTTCCCAGGCCAGGGATCGAACTGGCGCCCCTTGCACTGCAAGGCGGTATCCTTACCTACTGGACCACCAGGGGAAGCCCCAGCTGTTCTCTTTTTAATGACAGTCCATCATATACTAGCTGTGTGTGTGTTTAGTTGCCAAGTTGTGTCCATTTCTTTTGCAATCTCATGGGCTGTAGTCCCTCCAGGCTCCTCTGTCCATGGGATTCTCCAGGCAAGAATACTGGTGTGGGGTGCCATTTCCTTCTCCAGGGAATCTTCCCTGACTCAGGGATTGAACCCGTGTCTCCCACATTGCAGGCATATTCTTTACCACTGAGCCACTATACTAGGTGTACTACATGTTTGATAGTCATAAATTCTTCTCTCAAAAAGAAGCAATCATTATACAGTAGAGGACATCAAGGCTGAGAGAGATTCACAAGCCTCATATGTGGTGAAGCAGGAACTACAGATAGAGAATATGGACTTTCAAGATGCTAGGCTATTGCCTGCTCTAGGGTTAGGTTCCTTGCACCTTCTTAAACCAGAATCTAAGTGTGTGGGTGCTGGTGGGGTATGGGTGTCTGGAGCCTTCTTTTCTAGGAGAGGTACCTGTATCCCAAGTGATATGACCTCTTTCAGTAAAACCCTCTCTTTCTCTGAAAAGCTCCATCTTTCCTTCTACACCTACCTTTACCTTTGGCTTTTCCTTCACCTTCATCAGGGAGTTTTGCTGGGAAGAGCTCACCCTGGTATTGGGAGTCTCCTTTCCTATTCCTGAAATGGGGTCTCACTCTGCCTGCTCTCCTCACCTGGCTCTAGGCATTTCTCTTCTTTGCTCTTGACCTTGGTTCCTGATATGCACGTGGACTACAGTGAAGGCTGTTAAGTAACCCTGACTCTCTTTCCCTGACATTTCCATCTGTTCCATGCAAAGGAGACTCAGCTGGGGGCCAGAATCAAAAGGAAGACAATTGAACACAACATTATAAATCCACTATACTTCACCAAAATATAATTTTTTTAAAAAAAAGTTAAACAATGGATTGGAGCAACTCACACCATGGAGTTAATGGCTGATAGTTTTGCAGCTACACCCTGGCCACCCACCCTATTCCTTATATTAGCCTTAAAAACAAAACCAAAATAAACAAGGCAGTGAATCACACAGGTGGCATTTCATGTGGACTGAAGAGGAAAGGGAATTACTTTGGCACTGAGGAAGGCAAGAGAGTTTGGGACCAGAAACCTCTTCTCCACAGCCTGAGGCAAGACTTCAGGCTGGGATCAGGCAGAGCTGAGGTCCAATCAGCTCTGTCACTGATGGGGCTTTGGGGCCCTGGCAAGTTAGTAACTTCTCTTGGAGCCTCCTTTTCCACATCTGTAGAAGGCTGTAACAGCCCCTGCCTCCGACTGGTAATGAGCTGTGAATTACTAGCTCAGGGGGAGCACTGGCACCTAGCAGAGCTCCCAGTGGGTGCCCAGGGGTGAGGTCTCCTTCCTTCTTTCCATTCATGAATATATACCTCCTCCCCTTTCTACCCCAGGATCTGGGTGTGCTGGCTGGAAGTGGGATGAACAGGGGAGAAGAGGCAGGCCTGCCCTGGCCATCCAGGACGGGAAGAGGGTGGGGGACCTCCCTTGCAGAAGCCTCTAGCCCCACATTCTCCGACTGGGTGCTGATACTAGAAGCTGAGGATTGGCTGCGGGACAGGCCTGGCTGTGGGCTCTCAGGTGTCAGGTGGGGCGAAGCCCCGGGGAAGCAGCTTGCCTCTAGGAAAATTGGCTCAGTTCACTGCTTTGTTTAGCTTCAAATGTTCAGCTTCTCGTTTCTATTTGAAAACCTGAGTCTGATGTGATGGCCAGGCAGCTGGTGAGAAATGGAAGTTGCATCTGGGTCACTAGAAGACTTGGCTGTGTGTGTGTGACAGCTTCCCTGTGCCTGGGACCTCACTCACTCACTCATTCGTCCACCAAACATCTTCGCTAAATGCTGACATCCAGCTGGTGAGCAAGACCGACATGGCCCTGTGGTAGTGAAAAGTGCTAACTACAGAGGAAACTCTCCTGTCTACGCAACTGTAAATCTAAGTTTATTTCAAAATGAAAGGCCTATTTTAAAAAGTAAACAGAAACATTTTAGGACTAAAATAAAAGCAAAAAAGGAGGGAAGGAGGATTAACAGATGAAATGCCTTCTGTCTTAGAAAAAACATCAAATTATTTGTTTTGTCCTGGCTAATGGGTTAGGAATTTTGATAGTTACCTAATTCCTAAGGAAACTTTTTGAAACTAAACTATGAGGATTTACTTAAGGTGCTGCCTTATAATCTCATGCTTTGGCTCTGTGCTAGCACCGCATGCAATAAAAGCACAAGAAGAATCACTCAGTGTGGAAGGGCACCAGAAGCCTTCCTAGAGAAGGGGTATTTTCAATAGGATCTTGAAGGATGTGTGTGAGTTATCAAGATCATGAGAAAGACTAAGGCTATGAATTACTAGAATTATATTTAATAAATATTTATTGTTTACCCACTAAGTCTAGGCTCCGAGGATACAGCTATAAATAAAACTAATAAATGTCTCTATCCTCATGATGTTTTGTACTTTCCACAATATACATAATTACATAGTCAGAGTTATGGAATGTATGTGTATTCCAGAAATAGCAACTATGGGGCCTGCCCTGGCACCCACCCTGATTTCTGAGGAATACCATTCCACATTAAGCCTGTTGCCCAAGCCTTCATGTCTTTACCAGGCTGGTTTTCCAGGTAAGCAGTTGCATAGCACATTTGTTTTATGTTCTGCTGCCATTGTCTTGAAATGCTTAGTACCTTTGAACTTAGTTTTGTAAGTGAAGTCTAATGAGACAATGGTGCATGCATGTGAGAGACGAGCCATGCCTGGTGGCAGGGCATGCATGCGTGGGCTCAGCCCCTTGGGGACAGGGCAGCGTGCAGACGGAGCAGCTGACCTGGCCATGTGTACACACAGTGGAGCCGGGGCAGGCGGGAGTGCTGTAAGACCCAAGGAGGCAGCCAGGGCGGGATCTGGGCCCAGATGGCTGGCAGGAAGGGTGACCATAACAGCAGAAAAAGCAGTGTGGCAGCAGCTATGGGCCCAGGAGACACGGGCCTTCAAATCTCATGTATTGGTCCTTAATGGCATTTATTGAGGGGCTACTATGTGTTAGGTCCTGTGTTTGATAGAAAGTTGAGTTATGCCCCACTAGAGATGGGAGGAAATGTGATTTTTTTAATCTGTTAATGAATCTTAAATAGCAAATTTGGAGGAAACAGAAAAGAAGGAAAAAAGGACCCCCACAGACTTAAAATCTCAAGTACTATTAACATTTTGGTGTTTTTCTTGCTAGACTTTGCTATGCATATTTTTACATGGTTTAAATGACATATAAAATATATTCTATCAAGTAAATACACTATTAACTTTTATTGGCACTTATGTTGTTTCCAATTTTTAATAAGACTTTGAAAAAATTAAAGGGCACCAGAAGCCTTCCTAGAGAAGGGGTATTTTCAATAGGATCTTGAAGGATGTGTGTGAGTTATCAAGATCATGAGAAAGACTAAGGCTATGAATTACTAGAATTATATTTAATAAATATTTATTGTTTACCCACTAAGTCTAGGCTCCGAGGATACAGCTATAAATAAAACTAATAAATGTCTCTATCCTCATGATGTTTTGTACTTTCCACAATATACATAATTACATAGTCAGAGTTATGGAATGTATGTGTATTCCAGAAATAGCAACTATGGGGCCTGCCCTGGCACCCACCCTGATTTCTGAGGAATACCATTCCACATTAAGCCTGTTGCCCAAGCCTTCATGTCTTTACCAGGCTGGTTTTCCAGGTAAGCAGTTGCATAGCACATTTGTTTTATGTTCTGCTGCCATTGTCTTGAAATGCTTAGTACCTTTGAACTTAGTTTTGTAAGTGAAGTCTAATGAGACAATGGTGCATGCATGTGAGAGACGAGCCATGCCTGGTGGCAGGGCATGCATGCGTGGGCTCAGCCCCTTGGGGACAGGGCAGCGTGCAGACGGAGCAGCTGACCTGGCCATGTGTACACACAGTGGAGCCGGGGCAGGCGGGAGTGCTGTAAGACCCAAGGAGGCAGCCAGGGCGGGATCTGGGCCCAGATGGCTGGCAGGAAGGGTGACCATAACAGCAGAAAAAGCAGTGTGGCAGCAGCTATGGGCCCAGGAGACACGGGCCTTCAAATCTCATGTATTGGTCCTTAATGGCATTTATTGAGGGGCTACTATGTGTTAGGTCCTGTGTTTGATAGAAAGTTGAGTTATGCCCCACTAGAGATGGGAGGAAATGTGATTTTTTTAATCTGTTAATGAATCTTAAATAGCAAATTTGGAGGAAACAGAAAAGAAGGAAAAAAGGACCCCCACAGACTTAAAATCTCAAGTACTATTAACATTTTGGTGTTTTTCTTGCTAGACTTTGCTATGCATATTTTTACATGGTTTAAATGACATATAAAATATATTCTATCAAGTAAATACACTATTAACTTTTATTGGCACTTATGTTGTTTCCAATTTTTTAATAAGACTTTGATTTACAAAATCACAGACAACTTAAACAGATGGAGAGATATTCCATGTTCCTGGGTCAGAAGAATCAATATTGTGAACATGACCATACTACCAAATATGATCTATAGATTCAATGCAATCCCTATCAAACTACCAATGATACTCTTCACAGGACTAGACCAAAGAATAACACAGTTCATATGGTAACACAAAAGACCTCGAATAGCCAAAGCAATCCTGAGGAAGAAGAATGGAGCTGGAGGGATCAGCCTCCCTAACTTCAGACTACAGTCATCAAGACAGTATGGTACTGGCACCAAAACAGAAATATCGACCAATGGAACAAGACAGAGAACCCAGAGAGAAACCCATGCACCTATGGGTACCTTATTTTTGACAAAGGAGGCAAAAATATAAAATGAGACAAAGACAGCCTCTTCAACAAATGGTACTGGGAAAACTGGACAGCTACATCCAAAGAAATGAAGTTGGAACATTCCCTGACATCATACACAAAGATAAACTCAAAATGGATTAGAGACCTCAATGTAAGACCAGAAACCATCAAACTCTTAGAGAAGAGTATAGGCAAAACACTCAAGGACATAAATCAAAGTAAGATCTTCCATGATCCGCCTACTAGAATAGAGGAACTAAAAACAAAAATTAACATGTGGGACCTAATGAAACTTAAAAGCTTTTGTAAAGCAAAAGAAACAAAGGCTGAACAAACAGCCCACAGAATGGGAGAAAATAATAGCGAATGAAACAACAGACAAAGAATTAATCTCCAAAATCTACAAGCAACTCAGACAGCTCAACACCGGAAAAACGAACAACCCAATCAAAAAATGGGAAAAAGACCTAAAGAGACATCTCACCAAAGAGGACATACAGATAGCCAAAAAACACATGGAACGATGCTCAACTTCACTTATAATTAGAGAAATGCAAATGAAAACTACAATGGGAATGCAAATTGATACAGCCGCTATGGAAGACAGTATGGAGATTCCTTAAAAAACTAAAAATAGAAGCACCATACGACCCAGCAATCCCACTATTAGGCTTATACCCTGATGAAATCAAAACTGAAAGAAGCACCTGTACCCCAATGTTCATTGCAGCTCTCTATACAATAGCGAGAACATGGAAGCAACCTAGATATCCATCAACGAATGAATGGATAAAAAAGCTCTGGTACATATATACAATGGAGTATTTCCCAGCTGTAAAAAGAAATGCAGAAGAATCAGTCCTAAAGAGGTGGATGAATCTAGAACCTATCATAAAAAGTGAAGTCAGTCAAAAAGAGAAAGACAAGTATAGTATACTGACACATATACATGGAATCTAGTAAGATGCAGTGAAGCGATGGAAAAACAGACATAGAGAACAGACATATGGACACTGTGGGGAATGAACAGTGGGTGGGAGGCGCAGAGGGAGTAACATGGAAATCTATACCATCATATGTGAAAAAAGATAGCTATTGTCATTGCACTGGGGAAGAGGAGATCCTGCAGGGGTGCTGTGCGACAGCCTGGAGGGGTGGGATGCGGGGTCCTACGAGGGGGGTGGAGGAGGGAGGGGGCCAGGGGTGTACATATATATATATATATATATATATATATAACTAATCTTGGATTATAAATATCTGTAAACAACCAAACTCTGTAAAATTAAAAAGTAAAAACAAAAAAAATTATTAAAAAAAAGAGATGGAGGGCTTCCCTGGTGGTCCACTGGGTAAAAAGTCTGCCTTGCAGTGCAAGGGACACTGGTTCGATCCCTGGCTGGGGAAGATCCCACATGCTGCGGAACGGCTGGACCGGTGTGTCCAATTACAAGCCAGCACTCTCGAGCACATGCATCCAGAGCCTGTGCTCTGCAACGAGAGAGGCCACTACAGTGGAAGGCCCACACAGGCCAAAGAACAAAGATGGATGAAAATAAATAAATGAAAGACCAATAACAGCAGCCAAAATTTTAAAATAAGAGAGACTGATAAACAAGAAAAGAAAAAGACTTTGCTTTACATCTTTGTGTATAATTGTGTTTATTAATATGCTGGCTTGTTTCAAATAAAAGCATAAAGTTTTTCATGAGTTTCAGATGATTTCCTAACCCAAAATTTCTGTTCTTTGTTTGCTACAATCTCCTTGGGTGACTCATTCACTTCTCTGTTTGGTTCTTTCAGAAATTTATCCTCAGATTTATAACAATACATTTAATAACTCAGATGAAATGGACAAATTTCTTGGAAGACACAAACTACCAAAGCTTCACTCAGGAAGAAATAGATAACAAGAATAGCCCTGTATGTGCTAAACAAATTGAATTCATAATTGAAAACCTTCCAACAAAAGAAGCTCCAGACTCAGATGGTTTCGCTGGTGAATTCTAATGCCAAGTCATTTAAGAAAGAAATAATGCCAGTTCTACACAAACTCTTACAGAAAGTTAAGAGGAGGAAACATTTCCCAATCACTTTATAAGGGTGGAACCTCCCTGATACCAAAAGCAGACAAAGATATTCCGAAAAAGAAAAAAAAACTATAGTCCAATATTCCTTATGAATATAATTACAAATAGTTTCAATGAAACAGTATCAAAGAAAATCCAGCAGAAACTACAAAGGAAAATTCATACCCGCCACATTGGGAAATAGCCTAAATATCTTTCAGTGGATGAATGGATACACAAACAGGTGCCCTTCATACAACAGAATACCGATCAGCAATTAAAAGGAATGGACTACTGATATATACAATGTAGATAAATCTCAGATAAATTATAGCTAGTAAAAGAAGAACTACTCAAAGTCTTTATATGCTATGACTCTATTTATATGACATTCTCGAAAATACAAAAGACAGAAATATTGACCAATGAAACAAGACAAAGAACCCAGAGGTAAACCCACGCACCTATGGGTACCTTATTTTTGACAAAGGAGGTGAAAATATAAAATGGGACAAAGACAGCCTCTTCAATCTTTATGCCCTGAATTGCCCATGATTTCTTGGTATAGCAGTCCCTAAAATGGTGGATATCAAATTACTATCAAATGCCTGGCCTCTGGGTTTTAGTTTTCTCACCAATAAAATGGAAGTTTGCCCTTGTGACGTCTTTTAATGGTGAGGAACATGGTTTAGAAGCTGAAAAATTCTGGGTTCAAAATATGTCCCCACGACTACCAGCTGTGTGACTCTGGGCAAATTATTTAGCCTTGCTAGGTCCCAGTTTTACTAAAACAACCATGTTTACCTCCTAGACATGTTGAAAGGATCCAGTGAGATGGTCCATTAAGAGTTTAGTGCAATGTCAGACACTGGGTGAACATTCCACAAATGAACCTTTGGTGCTCATGTCCTGTCTGTCTGGATCTACACAGAACTGCACAGGGAGATGAGGGAATCTGGGGACGGGTATCTGCAGTAGGCTGAGCAATGGGTCCCCAAAGATGCCCACATCCTGATACCCAGAACCTGAGAATGTTATCTCATGTAGTAAGAGACTCTGGAGATGTGATTAAGGATCTTGAGATGGGAAGAGTATCGGGGATTATCCAAGTGGGTCCAGTGTAATCACAAGGGTCTAGGAAAGAGGGAGGCAGGAGAGTTGGAGTAAGAGACAAAGATATGACAACAGAAAGAGGTATCAGAGTGATGTGGGGCCAGGAGCCAAGACTTGTAGGCAGCCTCTGGGAGCTGGTAAAGGCAAGGAAACAGATTCTCCAGATCTTCTGAAGTCCTGCTCACTCTGTCTTCTGACTTCTAGAACTCTAAAAGAATACATTTGAGTTGTTTTAAGCTACTAAGTTTATAGTAGTTTGTTACAGCAACAAGAGGAAACTCATACAGTCTCTCAGGTGAAGAGATCCTATTTCCCGAGACATGGAAGTTGGTACCTGAAGGACATGGAGCTGAACAGATCCTTATAATTGGACCTGACTGGGACAGTGGAGAAGGCAGCACCCTGGCAAAGGTGGAAGCTCTGAGTAAGGCTCCTCTGTGCCTTGATCTGATGGTGTGCAGGTCCCCTTCCTCCTGGCCCAGAGACGCACCAAGTGGAGGCTCAGTGACCTAAACTCTGCATCAGAGCATGAGTCCTTTCTCCCTTCACTATGAAGTAGCTGCCCGTGGGCTGGACTCTGCAAGGAGCTCCTAGTTAAGTGGGAGCCTACCCTCCCCTGTCTCCCAAGGACCATCCTGGGAACTTTGCCCTGTATACAAACCTGGACTAGTGTGAAGTTGGAGGTGACTCAGATCCTGCTTCTTCTGTGGGGTTTGGGGGATGCTTTCTTTGATGTCCACTAGAGGGTACTGTGTACATGGGCATAGGAGACTGAACACTAATCTGAGCGTGCCCTCCTGCAAACACTCAAGTAGAGAAACGCGGAGCCTTGCTAGGTCCCAGTTTACTAAAACAACCATGTTTACCTCCTAGACATGTTGAAAGGATCCAGTGAGATGGTCCATTAAGAGTTTAGTGCAATGTCAGACACTGGGTGAACATTCCACAAATGAACCTTTGGTGCTCATGTCCTGTCTGTCTGGATCTACACAGAACTGCACAGGGAGATGAGGGAATCTGGGGACGGGTATCTGCAGTAGGCTGAGCAATGGGTCCCCAAAGATGCCCACATCCTGATACCCAGAACCTGAGAATGTTATCTCATGTAGTAAGAGACTCTGGAGATGTGATTAAGGATCTTGAGATGGGAAGAGTATCGGGGATTATCCAAGTGGGTCCAGTGTAATCACAAGGGTCTAGGAAAGAGGGAGGCAGGAGAGTTGGAGTAAGAGACAAAGATATGACAACAGAAAGAGGTATCAGAGTGATGTGGGGCCAGGAGCCAAGACTTGTAGGCAGCCTCTGGGAGCTGGTAAAGGCAAGGAAACAGATTCTCCAGATCTTCTGAAGTCCTGCTCACTCTGTCTTCTGACTTCTAGAACTCTAAAAGAATACATTTGAGTTGTTTTAAGCTACTAAGTTTATAGTAGTTTGTTACAGCAACAAGAGGAAACTCATACAGTCTCTCAGGTGAAGAGATCCTATTTCCCGAGACATGGAAGTTGGTACCTGAAGGACATGGAGCTGAACAGATCCTTATAATTGGACCTGACTGGGACAGTGGAGAAGGCAGCACCCTGGCAAAGGTGGAAGCTCTGAGTAAGGCTCCTCTGTGCCTTGATCTGATGGTGTGCAGGTCCCCTTCCTCCTGGCCCAGAGACGCACCAAGTGGAGGCTCAGTGACCTAAACTCTGCATCAGAGCATGAGTCCTTTCTCCCTTCACTATGAAGTAGCTGCCCGTGGGCTGGACTCTGCAAGGAGCTCCTAGTTAAGTGGGAGCCTACCCTCCCCTGTCTCCCAAGGACCATCCTGGGAACTTTGCCCTGTATACAAACCTGGACTAGTGTGAAGTTGGAGGTGACTCAGATCCTGCTTCTTCTGTGGGGTTTGGGGGATGCTTTCTTTGATGTCCACTAGAGGGTACTGTGTACATGGGCATAGGAGACTGAACACTAATCTGAGCGTGCCCTCCTGCAAACACTCAAGTAGAGAAACGCGGACAAAGACATCCCCACACAAGTGCCTGCTGTCAGACACATGGACACATAAACCCCAAATCATCACATACACAGCACCCACACATGGATAGATGTGAACATACATACAAGCCAGCGCATGTGCATGGAAACATCTACTCGTGAACAGTCATGTGGCCATAAGACAGAGACACACAATGGACATATCCATGCATATCTAGATTCACACAGATTCATACACACACACACACACACACACACACACACACAATCACCACCACCACCAACCTAGACATACACACAGCCAATTACATGTTGGCAGGCAAATATAGTCACATGTATAGCATCATAAATACACATTCAGACACAAGATATAAGCGTGGAAACACAGACACGCATTCATGTCTAAATACCAACACATGTGCACGCATACATGCACATCTACTCTGGGCCTTTGTTATTTTACTTTTGTAAAAATGAAGTCCCTTGAGCGATGATTAACACTGTGGTGTTTTCTAAGGAAAACAATGGAAATGTCAACTTCGTACTCCCGATGGAACTGTTTTATTCGTTAAATGTTAATGAAAGGCAGTTCACTGAATTTTTAAAGACAAATAGCCACCTTGCTCTGACAAAGCTGAAAACCCCAGTCACAATTTTGCAAACAATTTACTAACATATGGAGTTCTCTCAGACACCCTAACACAGAGACTGGTTTAAAAAAATACTGAAGAAACTTCCACAGAAAAATCAATAGAAGTCATAAGACTATGTAAAGATAAACAATAAGTCCAAACAAATCCTTCCTTCTCAGAAAGGATGATAAAGAAGCATACAGCCTTTGCAAATGATTATCAGATGGCCAGGCCTGGAAATTTGCCTTCATAAAAAAAATGCAAGGAGCTCCTAGTTAAGTGGGAGCCTACCTCCCCTGTCTCCCAAGGACCATCCTGGGAACTTTGCCCTGTATACAAACCTGGACTAGTGTGAAGTTGGAGGTGACTCAGATCCTGCTTCTTCTGTGGGGTTTGGGGGATGCTTTCTTTGATGTCCACTAGAGGGTACTGTGTACATGGGCATAGGAGACTGAACACTAATCTGAGCGTGCCCTCCTGCAAACACTCAAGTAGAGAAACGCGGACAAAGACATCCCCACACAAGTGCCTGCTGTCAGACACATGGACACATAAACCCCAAATCATCACATACACAGCACCCACACATGGATAGATGTGAACATACATACAAGCCAGCGCATGTGCATGGAAACATCTACTCGTGAACAGTCATGTGGCCATAAGACAGAGACACACAATGGACATATCCATGCATATCTAGATTCACACAGATTCATACACACACACACACACACACACACACACACACAATCACCACCACCACCAACCTAGACATACACACAGCCAATTACATGTTGGCAGGCAAATATAGTCACATGTATAGCATCATAAATACACATTCAGACACAAGATATAAGCGTGGAAACACAGACACGCATTCATGTCTAAATACCAACACATGTGCACGCATACATGCACATCTACCCTGGGCCTTTGTTATTTTACTTTTGTAAAAATGAAGTCCCTTGAGCGATGATTAACACTGTGGTGTTTTCTAAGGAAAACAATGGAAATGTCAACTTCGTACTCCCGATGGAACTGTTTTATTCGTTAAATGTTAATGAAAGGCAGTTCACTGAATTTTTAAAGACAAATAGCCACCTTGCTCTGACAAAGCTGAAAACCCCAGTCACAATTTTGCAAACAATTTACTAACATATGGAGTTCTCTCAGACACCCTAACACAGAGACTGGTTTAAAAAAATACTGAAGAAACTTCCACAGAAAAATCAATAGAAGTCATAAGACTATGTAAAGATAAACAATAAGTCCAAACAAATCCTTCCTTCTCAGAAAGGATGATAAAGAAGCATACAGCCTTTGCAAATGATTATCAGATGGCCAGGCCTGGAAATTTGCCTTCAATAAGACAAAGGCATTAAAATAAAGGAAAAGATAAAAGGAGGAGAAAGGGAAAAGGGCCTGTGAAAATAGCTGATTCGATAACAGCATTGTGCAGCTGAGAAGAGGCAGCTGTCAGAAACGCATCGCGCTCTGGCAGCCAAACCCTGGCATGAGACAGGTGAGTGTTCCCCAGGCAACGGGCGGAGGATCAAGTGGGGGCGTGAGTGGCCCGGACGCCCACTGTCCATTGCTGTGTTTTCTCCATAGGAGTCCTGGAGGCAGGAAGGGGAGGCTTGCCTTTGGGGTCAGAACATCCAGATCTAACTCCTGTCTCTGGGACTCAGTCTTCCTGGCGTGTGGTACCAGCAGGTCCTGCCCTTCCCGAGGCCTCCGTCTCCCCCAGGGAACAATAAGGACGTGGCCTTTTCTTATCTCTAAAGTTCTGTCTTTCACTGATACCTTATCATTACAACCCCCGACAGCATCTTTCTGAGACCCCCACTGCATCCCATCACCAGAAATCATCTCAAGAAGCTCTGTTTGTGCCGTTAACAAAGTGCCCGTTCCAGCCCATCAGCTCGATCCTGGGGAACAATAGCTCAGGAATAGATAAAAGGCATTCATCAGGCAGCCAGGCCCAATTATCATGTCACACTGAATGAATGTATTTTAAAATCTTTTCTGACAAGAAAATGTTCCAAGTAGGTACCTTCAAATTAGCTGGAAAATCCAGAGAATTCGCTATTAGGCCTTCTTTGAAGAATCTTTATTCCCCCCTACTGTTCCAGAGGAATTCCTTGGATATTATTAATTCCTTCTAAGAGTCTGACCTTGTGCCCCCTGCTGGGATGGAAACACTTTGTCTGTCCGCCCAACTCCCCAGGAGCCACCAAGGAGATGATACACACCACAAAGCCCTGACAGGGGATCACCTGCCCATCAATTTCCAGTGTCAGGCCGGTTCCTGTGGAAATTCAGTTCCATTCAATTCGATTCCTCCCACACTTACTGAGCTTCTTTTCTGTGTCTGGGAGCCCTGGGATAAGAGCTGAGTCTACCCAGCTCTTGTCATTGGAGAGACACCGCTAAAGGGCACAAGCTTGTAACAGACCAGTGTCCGTTGCAGGTATGTCCTGAAACCCCATGAGACTGCCTTTTGACGCCTGATTAGGTCACTGGCTGTGTGATCTTGGGCAGGGGACTTTACCTCTCTGAGCCGTGCTTTCCTTACCTCTAAAACAGGGGAAATGTCACCTGCCTCCCAAGGCTATTTTGAGGAGGGTCAGTTTCATGGGACACAGACTCTTCCTCCGTCTGACCCGCCTGTGGTCAAGACCTGCCATTCTAACGTCATCTCTGCCTCCAGAGACCAAGGGGTCATTTTTTTTTTTAATTTTTTTGGGGAGGGAGAGGGTGGGCGGGCCACTTCTATTGGTCTTTCATTTATCTATTTTCATCCATCTTTGCTCCTTGGCTCCTGTGGGCCTCCCATCACCGCGGCCTCTCTTGTCACAGAGCACCTGCTCTGGGCACATGCGCTCCAGAGCTCCAGCTCGGTGACTGGACACATCGGTCCAGCCGCTCCGCGGCACGTGGGATCTTCCCAGGCCAGGGATTGAACCGGTGCCCCTTGCACTGCAAGGCGGTGTCCTTACCCACTGGACCACCAGGGAAGCCCAAGGGGTCATTTTTGACCTCTTCTCCACTCACAACAACACAGCAGTTTTTTCTACTGCTTTCTTCGCAACTCCAGGGTGCAGACGGCTCCACTCGGCTGTGGTCTGGGAGGAGAGATTTCTTTAGCCTAATGAGAACCTGCACCAAATGCAGAGATACCTGGAATTTGTGGCTCTGATGCCGCGATCCAGAAAGGCAACAGCAAGCATTTGGAGAAGACACTTGTTCAGGGAGTTCATTTCCAAATGAGTATAACCAAGCTCCTTTGGCTTCTTCACACTGTGGGTTTGTGCAGGAGCAGATTACTAACCGGGGGAGATTTTTCATTGACCCACCACATCTCAGGGATAGTGGGGGACTTAGAGGACACCCTATTCTACATTTACAAGTAAGGAGACTAAGGCCCAGAGAGGGAAGAGACCTGCCCAAAAGCACACAGTGAACCTGTGGTGGCCTTGAACCTAGATGGAGGATGTTCCTGTGTCCCTGGCCTCTGTCCCTCCTTTTATCTCGCTGGGTCACAGGTCACCATCCAGAGGACTGGGAATGGGTCCCTCTGTCCAGCTTCTCTTCCCTGATACTAGAGCCCTGGCCCTGGACCTCCTGACTCTGCCCTGTGGTGGGCCTGCAGACCCTTTCTGTTCTCAGTTATGGGGCATCCAAGGCTCCTGTGTGCAACAGGTCCTGTCTCCCCAGCCCTCTGCCCCTCCAGGCCTCAGGAAGAGCTCAACTGGCATCTCTTCAGTGGGATCCCTCCTGGCTACTCTGAGTCTGTATGATGAGACCTCTCGCTGCTCGCAGGCTATTCAGGTGGCATCTTTGGTCCAAGGGGAACAGAACTCAGATGCCACTGAGTCCCTGGGATCATCTGCTGGGTTTACTTTACTTTACAGTCTACAAACCACTTCCACCTCCACAAATGGGTGGGTTCATGCATCCTATTTTATATATGGGGTACCTAAGGCTCAGAGGGTGCAAGCATCATGATCCAGAGATTGAACCACAGACTTACAACGTGAATCCAGGTCAAGCCTTCCATGGAAGAGAGGGGCATTGCATCAACAACCGAGTTTGTTCACACTTACTTTTGCAGTCCCCCTCCTCGTGGGGTTGACTCAGCTGCTGTTGCCTAGAAAAGTCAAGGCAGGTACCTGCATTCTCACCAGTTCCTTAACTGATGGTGTATTGCCTGATACTGTTCTCAAAGAGCTCCTTCTGCATTTCACCCTGACCCACGGAATGTGCAGAGGAAGATTCAAAACATTCCGCCATGGGGACTGCCTCAGTACCCAGGGAAGTGGAACACGCTCAAAGAGGAGGTCAGTCTTATCATCCTGGTGGGAAGGGGGAGGGGTCTTACTGCACAGGAGCAAAGACCTGGGGAAGGTTGTGCCAGAGGGGACAGATGGTAAAGGCACAGGCCTACAGGAAACGAGGCATGTATTCTGGAAAAAGAACGTTGATCTGGGTTCAGCATCGGATACAGGCATGTTTGGGAAGGAGAGAGAAGTCTGACACAAGGAGCTGTAGTAGGCATTGGCTATGAAGATGACCTCAATATGATCTAGGAGATGAGAAACAGCAGGATCAAGACATGTTATGATCTCTGTGTGAGCTGAGTATTGGATCTCCGCTGGGTCACAGGTCACCATCCAGAGGACTGGGAATGGGTCCCTCTGTCCAGCTTCTCTTCCTGATACTAGAGCCCTGGCCCTGGACCTCCTGACTCTGCCCTGTGGTGGGCCTGCAGACCCTTTCTGTTCTCAGTTATGGGGCATCCAAGGCTCCTGTGTGCAACAGGTCCCGTCTCCCCAGCCCTCTGCCCCTCTAGGCCTCAGGAAGAGCTCAACTGGCATCTCTTCAGTGGGATCCCTCCTGGCTACTCTGAGTCTGTATGATGAGACCTCTCGCTGCTCGCAGGCTATTCAGGTGGCATCTTTGGTCCAAGGGGAACAGAACTCAGATGCCACTGAGTCCCTGGGATCATCTGCTGGGTTTACTTTACTTTACAGTCTACAAACCACTTCCACCTCCACAAATGGGTGGGTTCATGCATCCTATTTTATATATGGGGTACCTAAGGCTCAGAGGGTGCAAGCATCATGATCCAGAGATTGAACCACAGACTTACAACGTGAATCCAGGTCAAGCCTTCCATGGAAGAGAGGGGCATTGCATCAACAACCGAGTTTGTTCACACTTACTTTTGCAGTCCCCCTCCTCGTGGGGTTGACTCAGCTGCTGTTGCCTAGAAAAGTCAAGGCAGGTACCTGCATTCTCACCAGTTCCTTAACTGATGGTGTATTGCCTGATACTGTTCTCAAAGAGCTCCTTCTGCATTTCACCCTGACCCACGGGAATGTGCAGAGGGAAGATTCAAAACATTCCGCCATGGGGACTGCCTCAGTACCCAGGGAAGTGGAACACGCTCAAAGAGGAGGTCAGTCTTATCATCCTGGTGGGAAGGGGGAGGGGTCTTACTGCACAGGAGCAAAGACCTGGGGAAGGTTGTGCCAGAGGGGACAGATGGTAAAGGCACAGGCCTACAGGAAACGAGGCATGTATTCTGGAAAAAGAACGTTGATCTGGGTTCAGCATCGGATACAGGCATGTTTGGGAAGGAGAGAGAAGTCTGACACAAGGAGCTGTAGTAGGCATTGGCTATGAAGATGACCTCAATATGATCTAGGAGATGAGAAACAGCAGGATCAAGACATGTTATGATCTCTGTGTGAGCTGAGTATTGGATGGAAAGGTAGAGATGAGATGAAATCCATCCATCAAACAACCTCTCAGTGGGAAGCAAGTCCAGACCTGGTCCCAGCCCAGGGTCTGCAGGCGCCCACCAAAATGGGAGACCAGAGGAGGAAACCAGCACCCATGGCTCTGAGCCAGGCTCCGGCTGCCGCCCCTGGATGCCTTCACCTCAGACTGTGTCTTTTGAGGCAACACCTTCCTGAGGCAGCCTCAGAGGCCCTCAGCTGCCAGATTCCTCCTTATCTCTCTTGTAAACACAGATGTTTTACTATCTTGTCAAAGGAACGCTCAAACAGATTTGCCTTGGGGAAAAGAGAACTTCCAACTCCTTCAGCCTCCTGAAAAAAGAGGCCACTGTGAGGTCTCTGCCTTGAATGCAAAATTGTTCAAATCTCTTTTCAGAAAACAGAGAAGGGCCTCCCCATCTCTAGGCCTCTGCTCCTTCATATGATAAAGGCAGGAGTTGACTAAGAAAGCCTCATACTTACATGCTTACTGTCCAGCAACCAACTAGACTGAAGCCCCCAAGGGTGAGGGCCACACCTTCAAATGTGGGAATGACTGGTTCCTGCCATAATGCATGTCTCAAGAAATGCTTGTGGAATGAATGAACGAGCATATAAGTGAGCAGATAACTAGGATTTCAAACCAGGCTGTGGGAAAAAACCCAGTCCAGGTTTAAAGCTCTTCTCTTTGCTCAGAGGGAAGATTCAAAACATTCCGCCATGGGGACTGCCTCAGACCCAGGGAAGTGGAACACGCTCAAAGAGGAGGTCAGTCTTATCATCCTGGTGGGAAGGGGGAGGGGTCTTACTGCACAGGAGCAAAGACCTGGGGAAGGTTGTGCCAGAGGGGACAGATGGTAAAGGCACAGGCCTACAGGAAACGAGGCATGTATTCTGGAAAAAGAACGTTGATCTGGGTTCAGCATCGGATACAGGCATGTTTGGGAAGGAGAGAGAAGTCTGACACAAGGAGCTGTAGTAGGCATTGGCTATGAAGATGACCTCAATATGATCTAGGAGATGAGAAACAGCAGGATCAAGACATGTTATGATCTCTGTGTGAGCTGAGTATTGGATGGAAAGGTAGAGATGAGATGAAATCCATCCATCAAACAACCTCTCAGTGGGAAGCAAGTCCAGACCTGGTCCCAGCCCAGGGTCTGCAGGCGCCCACCAAAATGGGAGACCAGAGGAGGAAACCAGCACCCATGGCTCTGAGCCAGGCTCCGGCTGCCGCCCCTGGATGCCTTCACCTCAGACTGTGTCTTTTGAGGCAACACCTTCCTGAGGCAGCCTCAGAGGCCCTCAGCTGCCAGATTCCTCCTTATCTCTCTTGTAAACACAGATGTTTTACTATCTTGTCAAAGGAACGCTCAAACAGATTTGCCTTGGGGAAAAGAGAACTTCCAACTCCTTCAGCCTCCTGAAAAAAGAGGCCACTGTGAGGTCTCTGCCTTGAATGCAAAATTGTTCAAATCTCTTTTCAGAAAACAGAGAAGGGCCTCCCCATCTCTAGGCCTCTGCTCCTTCATATGATAAAGGCAGGAGTTGACTAAGAAAGCCTCATACTTACATGCTTACTGTCCAGCAACCAACTAGACTGAAGCCCCCAAGGGTGAGGGCCACACCTTCAAATGTGGGAATGACTGGTTCCTGCCATAATGCATGTCTCAAGAAATGCTTGTGGAATGAATGAACGAGCATATAAGTGAGCAGATAACTAGGATTTCAAACCAGGCTGTGAAACACAACTTGAGGGTATGGAGCACCTGACCTGCTAGTCCAGGTTTAAAGCTCTTCTCTTTGCCGCTGGTTTCAGGGTTGGATGTGGATTTCTCATTAGTCACCTCAGATCAGGGGACAGAAAGGACTGGGAGTCACTCCCAGAAGACACACATTTCTCAAGGACAATTGGGTTGCTCAATTCACACGACAGCTGTTGTCTGGTTAAATGCCCACTTCCCATCACATTCTAAATAATGATCTAGAAGACCCTGTTCCCGGAACCTGACGATGAATGACTGCCAAGGTCAAAGGTTAACTTCAACTTGGCCTCGCACAGCTGCCACAGACAGGCATCTGGGATACGGGAACTGAGCAGAATGGATTGGGCTCTCAGTAGCTTTGTGATACCAGAAAGTTCCTTGGCCCCTCTGCGTGCCAGCTTCCCTTTTGTAAGGTAAAAGAAATAATACCTGGAATCTTGGGAACTGTTCGGGCCCGATTGCATGATGTGCTCAAGGAATATGGTTCCTGTCGTTGAGTTCCAGGTCTGCCTCCAGTCTCTGAGTCACCCGGCTGAGCCTCTGGCTCCTCGCCTATAGAACAGACATAATAATATCCATCACGGAGGTGGTCGAGGTCAGGGTTAAACGAGATAATTTACATGAAAAGACTGGTAAACCGAGCCATGCTATGCAAAGCTAGGATTCTATTTTCAAGAATTCTCCAAACAAACAAAAAACCAGACAACTGCATGTCTATGAAATCTGAGGTGCATTGGCCCAGGACTGTGTTTTGAGCCCAGCCCTCTGAGTGAGGTTGCTTTCTCCTAGTAGGTCAATGGCTGGAGCATAGGGTGAGTGACCAAAGTGACCTTTAGGGGTGTGGGGACAGGAGCTAATGCTAGAACAATAATGAATGAAGATGAATGATTTGGGGCTTTATCCAGTAGACAATATGGAACATGCAAGGCCTTTAAAGCAGAATCAGAATGGTACATTTGAAAGAACATTCTGGTAGCCTGTGCAGAGGGCGTTGGTTCCTGCCATAATGCATGTCTCAAGAAATGATTGTGGAATGAATGAACGAGCATATAAGTGAGCAGATAACTAGGATTTCAAACCAGGCTGTGAAACACAACTTGAGGGTATGGAGCACCTGACCTGCTAGTCCAGGTTTAAAGCTCTTCTCTTTGCCGCTGGTTTCAGGGTTGGATGTGGATTTCTCATTAGTCACCTCAGATCAGGGGACAGAAAGGACTGGGAGTCACTCCCAGAAGACACACATTTCTCAAGGACAATTGGGTTGCTCAATTCACACGACAGCTGTTGTCTGGTTAAATGCCCACTTCCCATCACATTCTAAATAATGATCTAGAAGACCCTGTTCCCGGAACCTGACGATGAATGACTGCCAAGGTCAAAGGTTAACTTCAACTTGGCCTCGCACAGCTGCCACAGACAGGCATCTGGGATACGGGAACTGAGCAGAATGGATTGGGCTCTCAGTAGCTTTGTGATACCAGAAAGTTCCTTGGCCCCTCTGCGTGCCAGCTTCCCTTTTGTAAGGTAAAAGAAATAATACCTGGAATCTTGGGAACTGTTCGGCCAGATTGCATGATGTGCTCAAGGAATATGGTTCCTGTCGTTGAGTTCCAGGTCTGCCTCCAGTCTCTGAGTCACCCGGCTGAGCCTCTGGCTCCTCGCCTATAGAACAGACATAATAATATCCATCACGGAGGTGGTCGAGGTCAGGGTTAAACGAGATAATTTACATGAAAAGACTGGTAAACCGAGCCATGCTATGCAAAGCTAGGATTCTATTTTCAAGAATTCTCCAAACAAACAAAAAACCAGACAACTGCATGTCTATGAAATCTGAGGTGCATTGGCCCAGGACTGTGTTTTGAGCCCAGCCCTCTGAGTGAGGTTGCTTTCTCCTAGTAGGTCAATGGCTGGAGCATAGGGTGAGTGACCAAAGTGACCTTTAGGGGTGTGGGGACAGGAGCTAATGCTAGAACAATAATGAATGAAGATGAATGATTTGGGGCTTTATCCAGTAGACAATATGGAACATGCAAGGCCTTTAAAGCAGAATCAGAATGGTACATTTGAAAGAACATTCTGGTAGCCTGTGCAGAGGTTGGCCTGGGAGGGGCGGTTGAGGCTGGAGCATGGAATTGATCCATAGCTGTCCCTCGTGAGGGATGGCAAGGCTGGAACAAGGTGGCTGCAACTCCAAGGTCTAGGCCCACGGCCACAGCACTTTGGTGCCTCATTAATGGAACGGAAACTATGATGAGAGGCCTTTGGCTAAGAGCAAGGCTGAAGGGAACCGCATTAACCTTTCATAGGAGGGGTTAAATGTCATAAGCAAGTTGAGTATAGCCTCAGCCTCAGCCTCCCAAATGGCCCACTTTAGCTTGATAATGATTTCTTCGAAGTCATTTAAGCTAGCAAAAAAAAAAAAAAAAGTCCCATGAAAAGATTTGTACTTTGCTATACTTGTTGGAACAGTTGTTTTTATCTAGGCCTTTAGAGATCACTTTCTTCCTTTTTTTGTTTTTTCCCCCTCACTTTCTGACATTTAAGAGGGTCAAGAATCTAGGTAATGGGAGTGGTACTTTCCCCTGGGAAAACCCTACAGCCCCTTTGTGTGTGACAGGGTCTCGCAGAGGTACGGTTGGAGTGAGGGAACAACACGATGATGTCCATAAAGGCCAAGGCGAATCCAGCCTCGCTTCTGTGCAAGTATTCCCTCTGGGGTCCTCAGCCCTGGCACTATGATGACTGGAGTCAATATCTGCTGTAATGTGTTTTGGTCTCATTAACATGGACTGGATTAAGCAGCCGCATGGGCTTTTCAATTAGGAAGACAAGTTTCTGACAGTATTTACAAAGGAATTAGATCCCTGCTTAGCCTGTGACAGGCGTCCCCTCTCCATTCCCTCTTTCCCCATCCCTCTCTTCTTCCTTTTCTCCCTGCTTTCTCCCTCATTCCTTCCCTCACCTCCTCCTTCTCCCTCTTTCTGTCTCTGTATTCCATGAACAAGTTGAATTTACCGTTTCTGTTTGGGGATATCTGGCCAGATATGCTGCCTGCTATTCTCTCCTCCATTCCATGACTCCTCACTTTCCATCCTCCTGGTTCTGCGAGCAAGCTGAACAAGGTGGCTTTATCCAGTGCTAGGACCAAAACTTGGAATCAGAATGGTACATTTGAAAGAACATTCTGGTAGCCTGTGCAGAGGTTGGCCTGGGAGGGGCGGTTGAGGCTGGAGCATGGAATTGATCCATAGCTGTCCCTCGTGAGGGATGGCAAGGCTGGAACAAGGTGGCTGCAACTCCAAGGTCTAGGCCCACGGCCACAGCACTTTGGTGCCTCATTAATGGAACGGAAACTATGATGAGAGGCCTTTGGCTAAGAGCAAGGCTGAAGGGAACCGCATTAACCTTTCATAGGAGGGGTTAAATGTCATAAGCAAGTTGAGTATAGCCTCAGCCTCAGCCTCCCAAATGGCCCACTTTAGCTTGATAATGATTTCTTCGAAGTCATTTAAGCTAGCAAAAAAAAAAAAAGTCCCATGAAAAGATTTGTACTTTGCTATACTTGTTGGAACAGTTGTTTTTATCTAGGCCTTTAGAGATCACTTTCTTCCTTTTTTTGTTTTTTCCCCCTCACTTTCTGACATTTAAGAGGGTCAAGAATCTAGGTAATGGGAGTGGTACTTTCCCCTGGGAAAACCCTACAGCCCCTTTGTGTGTGACAGGGTCTCGCAGAGGTACGGTTGGAGTGAGGGAACAACACGATGATGTCCATAAAGGCCAAGGCGAATCCAGCCTCGCTTCTGTGCAAGTATTCCCTCTGGGGTCCTCAGCCCTGGCACTATGATGACTGGAGTCAATATCTGCTGTAATGTGTTTTGGTCTCATTAACATGGACTGGATTAAGCAGCCGCATGGGCTTTTCAATTAGGAAGACAAGTTTCTGACAGTATTTACAAAGGAATTAGATCCCTGCTTAGCCTGTGACAGGCGTCCCCTCTCCATTCCCTCTTTCCCCATCCCTCTCTTCTTCCTTTTCTCCCTGCTTTCTCCCTCATTCCTTCCCTCACTCCTCCTCCTTTCTCTCCCTCTTTCTGTCTCTGTATTCCATGAACAAGTTGAATTTACCCCGTTTCTGTTTGGGGGATATCTGGCCAGATATGCTGCTATGAGTAGGCAGGAGATTAGCATCTTTAACCACCTATATGGGTGACATCTCCTCCCATTTCCCCCTGCACCTGACTCTGCTCCAGCCTTTGCTTGCATGCCTCCAGCCCCTGGGAGCTCACTACCTGAGGACTAAGCCCATGGCACTATCAGTAATCTCTGACTGTAAGAATGTTCCTCTCAGAGCTGAACTTCCAGCAGCTCCTGGAAAGAGTTTCCCTTCACCCCCCTAGGTCTGCTTCTCAAGGCCATCAAAGCGGGTCTACTGTTGCTGCAGGGCTCTGGGATGCCCCTGGGTGACCTAGAGACACAACGCGCATGCTTCAGGCAGCCCCCTTTGTCCCAGCCGCCCCTTTTCTCAAGGGCTCCTTCTTCCCGTAACAGTCATCCTCACCTCACATGGGCACATGTGCTTATAGTTTCAATCATGTTGCAAATAGCCTTTTGTTCTCTATCTTTAAGTTAAAAATATACCATAAACATTATTCCACATGGTATGCCCACTCTTCAAAACATTCCCCTTTTAAGCATGTCAGAGTGTTCCATGTGGAAGCATCATGGCTTGATTCACCATCAACCATAGTGGATGCATACCCTGCTTTTTAACATTTTTTCGTAGCATCTTTGTTCACTCGGCTTTTTACTTCTACTGGATAATTTCCTTAGGACAAACACATTAGTGAGGCTCCAGGATCATTTGTCTTGTTGTGACTCTTGGTACACACTGTTAGATCACCTTGTAAAACATCCCTGCTCAGGGAGGTTGCCACCTCAAAGGCTGATTATTTCACTCTCATTAGAAACTTCACTTGGATCGGGTTCCTTTTTTGAAGAATTTTCCTATTTTATGGGATTAAAGCCCTCTTGAGGTTATTTTAACATGATGTCTTTCACTACTTTTTAAAGAAGAAAAGAAAAACAAGGAGGATGCATTGTTGCTTGACTTTCACTGATATTTGTCTTTCTCTAGTGGCAACGGTCTATCTGTGCTCTCTCATTTACCTTATAGGGGTATTGATGTTTTTCCTACAAATTCCAGTGAGCTCTTAATGCTGTAAATATATTAAACCTTAGTCTATCCTCTGTCACACAGTCCTCTACAGCACTTTTCAGCTTTGTATTTATCATCTTGTTCTTATTGTTTTTTGCCTGGGGGATCTCATTACTGGGGACCAGGGAACATCTCTGAGCACTGGCTGCTCCATTCCCACCACCAGAAACTTTGAGGACTAAAAATGTACTATTAAAAGCACTGTACTATGGTGCTTGGACTATACCTTCTCTATTCCTCAAAGCAACCCTGGCAGATAGTGTGCCTATTTCACAGATGAGGAAACTGAGGCACCGACAGGTAAACTTGCTCACGCCAGTCCACAGAGCACTCAGCAGGAGGCAGCGAAGGTAAGTATTGTCTCCAGATCGGTCTGCCCCTTTCCACAATACCAGCAGCTCACAGAGAAGGAAGAAAACATCTGCTGCCAACCTCTCCAGGTTTGTGACTTCAAACTCCCCTGGTAGAAGAGAGAATTACCATATTTGGGGGCAATTTACATCAAATTACAATGCACCAGCCAACAGCTGCCGCCTGGAGCGGGAGGCTGGCTGCACAGAGAGATCACATTTGTACACACGATAATGAAAACCCATGCTCGGGCCTCCACATTCTCCCATAAATATGGTCATTATGATCTTGTTGGCATTGCTTGTTGAATTCCATCTTGCAAATTGTTTCCTGGTTGCCTGGGGGAGCTGACTTGGGCTCTTTGCATTCTCTTTTTCTCTAGGATGTGACAGAGCTTCGGCTCACCCACTCCTCAGACGGCCCTCTGCCTCAGAGATGAGGGATTCTCAGGACTGCTTCGACTCAATCTTATGCACATTTGTCAAGTGCCTGCGGTGTAATGGTGTGGGGAGCTGATGGGCTCCTAGTCAGGCCTCTCCCTCATTGTGTGGACAGGCAAGTGCTGCCCAGAGGGTAAGACACAGGAGTTAAAGCCAAAGATAGAAAGAAGGACCCTTTGTATCCCTGCACTGACCTGGGAGGGGTGGCACACAGACCTCCCCCTGGCATCCGGGTAGGGACAGGCTGGCCGTGGGGCTCAGAGCCCTGACGTGTTCCAATTTTAGCAGTTTGGGCTTACTGATTGTAAATAAGAGAAATTCTCTTCGGGTAGCTGGAGGTTAAGGGATGGAGAGTGAGGGGATTTTTGTGCCAGGACAGAAAGGATATTATGAAATCCAAGGGCAGGAAGTGGAAAGCTAATCAGAACCCAGAGTGTCCTCTTCTCCAGCTCCAGTCAGTTCCTCTCTGCAGAGGCTCTGGTCACCTCTGCCTGTGAGTATGCGGCCCCTAGTCCTCCCTCTATGTGGTGCAACACCACACCTAAAACACACGCTTATGCGTTATAAATCCAGCCTTCCAAAAACTCTGATGCTGAGAAAGACAGGGCAGGAGGAGAAGGGGATGACAGAGGATGAGACGATTGGATGGCATGACTGACTCAACAGAGAAGAGTTTGAGCAAGCTCTGGGAGATGGTGAAGGAGGGAAGCCTGGCGAGCTACAGTCCACAGTCGCAAAGAGTTGCACACGACTGAACGACTGAATAACACCAACTGCTGTGCCAATTCTAAACTGTCCCAGAGAACTGAGGAGTGGCTCTAATTGGGTCAGGTGCTCATCCTGGCCCAATCACCTGTAGCCAACAGGGCAAGCTCACCTTGCAAGCACATGGCTGCTAAGAACCCACCCTGTGGGCCAGACTGGGGATTCCAGGAAAAAGGCACACAGATGATAATGAAATTGGCTTTTGCCACACTCTCAGTCTAGCACTTTTTAATAAATTGAGATTTTTACTGAAATAATTATAGATTCGCATGCATTTGTAAGAAATAATGCAGAGAGCTCTTGTGTACTTTGCCCAGTAGGCCAAACTATAGTATTACCACAACCTGGCATTGATTCAACCTACTGATCTTATTCAGACGTCACTAACTTTTCCTTGTACTCAATTGTGTTTCTGTGAGTGTCAAATTCTATACAATGTTGTATAGGTCTGTGTAGCCAACACCATAGGATCCCTGGCTTGCCCATTGTGGTATGGTAGAGAATGCCACCGCCCCTTGCCCTAAAGATAGCCACAGTCTAGTCCCTGGAACTTGTAAATGCTGTCTTATAAGGTTGAAGGGACTTGGCAGATGTGAGGGGGTTTTGAGATGGGGGAGATTATCTTGGATTATCCAGGTGGGCCCTAAATGTGATCACAAGAGTTCTCAGAGGAAAGAAGCAGTAAGCTTCAAGAAAGACTAAGACAATGTGATGATGGAGACAAGAGGGGATGTGATACAAGGAAAGGGTCACAGAGCAAAGCATTGCAGCAAAGCCTCCTGAAGCTTTAGAAAAGGCAAGGAAACAATTGTTTCCTAGAGCCTCCAGCAGGAACACAGCCCTGTCAGCATCACAACACGAGCCTGCATGTGTATCTACTCAGTTACTCAGTCACATCCAACTCTTCGTGACCCCATGGACTGAGGCTGCCAGGCTCCTCTGTCCTTGGGATTTTCCTGGCAGAAATACTGGAGTGGGTTGCCATTTCCTCCTCTAGGGGATCTTGCCAATCTAGTGATGACAATTTCGAATTTCTGGTTTCCTGAACTGTGAGTGAATAAATTTCTGTTTTAAGCCACTAAATTTGTGGTAATTTATTACAACAGTCATAGGAAACAAATACAGGTTTTCTAACCACACTCACC
Source organism: Tragulus kanchil (assembly GCA_022376925.1). Taxonomy (NCBI): domain Eukaryota; kingdom Metazoa; phylum Chordata; class Mammalia; order Artiodactyla; family Tragulidae; genus Tragulus; species Tragulus kanchil. Next base: position 45,848,865 of record JAIOJX010000023.1, read on the forward strand.
TCTGTTCCAGCATCTACTCCAACCACCCACACCAGCCACTCCGCGCAATTTTTCAAAACTGAGATTCTATTTTCAGGTGCTCATCCTGGCCCAATCAGACCAACAGGGCAAGCTCACCTTGCAAGCACATGGCTGCTAAGAACCCACCCTGTGGGCCAGACTGGGGATTCCAGGAAAAAGGCACACAGATGATAATGAAATTGGCTTTTGCCACACTCTCAGTCTAGCACTTTTTAATAAATTGAGATTTTTACTGAAATAATTATAGATTCGCATGCATTTGTAAGAAATAATGCAGAGAGCTCTTGTGTACTTTGCCCAGTAGGCCAAACTATAGTATTACCACAACCTGGCATTGATTCAACCTACTGATCTTATTCAGACTTCACTAACTTTTCCTTGTACTCAATTGTGTTTCTGTGAGTGTCAAATTCTATACAATGTTGTATAGGTCTGTGTAGCCAACACCATAGGATCCCTGGCTTGCCCATTGTGGTATGGTAGAGAATGCCACCGCCCCTTGCCCTAAAGATAGCCACAGTCTAGTCCCTGGAACTTGTAAATGCTGTCTTATAAGGTTGAAGGGACTTGGCAGATGTGAGGGGGTTTTGAGATGGGGGAGATTATCTTGGATTATCCAGGTGGGCCCTAAATGTGATCACAAGAGTTCTCAGAGGAAAGAAGCAGTAAGCTTCAAGAAAGACTAAGACAATGTGATGATGGAGACAAGAGGGGATGTGATACAAGGAAAGGGTCACAGAGCAAAGCATTGCAGCAAAGCCTCCTGAAGCTTTAGAAAAGGCAAGGAAACAATTGTTTCCTAGAGCCTCCAGCAGGAACACAGCCCTGTCAGCATCACAACACGAGCCTGCATGTGTATCTACTCAGTTACTCAGTCACATCCAACTCTTCGTGACCCCATGGACTGAGGCTGCCAGGCTCCTCTGTCCTTGGGATTTTCCTGGCAGAAATACTGGAGTGGGTTGCCATTTCCTCCTCTAGGGGATCTTGCCAATCTAGTGATGACAATTTCGAATTTCTGGTTTCCTGAACTGTGAGTGAATAAATTTCTGTTTTAAGCCACTAAATTTGTGGTAATTTATTACAACAGTCATAGGAAACAAATACAGGTTTTCTAACCACACTCACCTCTGTTCCAGCATCTACTCCAACCACCCACACCAGCCACCACAAATGTGTCCTCCACTTCTAAAATTCTGTCATTTCAAAATGTCATGTAAATGGAAGCATGCAGTCTGTAACCTTTGGGAACTCCCCTATCACCTCTTTTTCACTCAGCACAGTTCCATGGAGATTCATCCAAGCTGTTGCATCCAAGTTCATTCTCTTTTATTACTGAATAGTATTCTATGTTATGAAGTCTAGCACTTTTTAATGTCTGTATATTTTATCTTTATTACATGGTTTAATTAGGAATATCTTAACAACAGTCTCTTGGATCAGGATGCAGGAAAGAAACATTTAAGCTTAACTATTAAAGATCACTTCATTTCCTCTATCACCATATCAGATACCTGAGTACCCTCTAAAGCCTGCCAGCCAAGAGCCCACCAGATTCTGCATGCATACCCTCTCTGACCAGGTGCTCACTACCTTCCAAGCCTAATGCATAAGGTACATCTATCTCTGTTGGAAGTTCTAGTCTTGAGCTCAGGGAGATGCCCCTCTGATTTTAATACACGAGGAGTGGGATGGGGTCAGGCCCAGGGAACTCCCCAGAGGAGGAGCATGTATGGCTGGAAGGGACCGGAGAGGGAGTCATCCAGGCACTAATCTGGGCTCCATTAGTACGCCCTGAACATCTCCCTGCCCCATGCCAGCTCTTCTTCCCCGGGAGCCTTGTCCCTCGTGGCCCCCAGTCAGTCCCCTGTTGGGAGTTCTCTGCTCCATGAACTCCTCGGCTCCTCATCTGGCTCCATCCTCCCCTGTCTTCTTCCACAGCCCATGGGCATCATCCTGTTTTTCTTCCAAGTCAATCCAGAGGGACAGCGGCTGTAGGTTAAGAAGAGGGCACCTCTAGTACTCATCATAATAACAACAGCTGTTTTCTTTTTAGTTGCTCAGTCGTGTCCGACTCTGTGACTCCATGGGCTGTAGCCTGCTAGGCTCCTCTGTCCATGGGATTCTCCAGGCAAGAATACTGGAGTGGATTGCCATTCCCTTCTCCAGGGAATCTTCCGGACCCAGGAATCGAACCTAGGTCTTTTGTGTGGCAGGCAGATTCTTTATTGTCTGAGTCACCAGAGAATAGGTTACAGTAGTTTTTAGGCCATACCATGTTCTATGCTGCCATCCTGAGTGCTTGAAGCCACAGGCCACTTAATCTCCTCACAACTTCTGAGCTGTTAGCCCATTTTGTAGATGAGGAAATCAAGGCCTCAGGTCATACACCTTGAAAGTGACAGAGCTGTCACTGAACCTGGGCTGTCTGGAGGGAAGGATCACGTCAGAATCTGCGGACTGAGGGATGGTGTGGCCACTCCCTGAGAAGGGGAGCACAAGAGGAGGAGCAGGTGTGAAGGGTACCGGAAGGAAGTCCAAGAAGGGCCCCTGGAGCTCAGGCGAGAGAGACTGGGCTGGAGAGGCAGGCTTGGGGGCTGATGGTGTCCTCAGGGCTGCAGGAGCTGCGGGGTGGCTGTGCTTGCCCAGGAAGAGCAGGAGTGCAGAGCGCAGGGGTGGGCGGAGCAGGAAGATCCCGAGAAGGACTGCCTGGGAAGATGGGCATCACTGGGAAAGACCCGTGGAGGGGACACCTTGGTGCTGTGACACCGGTAAGGGCACTCCTGATGATATGGGGCAGACCCGCGTGCCTGGTCCAGTCCGAGCATTTGGTCAGTCCCGCGGCCCCCGTGAGACAGGTACCCTTCCCTCCATTCTGGGTGAAGAATGTGAGGTTCTGGGTGGGACAGAGACCTGCCCCAGGGCATCTGGGAATACTCTCCCGATGAAGCCTTGTCCTCGTGGCCCAGTCAGTCCCCTGTTGGGAGTTCTCTGCTCCATGAACTCCTCGGCTCCTCATCTGGCTCCATCCTCCCTGTCTTCTTCCACAGCCCATGGGCATCATCCTGTTTTCTTCCAAGTCAATCCAGAGGACAGCGGCTGTAGGTTAAGAAGAGGGCACCTCTAGTACTCATCATAATAACAACAGCTGTTTTCTTTTTAGTTGCTCAGTCGTGTCCGACTCTGTGACTCCATGGGCTGTAGCCTGCTAGGCTCCTCTGTCCATGGGATTCTCCAGGCAAGAATACTGGAGTGGATTGCCATTCCCTTCTCCAGGGAATCTTCCGGACCCAGGAATCGAACCTAGGTCTTTTGTGTGGCAGGCAGATTCTTTATTGTCTGAGTCACCAGAGAATAGGTTACAGTAGTTTTTAGGCCATACCATGTTCTATGCTGCCATCCTGAGTGCTTGAAGCCACAGGCCACTTAATCTCCTCACAACTTCTGAGCTGTTAGCCCATTTTGTAGATGAGGAAATCAAGGCCTCAGGTCATACACCTTGAAAGTGACAGAGCTGTCACTGAACCTGGGCTGTCTGGAGGGAAGGATCACGTCAGAATCTGCGGACTGAGGGATGGTGTGGCCACTCCCTGAGAAGGGGAGCACAAGAGGAGGAGCAGGTGTGAAGGGTACCGGAAGGAAGTCCAAGAAGGGCCCCTGGAGCTCAGGCGAGAGAGACTGGGCTGGAGAGGCAGGCTTGGGGGCTGATGGTGTCCTCAGGGCTGCAGGAGCTGCGGGGTGGCTGTGCTTGCCCAGGAAGAGCAGGAGTGCAGAGCGCAGGGGTGGGCGGAGCAGGAAGATCCCGAGAAGGACTGCCTGGGAAGATGGGCATCACTGGGAAAGACCCGTGGAGGGGACACCTTGGTGCTGTGACACCGGTAAGGGCACTCCTGATGATATGGGGCAGACCCGCGTGCCTGGTCCAGTCCGAGCATTTGGTCAGTCCCGCGGCCCCCGTGAGACAGGTACCCTTCCCTCCATTCTGGGTGAAGAATGTGAGGTTCTGGGTGGGACAGAGACCTGCCCCAGGGCATCTGGGAATAAAATGAGATGAGAGATAAGAGTGAAACCTGGGTTGACCCTCCTGCTGTGTGATAAACTTTACCTGGGTCAGAGAGGATGACCAGGAAAGGAAGCGGATTGGCTGCACTGGCTCAGACACGTGGGTGGGCTGGGGGGCCCAGGAAGAGGCGTGTAAGTCTTGACTCCTAATCCACTGCGTCCTTGGCGAGACCACCCCTAGAGAAGGGGGCTGGGCAGGGCGAGGGGAGCCGAATGAGGGCTGGGGGTGGGGCTGTTTGATGAGAAGGAGCCAGCGCAGAGGGAGAGGCCAGAGTCAGGGCAGGCAGGACAGCCTGAAGGAGAAGGAAGCAGACCCTAAGGAACGGAAGGGACCCAGGCCCTTTAACAAAAGGGCTCCTTCCAGGCTCCTCCCTTTTCTCAGGTCTCCCCTAGACGGAGGGGGGCTGGCCCTGACCCCTCTCCGAGCCTTCTGCACCCTATCCCCTTGCCCTGTGAGGATTGCCCAGGGGATTCTGAACAAAGACATCAGGGAACTAGAACAAGAGCGGATCACAACCAACCCGGGTGCCTGCCAAGTCCCCCTCCCTGCTCCGCACACCCCTGCACTCCCGCAAACACTCCTTGGCTCGGGCCCAGCACTGGGCCTTCTGGTGAGAACCCCTCCCGCAGAGCGCAGCCTTCTGGGCCGCTTTCTTCTGTGGGACTGAGCTGTCAGGAGCCTCCAAGAGATTTCTAGGCAGCTCCCCTCCCCCAAGGGAGTCTTTGTCTTTGTCTCCACGGAGGAGGCAGCAGCAGGGGGTGGGGTTTGGAAGCAAGGGAGCTGAGGTTAGTCTTTGCCCCCCTGGGAGCTCACGACAGGTAGGTAGGGGGTGGGTGAAAGGTGGCAAGACAAGAAAGCCTTCTATATGTTTAATGCGAAACCTTTGGCAGCTCAGAGGACTAAGTAAGAGTTAGTTTGCTGCCTTCTGGAAGGTGCTTAGAGAGGGCTTCAAGGATGAGGCAGCATTCGTGCTATCCTGGAAGGACGGTACGGCTTTGGGGCAGAGGTGAGGAGGTGGGAAAGCACCAGGAGCTCTGGGGAACAGGAGGTGGTCCAGTGCATGGAGATGATGGGGAAATGGGAGAGGAGGCCAGAGGAGCCCCAGGGCAGCAAGGCAATGATGGCTCTGGCCACCTGAGTGAGGACAGATGTGTAGGGTGAAGAGGAAGCATAGAGCACAACAAGGGGGGATCTTTGGTGGCCTGGACAGGGCAGTGGCAGCCAGCGTGAAACAGAGGGTGCCCAAGGGAAAAGCACTTTCAATAGATGGTAGATCTTAGTGAATGTGGGACTGATGCGAGGATGGAGAAAAGTCGAGAGAGAAGCAGCCGTCAGGGGGCGACTCCCAGGCCACCGCCTTGGCCTTTGGCCAGGCAACCGGGTCAGGTGGAAAGCAGGAGAGGGTGAGGTGGCGTCTTCTGAGCTGAACTGCCTGTATCCCTCTGGATATCTGTGGCCCTACACCTGTGTCTGGGAAGGTGGCTTTGCCCTAGAAAGAGAAGACTTCGTTGTCTACGTTACCCACCCATAGTCTCCCAGTCCTGTGTGTGAGGTGTAGAATAGGCACTCGGAGCATGTGACACACGACAGGGTTGGGGTGCTGTACCCAGCAGGCTTGATGGAGGAGAACACCCCAGGGAAGAGAAAAGAAGCAGGGAGCCAGCCACTGGCCACACATGTAATGCATATAGGGAAAGCACTATTTGTTCAAAGATGATTTTTTTTTTTGCATTTCCATTAAAAAAATGAAGTGTAATTGATTTACAATATTATATTAGTTTCAGGTCTACCACATAGAACCTCAGTATTTTTATAGATTACATGGCATACAAAGTAATTATAAAATATTGACTATATTTCCTATGCTGTACATTACATTTCAGTGACCTATTATCTGTGTCTGTGAGTCTGTTTGTTTTGTTATATTTGTTCAGTGTTTTAGTTCCACATATAAGTGAAAACATGTAGTATTTGTCTTTCTCTATCTGACTTATTTCACTTAGCATAATACCCTCCAAGTCCATCCATGTTGTTGCAAATGGCAAGACTTCATTCTTTTTTATGGCCGAATGATATTACATTGTTTGTGTGTGTGTATATATATATACACTTCTATATATAAATATTTCTATATATATATATATATATATACTTACACAAGCCACATCATCTTTATCCATTCTTCTGTCCACGGGCACCTATGGTGCCCCCATACTTGGCAACTGTAAATAATGCTGCAATGAGCATTGAGTACATATGTATGTGTTTTTTTTCATTTTTCTGACCTTGACTCTTCCCATTATTCCAACATTGACTGACCACCTCCCATGAGCCCGGCAGTGGTAGAACCATGGTAGGTTCCAGACCCAGTCCTTGCTCTTAAGGAAGTCTCAACCTAATGCATGGATGATGATGTGGACTTGGGAGACTCCGATATTGAGGTTCACAGCCCCCAGTGTGAGAGAGGGGACAGAGAGTGATGGGTCAAGGAAGGCATCCTAAAGGAGGATTCACTTTCAGGACTTGGGGAAAAGGATAATTCCAGGAGAGGAGACAGCCTGAGAAAAGGCATGGCAATCAAAGTCTATTCATGTAGACTAGAGCCTTGAAGGATTTGAGAATGGAGACAGGAGAGTAGGGACAGCAGAAGCAGGTCTAGAAAGGCAGGCCGAAGCAGGTGCAGGTGACCTGGGCTTGGGCTGTGGATGGGAGGCCGCAGTGCGGGCAGTATGAAGGGACAGTGGGGGCAGGCAGAAAGGAAGCCTGGATGATGGAAGCGTTTCATAAACAGGGAGGCTGAGACGGTTGCAGAGCCCGAGAGGTCACTGGGCCCCCGGTCGACCGCCTCTCCAGGACCTCTCAGTTTATATTACTGTCTGGGTCCTGACTCTTTTATATTACATTTCCGGATCACCCACTCATAAATCCTCCTCCTGCCCAGGGCCAGGAGCCGTTGAACAGAGAGTAACTTTGATTTAGAGACAGGAATGACAGTAAAGGGAGAGCAAAGCTATCTGGAGAAGAGCACAGGCTTCCCTGGGGGCAACAATGTAATTAAAACGGGGTCACTGTCTGCCCAGATGCAGAAGGCTAGCCCAGGCTCTGCATGGCCCAAGAGCCTCCCTAGAGCACTGACAAGGGAAGACCGCCACCTGCCACCTCCATCCACTGTGCCAGCACATCTAAAGTCCAGGAAGAAGGGCCAGACTCAGAGCTGCACACCCCGGGCTCCAGCCCAGCCCCCTGCTGTGATAAGCAGACTTCTAAGACAGCCTCCAATAATCTCCACCTGCTAGTGATCATGCTCTGTGTAATTCCCTCCCCTGGGGCAGGAGTCTAGAGGAAGTAGTGACTTGTTTCTGATGGAAAATGTGGGATGTCAATTCCATGATTAGGGTACAAGATCATGACTTTCTTCTTGCTTTACAGACTCCAGTGCCTTCTTGAATTGTGCACTTTGATAACAAGCTGACGTATTGGAGAAAACCCCACAAAAAGGAACTGAGGGTGCTATTTGGTCCACAGCCAACAAGAAAGTTAGGCCCTCAGTCCAACAGCACAAAAAAAATTACATCCTGCCAACAGTCATATGAATGAGATGGGAAGCAGATTCTTCTCCATTTAAGCCTTCAGATGAGACCACAGACCATGGGCTGATGCTTTGATTATAGCCTCATGGGAGACCATAAAGCGGAAGATTTAGCTAAGTCACACTTGGATCCCTGACCACAGAAACTGTGAGATAATAAATGTGTACAGTCTTAAGTTTTAAGTTTGGGGGCTGCTATACACCTGGCAATAGATAATTCATACATTGGTTGGTTTGAGCCAGTTGATTGCTTACTCTAGATCTCAGTGTTGCCATTGAATAAACGGGCTGATGATACACAGCCCAATGGGTTACTGAAAAATTCAGAGACAATGGCAGATGGGAAAGAGGCCCATAGACTGCAAAATGCTATGTACATGCACTGCATTTCTATAAATGTGACTGTCTCAATGAGAGGTTAGGGAGAAACTTGGTCCTCATTTCAGCTTCTCAACTCAAAGAACAGGTGGCCTTGTATAAATCAGCTAAGCTCTTTGTCTACATTTTCATCTGTAAAATGTGCTTATTGGGAGAAGAATGGAGAAGAAGAAAATGCAGATAAAATATCTAGTTTGTGCCTAGCATGCAGTCGGCACTCAAAAAAAAAAAAAAATCATGACTTCTGATTCATTCTTGTGACTCTGAGTGAGATGCATAGGAAGGGCACTGGCTCAGCCGTCTTCAGAGAGGCCAGTACCTGTCATCCCCAAGAGCTCTGGGCCACTGGCCTGATCTCATCTGTAGGCAAAGTGTGTCTCTCTGGGGGAACCAAGGGCAGAGGAAAGAAGTCAGCCGACAGAGAGGCATCTGAGATGCAGAAGTGGACCCCGGGTTCAGTCATTCACAGTGGACTGGTGCCTGTTCAGCCTCAGTGTCTGAGACCAATCCTAGAGTATTCTGAGGAAACCCTTGACATCCTTAATGGGAAAGTCAGGCCTTCCAAGCAGTGATCATGAAGTTGCAGGACTGATTCTGGCAGCATGTATCCTGTTAGAGAGACAAAATGCTAATGACAGATAGGAAATAAGGGAGTCAGAAGAGGCATCCTGGGGACAATGTGCATCCTGGGTAACTATCACCTTTTCTCATCTCCACTGGGTGTCAGATTCTGTCTGGCTGGCTTCTGGTTCTCTCGTGGCCTGCAGGGGAGAGGCTTCCTACACCCTCCTGGGCCAGAGGTAGCTGACCAGAGCTACCGGCCCAGAGAGAAACAGTGACTTACTTGCTCAGGGTGACACAGCCAGTTGGTGGAGGAGTGAGGAGCAGAAATGGGTCTGCCTGACCTCAAAGTCCACAAAAAAAAAATCACTCTGCAGGATTTGAGTTCTAAGGCTAGACTCATTCCTATTCTTTGAAAAAATAGGATGCAATTGCAGGGTTTAGCATATTTTAATCCTAAAGATTTTGGTCTAAAGGGTGACTTTCTTGCAGTCACAGAGCCCAGAGTATTCTGTCTTGCACATGTCAGGGCATAATGATAATGTCCTGAGGCAATGAGATAAATGCTGTGAAGTAAAAGAGTTAGGTTTAGAAGAGAGAGAAAAGGATATGAGAGACTTAATTGATTGACATGAGAGGTATCAGAGGTTTCTCTCAAAATGGCTGAGATCTGAAGAATGAATAACAATCAGCCAGGGGACAGGTAGAGAAAGTCACAGAAAGAAGGACTAGCATGTGCAAAGGCCATGAGGTAGGAAGGCATGTGGCATATTCAGGTGATGGAAAGGAGGGCAGTCTTCTTGGAGTTCAGTGAACATGGGGATAGTAGCTTGAGGCCAGAGTATGTAGGACCTTGGAAGCCTTGAAAAGAGGTTTAGATTTTATTCTAAGTGATTCAGTTCTCGTTATAAACAGGTCAGACTTCTGGGTGTGTGGTGAGTAGGGAGTGGTAGCAGGGCTTTTGTTGGAGAGGCATCTGATATGCAGAAGTGGGCCCCGGGTTCAGTAATTCACTGTGGACTGGTGCCTGTTCAGCCTCAGTGTCTGAGACCAATCCTAGAGTATTCTGAGGAAACCCTTGACATCCTTAATGGGAAAGTCAGGCCTTCCAAGCAGTGATCATGAAGTTGCAGGACTGATTCTGGCAGCATGTATCCTGTTAGAGAGACAAAATGCTAATGACAGATAGGAAATAAGGGAGTCAGAAGAGGCATCCTGGGGACAATGTGCATCCTGGGTAACTATCACCTTTTCTCATCTCCACTGGGTGTCAGATTCTGTCTGGCTGGCTTCTGGTTCTCTCGTGGCCTGCAGGGGAGAGGCTTCCTACACCCTCCTGGGCCAGAGGTAGCTGACCAGAGCTACCGGCCCAGAGAGAAACAGTGACTTACTTGCTCAGGGTGACACAGCCAGTTGGTGGAGGAGTGAGGAGCAGAAATGGGTCTGCCTGACCTCAAAGTCCACAAAAAAAAAATCACTCTGCAGGATTTGAGTTCTAAGGCTAGACTCATTCCTATTCTTTGAAAAAATAGGATGCAATTGCAGGGTTTAGCATATTTTAATCCTAAAGATTTTGGTCTAAAGGGTGACTTTCTTGCAGTCACAGAGCCCAGAGTATTCTGTCTTGCACATGTCAGGGCATAATGATAATGTCCTGAGGCAATGAGATAAATGCTGTGAAGTAAAAGAGTTAGGTTTAGAAGAGAGAGAAAAGGATATGAGAGACTTAATTGATTGACATGAGAGGTATCAGAGGTTTCTCTCAAAATGGCTGAGATCTGAAGAATGAATAACAATCAGCCAGGGGACAGGTAGAGAAAGTCACAGAAAGAGGGACTAGCATGTGCAAAGGCCATGAGGTAGGAAGGCATGTGGCATATTCAGGTGATGGAAAGGAGGGCAGTCTTCTTGGAGTTCAGTGAACATGGGGATAGTAGCTTGAGGCCAGAGTATGTAGGACCTTGGAAGCCTTGAAAAGAGGTTTAGATTTTATTCTAAGTGATCCAGTTCTCGTTATAAACAGGTCAGACTTCTGGGTGTGTGGTGAGTAGGGAGTGGTAGCAGGGCTTTTGTTGGAGATAGTGCCTTGTCCTGAGGTTAGGTGAGCAGTGTGCATGAGTGGTGGTGAGAGATTAATAAGATGTGGCAAACTTGTTGACAAGTGTTAAATGCCTATGAGGGTAGCCTCAGTTTCCCTGGACAACTTGGCACTAGGCAAGGTTTTAAAGGACTAGACAGTTAGAAGGAGGGCACTCATCCACAAACTCTCCAAGGTCCTCAGGACTGCATCCCAGGACAGGGCAAAGAAGCTCTGGCTTCTTTCATGATCCTCTCTTAGCCCTGTGATAGGCAAAAATAATGCCCCCAAAGATGTCTATGCCTTAGTCTCTGAAGACTGTATGTTAGGTTACATGATAAAAAAGGGAATTTATATTGCAAATGGAATTCAAGTTGATACTCAGTTGACCTAAAAAGAGGGAGGAAAAGTATCCTGGATTCTGGGTAGGTCCAGTGTAGTCAAAAGGGTCCTTAAGAGTGGAAGGTGGAGGCAGGAGAGGAGGTCAGAGAAAGACTTGACCAGCCTTCTTGGCTGGTGCTGAAGATGGAGGAAGGATCCACAAGCCAAAAAATAAAACCGGCTTATAGAAGGTGGGAAAAAGCAAGAAACAGATTCTCCTCTAGAGTCTCCAGAAAGGAGTACAGCCCTGTCAATATCTGGCCTTTAGCCCAGCAAGACTTGAGTTAGACTTCCATCCTAAAGAACTGTGAGATAATCATACATTGGTATTGTTTGAGCCACCAAGTTAGGTTTAGAAGAGAGAGAAAAGGATATGAGAGACTTAATTGATTGACATGAGAGGTATCAGAGGTTTCTCTCAAAATGGCTGAGATCTGAAGAATGAATAACAATCAGCCAGGGGACAGGTAGAGAAAGTCACAGAAAGAAGGACTAGCATGTGCAAAGGCCATGAGGTAGGAAGGCATGTGGCATATTCAGGTGATGGAAAGGAGGGCAGTCTTCTTGGAGTTCAGTGAACATGGGGATAGTAGCTTGAGGCCAGAGTATGTAGGACCTTGGAAGCCTTGAAAAGAGGTTTAGATTTTATTCTAAGTGATCCAGTTCTCGTTATAAACAGGTCAGACTTCTGGGTGTGTGGTGAGTAGGGAGTGGTAGCAGGGCTTTTGTTGGAGATAGTGCCTTGTCCTGAGGTTAGGTGAGCAGTGTGCATGAGTGGTGGTGAGAGATTAATAAGATGTGGCAAACTTGTTGACAAGTGTTAAATGCCTATGAGGGTAGCCTCAGTTTCCCTGGACAACTTGGCACTAGGCAAGGTTTTAAAGGACTAGACAGTTAGAAGGAGGGCACTCATCCACAAACTCTCCAAGGTCCTCAGGACTGCATCCCAGGACAGGGCAAAGAAGCTCTGGCTTCTTTCATGATCCTCTCTTAGCCCTGTGATAGGCAAAAATAATGCCCCCAAAGATGTCTATGCCTTAGTCTCTGAAGACTGTATGTTAGGTTACATGATAAAAAAGGGAATTTATATTGCAAATGGAATTCAAGTTGATACTCAGTTGACCTAAAAAGAGGGAGGAAAAGTATCCTGGATTCTGGGTAGGTCCAGTGTAGTCAAAAGGGTCCTTAAGAGTGGAAGGTGGAGGCAGGAGAGGAGGTCAGAGAGAAAGACTTGACCAGCCTTCTTGGCTGGTGCTGAAGATGGAGGAAGGATCCACAAGCCAAAAAATAAAACCGGCTTATAGAAGGTGGGAAAAAGCAAGAAACAGATTCTCCTCTAGAGTCTCCAGAAAGGAGTACAGCCCTGTCAATATCTGGCCTTTAGCCCAGCAAGACTTGAGTTAGACTTCCATCCTAAAGAACTGTGAGATAATCATACATTGGTATTGTTTGAGCCACCAAGTATGTCATAATTTGTTACAGCAGCAACAAGAAACTAATACAGAGCCCTTTCTTCCCAAGGGTAACCCCGAGACATGTGGGCAACTCTTTTTGTGGATGGGCAACTCTTTCTGAAGTAAATAAAGGTGCCTTCCTCCAACGGGAGCACGTTGTAAAGAGACTGGACCTGAACTCTGAAAACGTGGGTTGAGTCACTGTGGCTTTGTTGATTAGGTTTCCCTTCCCTTCTCTGGCCTCAGTCTGGAATGGGGCGAGTGCCCACCCGCTTTTGTCACCTTGCAGGGGATCAGCACTCTGTGAACAATGAGGTGGTACCCATATACGAAAGGTGTTTGTTATGGTGTAGGGATGAGCAGTGAGGAGAGGAAGAGAGGGAGGTCATAGTCCTTGAAGACCAGGCATTTAAATGAGAAAAAAGATAACAAAGTAGAAATGCCACAGAGAGATGTGACTTGAAGGCACCAAAGCCAAGACGAGAAGCTGGGCACCGCAGGGTACCTTCAGGGAATGGCAAGCTGCCTGGCTGGACCCAAGCCTGGGGCCACGCAGGGGAGGGGCCGAGGCTAGGGAGGCAGGCTGGAGCTCGGCCTTGCAGAACCTCAAATGGCCAGACTTTATCCTGAAGACAGAAGCTGGGGAGCCCTGCTGGGGACCCAGAAATTTGGAAGGGCACACATGGGCTGGGACCCAGGATCACCTAGGAGACTGGTACAAGGATCTTGGTATTGAGCACAGGGGATTGGGGGCAGGGGATCCTTGGATGTGTGTGGATGTTGCATTTGCTCTTCTTTACTCAAAACTCTGCCCTCACCAGCTGGGAGATCTTGATAAATCACCTTCCAAAACCTCAGTCTTCCCTCTTATACAATGGGGATGGTGGTGCTCACCTCTTACAGTGTTGTGAGGCTCACACAGGAAAACACACGAAAAAAAATTGCTATGGATTCTCTAAAGGCTACCCAAGCTACCAGGCTCCCTTCTCACCATCCACTGGCTTCCACCCCACTCAAGGGGACGTTTTGCAGCTCTCCCCCCACCCCCTGCCACCAGTAAAAGCAACTCTTCTTTCCTGGTGTCTGCCTATCTGTGTGGAGCATCCCCACATTCTTCAAAAGACGTGTTTGGAAACAAGAAATTGCTAGAGCGATGATTCAGTCTTTGGCCTCAGACTGTGTCTGGACATAAGCAGGCCCATCTGCAGAGCCGGCACTGCCAAATTCTGTCACTCTTGCTCCATATGGTCTGTGCTCCCCCCGTCTTCCCTCCCAGAAGCTGCAGTCTGTGCCCGTCTCTCACTCCACTTTGGTTGCTACACGGCAAATTCAGTGAGGGGTATCTTGGCTCCAGTGGGTGGGGCATCTCTGCTCCTCTCCTTCCTTGCCTCGGACGGCGGGGCCAGAAACCTGGGGCGGTGGGAGCTGTGGGGGAAGTGGACTGCTTTGGGTCCTCTCACTTCTTGTCCACATAAAGCCATGGAGTGGACTAGTACTAGTGTGGAGCCCCCTGTTGAGAAACAGAGCATTTAAATGAGAAAAAAGATAACAAAGTAGAAATGCCACAGAGAGATGTGACTTGAAGGCACCAAAGCCAAGACGAGAAGCTGGGCACCGCAGGGTACCTTCAGGGAATGGCAAGCTGCCTGGCTGGACCCAAGCCTGGGGCCACGCAGGGGAGGGGCCGAGGCTAGGGAGGCAGGCTGGAGCTCGGCCTTGCAGAACCTCAAATGGCCAGACTTTATCCTGAAGACAGAAGCTGGGGAGCCCTGCTGGGGACCCAGAAATTTGGAAGGGCACACATGGGCTGGGACCCAGGATCACCTAGGAGACTGGTACAAGGATCTTGGTATTGAGCACAGGGGATTGGGGGCAGGGGATCCTTGGATGTGTGTGGATGTTGCATTTGCTCTTCTTTACTCAAAACTCTGCCCTCACCAGCTGGGAGATCTTGATAAATCACCTTCCAAAACCTCAGTCTTCCCTCTTATACAATGGGGATGGTGGTGCTCACCTCTTACAGTGTTGTGAGGCTCACACAGGAAAACACACGAAAAAACTTGCTATGGATTCTCTAAAGGCTACCCAAGCTACCAGGCTCCCTTCTCACCATCCACTGGCTTCCACCCCACTCAAGGGGACGTTTTGCAGCTCTCCCCCCACCCCCTGCCACCAGTAAAAGCAACTCTTCTTTCCTGGTGTCTGCCTATCTGTGTGGAGCATCCCCACATTCTTCAAAAGACGTGTTTGGAAACAAGAAATTGCTAGAGCGATGATTCAGTCTTTGGCCTCAGACTGTGTCTGGACATAAGCAGGCCCATCTGCAGAGCCGGCACTGCCAAATTCTGTCACTCTTGCTCCATATGGTCTGTGCTCCCCCCGTCTTCCCTCCCAGAAGCTGCAGTCTGTGCCCGTCTCTCACTCCACTTTGGTTGCTACACGGCAAATTCAGTGAGGGGTATCTTGGCTCCAGTGGGTGGGGCATCTCTGCTCCTCTCCTTCCTTGCCTCGGACGGCGGGGCCAGAAACCTGGGGCGGTGGGAGCTGTGGGGGAAGTGGACTGCTTTGGGTCCTCTCACTTCTTGTCCACATAAAGCCATGGAGTGGACTAGTACTAGTGTGGAGCCCTGTTGCTGACAGGGCCCCCGAAAGAGGCTGTCAGCTCCCATCTAGGAGCAGAGATCTCTCCTGCAGGACTGGACAGTCGTTCACCAGTCCAATCACCTTGTCCTAAAGCAGAATGATGTCGGATGGTTTCTTCTGACCACATCCTTATCCGCAGGCTGCCTGATCGGGCATTAGAGGACTCTAATTCACATCAAGCTGTGTGACTTAGGGCCATCAGTTAACCTCTCTGAATGCCACTTACCTCATTTGTGGTCTGTGACTAGCGATTCCTGCCTCCGGTCACACCATAGGTTGGTTGTTGGGGTCTAATAAGATCATGATTGTGAGAGAGGTTGGTAAACAGTAGAGTAGCAGATTTCCAAGTGTGGTCCCGGGACCATCAACCCAATTCCATCACATGGGAATTCGTTAGGAATACAGGTTCTTGGCCCTGTGGATGATCCACTGACTCAGAAGCTCTGGAGGGGGCCCCAGCGAAGCTGGCTTTCATAAGTTCTCCCAGGGACAAGCTTGAGGTTCACCACCGCGGGAAGACGAGTGCATGCACCAGGCCATCCCTGCCGAATCATCGTTGGTTGGCTCAGGGAGTTGCCTTAAGCATATGAGGCCCCGTGCCATGTCGGGCACATTTCATCGTTAACGGTCTAAAGTTTAAAGAGCTGCATGACTTCAGTAAGGAAAATCCATTTCAAAATAAACTTGTGATGTTCATGGTCAGATTGAAAAAGTAACTTTCCACAGAGATTTAACTCGGGATGGTGGACTCAAAGCTTTCAGGAGCTCTTAAGTGATGAAAATGTGGAAAGAAGCTGGGGTGGAGAGGCAGACCCTGGCTATGCTGCAGAGTTCAGACACTACCTGAAGGCATTATAAGAAAAAATATAGGGCTTCCCCTGGTGGTCCAGTGGGTAAGGACATCGCCTTGCAGTGCAAGGGGCGCTGGTTCGAGCCCTGGCCTGGGAAGATCCCACGTGCCTCGGAGCGGCTGGACTGATGTGTCCAATCACCGAGCCAGAGCTCTGGAGCGCATGCGCCCCGAGCCGGTGCTCTGCGACGACAGACGCCACCGCGATGGGAGGCCCACACGGGCCAAGGAACAAAGACGAATGAAAATAGAGAAATGAAAGACCAATAGAAGTGGCCCGCCCACTCCCCTCCCTCCCCAACCCGACCTCTGCCCAAAAGTAAATAAATAAATAAATCTTTAAAAAAAAAAAAAGAAAAAATATAAGCCCCTGTGCTGGCCAAACAAAACACATATGTTAGACAGATCTGGTTTAAGGTCTGCCAGTTTGTAATTGGTGTAAATGTTGGGGAGAAAAACAAAGATTTGATCCTAACCAAGCTATGCATTGGTCATAGGACTAATTATCCTGAAGAGACTTTGACACATAGTTATAGCTTCTAGGTTCACATGATTTCATTAATCCAGTCATTTATTCATTCCACAAACACGCTTTCCTAGGTCCTGTGCTAGATTTTGTGGACTCAAAACTGGATCAGTCAGTTGGGTTCAGTCACTCAGTTGTGTCTAACGCTTTGTGACCCTATGGACTCCAGCATGCCAGGCTTCCCTGTCCTTCACCATCTCCCGGAGTCTGCTCAAACTCATGTTCACTGACTCAGTGATGCCCTCCAACCACCTTGTCCTCTGTCGTCCGCTTCTCCTTTTGCCTTTTTTCCTAACATCAGGCTCTTTTCCAAATTTATAGCTTCTAGGTTCACATGATTTCTAAGTTCAGATGATTTCATTAATTTACTCATTTATTCATTCCACAAACACTCTTTTCTAGGTCCTGTGCTAGATTTTACAGACTCAAAAACTGGATCAGAGATTCTCTCTATTCTTCCGGGGGGCTGGACACTGCTATGAATGGCTCCATGGCATTGTTTTCCAGCATTTTGTGGAGTGCTTCTGAATAAGGTTAACAGGCCTTTTGTGAGAAAGGCAGCCTAGGGCTAGTCAAACATGGAATGCACCTGCTTAAAGTTAAATGTATGACCTCATTGCAGGACTTCTCAGCACCTTTGCTATGCAAATGTGCTTCACATATTAAATGACTTTCAAGTGTCTGGGCCTGTCTGGGGTCTCTGATGGGCCTGGCTGACCTGTCTGGTATTAATTAGCTGGGGTTAGGGGGGAGTAAAAAGTGTGGCTGAGTTAGTCCCTTCCTGCACTTAGGCCCTAGGAGGCCCCCTGATGAGGCGTGGGTTGAGGAGATGTGTGCTCCGAGCAGGGTTCTGCAGAGGAGTGCTTAAGACAGCCCTCAAGGAGTGGACATTAATTTCTGCAGCAACAGGAGAGTCTTGAAGACCAGGGGTCCAGGTCCCATGATCATCTGAGAAATATGGCTCTGCTGTATGGGGAGGAGAGACCCACACCAGAGAACTGAGTCCTGCACCTGGAATGCTGAAACCTACTTCCACGTGCTTTTGGTTTTCAGTATGGAGAAAAGGGGTGAAAGCAATCCCATATATACAAACAGGGTTTGATCTCCTCCGTACAGCGTAAGCAGCTGCCCTGCTGAAGATTATGAGAAGCGTCTGACAGAACCTACAGTTACATTAACTGCTGCTTTCCAACCAAGGCTGGCTGTGACTTCTATGAATAAAATTGAGAGGTTCAGGACAGATCTGAAAACCAATCTCCCCCTCTCTCTCCTCAGCCCTCCCCACTCACTGTATGTGGCATTCTCTCTCTCCGTCTCCTTCCCTCCCTCTGCAATGTATGAAGTCACTCCAGTTTGGGACGGTTATCTCTTTGTTCTGGAAATCCCCACAACAAAGAGAGAATAAACTGCACCTGGTCCAGGATAATCTTTCACAGATTTAGGCTGGAAGCACATTCATGGAAAAAGATAAAACATAATAAACCAAGTTCCCTGTTCTGGAAATCCCACAACAAAATGAGAATTTGGTCAGATAAAACTGGGTGAGAGATTCTCTCTAGTCTGCCGGGGGGCTGGACACTGCTAGGGATGGCTCCGTGGCATTGTTTTCCAGCATTTTGTGGAGTGCTTCTGAATAAGGTAACAGGCCTTTTGTGAGAAAGGCAGCCTAGGGCTAGTCAAACATGGAATGCACCTGCTTAAAGTTAAATGTATGACCTCATTGCAGGACTTCTCAGCACCTTTGCTATGCAAATGTGCTTCACATATTAAATGACTTTCAAGTGTCTGGGCCTGTCTGGGGTCTCTGATGGGCCTGGCTGACCTGCCTGGTATTAATTAGCTGGGGTTAGGGGGGAGTAAAAAGTGTGGCTGAGTTAGTCCCTTCCTGCACTTAGGCCCTAGGAGGCCCCCTGATGAGGCGTGGGTTGAGGAGATGTGTGCTCCGAGCAGGGTTCTGCAGAGGAGTGCTTAAGACAGCCCTCAAGGAGTGGACATTAATTTCTGCAGCAACAGGAGAGTCTTGAAGACCAGGGGTCCAGGTCCCATGATCATCTGAGAAATATGGCTCTGCTGTATGGGGAGGAGAGACCCACACCAGAGAACTGAGTCCTGCACCTGGAATGCTGAAACCTACTTCCACGTGCTTTTGGTTTTCAGTATGGAGAAAAGGGGTGAAAGCAATCCCATATATACAAACAGGGTTTGATCTCCTCCGTACAGCGTAAGCAGCTGCCCTGCTGAAGATTATGAGGAAGCGTCTGACAGAACCTACAGTTACATTAACTGCTGCTTTCCAACCAAGGCTGGCTGTGACTTCTATGAATAAAATTGAGAGGTTCAGGACAGATCTGAAAACCAATCTCCCCCTCTCTCTCCTCAGCCCTCCCCACTCACTGTATGTGGCATTCTCTCTCTCCGTCTCCTTCCCTCCCTCTGCAATGTATGAAGTCACTCCAGTTTGGGACGGTTATCTCTTTGTTCTGGAAATCCCCACAACAAAGAGAGAATAAACTGCACCTGGTCCAGGATAATCTTTCACAGATTTAGGCTGGAAGCACATTCATGGAAAAAGATAAAACATAATAAAAACCAAGTTCCCGTGAAAACATAATTCATGGAGATCATCTCCAAGAATCTCCAAAATTTCTAAAATTGCCTCCAATGGGTCTGCTGTGACTCCACATTTGGTTCAGGTATAGAAGTCTCGTAAAATCCCACTTTAAGTCAGGTCCTATGTAAGAAAGACTTGGGGTAGGAAAGCTCACTTTGGAAGAATTAGAAAAAGCCAGAAACAAGGAAGGGGGAGAGACTTAAATATATCTCTATCTATCTATCTATCTATCTATCTATCAATTACCTGGAGTGTGCTCAAGACTCTGCTGGACATTTCCAGGTACGTGATTCTCTCATCATTTCTTCCCACATTCTCTGTGCTCCTGAAAGCCAAACGGACTTTCCTAAGGCCACAGGAGCAACAAAGGGCAGCTCATGGAGCTCAAATATATTAGTTTTAAGGTCCATCTGTTCTGTGTCTGGGATGAACCTCAGAGAACTGGATATTTGGAGGGAGTGGCAGGAGAGAGAGGTTTCAGTTCTAAGGAACAGCAGGAGGTGCCTGCTGCTGCCGTCTGTGACAGAAGGGAGAAGGATTCTCCCTACAGACAGGCCTGGGGATTTCTTTCCCTCACGTTGTCCTCAGTCCCTCTCCTTGGCAGCCCCTGGCCTGTCAGTCTGTAGAGGATATGTCAGCCAGTAACCCAGAGTTGTGTTCCCAGACCTTGGAAAACAGAACTGAAGACTTCCTCCCCAACAGTCTGAAAGACAGGTAGCCCTGCCTACAGCAGCCCCTGGGGGATCTGCTTGTGCAGATCCATCATGAGCAGCAACAAACAGCCTGCTTGGTCGTAAGATTCAAGAGCAGGGCTCACGCTCAGACTGCTGGAGGAGGTTATAACCCACAGGAGGATTTTATCTGGCCAAGACTGCAGAAGCCTTCCCTTCCTAGCTATGAGGATGTCTCTTGCTTTAATCCTCATCCTGTCTTTGGTTGGTATTGAAGGCAGGTTTGTACCTGTGGAGACTTCAACAGACAACCTTTCTCTTCTCTGGGTTTCAAGGTTGCTGATCTCACCAAAACCAGACTCAGAGCTGCAACCTCCCCGTGACATAGATGGAGGAAATGGACATTGAAACACTGAATCTAGAACAAGAGAAGGGCTTCCCCTGGTGGTCCAGTGGGTAAGGACACCGCCTTGCAGTGCAAAGGGCGCTGGTTTGATCCCTGGCCTGGGAAGATCTCACGTGCCGCGGAGCGGCTGGACCAATGTGTCCAATCACTGAGCCAGAGCTCTGGAGCGCATGCACCCAGAGCCGGCGCTCTGTGACGACAGACGCCACCGCGATGGGAGGCCCACATAGGCCAAAGAACAAAGACGGATGAAAATAGAGAAATGAAAGACCAATAGAAGTGGCCCACCCGCTCCCCTCCCTCCCCAATCCGAACCCCGCCCAAAATAAATAAATAAATTTAAAATAATAATAATAAATAGAACAAGAGAAGTCACGGTCCCACCACGGCCACAGTTAGGACATGATGATCCAGGTACAACCAGCACCAAGAAGGTCCTCATGGCTAGTGGGTGACCTGTCCACCCAAGCAGTTTCCAAGGTCATGACTACTGCTTTCACTATTACTTATTTAGTCACACATGTCTCAAAGCATTTTTCCTGTTATATATTAATAGGTATTATATGGGGAGAAAGGAGGTTTCTTTGATAAAGTTGGGGAAAAGCTGAATTAAAGAAAATTAGTTGGATTTCTTTAACTGAACATGTCAGAACCTTTATCATGCTAATATGCTTTGTGAATCTCTGAGAGAAGGTAGTTTGTAGCACTTCCCAGACTTACTGGCCATTTCCCTCCAAGCACTACAGGGGATGAACGTTTCATGGAGTACACGGTTGGAAAAGTGCTTTTCCTATTAACTTCTGCCTACTCGTAAAGACTGGCATTAACCAATGCATGGACAAGGAGGACACCCCAGGCTAAAACTAAAGGAAGCATGAAGAGTGGACAACCCCAGACACCTGCAAGGCTCCTAAAGTCCAAAGCAGGAAGGAGACACTGAGCTACTCTAACAGTTACTGTTCTGGTATTGAAGGCAGGTTTGTACCTGTGGAGACTTCAACAGACAACCTTTCTCTTCTCTGGGTTTCAAGGTTGCTGATCTCACCAAAACCAGACTCAGAGCTGCAACCTCCCCGTGACATAGATGGAGGAAATGGACATTGAAACACTGAATCTAGAACAAGAGAAGGGCTTCCCCTGGTGGTCCAGTGGGTAAGGACACCGCCTTGCAGTGCAAAGGGCGCTGGTTTGATCCCTGGCCTGGGAAGATCTCACGTGCCGCGGAGCGGCTGGACCAATGTGTCCAATCACTGAGCCAGAGCTCTGGAGCGCATGCACCCAGAGCCGGCGCTCTGTGACGACAGACGCCACCGCGATGGGAGGCCCACATAGGCCAAAGAACAAAGACGGATGAAAATAGAGAAATGAAAGACCAATAGAAGTGGCCCACCCGCTCCCCTCCCTCCCCAATCCGAACCCCGCCCAAAATAAATAAATAAATTTAAAATAATAATAATAAATAGAACAAGAGAAGTCACGGTCCCACCACGGCCACAGTTAGGACATGATGATCCAGGTACAACCAGCACCAAGAAGGTCCTCATGGCTAGTGGGTGACCTGTCCACCCAAGCAGTTTCCAAGGTCATGACTACTGCTTTCACTATTACTTATTTAGTCACACATGTCTCAAAGCATTTTTCCTGTTATATATTAATAGGTATTATATGGGGAGAAAGGAGGTTTCTTTGATAAAGTTGGGGAAAAGCTGAATTAAAGAAAATTAGTTGGATTTCTTTAACTGAACATGTCAGAACCTTTATCATGCTAATATGCTTTGTGAATCTCTGAGAGAAGGTAGTTTGTAGCACTTCCCAGACTTACTGGCCATTTCCCTCCAAGCACTACAGGGGATGAACGTTTCATGGAGTACACGGTTGGAAAAGTGCTTTTCCTATTAACTTCTGCCTACTCTCGTAAAGACTGGCATTAACCAATGCATGGACAAGGAGGACACCCCAGGCTAAAACTAAAGGAAGCATGAAGAGTGGACAACCCCAGACACCTGCAAGGCTCCTAAAGTCCAAAGCAGGAAGGGAGACACTGAGCTACTCTAACAGTTACTGTTCTGTGTTTCCCAGGATATTTCCAGCCCCTTCTTCTAGCAATTGATATTCTCCCCTCAACCTGAGCTGTGTATTTGTTTAGGATTAAATAACACAGACTCTACCACAATAGCTTAAACAAGATAGAAGTATATATTTTTTCCTCACACATAAAATTGAAAAGAGGAGGCAGTTCGGAGTGGTAGGACAGAGACATGGCAACAGAGATCAAGGCTCTTTCCACCTACTCCTCTGCCATCTGTAGCTTCCATGCCCAAAGCCACTTCATGATGCAGGATGGCTGCTGGAGCTCTAGCCATTGCATCCACATTCCAAGTTCTAGAAAGGAGGAAAGAGCAGCGTCTTCCTTTTTAGTTTTCCAGAACTACCTCAGAACACTTCTACTTACATTTCATTGATCAGAACTTGGACACATGGTCATGGATGATTTCACAAGAGGCTGAGAAAGGAACTCGATAGAAATATGCCCAGCTGATGGGCTTCCCCTGGTGGTCCAGTGGGTAAGGACACCGCCTTGCAGCGCAGGGGGCGCTGGTTCAATCCCTGGCCTGGGAAGATCCCACGTGCCGTGGAGCGGCTGGACCGATGTGTCCAATCACTGAGCCAGAGCTCTGGAGCGCATGCGCCCAGAGCCGGCGCTCTGTGATGACAGACGCCACCGCGGTGGGAGGCCCACACAGGCCAAAGAACAAAGACGGATGAAAATAGAGAAATGAAAGACCAATAGAAGTGGCCCGCCCGCTCCCCTCCCTCCCCAACCCGACCCCCACCCAAAATAAATAAATCTTAAAAAAAAAAAAAAAAAAAGCCCATTTGAAAAACAGAAGTTCCAGTAAGAAGAGCAGAATGGGTATTAAGAGAAAATGCTCTGCTACATATCAAATATCACTGTCTTGGCTAAAAAATTTTGGTCAGGCTGATAAATCTGAGTTTGACCCTCTTAATTTGAAGCTGAAGGGGAAGATTTTTTTCCTGATGGTTACTGATGAGGGGATGAGAGTCTGATGGTTTGACAACCCCAACATGTTGAGAAAGAAGGTGTAAATAGAGAAGACAAAGTCAAGAGAGAAACAAAGGTAAGAGAGTGGGGAAGAGACTGAAAGAGATGTCAGTTGATTGATGGCTCCCCAATTTAAGCCATCCTTACAACCAGCCTCATCCCTGCCTCTCCTTGTTACATGACTCAATAAATCCCTTTTGACTTAAAGTATTTCAACTTGATTGAGTCTCTACGCTGTTCTGTGTTTCCCAGGATATTTCCAGCCCCTTCTTCTAGCAATTGATATTCTCCCCTCAACCTGAGCTGTGTATTTGTTTAGGATTAAATAACACAGACTCTACCACAATAGCTTAAACAAGATAGAAGTATATATTTTTTCCTCACACATAAAATTGAAAAGAGGAGGCAGTTCGGAGTGGTAGGACAGAGACATGGCAACAGAGATCAAGGCTCTTTCCACCTACTCCTCTGCCATCTGTAGCTTCCATGCCCAAAGCCACTTCATGATGCAGGATGGCTGCTGGAGCTCTAGCCATTGCATCCACATTCCAAGTTCTAGAAAGGAGGAAAGAGCAGCGTCTTCCTTTTTAGTTTTCCAGAACTACCTCAGAACACTTCTACTTACATTTCATTGATCAGAACTTGGACACATGGTCATGGATGATTTCACAAGAGGCTGAGAAAGGAACTCGATAGAAATATGCCCAGCTGATGGGCTTCCCCTGGTGGTCCAGTGGGTAAGGACACCGCCTTGCAGCGCAGGGGGCGCTGGTTCAATCCCTGGCCTGGGAAGATCCCACGTGCCGTGGAGCGGCTGGACCGATGTGTCCAATCACTGAGCCAGAGCTCTGGAGCGCATGCGCCCAGAGCCGGCGCTCTGTGATGACAGACGCCACCGCGGTGGGAGGCCCACACAGGCCAAAGAACAAAGACGGATGAAAATAGAGAAATGAAAGACCAATAGAAGTGGCCCGCCCGCTCCCCTCCTTCCTCAACCCGACGCCCACCCAAAAATAAATATAAATAAATAAATCTTTAAAAAATAAAAAGCCCATTTGAAAAACAGAAGTTCCAGTAAGAAGAGCAGAATGGGTATTAAGAGAAAATGCTCTGCTACATATCAAATATCACTGTCTTGGCTAAAAAATTTTGGTCAGGCTGATAAATCTGAGTTTGACCCTCTTAATTTGAAGCTGAAGGGGAAGATTTTTTTCCTGATGGTTACTGATGAGGGGATGAGAGTCTGATGGTTTGACAACCCCAACATGTTGAGAAAGAAGGTGTAAATAGAGAAGACAAAGTCAAGAGAGAAACAAAGGTAAGAGAGTGGGGAAGAGACTGAAAGAGATGTCAGTTGATTGATGGCTCCCCAATTTAAGCCATCCTTACAACCAGCCTCATCCCTGCCTCTCCTTGTTACATGACTCAATAAATCCCTTTTGACTTAAAGTATTTCAACTTGGGTTTCTATCACTTGCCACAAAAGAGCAGTGGTTCCCTAAAGTTCTCTCTCATTTTAGAAAGTAAGGGCCACCTGCTTCACTCTTTAGGCAGAGATAGTTTTTTTTCCCTAGGACTAAATCACAGAAGGACTATTTTTACCTGCTTTTCTACTGAAAGACATCAAGTGACATAATTATACTCTTGCATGTCTGTGCA
Source organism: Tragulus kanchil (assembly GCA_022376925.1). Lineage (NCBI taxonomy): Eukaryota > Metazoa > Chordata > Mammalia > Artiodactyla > Tragulidae > Tragulus > Tragulus kanchil. The sequence continues at coordinate 45,873,819 of JAIOJX010000023.1, forward strand.
GCTGTTTATTGTTTACAAAATTCTTTAAATCCGTTAGGTTATCTGAGTCTCACAGGTTCTCTGAGATGTGGGTTTTATCACTTCCAGTCTAAAGATGAGGACGGGGGCTCTCTGGGATTATCTGGTTCATCTGTATGACTGGACAACAGCAGTACCACTAGCTTTTCAAGCAGCACCTCGTGTGCAAGCTCTGTAAAGGTGGAGACAACATGACTGTCATAGCCTGGAGAGGAGCACATTTTATAGGGTGGAGGAGCTAAGAAAACCTAGACCACATACCTAATTCAGAGACAGACCTGAGAGCAGAGGACTGGAGCATGCACTTGACCATTGGACTGTCTCAGATATCTGTGGTCTGCATCAAGGCTCAGGCAGGTGCAGTTTTGCAATTGATTGATGACTCATGCCTTAGAAGACTCTGCAACAAGATTCTCTGACAAGGGCTTGTAGCCCAGGCCTTCCGTGCAGCCGGTTAAAGGGACAGCTCTTGTTGCTGCCATTGGTCTAGGAATTATGTCTCTGGATTTCTGAGAAGTTAGAGGTCAGTTTGCATTCTCATCCATAGAAGGCAAATTGCCTTTGGTGAGGGTGCCCATGTCCTTCACAGAAACGTTTAGATCTTTGAGGCCCTTGAAGTTCTGCCTCATGTAGCATGAAAGGGACACCTCAGGTTGAGCAAAGGCTTATAGCAAGAATTACTGACTCGGGCTTCCCTAATGGTCCAGTGGGTAAGGACACTGCCTTGCAGTGCAAGGGGCTCTGGTTCGATCCCTGGCCTGGGAAGATCCCACGTGCCGCAGAGCTGCTGGACCAATGTGTCCAACTACTGAGCTGGAGCTCTGGAGCACCTGCGCTCAGAGTCGGTGCTCTGCAGAGAGAGAGGCCACTTCGATGGGAGGCCCACACAGACCAAAGAACAAAGATGGATGAAAATAAATAAAGACCAAAAAAGAGAGAGAGAGAGAGTTACTGACTCAATCCGGTTTAATAATTGCAAACAAAATAAATTGAGTCTTTAGCAAACATTTTTAAAAAGAATCTATAAGGATATTGGAAAGTTTATAAAATCAATGGAAAGCTAGATGATCAGGCTTGGAAAACAGGCAGGAATCAAGGCAGTTACAGAAGGAAATGAAGCAGGAGGCAGAACAGTCATATTTCAGTATAGTTAGGAATGATCATCCAACCAATGGACACAGCTTCCACAAACCAGATATAAATACACTTCCTCTTTACATCATCCACCTCTTACAAATCAGATCCCCAGGCAACAGTCCTTACGTAGCCAAATGCCCTGGCTGCCAGGGGCCAGGAGATGGGTAGGGAAGCTGGTTACCTTCACCTCTGTAGAGGAGGGGTAAACCGTGTACCTCCCCAAACAGTGGTCTACTCTGCTTACTCACTGCTGTCTCTTTCATTAAAAAAGCCATCCAGGTGGCTCCTGAGGAATACTGGTTTTAATATCTGAAGGAGAAAATTAAGGTACAGAAAGTGACATGCTACCAGGCTTGCCCTAGCCTTTCAGCTCTTCAGAGTCACAGAGCCACTGTGACTATTCTCCAATTTGCCTGCTGCCACACATCTCTATTCTGCTCATAGCCTTGCATGGAGGGCAAACACCTCAGCCTGGTACTCAAGACCTTTGTGACCCAAACCATCTTCCTCATCATCTCTCACTTCCACCCTCATGATCTGTTCTCATCTATTCTCTTAGCCCTTGAAGTTCTGCCTCATGTAGCATGAAAGGGACACCTCAGGTTGAGCAAAGGCTTATAGCAAGAATTACTGACTCGGGCTTCCCTAATGGTCCAGTGGGTAAGGACACTGCCTTGCAGTGCAAGGGGCTCTGGTTCGATCCCTGGCCTGGGAAGATCCCACGTGCCGTAGAGCTGCTGGACCAATGTGTCCAACTACTGAGCTGGAGCTCTGGAGCACCTGCGCTCAGAGTCGGTGCTCTGCAGAGAGAGAGGCCACTTCGATGGGAGGCCCACACAGACCAAAGAACAAAGATGGATGAAAATAAATAAAGACCAAAAAAGAGAGAGAGAGAGAGTTACTGACTCAATCCGGTTTAATAATTGCAAACAAAATAAATTGAGTCTTTAGCAAACATTTTTAAAAAGAATCTATAAGGATATTGGAAAGTTTATAAAATCAATGGAAAGCTAGATGATCAGGCTTGGAAAACAGGCAGGAATCAAGGCAGTTACAGAAGGAAATGAAGCAGGAGGCAGAACAGTCATATTTCAGTATAGTTAGGAATGATCATCCAACCAATGGACACAGCTTCCACAAACCAGATATAAATACACTTCCTCTTTACATCATCCACCTCTTACAAATCAGATCCCCAGGCAACAGTCCTTACGTAGCCAAATGCCCTGGCTGCCAGGGGCCAGGAGATGGGTAGGGAAGCTGGTTACCTTCACCTCTGTAGAGGAGGGGTAAACCGTGTACCTCCCCAAACAGTGGTCTACTCTGCTTACTCACTGCTGTCTCTTTCATTAAAAAAGCCATCCAGGTGGCTCCTGAGGAATACTGGTTTTAATATCTGAAGGGAGAAAATTAAGGTACAGAAAGTGACATGCTACCAGGCTTGCCCTAGCCTTTCAGCTCTTCAGAGTCACAGAGCCACTGTGACTATTCTCCAATTTGCCTGCTGCCACACATCTCTATTCTGCTCATAGCCTTCGCATGGAGGGCAAACACCTCAGCCTGGTACTCAAGACCTTTGTGACCCAAACCATCTTCCTCATCATCTCTCACTTCCACCCTCATGATCTGTTCTCTCACTACTGAAGTGTTGACAATCTTCAAACACCCTGCCTCAAACACGTGGTGCCAGTTTTTCCTCTTCCATCTGGGGAACGTCTGTACCATTCCTTCCACCAGTCCTGAGGTCTTTATTTTGGTTCACTCCTTGGTGGGCTGGGATACTTACTGAGGTTGGCAGGATAATTCCCCTACCTCTCAAAAGATGCCCTCATTCTAATCCCCAGAATTTGGGAATACATTACCTTACTTGGCAAAAGGGATTTTGCAGAGGTGACTGAGGTCAGGTCATTAAATAGGAAGGGTATCCTAGATTATTCAGGTAACTACACTAGAAGCACAGAAATCTTTAGAAGCAGACAATCTACTGACTGTAATCAGAGACAGACATAACTGTGGAAGCAGGTAAGAGAGCCGGCAGCATGAGAAGGACCTGACCCACTGCTGCTGGCTTTGAATATGGAAGAAGCCATGAGGCAAGGAATCCAGGTGATCACTAGGAGCTGGAAAAGGCACGGAGAGGGATTTTCCACTAGAACCTCTAGAAGGAATCTTGCTCTATTGATAGCTTAATTTTTGCTAGTGAGACACTCATAACTACTGGGTCAAACACAAAGCAATCTACAGATTTAATACAATACCTACTAAAATGCCCATGCTATTATTTTTACAAAACCAGAACAAATCTAAAATTTGTATGAAACTACAAAAGACTCCAAATTACCAAAGCAATCTTGAGGAAAAAAAAAGAACAAAGCCAGAGGTATAACGCTTCCAGACTACCAACCTACAAAGCTACAGTAATCTAAATAGTGTGGTACTGGCACAAAAACAGACACATCTATCTAGCAGAACAGAACAGAAAGCCCAGAAATAAACCCACACACCTATGGTCAATTAATCTATGACAGTAGAGATAAAAATACACAATGGAGAAAAGACAGTTTTTTCAGTAACTGGTGCTGGGAAAACTGGACAGCTACATGTAAAACAATGAGCTAGAACATTCTCTGACACCAGATACAAACAAACTCAAAATGGTTTAAAGACCTAAATGTAAGAACTGAAACTGTAAAACTCCTAGAAGAGAACATAAGCAGAACACTCTTTGACATAAATTTTAGCAATATTTTTTGATCTGTCTCCCAAGGCAAAAGAAACAAAAGCAAAAATAAGCAAATAAGACCTAATTAAACTCATAAGCTGTTGCAGAGAAAAGAAAACCATTGACAAAATGAAAAGACAACCTATGGAACAGGAGAAAATATTTGTAAGTAATGTGACTGACAAGGGATTAATATCTAAGATATATAAACAGTTCATACAACTTGTTATAAACAATGCAACAAAAATGGTCAGAAGATCTGAACAGACATTTTTCCAAAGATGACACACAGATGGCTGACGGGCACATGAAAAGATGTTCAAAATCATTAATCATTAGAGAAATGCAAATCAAAACAAGAATGAAATATAACCTCACCCTGTCAGAAGGGCTATCATCAAAAAGTTTACAAGTCAGAAATGTTGGAGAGGATGTGGAGAAAAGATAATGCAGTATACTGTTGGTGGGAATGTAAATCGGTGCAGCCAGTATGGAAAACATTATGGAAGTTCTTCAAACAACGAAAAACAGAACTACCATATAACACAATAACAATTCTGCTCCTGGGTATATATCTAGAAAAAATGCAAAAACAAATTGGGAAAAACACATGCATCATAGCATCACTATTTACAATACCCAAGACAGGAATGCACCCCAAGTGCCCATCAACTGATGAATGGATAAAGAAGACTTGATATATATATATATATATAGTGGAATATTGCTGAGCCACAAAAAGAATGAAATTCTGCCATTTGAAGCAACATGGATGAATATTATGCTTAGTGAAATAAGTCAGAGAATGAAAAATATTACATGATGTTACTTATATATGGAATCTAAAAACAAGACAAATGAAGTTATATGCAAAATAGAAGCAGGATCACAGATACAGAAAACAAACTTCTGTTTCCAAAGGGGAGATGAGTGGTGGGGGACAGATTAAGCACATGGGATTAACAGATACAAAATACCGTGTATAAAATAGATAAGTAACAAGAATAGATATATTGTATAATAGAGGGAATTGTAGCCATTACCTTGCAGTGACTTATAATGGAGTAAAATCTGCAAAAATACTGAATCACTATGTGGTGGTGATGGTGGTTTAGTCACTAAGTCCTGTCTAACTCTTACAACCCTATGAACTGAAGCCCACCAGGCTCCTCTGTCCATTGGATTTCCCAGGCAAGAATACTGGAGTGGGTTGCCATTTTTTTTGCCAGGGGATCTTCCTGATGCAGGGATCCAACCCAGGTCTCCTGCAATGCAAGCAGATGCTTCACCAACTGAGCTACCAGGGAAGCTCTGTATCACTAAGCTGTACACTTAAAACTAACATAGTACTTCAAATCAACTACACTTTAATTAAAAAGATATTGCCTCACTTTTGAAAACTAAAAATCTGCAGATGCTGTCTCATTGCTGTGCAGCAGAGAGTTAATGGAGGTGGTGGTCCAGTGGGTAGACAGTCTGCCTTGCAGTGCAAGGGGCACCAGTTCAATCCCTGGCTTGGGAAGATCCTATGCGCCGAGTAGCAGCTGGGCCATTGTGTTCAACTGCAAGCCAGTGCTCTGGGGCACATGCACCCAGAGTTGGTGCTCTGCAATGAGCAAGGCCACTGCAATGGGAGGCCCACACAGGCCAGAAGAATAAAAGATGGATGAAAATAAATATAAAAATAAAAGATGGGGAAAATTTAAAAAAAAAGAAAAGAAGAAAATCAGTAATAAAAAAAAAGAGTTAATGGAGCAGACCCAAGGCTTTTATTCTTAGAAAGGCCTAATGGCAAGGTTGACCCTTGAATTTGGGAAGGACTGCCATAGTTTCCAGAACTCATAAGGGTGAACCGTTGTGTCTAAACTGTACAAACCACATGCTTTATGTTGCCCACCTACTTTCCTTCTAGGTGTTGGATATCTTGGTACACAGTAGGCACAGTGGGTGCCTAGGGGAGCAGCCCCAACAAGACTATCAGGCCTTGAGAATCTAGTGAGGGTATGTCACACATGTTGCCACAATGCACTGCCAGGAAAGAAGCTTGTCCTAAGTGGCTACACTGGGTGAGGCTCCTCAAAGCCTGCGCCTGATTGCCCTGGTCTTGGTTCCATGCACTTCCCCCACCCACCCCCGCTCTGTTGATTTGCTTTGTCTCCTCTCTGTAACAAATCACAGCCATGAATATAACTCTATGCTGAATCCTGTGGTCCTCCTAGGGCATCAGACCCAGGAGAGTGAGGGCACTTTCTGCACGCCTGTCTAGTGGTATTGACTTGTGGCTCAGATGGTAAAGAATCTGCCTGCAAGACAGGAGACCGGAGTTTGATCCCTGGGTTGGGAAGATCCTCTGAGGAAGGGAATGGCTACCCACTCCAGTAGTCTTACCTGGAGAATCCCACGGACAGAGGAGCCTGGTGGGCTGCAGTCCATGGGATCACAAAGAGTCGGACACGACTGAGTGACTAATACACACACACATTTAGTCTTTCAGAGGAGAGATTTGGTGCATATTACTCCATCTACCACCTTATAGATATCCTTCTTAGTTTTTCTTCTGGATATTTATAAAATTTTTTCCTTATCGTTGAAATTTGAAAAATCACAAGTAGGGCTAGACGTCCATCTCCTTTCATTACTTTTCTCTAGTGGCCATTAACACTTTTTATCAAAAGATGTAATTTTTTAGGCCAGGACAGTTCTCAGCCAGTGCATCACTGTCAAAATTAAACTTCCTTTTCCCCCTCTGACTAGAGAGAAGTGGCACAAAGGGTAACTTCTTTGTCACCCTCAAAAGTTTGATTTCTCTCTGAGGCAGGGAAATCCTTTGTGTTAAAGTCCTCCTTCCAATACCCACTGAGAACACTGTATGTACCACCCAGGTGGGTGAGCACCAGGGCTTTGTGTCTGAGGACAAGGAAGATCATCAAGACTTGAGCTCCTCCTGACCCAGGCCACAGCACCCAGCTGTTGGTGCAGACGAACGTAGAAAGTGGACAGCCATGTGTGGCCCGTGCCAGGTGGTAGCTGGAACAGAGGACTTAGCCCATTCACATCTTGGGCTTATCTCCAAGGCAGCTGATTCCCATTTATCATCTCTTGACCCACTGCCCCAGTGTTGTACAGTCACTATGTGGATTAGAGATAGGGCCAAAGATGTCGCTTGAGAACCCCCTCTGGCTACTGTGTGAGTCAGGGGTGAGTCAGGTGTCCACTGTGTTTTTGAGATGACCCCAAAGCGAAGCAACAAAGTCAGTGCTACCCTCACCCCACTGGTCACAGCCAGGGATGTCTCATAACAACATCTCTGGGCATTATGTGAATTAGGGACCAGAACTGAGCTCCACATTGTGGTGATGGACTGGTACAAGCTAGAGAAGCTTCAGCTGAGGGAAGAGAGGATTCTGAACACCCCTATGGTTCTTTTCTGTTCTTTTTTTTTTTTTTTTAAATTGAAGCATAGTCGATTATACTGTATTAGTTTTAGGTATGCCGTGTCATTCTAAGTCGCTTCAATCATGTCTAGTTCTTTGCAGTTCTATGGACTGCTGTCTGCCAGGCTCCTCTGTCCGTGGGATTATCCCATCAAGAATACTGGAGAGGGGCTTCCCTGGTGGTCCAGTGGGTAAGGACACCACCTTGCAGTGCAAGGGGCGCCGGTTCGATCCCTGGCCTGGGAGGATCCCATGTGCCGCGGAGCGGCTGGACCCATGTGTCCAATTACCGAGCCAGAGCTCTGGCGCGCGTGCACCCAGAGCCGGCGCTCTGTGACAACAGAGGCCACCGTGATGGGAGGCCCACACGGGCCAAAGAACAAAGATGGATGAAAAATAGACAAATGAAAGACCAATAGAAGCGGCCCATTCGCCCCCCCTCCCTCCCCACCCTGCCCCCCAGAAAATCAATAAATAAATGTTAAAAAAAAAAGAAAAAATAAAAAAAGACTATAATATGTCAATTATGACCCCACACCTTAAAAAAAAAAAAGAATACTGGAGAGGGTTGCCATGTCCTCCTCCAGGGGATGTTTCCAACCCAGGGACTGAACCCTCATTTCTTATGTTCTCCTGCACTGGCATGTAGGTTCTTTACCACTAGTGCTGCCTTAGTAATTCAATAGTTTTAGAGACTGTACGCCATTTAAAGTTATCATAATTTTCTTAGCTATTACTCTTCTGTTTCCATTGTATAACAGACCACCCCCATGACTCAGTAGCTTAAAACATTCATGATTTATTTTTTCCTAGTGATGTGAAGAGTTCTTCTGTAGCACTTTCCATCTCTAAACATAGGTACGTGCAACTGTTTTTATTATTTTTTATTTATTTATTTTTTGACTACACTGCACAACATGTGAGATCTTAGTTCCCTGATCGGGAATTGACAGTGAAAGAACAGAGTCTTAACCACTGGACCGCCAGGGAAATCTCTCAAAAATGTTTTTAATCACTTATTTGTGTGACTGGAATCATCTGAAACAGCTCAACTGGAGCCAAGATGACCTCACTCAGATGCCTGGCAGTTGGTGCTGGTTGTCTTCCATGGGCTTCGCATGTTTCCAAAGGCTTCAATGGACTGAGTTTCTTCACTACACCATGATCTCAGGGTTACAAGAGTTAAAGTGGAAGCTGCAAAGCTTGAGTCATAGCATGTCACTTCTGCTGTGTTCAGATGGTCAAAGCAAGGTCAGCCTGGATTCAACTGGGAAATAGACTGTCGATAGGAGGAGTGCCCATGTCACATTGCAAAGGAGTATGGGCATGGAGAAGCAACACTCATTGGGGCCATTTTTCATAATTTGTAACACTCTCCTTTGAGAATTTCTCTGATCTGTGGAAGTACAATAGACTGTAGATCTTTCTTTCACAATTCTCATCTTTTTTTTAGATTAGAGTATAATTCCTTTATAATACTGTGTTAGTTTTTGCTGTACAACAAAGTTAATCAGCTATATGTATACACACACTTCTCCCTCTTGAGCCTCTCTCTTCTCTAGATCATCACAAAATTCTCATCTTTTTACTGTGACTCACTTCTTTTTCACTTGTTTTCTTTGGGTTCTTGGAGAATATATCAAGCACATATTGTATATATATATATATAACATTTGCTCATTTGATTTTCTACAGTGTCCAATCTGACTTTCATGGACTTTGTAAATTTTTAATTTAGCAATTATGCTTTTCTTTTGAAAAATGTTCATATTATTTCAGACAAATTGTCTTCATAGAGGCAATGTCTTCTTGAACAGAACTGAAAAATGCAAATTAGATTTTTATCTAATTTTCCTTCTATTTCTAGTCGAAGTCTAATTTGAGGAGCCATTTTCTCTTAATCCCTCAGATGGAGTCTCTTTCTTTTAAACTATTGAATCTCTTTTCCTATCTGATGAATTTTCTCTATTTGATCATCCTAACAGATGGGAAAGCTAAGTTTTGTTCAGAATTGGGAGCTGAGATGAGTTTGATCAGAGATAGTGTGAATATTTGGTTAAATCTTTCAGTTCCAGATGAACTAAAAAGGAAAAAGATTAGATGTGCTATGTTTTTACCTTTCCAGGATATAATTTCCATGGGATTTGAAAGAAACAGTCAAAAAGAGCCCCATGGCAACAAATCCTTTTTGATTTACAGCATCAGCCTGAAGCAAATACAGAACAAGTTGCTCAACGGCCCTCCTGAGAGCCTAGTTACTGGGGGTGTACCTGCCTTGTTTGTTGAGCCAGCTGGGCCAACTGTAGGCGGAGTGTAAGTTGTGGCCCTGGTTGACCTTCAGAGGTGCTAGGAGGACTGAGATGTTAACTCCTCTCCTCTTTTCTCTCCTTGAGAAGTTGCAAAGGAGTATGGGCATGGAGAAGCAACACTCATTGGGGCCATTTTTCATAATTTGTAACACTCTCCTTTGAGAATTTCTCTGATCTGTGGAAGTACAATAGACTGTAGATCTTTCTTTCACAATTCTCATCTTTTTTTTAGATTAGAGTATAATTCCTTTATAATACTGTGTTAGTTTTTGCTGTACAACAAAGTTAATCAGCTATATGTATACACACACTTCTCCCTCTTGAGCCTCTCTCTTCTCTAGATCATCACAAAATTCTCATCTTTTTACTGTGACTCACTTCTTTTTCACTTGTTTTCTTTGGGTTCTTGGAGAATATATCAAGCACATATTGTATATATATATATATAACATTTGCTCATTTGATTTTCTACAGTGTCCAATCTGACTTTCATGGACTTTGTAAATTTTTAATTTAGCAATTATGCTTTTCTTTTGAAAAATGTTCATATTATTTCAGACAAATTGTCTTCATAGAGGCAATGTCTTCTTGAACAGAACTGAAAAATGCAAATTAGATTTTTATCTAATTTTCCTTCTATTTCTAGTCGCAAGTCTAATTTGAGGGAGCCATTTTCTCTTAATCCCTCAGATGGAGTCTCTTTCTTTTAAACTATTGAATCTCTTTTCCTATCTGATGAATTTTCTCTATTTGATCATCCTAACAGATGGGAAAGCTAAGTTTTGTTCAGAATTGGGAGCTGAGATGAGTTTGATCAGAGATAGTGTGAATATTTGGTTAAATCTTTCAGTTCCAGATGAACTAAAAAGGAAAAAGATTAGATGTGCTATGTTTTTACCTTTCCAGGATATAATTTCCATGGGATTTGAAAGAAACAGTCAAAAAGAGCCCCATGGCAACAAATCCTTTTTGATTTACAGCATCAGCCTGAAGCAAATACAGAACAAGTTGCTCAACGGCCCTCCTGAGAGCCTAGTTACTGGGGGTGTACCTGCCTTGTTTGTTGAGCCAGCTGGGCCAACTGTAGGCGGAGTGTAAGTTGTGGCCCTGGTTGACCTTCAGAGGTGCTAGGAGGACTGAGATGTTAACTCCTCTCCTCTTTTCTCTCCTTGAGAAGTTGTCACACTGACCCCCACTTTGAGGGGGTCAGTGAAAGACTCACAGGGCCCTTATTCCTCAGGTGAGATTTGGGACTTTATACAGAGATTTCCAGGCTTCCCAGGTGGCACTCATAGTATAAAGAACCCTCCTGCAGGTAGACTTAACAGATCCGGGTTCAATCCCTGGGTTGAGAAGATTCCTTGGAGGAGGGCAAGGCAACCTACTCCAGTATTTTTGCCTGGAGAATCGCACAGACAGAGGAACCTGGCAGGCTACCGTCCATAGGGTTGCAAAGAGTCAGACATGATGGAAGCAACTTAGTACTCACGTACAGCAACTTCCTCTTCAGTTAGCCTTCTCCTATTACACTGTATCTCCCACAAACATCTCCAATGTCTGGCAAGTGCCAGCCTTTGCTGGTATTCATCTCTTGTACAGCTTGTTCTCTATTTTATATTCGTTTGATCAATTAAATGGGAATTTGGAAAATGGTGGGAGGGGAGGTTTAACCTTGGGCTCAGGTGACCCTATTGTTCTACATGGAGACAGGAAACAAGGTTTTCATTCTAGACATGGTAGAAAGTTAGAACTATAACTCCTCCACCTTTCCCCTCAGTAAGCGTAGGACTCAAAGGAACAAACCCTTGTTGAAAAGTGGACAAGAAAAAATTCATGGGGCATCCCTGGTGGTCCAGTGGGTAAATGGTCCACCTTGCAGTAAAAGGGGCACAGGTTCGATCCCTGGCCCAGGAAGATTCCACATGCCGCGGAGAGGCTGGACCGGTGTGTTCAATTACAAGTCAGTGCTCTGGAGAGCATGCGTCCAGAGACAGAGCTCTGCAATGAGAGAGGCCACTGCAATGGTAGGCCCACACAGGCTGAAGGATAAAGTTGGATGAAAAATAAATAAATAAACAATCAATAAAAAGAGGCCAAATTTTTTTAAAAAAAGAAAGAAACATAAAGAAAAGTTGAAGGATTATACAAAATATAAGGAAAATAAAAAAACACGAAAAAAAAAAGAAAAAATTCACTCACTTATTTGGCCTGGCCTGTGCCTTTAATTCCTGCAGATGAAGCTTACAGGTATAGTGAAAATTACAAGGAAAAAGACAGGTTATCAGTTCTCAATAAATGAGGTTCAGGCAAGACAACAAAAAGTAAGAATTAACTGACCATTTCCTTCAGGGTCTCAGGCACCTCCCGCTCGACCTGCCCAGAGCCATGCTCATTCCCTCCTTCTCCTTCTCTCTTGTTTTTGTGTTCTCTATCTCTGTGAGCCTGTTATAATCAACCCATTACCCAGGCTAAAAAACCATGAGTTAAAAAAAAAAAAAAAAAACCAAAACCATGAGTCTCTAAGTGAACCACAGTCCAGTGGCCTCCTTTGCATGACAAACCAACAGAGCAAGCCAAATGCTGTTTGGGAAGTAGCTTAGAGAACAGAAATCAGCAAGAGGGGTAGATAATATTCTTTAACATTTTGTTATTTTTCTAACTGTAAGTAATCCAAAGAGAAATATATATACTAAATCTTTTTTTTTTTAAGATTTATTTATTTATTTATTTAGGTGGGGGTGGGGTAGGGAGGGAGGGGAGCAGGCGGGCCACTTCCATTGGTCTTTCATTTGTCCATTTTCATCCATCTTTGTTCTTTGGCCCATGTGGGCCTCCCATCGCGGTGGCGTCTGTCACTGCAGAGCACAGGCTCTGGGCGCATGCGCTCCAGAGCTCTGGCTTGGTAATTGGACACATCGGTCCAGCCGCTTCGCGGCACGTGGGATCTTCCCAGGCCAGGGATCGAACCGGCGCCCCTTGCACTGCAAGGTGGTGTCCTTATCCACTGGACCACCAGGGAAGTCCTATACTAAACCTTAAAAGTCATTCAAGATCTCAGTTCCTCAAAGATAATTACTATAATAGTATACATCTTTTCAGACCCTTTGAATGCATACAGTCTGAGGCATATAAATATCTCCTTTAGATTTTTATACAATTGTGGCTGTATTATATATACTGTCCAGTTTTTTGCTTTCTTCATTCCATTTACATTGTGCCTTTTCCTATGAATTCTTTCTTTAATATGTGCATAGTATTAGACTTTACGACTGTATCTTAGTTCATTTCAGAAATCTCCTGATGGACATATAAGATGTTTCAAATGTCCTACTTGCACAAGCAGCTGCTGTGAACCACTTTGGATGTGTATCTCTGTGCATTTGAGTGAGAAAATCTGCAGAATAAATTTCTGGAAGTGGCATGTCTGGGTCAATGGATATTCACACTGTAATTTTTGATGGATTCTGCCAATTTGACTTTAAAATGTTCTCTCAATTTACCTCCTTCCCAACTGGGTATGTATTTTTCTACCATTTTGCTAGCACTAAGCATAATCAATTTTTTAAAGTGTTTTTCCAATCTGATGGGTGGAAAATATTTTTGTTATTTTAATCTGTATTTCTTTGAGCACTGTGATTTTCTATTTCTCCTTAGAATTAACTTCTCCAGTGAATTATTGGTTCAAGTCTTTTGCACATTTACTATTGGGTTATTTTTCTTTTTTATTGGGTTGTGAAAAGTTCTTTCTACATTAACACTATTAACCTTTAGTATGTAATAAATGTTGAAAATGCTTTTACTTGATTTGCCATTTAGCTTTATTTATGATGCCATTTGCTTTACAGAAATTTTAAATATTTATATAGTTAAATCTTTTCTGCCATGATTTCTGACCTTATTTTCATTTTACCACCTTGTTTTCAATGATCTGTTAATGATTTTGTATTCAGTCATGTCCGATTCTTTGTAGTCCCATGAACTGTTGCCTGCCAGGCTCCTCTGTCCATGAGATCTTCCAGGTAAGAACTCTGATATGTATGGGCTGCCATTTCCTCCTCCAGGGACTCTTTCCGACCAAGGGACTGAACTTGCGTCTCTTGCATCTCCTGCACTGGCAGGCAGATTCCTTACTAGTGCCACCTAGGAGGCTCACGTTAATGATTTTACTCTCTAGTTAATCATGAGTTCCTTGAGAGCAAAGGCTGCCTTTTATTCATATCTGTACATCCTGCTTCAGAAGTCACTTACTTTTAGCCTTGATGGTGATGACTGCTCAATAAACACATTCTTAAATGTTTTAAATTGACGGAGTTCAATGTGCTATAAAACAAGTAAGCAGGGGCTTCCCCAGTGGTCCAGTGGGTAAGGACTCTGCTTTGCAGTGCAAGGGGCGCCGGTTCAATCCCTGACCTGGGAAGATATCACGTACCGTGGAGCGGCTGGACAGATGTGTCCAATTACCGAACCAGAGCTCTGAAGCGCATGTGCCCAGAGCCGGTGCTTTGCGATGAGAGAGGCCACTGCAGTGGGAGGCCCACACAGGCCAAAGAGCAAAGATGGATGAAAATAAATAAATGAAGGTGGCCAAAAAAAAAAAAAAACAAGTAAGCATAGAAAATTTAATTCTAAGATTAAGGCTGAAGGAAAATCTCCAAGGTAAGTTGGCCTCCAAACCAAAATGCATGGCAAGTTAGAAAGCGTAACGTCAGCCAATATGTGGAATAAGATCAGGGTTAAATTGTTGGTAATAGAAAATTATTAAAAGGATCACAATAAATATATTCTACATTTGTTTCATTTTAAAAGTTGGTTGTGTCAACAAGTTATCTGCTCTCAGAACCAGAATTTAATAGGGAAGAGTCATCGTGTAATATAAAAATAGTCATAGTATAATATAAAAATAGTCACAGCTTAATATAAAAAGTCAGAATTTAATTTAAAAATAACAGAGTGGAGAATTCAAGATGATAATCTGGATCTTGTGTAAACCACATGCCTGATGATCTGCTTTAACCTGTTAACTACCCCATGTCTGCCCCAGCTGGTGGTGGTGTACACGGACCATGGGATGCGTGGGGAAGAGCACAAAAGGCGGCATCTTACCTACGGGAACCACACACTCGGAGCTATAAAATGCTATAGTTGTTCACATGCTTAATGCTGCTTCATCCAAACCTGGGAAAGCTGTGTGACTTTGAGGAAATCCCTTGGCCTTGGCTTGGCTATCTTAGAAATAAAGGGGTTACAATGAACTGGGCAGCTCCTTCTGAAACGGGGGTCCAGGGAGTCAATGCGTGTCTTTCTATAAAATGGTTTCCAAGGCCCTGCCTCCCTGGGATTCCCTTGTGATTCAATGATTCAATCGGAGGTGTGAAGGCAAACCCATCACAGCTGTTACCAGCTGTTCTGTGCGGCTTCTCTGGGAGCCCCCAAGAGTGTCAACACTGATGTCTGTATGAGTTAAATTAAATTCAGGGAGCCAGTGCGTAGCTGGAATGGGCCTTGATGTTTTTATCTGTCTGCGCTGGGTTCCTACAGGGCCTGTGGCTTCAGCTGAGAAAACAGGAGGGAAGGGAATGGAGAGGAAAGGGCAGTCTTCTCTCTGTAATTTAGGTATGGTTCATAACAATTTTGTTATACAAATGATATCCTGGTCACTTCCTAAAAAAGAGTCAAGATGATTCATTAATTCTCCGGAATAATAGGGGGGTCTGTGCCTGCTTCATGCCTGACTTAACGCTGGGGGCTGAAGGAGAGGGAAGGAGGTGAAAAAAACGAATCCTGTCTCTCCCACAGCATCACAGAGTCACTGCACATGTAGGGGCTAGGAGGGCAGTGAGGAAGAGTGAGCAATTTTGACAGTCCACGGGTGAGCATGGCAGTGAAGAGAGAAGAAAGGGAGCGACAGTTTCTTGAGTACCTTCAAGGAGGTACTACGTCATAATGGCTCAACTGTTAAGAATCCACCTGTGAAAAGAAATGCAGGAGACACGTGTTTGATCCCTGGGTTGGGAAGATCCCTTGGAGGAGGGCATGGCTACCCATCCAGAACTCTTGCTTGGAGAATCCCACGGACGGAGGAACCTGGCGGGCAATGGTCGATAGGGCCACGAAGAGTCAGACATGACTGAGGTGACTCACTATGCGTGTACACATACATGGGATAATGATTATGAACTTGTGCTTTAAGGGGCGTGGGAAGAGCACAAAAGGCGGCATCTTACCTACGGAACCACACACTGGAGCTATAAAATGCTATAGTTGTTCACATGCTTAATGCTGCTTCATCCAAACCTGGGAAAGCTGTGTGACTTTGAGGAAATCCCTTGGCCTTGGCTTGGCTATCTTAGAAATAAAGGGGTTACAATGAACTGGGCAGCTCCTTCTGAAACGGGGGTCCAGGGAGTCAATGTGTGTCTTTCTATAAAATGGTTTCCAAGGCCCTGCCTCCCTGGGATTCCCTTGTGATTCAATGATTCAATCGGAGGTGTGAAGGCAAACCCATCACAGCTGTTACCAGCTGTTCTGTGCGGCTTCTCTGGGAGCCCCCAAGAGTGTCAACACTGATGTCTGTATGAGTTAAATTAAATTCAGGGAGCCAGTGCGTAGCTGGAATGGGCCTTGATGTTTTTATCTGTCTGCGCTGGGTTCCTACAGGGCCTGTGGCTTCAGCTGAGAAAACAGGAGGGAAGGGAATGGAGAGGAAAGGGCAGTCTTCTCTCTGTAATTTAGGTATGGTTCATAACAATTTTGTTATACAAATGATATCCTGGTCACTTCCTAAAAAAGAGTCAAGATGATTCATTAATTCTCCGGAATAATAGGGGGGTCTGTGCCTGCTTCATGCCTGACTTAACGCTGGGGGCTGAAGGAGAGGGAAGGAGGTGAAAAAAACGAATCCTGTCTCTCCCACAGCATCACAGAGTCACTGCACATGTAGGGGCTAGGAGGGCAGTGAGGAAGAGTGAGCAATTTTGACAGTCCACGGGTGAGCATGGCAGTGAAGAGAGAAGAAAGGGAGCGACAGTTTCTTGAGTACCTTCAAGGAGGTACTACGTCATAATGGCTCAACTGTTAAGAATCTACCTGTGAAAAGAAATGCAGGAGACACGTGTTTGATCCCTGGGTTGGGAAGATCCCTTGGAGGAGGGCATGGCTACCCATCCAGAACTCTTGCT
Source organism: Tragulus kanchil (assembly GCA_022376925.1). Lineage (NCBI taxonomy): Eukaryota > Metazoa > Chordata > Mammalia > Artiodactyla > Tragulidae > Tragulus > Tragulus kanchil. Next base: position 45,890,617 of record JAIOJX010000023.1, read on the forward strand.
TGGAGAATCCCACGGACGGAGGAACCTGGCGGGCAATGGTCGATAGGGCCACGAAGAGTCAGACATGACTGAGGTGACTCACTATGCGTGTACACATACATGGGATAATGATTATGAACTTGTGCTTTTGAGACAGATAAGAATAAGACTGGGTTCAACCTTTCTAAACCTCAGTTTCCTTATCTGCTAAATAGAATAATGAACTTCCTTTGTTGGGTTGTTCAGGAGATTAAATGAAAATGCTTTAAAGCAGCTGGCACAATATCCAACATGTGACAAGCATGGGATACATGGTCACTGTTTTTATTATTCTGTGATCAGTCACTAATATGAGCTTTATCATAAAAGATTACACTGTGTTCAACTAACACAACATTGTAAAGCAATTATCCTCCAATTACAATTTTGTAAAAAGATTACATTGTACTTGTTTTATAGATAAAACAAAAGCTCAGAGAACTTATGTAATTTTACCAAGGCCACACAACTTGGAAGGGACAGAAGCAAAATTCTAACTAAATTCAAGGCCCACTTTCTTTCCACTGCTGCAATGCCTCTAATAGAAGTTTTCCCAGAAGACCCAATGTTTGAGTTAAGTGTTAAAAACTGAAAGGAAGTTTCTCTGTGGAGTTTAAGGAGAGGGAGGAAATGCCAGGCAAAGGGAACAGCATATGCTAAGGTACAGAGGCAATGATGGAATGAGCTGTCTGGGGTTGTGGTTAGGGAGAAGCCTGTGAAGCTCTGGGTTTATGAAATTTTCTTCAATAGAGGACATGGTAGAAGCCAGGAAGGCAGATCAGCTAGAACATTTGGTGATTCTGTCTTGTTCTTTGCCTTCCTTGAAGTCAAACCCTTACAGCAAATAGGAATCAGAACCATCCCTGTTCCATCTTCTGGGGACATGGTATGATGGCCCTCATGAGTTCCTTATTCCCATTTGACCAATACTATGGTTAATATTAGAGCCTCTGTACATCCCTTTCTCTACTGTACCCTATTCCCAGAGCCAAGAGATGTCTATATGTTACAGGTGTTTGGTTTTTAAATCAGCAAAAGCAAGACTCAACATAGGGAAGAAAATCTCTCACATCTTGACCCCAAAACCATTTGTCAGGGCTTGCTTTATTGGTCACAGGTTAGGTTAAGACCTGATAGGACTAGATTCTGGTATGGGAGGCAGACAGTCACACTCAACATCACTGACCATAAAGTGGGTCAGGGTTTGGATCAGTGGCAATATCAAGGGATGATCTATAGAAGAGGGTTTTAGCCCTGTCACAATCTCCACTAGCCTCTTCAAAGAACAGGTTTCCAGTTTTTGTGAATTGCGTTCAAGTATTTTTTGTTAGGTAAGATCATCTCTGAGGGCCAGAATTCTAAAATGACCCTTGCCCTTGTACAATCCCCTCCCATGTGAGTGTGAGTGGACTCTATACACATCAGCCCTGCAACTGTATTAGGTTAAACGGCAAAAGAGAGATGGTGCTGGGTGGTCCTGACTTCACTAGGAGATCCCTTTAAAAGCATAGCAGTCTTTTCTGGGTGGTCGTAGAGGAAAGAAACAGTGAGACCTGCCTGGAAGAAGGGAAACTGCTGTGTTGTGGTCTCCCTATGGAGAGAAGTGAGCTCCAGGTGCTGACAGCCACCACTGATGACAGCCAGAGAGAAAACGTGGGTCTCACTCTTATGAGCTCAGAGAGTTGAATTCAGCCAAAACCCTGAATGTGCTAAGAAGTGGATTCTTCTCCCAGAGCCTCCAGAAAGGAACGCAGCCTGGCTGACCCGTGGATTCCAGCAGATCCTGAGCAGAGACTCCAGCCATGCTGTGCTGGGACCTCTGACCTCAGAACTGTGAGCCCGTAAGCCACTGTTACGTTAAGCTGATATATCTATGGTGACTTGTTATACAGCGATAGGAAATCAACACAGTGACTCTTATGCAGATATAAAAAGAACGTATCAAAGACTTCAACTCATTAACAAATGAGGGACAAAGCAATGTTACATAGGTTCAACGGAGGATTAAGAACTCACTTTATTTGACCAATACTATGGTTAATATTAGAGCCTCTGTACATCCCTTTCTCTACTGTACCCTATTCCCAGAGCCAAGAGATGTCTATATGTTACAGGTGTTTGGTTTTTAAATCAGCAAAAGCAAGACTCAACATAGGGAAGAAAATCTCTCACATCTTGACCCCAAAACCATTTGTCAGGGCTTGCTTTATTGGTCACAGGTTAGGTTAAGACCTGATAGGACTAGATTCTGGTATGGGAGGCAGACAGTCACACTCAACATCACTGACCATAAAGTGGGTCAGGGTTTGGATCAGTGGCAATATCAAGGGATGATCTATAGAAGAGGGTTTTAGCCCTGTCACAATCTCCACTAGCCTCTTCAAAGAACAGGTTTCCAGTTTTTGTGAATTGCGTTCAAGTATTTTTTGTTAGGTAAGATCATCTCTGAGGGCCAGAATTCTAAAATGACCCTTGCCCTTGTACAATCCCCTCCCATGTGAGTGTGAGTGGACTCTATACACATCAGCCCTGCAACTGTATTAGGTTAAATGGCAAAAGAGAGATGGTGCTGGGTGGTCCTGACTTCACTAGGAGATCCCTTTAAAAGCATAGCAGTCTTTTCTGGGTGGTCGTAGAGGAAAGAAACAGTGAGACCTGCCTGGAAGAAGGGAAACTGCTGTGTTGTGGTCTCCCTATGGAGAAAGTGAGCTCCAGGTGCTGACAGCCACCACTGATGACAGCCAGAGAGAAAACGTGGGTCTCACTCTTATGAGCTCAGAGAGTTGAATTCAGCCAAAACCCTGAATGTGCTAAGAAGTGGATTCTTCTCCCAGAGCCTCCAGAAAGGAACGCAGCCTGGCTGACCCGTGGATTCCAGCAGATCCTGAGCAGAGACTCCAGCCATGCTGTGCTGGGACCTCTGACCTCAGAACTGTGAGCCCGTAAGCCACTGTTACGTTAAGCTGATATATCTATGGTGACTTGTTATACAGCGATAGGAAATCAACACAGTGACTCTTATGCAGATATAAAAAGAACGTATCAAAGACTTCAACTCATTAACAAATGAGGGACAAAGCAAGCTGTTACAATAGGTTCAACGGAGGATTCACAGAACTGCACATGTAGGCGATCAGGAATGTTGAAATAGATACAGAAGCAGCCATTACCCACAGGGCAATCATCTCTGCAATGCTAGTGGATGAAATTCACTTGCATCTCTCTACACAGGTATTGTGTGCTACTATTTGTTTTCTATAATTTATAAAGTTGTGTGGTAGCTCAAAAACAATGAAAGGGCAGAGCCTTAAATAAAGCATATCTAGAAGCTGCCAGAAGGTATCCAATCTTCATTGCCCAGTTTAAAACACTTGCTCAGTTTTTCCTTGTAAGGGGTATGGAAATGCAGCTTCCAGACAGGTCACCACTGCCACACCCTTCCCTCCCCACCAGTGAATTCTGTCTCAGAGATGGTGGGGTGGCCACAGGCTGGGATTCAATGAGTCCAAGGGCTCAGCCCAGCCTTGACTGTCTATAAATCCTTTCATATCTGTTATCTGGCTTGTGATTCTGTCTTCTCACATGACTCTCACCATGCTGCTGAGGGAACTGGGGCCCAGAGAGGACAGGGAATATGCCCAGGGTCACTAGGGGAGTCAGTGACAGGTGTGAGGCTGAATCTCCTTCCTTCTTACTTGGGGCTTGTCTCCTCCGACCCACCCCCTTCTCCTTAGGTGGGTGAACTTTCTGTCTCCTAGTCCCTCCTCTCCTTTGGGTTAGGGCAGCTTCTCCTTTATACTATAAGGCCTGCACCTAATGTGGGGACGGCTATGGCCCCCAAATGCCCCGTGTCCAGTCTGCAGACACAGCCCCAGGCTCTGTGAGCCTGCCTGATCCAGCACTCCCACCACCAACTGCTTTGGTGCCTTGAGCACATTCCTGCCTGGGTTCCCTGCTTTTGCCCCATCAGTCTGACAGCCCCCAGAAAATCACAAACCCTGCTGTTCCAGGGCCACCTGCTCTGCCTCCCGGGCTGCCCACCCCAGCCAACACCGCTGTCTGCTTCCCATTGATACACGGGTTGGGAAGTCATCTGGGAGGCTAGGCATGCCAATCTGCCAGAACCTCTTCCCAAACCCTCCTCCTGACTGGTGCCAGGTGCTTGTGCAGGACAAGCCACCACTGCCAGGTCGGGCAGCTGGCTGGTAGACTGGCCACCTGCTCAGCTCATGGAGTATAAAGGTTTTGTTTTGCTTTACCTCTTGAATCCCATTACCAAGAAGTTCTGGAGAGAGGCTAAGCTGGCTGCGCTGTGAGACAAAGTCACTGAAGCCCCGTGAGGAGCCGGGCCCTAGGAGGGCTGTGCTCACTGACTGGGAGCCTGGGGTTGGCATTGGATCTGCCAGGTCCAATGGGAGTTTAGGATGGACCTGCCCTAATGGTCTGCTCCTGTAGGTGCAGATCACAGGGAAGTGGGGCACAGGATGAAGAGACTTTTGGAATTGCGAAAGAAGCACAAAGGCTGGTGGGTTCAGGTTCTGGAACTATTGGCTCAATTGTGTGACAGTGTCTTCGTTTTCTTACTCCCCTCCTCTGTCCCTGTGCTTCATTCTCTGGTCCTGAGAATGAGCCACGTGCTGTTTCCCAGATGTACAATGATGTTCTTCAACACCTCTGAACCTCCCTTTATGTTCCTGCTGCCAGAGCGGCCCTTTCCAACTCCTGCTTGTTTCAAACTATGGGCCAAGCTCCATGCAGATCTCCGCACCCCTCACCCTCTCCACAGCACCTGGATACCTGCCTCCTTCCACTATTCACCTGTCTACCATCCCTCAGCCTGTGAGCCTCTCAGAGGTGGCAGCTGAGCCCTATTCACCTCCACGCCTGTACACTTGTTACAGACCAGCAGACCAGCATTTGCTAAAGGTCTGCTGAATATGGGCTACACTTAGAAAACAAAAAAAGGACAAATATTTTCAGTGATAATTACTAAGGTTTTAGAAAGCATCAGCTATATCCAAATTACAGAGAACTGTGTGGAAATAATACAATTAAACTTAATTAACCTTGGGTAAAATATCACAGTATAGAAAAAAATCTTAAAGGCCATTTAATGAGTTGCTGATCTTAACACAATGAATCTCATTGTAAATATTTTTAAATACACTCTATTTCTTGAAATTGTAATAATCTTTTTAAAGGTCCAGATGTCTTGGGCAATTCTTCAGCATGAATATTCTTGAAATGTGTTTCTCAGAGAGAAAAAAAGAAGGAACGAGATAAAAGGAAGGACAGGAGGAGGGGAGGAAGACAGGAGAAGGGGAGAAGGAAAGGAGGAAACGGTTGCCAGAAACAGCCCTTGATCTCTTTCAGTGCGTTCACCATTCTCACTATACTATTACGGCAAATGATGTCATCTCTCTGGGTCTTGGCTCCTCCATCAAAAGCTAGAGTTAGGTGCACAGTAACAGAATGCTGGGTGTTGGCAGAGGGTCCTTGTATTAGTCTTTAGTTTCCCCAGGCCTAGCAGTAGAGAGAAGCTTTCTCTTTTAAGGAGGAACACCAATTTATTAGCAATGAGAGAAATCTAGGACAAGGAACATGTCCTACAAGGGTTTTTGATATGAGGTAAATCTACAGTCAGGAAGCCTACGGGTACTGACATTTAAAACCAAGTGTCTTCCTTCTCTGAGTCTGTTTCCAAAATGAAGGAATTGGACCCATGAGTTTACACTCACTTCCCACTTCCACAATGTTGAGCCCACCTCTGGAAGGCTGATGATAAGTAAAACCAAAAGATCATGTCAGGGCCAGAGCAAGTTCCAGAGCCCTGGCTTTACAGGACACATCTCCTGGTTTCTCACAGTTCCCTCAAAGCTGCAGATAGTTCTGTCAAGCTGCAGGGACCTCCAATTATCCTCCCCACATTTTAGATCCTTTTGGTTCTTTTGGGCCTGGAAATCATTCAGCTCGTCTTTAACCTCTTGGCATTTCTTCACATATCAAAACAGCTGCTGAAAAGTGAAGGGGTTGGATCTAAGCAGCTGGGGAAGAGTTGTTTGTTTTAGTGTTGGAGACTCAAGAAATACACGCGCTCCTTTTGTGGGTTATATTAAAGCGTATCTGCAGGTCTTTTTACCACTCTAATTGCAAAGTAGCTTAGCAGTGTCTCTGAAGCAAAGGGTGGGAATGATGGCTGGAGGTCCTGAACTCATGCTGTAGCACAGCTGGAAAAGGACTGGCTGCTTCTGTCTGAGCACGTGGATGTTCACAATGACAGTTGATGAGCCAGGATGTATAGACCTGAGCCTTGGGAATTGTCATGGGTGCTGCCCCCTCTCACTGCATCCACGACCCCGACCTGGGTCACATCCCTCCAACCTTTCAGATGGGCTTCTGCTCAACTACATCTCCCTGTCCTGGAGATTAGGTTTTTGTGAGGTGGTTTGGGCCAAGCCTTCTAAGCAGGACTGTGACAGATGGAGGGTCAGTGAAGTGCAGGCTATGCTAAGGGGAGTTCCTCCTAGACCAGCATCTTGATCAACTGGGTGTTTAAGTATAAGCAGGTGAGTTTTCTCTTTATTTGTGCCCAGGAGTCCAGGGAACCAAATACCTCAGAGGCTGGTGTTTGTGACTTGAAATCTCTTGGGTGGCAGAGGGGAAACTGAGGCATGAGCTGTAACTTGACTTGGGTCCCACAATCAGTGGGAGGGAAGGTGAGGGTAGCAGCCTGCAGCCTGGGGTCTGGCCTGGCTTGTTTCTCTCCCCGCCCCACCAGATAGCCTCCTGGGACTTCTTCCTCAAGCCTTGAGAGACCAGGGCTGGCAGGAGCACAGAGCCCACGAAGCAGGGGGAGTGTGCCATTATCCACAGAGGCCGAGAATCATGGCCTTTTCGGAGGAGATAAGTAATAAGGAAATTCCCTGGGCTAAGAAACAGACCAAGCAGACAACCGTGCGTGGTGGGTGGGGACGCCTCATGGCTTGGATCAAACGCACATTTCATACGATCTCTACAGACCACTGTTTGGCAAACCATGCAGGGCCAGGCAGAAGAGCAAGCTCTGGCCTGGGAGGTGGGGGATCAGGGTGCCAGGTGTGGGTGCCCTCAGCTTGTGCCCATTCAGGATGAGTACCTCCTATATGCTGAGGGCTCTCATCATATAGCAGGGCCGGTGCTCCTAGACACAGTGAACCACAGCAGGAATCCTCTCAGTCAAGGAAGGGCTGTGCCCAAGCTGGGAGGTTTCTTTCTAAGTAGTTTCTGCTTTGTCAGGGGACTTGTTACTAAGCGTTCCACTTACGACAGGTAAAGCCATGGGCATAATTTGGAATGGAAAATTTGAGACTGAGAGAACAAAATTTGTCCACATGAGAAAGTAGTGGGAATTTTCAGTGTACTGAGAGTGTGGAGAAGAGGGATGAACTCAGGAAGGAGGTGTGCATCTCATCAACAAGGCAATGAATAGACACAAAGGAGGATGGCTGGAAAGGGGCTCCCTGTGCAAGAATGATCAATGAGCTGGAGCACCAGTAATGTCTGGCAGGCAATTTAACATTGTTTCTTATTCTGTGATGTCTCTGCAGCTTTTGTGCTAGTGGTGCCTTGGAGAATGAGAGATGGGGTACCGGGGACTGGAGTTGTCCAAAACAGTGTGATGGAGACGTGGTGTGATCGTTAACTTTACGTCAACTTGGGTGAGCCAAAGTACTTAGGTAAAACATGTTGCTGTGTAGGAATTTTTTTTAGCAGAGGTTAACATTTAAATCAATAGACTTTGACTAAAGAAGATTATCCTCCATAGTATGGGTAGACCTTATCAGTTGAAAACCTTAAGAAAAAGATGGACCTCCCCTAAGAGGAGAGGAAATTCTGCCAGCAGACTACCTCTTGATTTAAACTCACCCCTGGATCTTTAGCCTGCCAGCCTACCTTTGCAGACAGTGGATTTGTTAGTGCTCACAATCATGTGAGCCATTTCCTTAAGATAAACTCCCCCCTCTCTCTCTCTCTCCACACTCCCCCAACCCAACACATATACGTACACATCCCATTGGTTATATTTCTCCAGAGAACCCTGGCTAATATGTATATGTATAGTAAGTAGATAACAGGAGGGTGCCAAGTGGATGCTATTATGGAAGTTTGAAGCCACAGGTGGGCGGCAAAGGTAAGGCTATGCAAATCCCCCTCCCTGCACACAAAAATCTCAAGAAAACATTCAGGAGGAGATAGAATTTCTTATCAAAGGCAGACCAGCAGTACATAAGGCAGGTTCATTGTTGTGGAGTGGGGGATGGACACAGAACACCCTAGGTGTCCTAGGCGGGAAGGGACTGGACCGGGGCAGGGGGCCCTTACACAGTCCCTGAGATCGCTGTAGTGGTCGGCTCCGGGCCCAGCCTCCAGGAAAAATCCTCATGACCCACAGACCTAACCCCCTAGGTTACCCTAGCCTCAGAGACATCACCCAACTCTACTTAAATAAAGCAGGCAAGGTGCCACTGCTGCCACTACCTGCGCAGATGGCCTCATGTATTAAAGCACTGGAGAACAGACGAGGCACACAGCTGCAGGGAGACCGTGAGCTGTTGAACCTTGCCACTGGCCGTTCCGAAGAACAAGCTGCAGGTAGGGGCTTCCTCACGCTGACTCCTGAAACTCACACAGGTGCATCAAATGCATGGTCCCCACTTCACACCCACAACTCTCACCACAAGAGGGTGTGAGGAATGTGGCCTTAAAGGATCCAGACCCTCCAACTAGAAGGGGGTTGGAGAGTAAGCAAGCCACTGGGGGTGACTCTCCAGGGCACTGTTCTGGGAGTGCACAAGCAGGAAAGGGAGACCCGCACAGACGGTGCTATCCAAGAGCACATGGCGAATGACTGGGCGAGTACGTCAGGGCTCACCACGCCTGCCTTCCTAGGTGCAGGGTGCAACGGAGCACAGCTGTTTGGAGCCGGAAAAATGTGTGGAAGATGGAGAGCTATAGAGGGAGACAGGGAATTTCACTCCAAATGCAGTTGAGATCATATCTTGGCTTTGTTCCCCACCAATGCACAGTTATTTGTATTTTAGCATAAAATTCTAGCTCCCAGAACCTGGTTAACAAAGGCAGTGAGACACAGTGCCCCAGAGGCAGCCAGATGGAAAGCCCAGCGGATCTCGCTTTGAAGTGTTCTGTGTTATCTGACTCATTTGCAAAAGAAATGAGCTTTATGGGATGTTCAAATGTTTCCAGACATAACCAGTTGCCCCCCAGCGAGAATAAAGTTATAATCTCTCCTTCACCTTGTGCACGTGCAGGCTAGCTCTGACAATGTACACAGGCTGTCAGAATCAAAATATGTCTCCTCCTCAGCTCTGCAGGGGGTGGGTGGGAGGTGGAATCAAAATAAAATCACCTTGGATCAAAATATGATGGATTTCTTTTTCCTCCAACTCGACAGTGAAATCAGAACAGCTGCAGGGCTGGTCTAATGAATTACACCCTCATTTGTCATTAGGGTGATGTAGAACACCCTAGATGTGACTAGATGTACAGGGTCACACAGCCTTTAAAGCTCTGTTGTGTCTGGGGAAAAGCACAGATAGATTTGAATTCAAATCTCCGTCCTGCTAATTTTCAGGCGTCTGACCCTAGAGAAGGAACCACTGGCCTCCGAACCTACGTTTCCTTTCCTGTAGGATGAGCATTAGAACGTGGATGTCACCGTGTGGTTCTGAGGGTGTTAAGGGGATTCAGAAGCCACAAAGGGCTGCACACACATTTAGATCTCTCCCCTCTGCCCTCCTACTGATTCTGTCCCTAGGCTACCTCTTGCCTTCCTGAATTCAAGATTTCCCTGAAATCCTGGTGGTTTCATTCATTCTGTGCCTTCTCCAAGAGTAAGCAAGCCATGGGCCCGGGACTGTTCTGGGAGTGCACAAGCAGGAAAGGAGACCCGCACAGACGGTGCTATCCAAGAGCACATGGCGAATGACTGGGCGAGTACGTCAGGGCTCACCACGCCTGCCTTCCTAGGTGCAGGGTGCAACGGAGCACAGCTGTTTGGAGCCGGAAAAATGTGTGGAAGATGGAGAGCTATAGAGGGAGACAGGGAATTTCACTCCAAATGCAGTTGAGATCATATCTTGGCTTTGTTCCCCACCAATGCACAGTTATTTGTATTTTAGCATAAAATTCTAGCTCCCAGAACCTGGTTAACAAAGGCAGTGAGACACAGTGCCCCAGAGGCAGCCAGATGGAAAGCCCAGCGGATCTCGCTTTGAAGTGTTCTGTGTTATCTGACTCATTTGCAAAAGAAATGAGCTTTATGGGATGTTCAAATGTTTCCAGACATAACCAGTTGCCCCCCAGCGAGAATAAAGTTATAATCTCTCCTTCACCTTGTGCACGTGCAGGCTAGCTCTGACAATGTACACAGGCTGTCAGAATCAAAATATGTCTCCTCCTCAGCTCTGCAGGGGGTGGGTGGGAGGTGGAATCAAAATAAAATCACCTTGGATCAAAATATGATGGATTTCTTTTTCCTCCAACTCGACAGTGAAATCAGAACAGCTGCAGGGCTGGTCTAATGAATTACACCCTCATTTGTCATTAGGGTGATGTAGAACACCCTAGATGTGACTAGATGTACAGGGTCACACAGCCTTTAAAGCTCTGTTGTGTCTGGGGAAAAGCACAGATAGATTTGAATTCAAATCTCCGTCCTGCTAATTTTCAGGCGTCTGACCCTAGAGAAGGAACCACTGGCCTCCGAACCTACGTTTCCTTTCCTGTAGGATGAGCATTAGAACGTGGATGTCACCGTGTGGTTCTGAGGGTGTTAAGGGGATTCAGAAGCCACAAAGGGCTGCACACACATTTAGATCTCTCCCCTCTGCCCTCCTACTGATTCTGTCCCTAGGCTACCTTGCCTTCCCTGAATTCAAGATTTCCCTGAAATCCTGGTGGTTTCATTCATTCTGTGCCCTCTGCTCTGAATTCCTTCTCCTTTCTGCCTATCCTTGCCAACATCCACCCATAATCATTTTTGAAGGTGGAGGCAGAGTGGACAATTGCTCCTTGCTGATTAGGTAGACGGAGGCTTGGTTCTATTCACTTCTCAGTAACTCGGCATCTCAGGGCACCCAGGAGATCAGAGCTGAAAGGGTCTCAAGGATCATCCTGTCCAGCTCCTCCCAGATGACACAGGACAGTGGAGGGCCTGAGAGGCCAAGGTGTACACCCACCTGTGCCCGGCACCTCCACAGGGTGGGTGGAGGAGTCCTGTAGCACCCAGGCCTCTTGGCAGTGCCCAAATTGGCAAAGTTCTTGGGCCTCTTCTGTTTTCCTCACTGTATTAGTCAGGATTCTCCAAGAAACAGGACCAAAAGCTTCTCCCCTCCCCTGCTCAGTCGAGGTGGCACAGGCACCTCTGTTGCACTTCCCCTCCTTACTCTGCTCCCGCAGTTCCCTGGCCTGTGGCTCCTCAGCCCTCTGGAGAGGCTCAGTGGCAGCGGGTGTCAGGGGAAAGTGCAGTCTGGTGTGGCTGGTGCTGTGTGAGTCTGTGTCAGTGTTCTCTGGGCCTGGTAGCACTTGTTGGGATTCACAGAGGTCTCCCCAACTTGGACCCTCCCATTACAATCTCCAGGACAGTATCGAGCCCATCTCTAGTTGGTAGCTTGCATCTCCAGCTGACTCCAACTGACTTCAACCCTGAGTCCTGCGCTCTCCAAGTGGTCCAATGGACCGCTTGTTGGGTACATCAACCCTTCAAGGGGACTTCTGGGCCAAAGTCCTTATCGAGATGGGCCCAGGTTATCTCCCCCGTGTCACCCACAGCAGGTCCATAAGGAAATGTGCCTCTTTGCCTCTGTCAGCAGAAATGAGCTCATCCTCTATGCAGTCCTCTTTCTTTCTGATCTTTCAGGTGGGCAGTCTTGGCCTCAGGGCTTTGCATCTTCCAGGAGTCAGTCACTCCTAGGCTCTAGGGGACACAGATGGAGAAGAGGGGAGATAAGGCTCCCCCAGGCGAGGGAAGGGAAAATACTTCCCAGAACTTGCTCAGAGAAATGTTCTCTCTCAGACTCTTCACTCTCAATTCTTTTATATAGTTGAGGCAGATGCTGGGCTAAGGCAGCAAAACTTGGTTTCCAGATGCTTCCTTTGCAAGCATCAAAGATGAGCCAGCTCATCTGGCTTCTCGCTTCAGAATGTGGGGGTGTTTTTTTGTTTGGCCGTGCCACTAAGCATATGGATCTTTAGTTCCCTAGCCAGGTATCGAACCTGCGTCCTCTGCATCCCTGCATTGGAAAGACCAAGTCTGAACCAATGGACCACCACGGTAGTCCAGAAATGTGGGAGGTACAGTCTCATGTTTTGAGGCTTCAGTCAAACTGAGAGGCAGTCCCTAATAGAAAGGATTTACTTGGGCAATAGAAATTCTAAATAGGAAAAAATAGGGAAATTAAAATATATTCATACAAGGAAATAAGAAAAATATATATTGAAGTTCAGAGTCAATATTGTCTCAGAGAAATTTTTATATTATATCTTTATACAGAGACAAGAAAAATTAGTCACCTAAGCATTTAACTCATGAAGTTAGAAAACAACAACAACAAAATCAAACAAAAACCTAGAAGACTGATTAATAAAACCAAGAATAGTTTCTTAAAGAAGTCTAATAGGGGCTTCTCTGGGGGTTCAGAGGTAAAGAATCTGCCAGCCAATGCAGGAGATACAGGCTTGATCCCTGATCTGGAAGATCCCCCATGCCACAGAGCAACTAAGCCACATGGGTCAGAGCAATTGAGCACAACTACTGAGTCTGTGCCCTAGAGCCTGTGTTCGGCAAAAAGAGAAGCATCACAATGAGGAGCCAGTGCGAAGCAATTAGAGAGTAGCCCTGCTCGCCACAACTAGAGAAAAGCCCACACAGCAATGAAGATTAGGCACAGCCAAAATAAATAAATCAAAATTTTGAAGTCTAATAAATTATATGTACTGCAATAAAAAGTAATAAAGATAAAAACGTGGGGGAAATAAAACAAAAACACATCATCACAATGGAGAGGAGGGATAAAACCAAAGATACTGGTGAGATTTTATCGTTACAAGCAGATTCTATGTATATCTCTCTGCTAAATGTCTGTAAGACTTGGAGAAATGGATAATCTTGTGATATTGGCAAGATTGACTAAAGAAGATTGGCAAAATTAACTAAAGATAGAAAATGAGAAACTATGGAAGAAAACCACACAATTATTGAAGAACGATGACCAAATAAGGCTAAGAGTTCACACAGGTTTAAGAGCAAATTCCTCTAAACCTTCAAGAAACAAATAATTCTCATGCTATTTACACAGTTTCAGACCAAAGAAAAATACGGAAATCTTCCCAACTCTTTCTATAAAACCAGCATATCACTGATTCCTAGCTCAACAGAAATGTCACAATCCAGCATGCTTGCCTATAGATTTTTTTAAATCCCAAATAAAGCAACAGCAAATCAAGTGATAATCAAATTCTAAATAGGAAAAATAGGGAAATTAAAATATATTCATACAAGGAAATAAGAGAATATATATTGAAGTTCAGAGTCAATATTGTCTCAGAGAAATTTTTATATTATATCTTTATACAGAGACAAGAAAAATTAGTCACCTAAGCATTTAACTCATGAAGTTAGAAAACAACAACAACAAAATCAAACAAAAACCTAGAAGACTGATTAATAAAACCAAGAATAGTTTCTTAAAGAAGTCTAATAGGGGCTTCTCTGGGGGTTCAGAGGTAAAGAATCTGCCAGCCAATGCAGGAGATACAGGCTTGATCCCTGATCTGGAAGATCCCCCATGCCACAGAGCAACTAAGCCACATGGGTCAGAGCAATTGAGCACAACTACTGAGTCTGTGCCCTAGAGCCTGTGTTCGGCAAAAAGAGAAGCATCACAATGAGGAGCCAGTGCGAAGCAATTAGAGAGTAGCCCCTGCTCGCCACAACTAGAGAAAAGCCCACACAGCAATGAAGATTAGGCACAGCCAAAAATAAATAAATCAAAATTTTGAAGTCTAATAAATTATATGTACTGCAATAAAAAGTAATAAAGATAAAAACGTGGGGGAAATAAAACAAAAACACATCATCACAATGGAGAGGAGGGATAAAACCAAAGATACTGGTGAGATTTTATCGTTACAAGCAGATTCTATGTATATCTCTCTGCTAAATGTCTGTAAGACTTGGAGAAATGGATAATCTTGTGATATTGGCAAGATTGACTAAAGAAGATTGGCAAAATTAACTAAAGATAGAAAATGAGAAACTATGGAAGAAAACCACACAATTATTGAAGAACGATGACCAAATAAGGCTAAGAGTTCACACAGGTTTAAGAGCAAATTCCTCTAAACCTTCAAGAAACAAATAATTCTCATGCTATTTACACAGTTTCAGACCAAAGAAAAATACGGAAATCTTCCCAACTCTTTCTATAAAACCAGCATATCACTGATTCCTAGCTCAACAGAAATGTCACAATCCAGCATGCTTGCCTATAGATTTTTTTAAATCCCAAATAAAGCAACAGCAAATAAAACACAGAAGTATATTAAAATGATAATATGCCAAGCCAAACAAAGTTTATTTCAAAAAGGCAAGAATGGCTTGATATAAATCTGTTGATACTATCTATTACACGAATAGGTCAAATGAGAAATACCACATGATTATCTTGAGAATGCAACAAAAGAACACAACGCAACCTTTACTCCAAATTTTAAATACTTGTAGTAAATTTGGGATAGAAAGATATTTCCTTAACTGAAATGACTATCTCCCATCAACAGTCAACTTTGCACTCAAAGTGAAATGCCACACTTGTGGGGCAGGAACGAGACAAGAATGCCTGCGATAACCATCCTCATTTAACAGAGGACAGCTGACTGATTCTTAAACAGAGTATGAATATCACAAAGAAGGACTCAAAGATATTATTTTGCATTTGACATAATTTTCTAGCTTGAAAATCCAAAGACATCAACTAAAAAACTACGCCAGAATGAAGAAGACTATTCAGGAAGGTGATCAGTTACCACCTTTAAAAAAGAATTCATTTTCAATACACTAGCAATCTAGTAGGATGGTAATGATAACACATGCAGTGAAAGCGATGGAAAAACAGACAATACACTAGCAATAAACACGGGAGAAAATCCAGAGGATAAAAAAAGCCCATTCACAATAGTAGCAAAAATATGAATGACCTAGAAATTTTTATCATAAGAAATGTACAGCGGCTTCCCCGGTGGCTCAGTGGGTAAAGACACCGCCTGGCAGTGCAAGGGGCGGTTCAATCCTGGCCTGGGAAATCCCATGTGCAGAGTGACTGGACCAATGTGTCCTTTGGGCAGCGCTCTGCAGAGGTCATTGCGATGGGAGGCCCACACAGGTCAAAAACCAAAAAAAAAAACACAATTATTGAAGAACGATGACCAAATAAGGCTAAGAGTTCACACAGGTTTAAGAGCAAATTCCTCTAAACCTTCAAGAAACAAATAATTCTCATGCTATTTACACAGTTTCAGACCAAAGAAAAATACGGAAATCTTCCCAACTCTTTCTATAAAACCAGCATATCACTGATTCCTAGCTCAACAGAAATGTCACAATCCAGCATGCTTGCCTATAGATTTTTTTAAATCCCAAATAAAGCAACAGCAAATAAAACACAGAAGTATATTAAAATGATAATATGCCAAGAAAGTTTATTTCAAAAAGGCAAGAATGGCTTGATATAAATCTGTTGATACTATCTATTACACGAATAGGTCAAATGAGAAATACCACATGATTATCTTGAGAATGCAACAAAAGAACACAACGCAACCTTTACTCCAAATTTTAAATACTTGTAGTAAATTTGGGATAGAAAGATATTTCCTTAACTGAAATGACTATCTCCCATCAACAGTCAACTTTGCACTCAAAGTGAAATGCCACACTTGTGGGGCAGGAACGAGACAAGAATGCTCATGATAACCATCCTCATTTAACAGAGGACAGCTGACTGATTCTTAAACAGAGTATGAATATCACAAAGAAGGACTCAAAGATATTATTTTGCATTTGACATAATTTTCTAGCTTGAAAATCCAAAGACATCAACTAAAAAACTACGCCAGAATGAAGAAGACTATTCAGGAAGGTGATCAGTTACCACCTTTAAAAAAGAATTCATTTTCAATACACTAGCAATCTAGTAGGATGGTAATGATAACACATGCAGTGAAAGCGATGGAAAAACAGACAATACACTAGCAATAAACACGGGAGAAAATCCAGAGGATAAAAAGAGCCCATTCACAATAGTAGCAAAAATATGAATGACCTAGAAATTTTTATCATAAGAAATGTACAGCGGCTTCCCTGGTGGTCCAGTGGGTAAAGACACCGCCTGGCAGTGCAAGGCGCGCCGGTTCAATCCCTGGCCTGGGGAAATCCCATGTGCCGCAGAGTGACTGGACCAATGTGTCCAATTACTGAGCCAGCGCTCTGCAGAGGTCATTGCGATGGGAGGCCCACACAGGTCAAAAAAGAACAAAGATGGATGAAAAATGGATGGATGAAAGACCAATAGAAATGGCCGAACAAACAAAAAGAAATGTACAGGACTTACATGACAAATAAGTCCCATCTTACTGGTAGACGCAAAGACAACTTGAATAAATGAAAAGATAACATCTTCAACCCCTGTCTATTGCCATGTAACTCTGCCCCTTGGAGTTGTGCAATGTGGTGGTCTTTAACATATCGTATTTCTGGGTAGAAAGGTTTAGTAATATGAAGGTATCTATTTCTCCCAAATTTACAAAGTAATAAACTTAATAAAATACCAGTTGAATTCCAGTAGAAAATCTGAGAACTTGGTAAAATGATTTTGAATTTCACAAATGTGCAAGGATAGCCAAGAACATTTTGAAAATAAATAGTAAATGAGGAGACTAATATTATCAGACACTAAAACTTATAAACTTGCAATAAGGAAAACACGGAGACACTGTTTAAAAAAAAAAAACCAAACATTTGGCATATTTAGCTCAGTGAAACAGAATAGAGTCCGTATGTAGATGCAAATCTAGATGCAAATTTAGTATATGATAAAGGTGAATTTCTAAACATGTATATTGGGTTTTCGTACAAATGGATTATACTATAAGTGATGTCAAGACTGTTAGCTAACCATTTTGAAAAACTCCCCTTAAAAAAAAAATAGCATAGCGCTTCCCTGGTGGTACAGTGGATAAGGACACTTCCTTGAAGTGTAGGCCTCTTTGATACCTGATCTGGGAGGATCCCACGTGCTGCGAAGCTTCTGGACTGATGTGTCCAAACACCGAGCCAGGAGCCCTGGAGCACAGATGCCCAGAGCTGGTGCTCCGCGGTGGGGGATGCCACTGCTATGGGAGGCCCACAAAGGCCAAAGAACAGAGACGGATGAAAATAAATAAAGACCAATAAAAGTAGACAAAAAAAAAAGAATTAGCATAGACCAAAAAAAGGAACTTTTTAAATTTGTAGACAAGGTCTAAATGGAAGACATGAAATGACAAGAAAATAATGCTGAATATTTATATTTTCCTGGAATAGTTTAGGATTTTCAGACACTATTTTTTTTTCTTTTGATTGATTGATTGATTTATGGGGGGGTGGGGAAGGAAGGGAGCAGGCGGGCCACTTCTATTGGTCTTTCATTTGTCCGATCTTTGTTCTTTGGCCGTGTGGGTCCCCATCGCGGTACATTGCATGGAAATCAAATGTCTCGCCCAAAAAATTGTGTACAAAGTCTATTGCCATGTAACTCTGCCCCTTGGAGTTGTGCAATGTGGTGGTCTTTAACATATCGTATTTCTGGGTAGAAAGGTTTAGTAATATGAAGGTATCTATTTCTCCCAAATTTACAAAGTAATAAACTTAATAAAATACCAGTTGAATTCCAGTAGAAAATCTGAGAACTTGGTAAAATGATTTTGAATTTCACAAATGTGCAAGGATAGCCAAGAACATTTTGAAAATAAATAGTAAATGAGGAGACTAATATTATCAGACACTAAAACTTATAAACTTGCAATAAGGAAAACACGGAGACACTGTTTAAAAAAAAAAAACCAAACATTTGGCATATTTAGCTCAGTGAAACAGAATAGAGTCCGTATGTAGATGCAAATCTAGATGCAAATTTAGTATATGATAAAGGTGAATTTCTAAACATGTATATTGGGTTTTCGTACAAATGGATTATACTATAAGTGATGTCAAGACTGTTAGCTAACCATTTTGAAAAACTCCCCTTTAAAAAAAAAATAGCATAGCGCTTCCTGGTGGTACAGTGGATAAGGACACTTCCTTGAAGTGTAGGCCTCTTTGATACCTGATCTGGGAGGATCCCACGTGCTGCGAAGCTTCTGGACTGATGTGTCCAAACACCGAGCCAGGAGCCCTGGAGCACAGATGCCCAGAGCTGGTGCTCCGCGGTGGGGGATGCCACTGCTATGGGAGGCCCACAAAGGCCAAAGAACAGAGACGGATGAAAATAAATAAAGACCAATAAAAGTAGACAAAAAAAAAAGAATTAGCATAGACCAAAAAAAGGAACTTTTTAAATTTGTAGACAAGGTCTAAATGGAAGACATGAAATGACAAGAAAATAATGCTGAATATTTATATTTTCCTGGAATAGTTTAGGATTTTCAGACACTATTTTTTTTTCTTTTGATTGATTGATTGATTTATGGGGGGGTGGGGAAGGAAGGGAGCAGGCGGGCCACTTCTATTGGTCTTTCATTTGTCCGTTTTCATCCATCTTTGTTCTTTGGCCCGTGTGGGTCCCCCATCGCGGTGGCGTCTGTTGTCGCAGAGCACCGGCTCTAGGTGCATGCGCCCCAGAGCTCCAGCTCGGTAATTGGACACATCGGTCCAGCCACTCCGCAGCACGTGGGATCTTCCCAGGCCAGAGATTGAACTGGCGCCCCTTGCACTGCAAGGCGGTGTCCTTACCCACTGGACCACCAGGGAAGCCCGTCTTTATTTTATTTTATTATTTTTTAAAGATTTATTTATTTATTTATTTTGGGCAGGGGTTGGGTTGGGGAGGGAGGGGAGCAGGCAGGCCACTACTATTGGTCTTTCATTTCTCTATTTTCATCCATCTTTGTTCTTTGGCCCGTGTGGGCCTCCCATCGCGGTGGCGTCTGTTGTCACAGAGCACCGGCTCTGGGCGCATGCACTCCAGAGTTCCGGTTCGGTAATCGGACACATCGGTCCAGCCGCTCCGCGGCACGTGGGATCTTCCCAGGCCAGGGATCGAATCGGCGCCCCTTGCACTGCAAGGCGGTGTCCTTACCCACTGGACCACCGGGGAAGCCCCCGCCTTTATTTTTTAAAGGATGGACAAATCATGATTTTTTAAATGTGTGTTAAGAAAAAAATCTGTAAGACTTCTATATATTCCTAATTTATAATTATTCATACAAATGGAGCAAAAGTCCCACTGAAGCTCTCATGGAAGAGCAGGTTATAAGCAAAAACATTACTTTGTTTCAGAGAGTCATATAGCACTCTTACAAAGTTGGCTTCATTGAAGAATAATTTCCATAAAATAAAATTCAGCAATTTTACTTCTATAGTAAATTAACTTAAAAAAAAAAAGTATACAGTTTTAAAGGTTGCTTTCCATTTACCATTACCACCAAATACTGACTATGTCTCCTGTGTTACACAGGTTGTACTCATCCTTGAGCCTAGTACCTCCACTTCCTCACTTTTATGTTGCCCCTCCCCACCTCCACTGATAACCATTAGTTTGCTCTCCATATCTGTGTGTCTGCTTCTTTTTTTATCTTCACTAGTTTGTTGTATTTTTGAGATTCCACATATAAGTGACATCACATAGTTTTTGTCTTTCTCTAACTGACTTCATGTAGCATAATGCCCTCCAAGACCATCCAGGTACACTGAGTGGGGTTTTTTTGGCCACTTCTATTGATCTTTCTTTCACTTATCTTTGTTCTTTGGCCTGTGTGGGCCTCCCATCACAGTGGCCTCTCTCGCTGCAGAGCACCGGCTCTTGGCGCATGCGCTCCAGAGCTCGGGCTGGGTAGTCGGACACATGGGTCCAGCCCCTCCACGGCACATGGGATCCTCCCAGGCCAGGGATCAAACCAGCGCCCCTTACACTGCAAGGCAGTGTCCTTACCCACTGGACCACCAGGGAAGCCCCACTCTACACTGAGTTTTTAACTGAAATTTCATGGAGATAATCACAGATTCACATGTAACTGTAAGAAATACTGCAGAGAGAGCCCAGGTACCCTTTCCCCAGTTTTCCCCAGTGGTAAGATTTTTTAATACTACAATTAATATCACAAGACAGATATTGACGTTGATGACACCCACGGTTCTTCTGCAAATTTCCCCAGTTTTACTAGTATTCATTTGTACGTAAATACTTAGTTCTATACAATATTGTCCCATGTGTAGATGGGTGTATCTACCACCAGTCACGATACTGAGCAGTTCCATCACCACAAAGATCCTTCAAGCTGCCCTTTATATTCGCCCTTTCCATGAACACACAATATAAGAAGTTTTGGCAAACACATACAGTCATGTAATCATCTCCACAAATATGATAGAAAACATTTCCATCACCCCTCAAAGTTCTCTCATTCCTCTTTGCAGTCAGTTCCCTTTCCTCATTCCTCACCCTAGGCAACCGCTGATCTGTTTTCTACTATTACAGTTTTACCTTTTCTAGAATAGCATATAAATGGAATCAGCATCATGTTTTTTTAATTTATCCATGCTACTTTAGGTAGCTGTAGCTAATTCCTTTTATTGCTATTATATTCCATTCTACTGAATGGATATATCTCATGATATTTATTCCTTCATCAGTCAATTGGGTTGTTTCCAGTTCTTTATTATGAACAAAGCTATGAATATCCAAGTCTTCATTTGAGTATGTTTTCATTTCTCTAACTGACTTCATGTAGCATAATGCCCTCCAAGACCATCCAGGTACACTGAGTGGGGTTTTTTTGGCCACTTCTATTGATCTTTCTTTCACTTATCTTTGTTCTTTGGCCTGTGTGGGCCTCCCATCACAGTGGCCTCTCTCGCTGCAGAGCACCGGCTCTTGGCGCATGCGCTCCAGAGCTCGGGCTGGGTAGTCGGACACATGGGTCCAGCCCCTCCACGGCACATGGGATCCTCCCAGGCCAGGGATCAAACAAGCGCCCTTACACTGCAAGGCAGTGTCCTTATCAACTGGACCACCAGGGAAGCCCCACTCTACACTGAGTTTTTAACTGAAATTTCATGGAGATAATCACAGATTCACATGTAACTGTAAGAAATACTGCAGAGAGAGCCCAGGTACCCTTTCCCCAGTTTTCCCCAGTGGTAAGATTTTTTAATACTACAATTAATATCACAAGACAGATATTGACGTTGATGACACCCACGGTTCTTCTGCAAATTTCCCCAGTTTTACTAGTATTCATTTGTACGTAAATACTTAGTTCTATACAATATTGTCCCATGTGTAGATGGGTGTATCTACCACCAGTCACGATACTGAGCAGTTCCATCACCACAAAGATCCTTCAAGCTGCCCTTTATATTCGCCCTTTCCATGAACACACAATATAAGAAGTTTTGGCAAACACATACAGTCATGTAATCATCTCCACAAATATGATAGAAAACATTTCCATCACCCCTCAAAGTTCTCTCATTCCTCTTTGCAGTCAGTTCCCTTTCCTCATTCCTCACCCTAGGCAACCGCTGATCTGTTTTCTACTATTACAGTTTTACCTTTTCTAGAATAGCATATAAATGGAATCAGCATCATGTTTTTTTAATTTATCCATGCTACTTTAGGTAGCTGTAGCTAATTCCTTTTATTGCTATTATATTCCATTCTACTGAATGGATATATCTCATGATATTTATTCCTTCATCAGTCAATTGGGTTGTTTCCAGTTCTTTATTATGAACAAAGCTATGAATATCCAAGTCTTCATTTGAGTATGTTTTCATTTCTTTTGGGTGGATGCCTAAGAGCATGCCTATTGGATCATATGGTAAGCATATGTTCCATATTGATAGTTTCTCATGCTACAGCTTCAAATTCACTGATCTCTCGTTCTTCAAAGTCTAATGTGGAATTTATAACATCCTGTGTGTGTTCATTTCAGACATTATACTTCTCATTTCTGGAAATTCCATTTGGATCTAAGACTTTAAAAGCTTCCACTTCTCTCCTCATCTTGCTCACGTTTCTCTCTACTTTCTCAAATATATGCATCATAATAGCTATCTTAATGTCCTTTGATAAATCCACCATCTCTACCATTTCTTGATTTGTTTATAATGATTGCTTTTCCATATGGTCCTACTTCTTTGCCCGCTTGGAAATTTTTTGTTGAATGCTGGACACTGTCAATTTCACATTGTTTGTTCCTGGATTTTGTTCTATTCCTTTAAATACCATCAGATTTTGTCCTGGAGCCGAAATTAGTTGGATCTTTTCAAGGCTTGCAGCACAGCTATTAGTCTAGGGTTAATTTGGCCTCCCTACTAAGAAACAGCTTTCTGAGGCCCCTACTCGAAGGTCTGTCCATACCGGTTGATGGGAACATGAAGAATTCCTAGTACCACGTGAGCTCCAGGAACTAATCTACTTTGTCTGGAAACAGACATCTTTGCTTAGGACTCTGCAGTATAACATTTAAGGAAGGAATTGTAAAGGAAAAGAGTGATCTGATAGCAGAAAAATTTAAAGTCTCTCTCTTTGTTTTTCTCTTAAATTCAATTCAGCTTGTTTCTCACTGATTTGCCAGTTGGTAGAGGGAGAATGTCAGTGGGCCCTGGGTCTGGAGGCAGCTCCACCTATCACTGTGCAATCAAAGGGGGGACTTCTCCTCTCTGGGGCTCAGTCTTCTGATCTGGAAAAGAAGGGGCAGGACAAAGTGTTTCCTGAGGCAGTTCCAGCCTTAACACCCTATGCCCTGGCCAGGTAGTACCAGTTTCTTGATCATCTCTTTGCCTCTGTGATCACAGACTCTAGGGATCCCACCTCTAACTCAAAGCAGCCTCCTTTTTCCTATTTCCCTTTTTAAATATAATTTAGTTTTTATTTGATTTATGGACTCAGTCCCAGTCCCTGAACTTCATTCGACTTGGACGACTTATTGATTTTCAGTAACAGTGGAGCAGAAGAATAAAGAGATGACAGCAGCACTTGGCTGCAGACCCAGGCCCCGCTGAGAGAGGCAAGAATTAATCATCTCCGGGGTGATCACTCAGACTGTCCCTGGCAGGACAGCGACCCGGGGAGCTCAGCCAGCCTGGGACAGCCCAACCAACCACACAGTGATTGTCTGCCTCTGATAACATGAGCTCACCAGACTGCCCTGCCTGGGTTCTAATTCCAGCGTCACCTGATGTAAGTCGGGCACTCATCAGACTCCTCACCTCTAAACAGGGGCTTTGACAGAGTTCCCAAGGCTAGCTAAAGAGAAGCTGCACAATTTGGATCAACAGCAAGGATGTGATCGTGTATAAAGATGCCAACATTAAATAAATGAATGCAAAGACAGATGATGAAAGATGAAGAGGATGCAGATGTGCCAAGTACGCACACTGATGTCAGTGTGGCTTCTCTTCTCTTGGCTACTTGCAGCCCCTGAAAGCAGCAAGGCTAATCTATTTTCACTTTCCTAAAGAAATGTACCAAGTTTTCTTTTGCCTCTGGACCTTTGCATATGCTGCTCTTTGCACACTGCTCCAGGCTTCTCTGCTTGGCCAACTCTTGCTTCTCCTCCAGGAATACTGCCTCCTCTGGGAAGCCTTTTCTGATTTCCCCTGGGGGAGCATGGGGGGTTAGGTGCCCCCCCATGTTACCCCAGATTTCTGTGCTGACCCTGGAAGGATATTCACCACATTGTATTATAACAATTACCTCAACAATGTAAGAGTTCTTTGTTACAGTAATAATTATGGTCTGTTTTCTTAATGGTATCTCCTACTTAACTCCCAGCCCTGTGAGGTCAGGGACGATGACTGCTTTGGTCATCCAGCTTCAAAAAAGTTTTCTGCCAGGTAGTACCTGTTTCTTGATCATCTCTTTGCCTCTGTGATCACAGACTCTAGGGATCCCACCTCTAACTCAAAGCAGCCTCCTTTTTCCTATTTCCCTTTTTAAATATAATTTAGTTTTTATTTGATTTATGGACTCAGTCCCAGTCCCTGAACTTCATTCGACTTGGACGACTTATTGATTTTCAGTAACAGTGGAGCAGAAGAATAAAGAGATGACAGCAGCACTTGGCTGCAGACCCAGGCCCCGCTGAGAGAGGCAAGAATTAATCATCTCCGGGGTGATCACTCAGACTGTCCCTGGCAGGACAGCGACCCGGGGAGCTCAGCCAGCCTGGGACAGCCCAACCAACCACACAGTGATTGTCTGCCTCTGATAACATGAGCTCACCAGACTGCCCTGCCTGGGTTCTAATTCCAGCGTCACCTGATGTAAGTCGGGCACTCATCAGACTCCTCACCTCTAAACAGGGGCTTTGACAGAGTTCCCAAGGCTAGCTAAAGAGAAGCTGCACAATTTGGATCAACAGCAAGGATGTGATCGTGTATAAAGATGCCAACATTAAATAAATGAATGCAAAGACAGATGATGAAAGATGAAGAGGATGCAGATGTGCCAAGTACGCACACTGATGTCAGTGTGGCTTCTCTTCTCTTGGCTACTTGCAGCCCCTGAAAGCAGCAAGGCTAATCTATTTTCACTTTCCTAAAGAAATGTACCAAGTTTTCTTTTGCCTCTGGACCTTTGCATATGCTGCTCTTTGCACACTGCTCCAGGCTTCTCTGCTTGGCCAACTCTTGCTTCTCCTCCAGGAATACTGCCTCCTCTGGGAAGCCTTTTCTGATTTCCCCTGGGGGAGCATGGGGGGTTAGGTGCCCCCCCATGTTACCCCAGATTTCTGTGCTGACCCTGGAAGGATATTCACCACATTGTATTATAACAATTACCTCAACAATGTAAGAGTTCTTTGTTACAGTAATAATTATGGTCTGTTTTCTTAATGGTATCTCCTACTTAACTCCCAGCCCTGTGAGGTCAGGGACGATGACTGCTTTGGTCATCCAGCTTCCTAGTGTATAAAAGATAATAGATATTTGCTGAATAAATGAAAGATAGCTGAAGAGAATGATTTTCAGAGTTACTCAGTAAGGCAAAGAATATTTATCGACAATTACATTACTAACTTTGTGGGTTGTTGTTAAAATCCATTAATGGTTTTGGTTAATCCTCTCTAAATCTTTTCGTTGCATGTGTGGTAAAATACTCAGAGAAGTGAAGCAATTAGACCAAAGTCACACAGCCAGGATCTGACCAGGAATCCCAGTCTCCTAATGCCTAACTCCTGTTTCGCCCTTTTCTCACTAGAAGAGCTCAACTGGCTTCTTCTCCAAGGGCTCCATATTTTTCTCCTCTGTATGATGAGTGGGTTGAACCAGACCAGTGGTTCTTAATCTTTGAGAATTGATGAAAGCTATGAACTGTAACCCCAGGGAAAGGCACATACACACTGAAAAATTACGCACAATTTCATGGGTTCATAGACCCCCATAAAACCTAGCCACAGCCCAGAGCTCACCAATCATGGAGGGCTTGCAGACTCTCACAGTCTGTGCACAATCTATGATTCACCCACTGACACTGGTTTTACAAAGTGGCAAAATTCTTCCATTTGTTTTTCATTGTCCCAACCTCACCTCTCCTCCCTAACCCGGCTGGCAACAGTTCCTCCCTGCCGTGAGACCCCATTAGTCCCCAAACTCCAGGGCCCTGCCAGGCTGCAGCTGTCACACTGAATCCTGCTCCTGATTTATTCTCCACGGTGTCTTTCTGGATGAGAAATTGTGCATAACAGCAGGACTCAGCCCCTGGTAGAAGAAATGGCCAAGTTCAATCCTTAACAAATAAAACTACTACCATTCAGTAATTCCCATGGCTCATGAAAAATGTGATTTCCTTGCTGTCGCAAATGTGGAGGGTGGGAGATGTAAAGACAGTCCCACTTTGGTCTACGGAAGAAACCGTAACGTTATAAATCAGCGAGATAGATAACCTTCTCCTCTATTCATTATCTGCGCAGGCCAGAGCTAATGTGTTTGTTTCTTTTAAATCCTCTGTTATCAGCCACCCTTCCCCCTCAAGGATGGCTGCACGTGTCTGAAATCCACCAGGAACACTGCAGCAAAGAAAGAGAATTCTCAGTTTCTGAAGATAACACAAGTCTCTAGGGTCTTAAATGTCAGGCCAAGAGTTTTACCCCACAGAACAGTGAGTCTTACCCAGAGGCATCCAGGATGCAGCATAACCCTGGAGAAGGTGCTAGGGAGGATAATGTGACCAGAGAATCACGTCAGGAAGATCATTCTGGCTGTGGATAAGGATTCATCTGAGGGAGAGAGAAAAATGAGGGTACAGGTTTGGAGGTTGTGGGGAGAAGCCTGATGCAGTCTGGGAGAGGTCTCTTCTTATTCCTTATTATTTCCACAACAAGAACAATAAGGGGGTGTGAGCATGCCAACTAGAACTATATACAGATAGGACATGCCATCACCCTGCATGTCCTGGGATATCCAAGGAGACGTAAGTAGAAGCTGCTGGTGGAGTTTCTTGGAAGTCGCTTTGCCCTTTCCTGTGTCTTCTTTCTTCCTGTGTAGAATGCAGTTGGGATGGCTGGTGCTACAGCTGCCTTTGTGCAGCCTTAAGGAAAAGGCCAAGAGAACCACAAATACTCCAGCTCTGAAGTGCTTGAGTTGCTGAGTCAGGGCCAAACACTGCCTACTTCTGGACTCACTATCTGAGAAAAATCTCTGTGGGGATGGATACTGTGGGGCACCAAAGGGAGAAGCTACGCAGACAGGTGGATGGGTAAGTCTGGAACTCTGGAGACTCATTGGCACATATGGAGGTGATGGAAGCTGTCGGCATGGTTTGATGACTCAGGGAGTAGACAGATGATAGACAGATAGATAGATGTAGATCGACAGACACACAAACACACAAGAAGATGGTCCTGAGGAACACCAACCTTCAAGGAATAGGCTGAGAAGGTAACTGCAAACGCAGAGAACTGACAGAGAGGGGACACCTGGAAACTGTGGGACCCTGGAGTCTCGAGGAGGATAGGGACTCTGGTCATGGTCAGTAGTATACAGGACAGAGGGTCAGGGGTCAACACCAGAGAAGAGGACTTGGTGATCCTGATGGGAGCTGAAGAGACAACACTGATGAACCCCTGTGAAACATCAATGCCAGTCTGCCAGAGGACCCCACTGTGACCCAGCCCCCCTCTGTAGGGCCACCACCATCATGTAGCCTTGTAGCTCCCAGCGATCCACACAGAGAGGAAGACAACGGAAAGGGAGTACTTTGTTCCCCGACACCTTGATCAGAAGATACTCTGAATATGATTACTAGGCACGTGCTTTCTCCCTGTTCCCAGCCTGTATTCAGATGTGCGTGCTGATCTTGTTGCCTCCTATTCCTTGCTCAAGAGGGACATGGCTGCATGTTCAACACTCACTCTGCCTCATGCTCTGAGGGCCTCAGGCAACTTACTCAACAAGTTTAAGGTCAGGTAGAGGCTAGAGATCAGGGCTTATGATTCCAAATCCACCAGGCCTCAAAACCCATGCCTGAAACCTTTCTTAGGTCTGGCTTTTAACAAACACATTGGAGGCTGGCATGCTGCCTATGTTTTGCTGGCTTGGGATAGGTACCAGGTTATTTTTTGCAAATTGGGCACTCCATCATGTAGAAACACGTTTTTTTAGAGGATAAAACATCTGGAGTCACATAGCATGAAAAGAGACTAAAGGCCAGGTTACACCCTCAACACACAGCTCTTAGGTTTTAATGATGCTCAACAATTCAGAATGTTCAGCAAATCTGTTGCTCTGACTTTCAATGCTTCCCTGGGGAGCCTCCATTTATGTATCTTTTTTCTGTCTTGTTTAACCCAGTAGGATTCCTAGGGAAGGATCTATCTCTAAAAGCTTGAACAAACTCCACAGGAAAGCCCCAGATCTCACAGATTCTGAATTACAAAAATATGCTTCTAAAAAGAGAGTGTGCCTGGCAAGAACACAGGTCTTGGCCCACTCAACCCAGCCCCACAGGCAGTTGTCTTGATATCAGGCTTGCTGATCAGGGAAAGAACTGCCCATAACTTAAGAGATTTTGGAGACTTCTGCTTTAAGGGCACCACAGCACTCAGGAAGTCCAGTGGTGAGTAGAAAGCAGGACACAGAACAGGGACGTGACAAAGGGGGAGCTTTACAAGGCTCTGAAAGCTTGGGCAGAGTTTGTCCAGAGATTTACAAAGTGCTGGTCTCAGAGTCGGAAATCCAAACGCCACTTCCAGTTCACCACTGACTGCCTGGATGCCCTTAGTGAGCTTCTTCCCTTCTCTGAGATTCAGTTTTCACCTCCATAGAATAAGGATGTTACATTCCACAGCCCTATGTGCTTCCAGGGATGCTGCTGAAAGCTGTACAGATGTGGGAAAGAACGGATCCTCTGGTGACAGGGCTCTGGCTAAGCACGTCCAGACAGCCTGAGGGGCTCTGTGGAAGCTACGGAAGGCTCTTCGGAGCAGAAGCACATGTTTTCCTCTGGAAAGGACTCTTTATTGAAGCCATTGAGTTTAAGCTAGTGTCCATGAAGACTGTGGTGGGTAACTTCTCAGCGCCTGGGGTAAATGGGAAAGTAGACCTTTGTCCTCTCACCACCACAGGAGTAAACCCCAGAAACCCCAGTGAAGACGAGAGATAACCTGACTTTCTTTGGCTGCAGGGGCTACAATTGATGGCCTGTGTTCGATGCAATTAAATATGCAGAAAAGAGAATGGAGATACGGGGGCACGGTCGGGGGGAGGCTGTGTCCAAGCAGAGAAACTGGCCTTGTCTCAGTCATTGGTCAAGTCATCTCTCCCATGCTTCTATGTGCAGCGTGCAAACTACTCTTCTGTGTTTAGAGAGCATCTTGTCCCTTGAGAACTTGTGAATCTTGTGTGTGTGTGCACCTGTGTGTGCATGAGTGTGCATCTGTGGTATGTGCATACATGTATATATGTATACTTCATGGGTGTGTATATGTGTGCTTGTGTGTCCATATACCTGTGTGCACTCACGTGTTTGTGTGTGTGCACACATGTGAATATATATTCACCCTGTCTCACGAGGAAGGGGGTTTGCGCAGTTGTAACAGGGCCAGGGGATGATTTAATAGCCCTGGGTCTTCCTGTCCTACATGCTGAGCTATGGAAATGGCAAAGCCTTTCCCAACCTGAAAGACGGAGTAGTTTGTTTTGGGGTTGTGCAGTGAATCGGTGGTTCCTGTAATGGCTAACGGTTCAGAGAGGCAGCATCTGCATCTAGCAGTGGCAGTGTGGCTGTGGGAGTAATGGCTTGGGGGTGATTTAGGATAGCTATTTGGAAACAGCGACCCTTTTCCAATAATGCTTGAGAAATTGCCTCTCCTGAGAAATTTCAAGAGAGCCCAGGAACGGTGATGGAGGAGGCTGGGGGAAATGCAGATTCCTACCGTCTAAGCAGCACGGCCACAGGCATCTAGGAAGCCTAGTATTCCAAACACCTCCAGGCGCTCCAGCCGAATCGACCGTGCTGCTGCCCACCCCAGTCTCTGCACGGGCGTTCTGCTTGCACCTCCTCCGGTCACCCCCCTACATCTATCTGATGAAATTAGTACTTGAAATACAATAAAGTGATTAGTTCACTTGACTGTGACAAACATATTTAATCTAGACCGATCGATGTGTCAGAAAACTGGAGCCATTAGTTAAATTATTCCTTGGACCTGGAGAAGCAAACAGCCTAATTGAAGAAGGCAAACTCCTAAGACTGCCTTTCAGCCCAGGCCTTTCCCAGCCTATGGGTTTGGAGGGTTCTGATTTGAACTTTGCTGTAGCCTGCTTTCTCTCTAGCCACCTCAGCCTTGGCCTCAGTTTCCCTACCTGTCAGTGGAGTGCAGAGAAGAGGAAAGACTCTGGAACTAGGCTCAGTCCAAATTGGCACTACCAGCTAGTGGTTCATGGGCAAGTGACCTAACTTGTCAGTGCCTCTATTTCTTCATCTGCAAAATGGGGGGATCAATACTTATATCTGGTCCTCAGGAGGGGCAGGTGAAAGAGGCTTGGCCTGGACTCTCCTCCTGGCCCTAGAGGGCCACACTTTGACCACTTCAGCTCCTTCCCTCTCTCTGTCTCAGTTTCCCCATCTGTGAATGAAGACGAGAGATGAGTTCATGGCAAAGGCTCCTGCAGCCCTGGTGTTCCGTGAGCCTCAGAGCTTAACATCCTTGTTGATGTAGAGGCAAGTTACTGGAAGTGAGCTGAGGCCAGGAAGGCTATGATATCAAAGCCCAAAGGAGGATGCCTTTGAGGCAAAGTAACTAATATTTGTGAACTTGGTAGGGTGAGGAGAAGGGAACCATATTTTCTGAGTGTGAAATAAAACCAATTCCATTTCATTTCATCCCCAAAACTCTCAAACGGCCTGATATCCACAGCTGGTCTGCTGGTACAGGGGAAGAAAGTATCTCACTTACTCATTCACTCATTCATTCATTCCATGTTTGCTAAGCATCATCGCTATGGCAGACCTTGTACTGGGAGCTAGAGACTCAGGGAAGGTCAATGAGTCGTGTCTGACTCTTTGCAGCCCCATGAACTGTGACCTACCAGGCTCCTCTGTCCATGGGATTTTCCATGGACGATGGAAAATTGTCCTCATCTTTTGTCCATTGTATCCAGGGACTCACAGGCGCATGAAAAATCACCTCTAATATGATGTTGCATTCATTTCTAACGGCTGCTGTCACAAACCACTACAAACTTAGTGACTTAAAGCAATACAAATACATTATCTCACAGTTCTATAGGTCAGAAGCCCAATATGGGTCTCAGTGAATCAAAATCAAATTATTAGGAGGACTGGGGTTCTTCCTCGAGGCAGTGGTGGAGAATTCAGTCGTTTACACTTTCCAACTTCTAGAGGCTGCCTGTATTCCTTGGAGCATGGCCTCCAGATCACTTGACCTCTGCATCCACCGTCACATCCCTTTTCTGTCTTTCACACTTCTGCCTCCTTCTTATAAAAGCTATGCTAATCCACAATGCTCTTCTCACCACAATAGCCTTAACATAATCACATCTGCAAAATCCTTTTTGCCATGTAAGGAGATACATGCACAAATTTCAGGGGTTGAGACCTGGACATCTTGTAGCAGGTAGGATTGGGGTGGGGTATCATTATTATACTAACTACAAACATAAAACTTCCAAGACTGCAATAAAAATAGGATTAGGAGTCACTTTTCCCAGGAAGACTTACAGTTTCCATTTGAAGTGGTCCTTCAAATCCTCTTATACTGTTAGTGGGAATATGGTCAGTGGGTAAAGAATTCACCTGCAAGGCAGGAGACACAGGAGATGAGGGCTCAGTCTCTGGGTTGGGAAGATTCCTTGGAGAAGGAAATGGCAAACCACTACTGTATTCTTGCCTGGAAAATCCCATGGACACAGGAGCCTGGTGGGCCACAGCCCATGACGTTGCAAAGAGTCAGACATGACTGAGTGACTGAGGACATTAACTGTGGAAAACAGTATGAAGTTTCCTTTAAAGACTAAACATAGAACTATCATATAATCTAGCAATTCCATTCCTGGGTAAATATCCAGGAAAAAATATAAACACTAATTTGAAAAGATGCACTCTGGTGTTCATAGCAGCTACTTACAATAGCTGAGGAAGACATGGAAACAACCCAAGTGCTCATCCACAGACGGCTGACTTAAAAGATGTGGTACAATACAGTACAATGGAATAGTCCGTGCATGTGTGCTCGGTTGTACCTGACTCTTTACAACCTCGCAACTGTAGCCTACCAGCCTCCAGGCTCCTCTGTCCATGGGAGAATACTGGAGTGGGTTGGCATTTTCTTCTCCAGGGGATCTTCCCAACCCAAGGATTGAACCTGCATCTCCTGTGTCTTCTGCTTTGGCAGGCAGGTTCTTTGCCACAGAGCCACCTGCGAATCCCCATGATGGAATATTACTCGGCTATTAAAAATGAAAATATTGCCACTTGCAGAAACATAGATGGACCAAGAGAATATTATGCTTGTGAGAGAAATACAAATACTATATGATATCACTTATTTGTGGAATCTAAAGAATAATTCTAGTAAATGTATATACAAAACGGAAACAGACTTACAGACATAGAAAACAAATTTATCGTTATCAAAAGGAAGAGGAAAGGGACAAATTAGGAGCATGGAATTAGCAGATACAAACTACCATACACAAAATAGCAGGTAGGATTGGGGTGGGGTATCATTATTATACTAACTACAAACATAAAACTTCCAAGACTGCAATAAAAATAGGATTAGGAGTCACTTTTCCCAGGAAGACTTACAGTTTCCATTTGAAGTGGTCCTTCAAATCCTCTTATACTGTTAGTGGGAATATGGTCAGTGGGTAAAGAATTCACCTGCAAGGCAGGAGACACAGGAGATGAGGGCTCAGTCTCTGGGTTGGGAAGATTCCTTGGAGAAGGAAATGGCAAACCACTACTGTATTCTTGCCTGGAAAATCCCATGGACACAGGAGCCTGGTGGGCCACAGCCCATGACGTTGCAAAGAGTCAGACATGACTGAGTGACTGAGGACATTAACTGTGGAAAACAGTATGAAGTTTCCTTTAAAGACTAAAAATAGAACTATCATATAATCTAGCAATTCCATTCCTGGGTAAATATCCAGGAAAAAATATAAACACTAATTTGAAAAGATGCACTCTGGTGTTCATAGCAGCTACTTACAATAGCTGAGGAAGACATGGAAACAACCCAAGTGCTCATCCACAGACGGCTGACTTAAAAGATGTGGTACAATACAGTACAATGGAATAGTCCGTGCATGTGTGCTCGGTTGTACCTGACTCTTTACAACCTCGCAACTGTAGCCTACCAGCCTCCAGGCTCCTCTGTCCATGGGAGAATACTGGAGTGGGTTGGCATTTTCTTCTCCAGGGGATCTTCCCAACCCAAGGATTGAACCTGCATCTCCTGTGTCTTCTGCTTTGGCAGGCAGGTTCTTTGCCACAGAGCCACCTGCGAATCCCCATGATGGAATATTACTCGGCTATTAAAAATGAAAATATTGCCACTTGCAGAAACATAGATGGACCAAGAGAATATTATGCTTGTGAGAGAAATACAAATACTATATGATATCACTTATTTGTGGAATCTAAAGAATAATTCTAGTAAATGTATATACAAAACGGAAACAGACTTACAGACATAGAAAACAAATTTATCGTTATCAAAAGGAAGAGGGGGGAAAGGGACAAATTAGGAGCATGGAATTAGCAGATACAAACTACCATACACAAAATAGAAAAATAACAGAGATTTAATGTATAACACTTGGAATTATACACAATATATTCTGTTTAATAAGAACAATGTTTAATAACCTATAACAGAATATAATATGCAAAAAACCCCAAACTGAATCACTACGTTATACACCTGAAAGGTACACAATGTTATACATCAACTATACTTCAATTTTTTAAAAAAGAAGAGTGGTCTCTGAAGCATGAATAGGACTCAGACTTTTCCAGGTGATTAGAACAATAGCAGCGAAGGCCTGAGGTGGGAGATAGCACTGTATCTCTAAAGAACACCATGCTTGAAGACAAACGGCTGAGACAGGAGAAAATCAGAGGCAGGAATAAGGAAAGCCTTGCATGCCTTGCCTCAGTGATAGGAAACCACAGAAGAGTTTTAGACCAGGACAGTTAGACCAGACTTGAAATCCATAAAGAGTATTCTGCTTACAGGGTAGGGGACCAAGAGGAAGGGGGAAACCTAGGTCAGAGACACCAGCAAGAAAGGTGCTATAGAGATTCGGATGAGAAGAGGAGGCCGCATATGATTTTGGCCGGGACAGGACTGATTGGGGAGAGGACACGAAAGGCGAAGGCCTGAATAACTCCCAAGATTCTGGCTCGTGTGAATGAGTAGAGGGCAGAGCTGGGGTCCCAACTAGAGAGGCGTCTTAACTCTAAGTCCTTTCTTCAGGATGGCCACGTCTGGGTCTTGGGGACCCTGCCAACTGCTCTCATGCGGCCGTCCCCACAGTGACTGCAGCTGGCCCTACCCCACTCCAGACCTGCTGGTGACCCCGGTAGACCAGAGCGCCCAGGCTCCACAGCCTCTGATCTCGCCTCATGCTGCAGACTAAATGAGGCCCACCTGTCCTGTGCTGATATTGACTGAAGGGAAATCCACCTGTTTCCAATTTCTTTGTGGGTCAGGCTGATAGAAAGTTGGAGGAAGGTGATTTCCAATGAATACGATGTGCTGGGTGTGGTGTGTTATTAAGAGAGGAGAATATTCTGAACAGTCTGTTCCTGTGGGGAAGCCCATGGTGGAAGAGACTCAGCCCCCAACCCTGCTCTGGTTCCCCAGGCTGGTGGATTTGAGTCACCTGAGTTAGATTCTTCTCTCCAATCAGTTCCATTCAACAAGAAACAGGGCACGTGAGTTGGGCTCTGACAGCCCTGGTTTCTAAGTCCCAGTTCAGTCTCACCAGCTGGGGGACCTCAGCAGGTTCTTATGGACTGGCCATTGACCTTACCCTTTCTGCAGTAACAGAGGGCAGTGCTAACACTTTGCCCTTTGCATTGTGGGGCCTCTCCTGGACATCCCAAAGCCCTAAAGCTCCCTCCCTCGTAGGCATCTTCTTAGGGGAGGAGAAAGAGCAATTAACACCTTTCCATTCCCTGGGGACTGTCCCTGTCCCCTGCCAATTATTGCATCAGTACCCACCTGCTCTTGAAAAGGGTGACCAATTATCAGGAATAAAGTGTGAAATCGAGTCTGCTGCCTGGAGCCTCATTACCTACATCTTCATCAGCCTGCAGGGCAGGGAGGAGGCCCGTCCTTGCTTCCCTCCAGTGGGGGAGGATCAAAAAACAGATGATGAATTTTCTGAGTGTTCACCTAGCCTCAGGAAGGAAGGGGGCTCAGTCTACATTGTCAGTGAAATTAAGCAGAGGCTTGTGATTTTGTTTAAAATTTATATATGCATGTCTCTGGCAGGTAATACATTGAGATATTTGTATATATCTATTTCCTCTAATTGTCTTTTCCTCCTGGTTCCAAGAAGGAACCAGCCTTGTGCTCTCCGAGCTGCTGGTAGTATCAGTTCTTTCTTAGAACTGAGCTGAGCTGATTGAGGAATTCCTAAGAAAGGAAAGGAAAGGAAAGAGGAGCTGGCCTGGGAGAAAGGAGATTCGCCAGCATCCCAGTGAGAAGCCAGGGTCACACCTATTTCCCCACAGTGACAGGAGAGGTGACAGGCTTCGGAGGAGAATGGCTGAATGCCTCCAAAAAGGCTGGACTCTGGCCCATCAGCATCTAGGCTCAGCAATCAGAGGGCAGCTTGCAGTGACCACACGTGGGCCAGGAGGGGCAGCTTTGACAGAGTTGTTCTTTCTTTCTTGAAGACATGGCTGTGACAGACAGTATTCTAGGTCCTAGGTACAGAGCAATGAAGAAGACAGAAAAATTCCCTACTCGTATAGTGTTTCATTCTTCAAAGATAATATATGGTTTAGTAAGAGCTAGTGATAAGTACTCCCAGCAATAACAAACAAAGCTCACAAAAAAAAAACAGGGTGAGAGCACAGACAGTGATGGTGGGGGTCAAGAAAGGTTTCTCCGAGGACAGTAGGTTTGAGCTGACATCTGATGGAAAGAGGAAGTGAGTCAGTTAAACTATACGTGAAGAGCATTCCAGATAGACAGGAAGTGCAAAGGCCCTGGGGTAGGGTGCCAGCATGTTCTAGGAGCATTGGGATGGCTAGGTGGCTAAGGAGGAGTGACAGAGGTAAGAATGGTAGGAGATGAGCATGGATGGGGAGAGACAGAAGGTCCTCCCTTTCAAGCCAGACAAATCTGTATGTATATCCCGAGGCCTGTCACTTTCCATTTACAAGTCTGAATTTCCTCACCTTCAGCATGAGGCCAGTGACACCTTCCCACTCGACAGTGGCTACTGTAATTAGCGTGCGTGTATTACTGTCTAATCTCAACGCGTCTCCTCACCAGGCTCCCGTTCCTGTGTCCAGAATTGGATGCTATTGCTGCATCGACTTTGAGCCTGAGAGTGGGGCACCAGTGGGGTGGAGGGTTGAGCCTTTACCAGTAATTACTGCTCCCAGGAAGCCCTCTTGGCTCGACTCCGCGCTCAGCATGGTGAGGACAACAGCCACTTGTCAGAAGCCTCCCAGAGAGACCACCTGGAAATGAGAGCAGCCCTGACTGGGAGCTGCACGGAAGGGGGAAGGGCGTGCGTGCCCCTTTGTCATTAGGCAGCCAGAGCTGGAGGGATCGCTCCGGTTTAAATTAAGGATTTAATGAGATGAGGCCAAATTAGATGCAATTAAAAAGACACTTTAGAGCTGGCAGACGACCAGGAGAGGCAGTAATGACTTTCCTAGAAGGGAATCCCACAGGCTGGGGGTGGGGGGAGACCAGGAGGGCTTGGTTTTCTACTTCTATAAACATTTAGGGTTGGGGATGGGGGATCAGATGGAATCAATCATTGGCGATGTCAGTGCCCAGCTCAGGCTGGAGGACCCTCCGTTGTCTGCCCAGGCGATTATGATCCCTGCAACACTGCCTAGACTTACAGTTTCCAAGTTGGAATCTGGGGAAGCCCTAGGGGAGCCAAAGAAAACCTTTAGTAACTTCCCGAAGCATTGTCTAAATATAAATGATTGATTGTAATTATTTATTTATAATAAAATTTATTTTAATTATCTTAAATCCTGAAGTAAAAATGCTATGTAGGCTCCCAAATGTTAGCCCACGGGGACCGCCGACATACTGCACAGTGTATTTCCCTGTGGGCCTCAGGATACAGCTTCTGTGACCTGAGCCTCCCTGTGGATTCTGAGCAGAAGCTCCACGGTTTGGGAAGGCTGGTCACCTGTCTCACCTGCACCGAGCTCCTCCGGTAATTCAGGCCTGAACATGAGCTCACATGTCACACTGTCCTGCAAGGCTGGTCCTAGGTGACTCAGGTAAAGCACTGGATTAACTGTTTGCTCAGTTAGAGGCCTGCTCCTGACACTGCAAAAGGACAAGGTGCTATCAGGGTAGTGGGGACCAGTGGGTAAGAGCCGGAAGTCTTGATACTGTCCTATGGGGAAAACTCTTAGAGCTCAGAGTTTGAACACGTCTGGTCTGACTTACTTCAGCTCTGATGGACTTGGCTTGGCAATGCTGGCTCCGCGGTTAATTCTATATAACATGTTTAGCATAAAGTTGCATCCTAAAGTTTGGACTTCACATGCAAAATAAATTTGACTGTTCAGAAAGTTTGAATGAGGAGCTGTCAGAGATGGGTACTGAGGCGTGAGATTTTCTTAAATGACAACCCTGAACATCCTTCGAGTTGCGTTTGAAAAGTATTTTTCTGCCCAAAAAATGAATATTTAAACTAAGAAACCTATTCATCATCTCTCTCCAAACGTAGTACTCTGAGTTTAAGGAGTAAGAGTTGAGCTCAGGTATTATTAATAATTCAATCCTGAAACAAAATAATTGCCTATTATTCTTCTTGAAGTTCCTAGATCAGTTTAATTGGAGAATGTTCTGAGACTGGAAAGTAAAGTATTTTTAAAATCTGTTACCATGTGCAACTGTTTGTTTTGGGGGGGGAGGGTCGGATCAGGGTTTTAATAATGCAGTGAAACCAAATCTGAATACTGAAATAAATTGGATATTGATGCTGACACTGGATTGCAACTATTATTTATAATGCCCAACTTCAAATTGTTTAGGTTGTTGAAACAGCTTCATTATTCTCATTGCCTGATTTTATAATAAGTACTGCTTGTACATTTGAACCAAAACATATATTTATAATAGTCACTCCCGTCAGTTTTAATGTAATGGACTTCTACGGACAAATGCGTTTGAATATTAGTGCTGAAATGGTAGGAAACAACAGACACTCCAAGCCCATCATGACACAATTGCGCAATACACCCCAGAGAGGCGGGTGCAGAGGCTGTTCATTCAAGAATCAGCAGTGGGGGCTTCCCTCATGGTCCAGTGGGTAAAGGGT
Organism: Tragulus kanchil; assembly: GCA_022376925.1. Classification (NCBI taxonomy): domain Eukaryota; kingdom Metazoa; phylum Chordata; class Mammalia; order Artiodactyla; family Tragulidae; genus Tragulus; species Tragulus kanchil. The sequence continues at coordinate 45,928,958 of JAIOJX010000023.1, forward strand.
CTGCCTTGCAGTACAAGGGGCACTAGTTCAATCCCTGACCCGGGAAGATCCCACATGCTGCGGAGCAGCTGGACTGGTGTGTCCAATTATGAGTCGGCACTCTGGAGCACATGCACCCAGGGCCAGTGCTCTGCAACGAGGGAGGCCACTGCAATGGAAGGGTAACACAGACCAAAAGATTAGAGGTGGATGAAAATAAATAAAACACCAATAAAAGAGCCCAAAACAACAAAAAAAGAAACTATATTCCAATAAAATTAAAAAAAAAAAAAATCAGCAGTGGGCTGTCTTAGAAGCAGGATCCTCTGACCTCCAGTTGTGAAGAGGCCATCAAGAATCTGCCCCAGCTCTGTCTCCTCCACCTGATTCATATCGCCTCCCTCAAATGAATATTTAAACTAAGAAACCTAATTCGAGTTGCGTTTGAAAAGTATATATCTGCCCAAAAAATGAATATTTAAACTAAGAAACCTATTCATCATCTCTCTCCAAACGTAGTACTCTGAGTTTAAGGAGTAAGAGTTGAGCTCAGGTATTATTAATAATTCAATCCTGAAACAAAATAATTGCCTATTATTCTTCTTGAAGTTCCTAGATCAGTTTAATTGGAGAATGTTCTGAGACTGGAAAGTAAAGTATTTTTAAAATCTGTTACCATGTGCAACTGTTTGTTTTGGGGGGGGAGGGTCGGATCAGGGTTTTAATAATGCAGTGAAACCAAATCTGAATACTGAAATAAATTGGATATTGATGCTGACACTGGATTGCAACTATTATTTATAATGCCCAACTTCAAATTGTTTAGGTTGTTGAAACAGCTTCATTATTCTCATTGCCTGATTTTATAATAAGTACTGCTTGTACATTTGAACCAAAACATATATTTATAATAGTCACTCCCGTCAGTTTTAATGTAATGGACTTCTACGGACAAATGCGTTTGAATATTAGTGCTGAAATGGTAGGAAACAACAGACACTCCAAGCCCATCATGACACAATTGCGCAATACACCCCAGAGAGGCGGGTGCAGAGGCTGTTCATTCAAGAATCAGCAGTGGGGGCTTCCCTCATGGTCCAGTGGGTAAAGGGTCTGCCTTGCAGTACAAGGGGCACTAGTTCAATCCCTGACCCGGGAAGATCCCACATGCTGCGGAGCAGCTGGACTGGTGTGTCCAATTATGAGTCGGCACTCTGGAGCACATGCACCCAGGGCCAGTGCTCTGCAACGAGGGAGGCCACTGCAATGGAAGGGTAACACAGACCAAAAGATTAGAGGTGGATGAAAATAAATAAAACACCAATAAAAGAGCCCAAAACAACAAAAAAAGAAACTATATTCCAATAAAATTAAAAAAAAAAAAAATCAGCAGTGGGCTGTCTTAGAAGCAGGATCCTCTGACCTCCAGTTGTGAAGAGGCCATCAAGAATCTGCCCCAGCTCTGTCTCCTCCACCTGATTCATATCGCCTCCCTCTCCCATCCTTCCCTCTCCACCCAGGGCTGAGCTGTGATGAAAACCCTTCCTTCCTTCAAAACCCTGGGATGGTTCAGAATAGCAGGTTCCATCTGTCCTCCCTGGAGCTACTGTGTCAGTTCCACTGTGGGGGAATCTGGTGGCCCAACCCCTATCTCTACCCTAAACAAAGATGGTGAGTGCAGAGCACAGAGAGCTCTAGCACTGGAGTGCCGAGATTCAAAGCCCACCTTCTGTTACAGGACCTAAACTAGGTATGGCAATATTGCTCACCAAGGAGGGATGTTGTGAGAATTTAGGAATCAACCTATGTAAGGCACATAGAAAGGCACCTCTTAGCCTTATTATCCATTTTATAAGAAGAGACTGATATAAGATGTCCTGTTTTTAAGAAGATTTGGCTGCTAAGGAATGCAGAAGGGGAAAAAAACCTGGCTTAGAATATAAATTTAAAATATTTTTATCCTAGCATTTGAAGTCTTCAGCCTTTTCCACCCCTCTTCATATGCCCCACAGGACAGCGGCAGTGGTCTGTCCCTGCCCCCAAGGTGCCCCACCCACCCAGGCCTCCATGCACGTGTGCATGTTGCTCCCTGTGCCTGAAGGAAGACTCCTGCTTGCTTCCTAAGGCCTGCCCCTTATTCCACCTTTTCTCAGAAGCCAGTTATGACTCCTCCTAGCAGAGACTCCAGGATTCCTATGGAAACTTTCCACAGGGACAGCACTGCTCTTGGTGGGCTGGGGTGGCAGGGGTACTAGGAGATGTCTAAAAGCTCCGCACAACTTGTTGACTGTCTTTCCTTAGATTCTGTGTTTATTGGGGTTGGCTTTGTGGGGCTGGTGGAGGTGACGGGGAGCTGAAGCATCTTCTCGCTCCATTACGATGAAGTTCTACTTCTCCTGGGTGCTCTCAGCACAGGGCTTGTCCTTATCTTGTGGTGGAGCTGGCACCTGGGTGTCACACGCTCCTTCTGTGTCCTTCCCTGCCCTCTGCTCTCCACTTTGGGCTCTGGTCCTGCCAGCCACAAGGCATGACTAGCTCACAGGCACCCTGAGAATAGCCACTGGCACCCAGTCCACGGGAAACCTTGCACTCAACGCCTTGACTCATTTCACAGGTAAAATAACTGAGGCCAATAAGGGATAAAGGCTTTGCCTGAACCCCACACTAGGTGCCCCAAAACAGTTTATGTTTGGAGCCAGGCAGAGGGAGGGGGTGTGCTGTGAGACCAGAAGTCAATAACAGTTGGACCAATAAATCAAGTGGTAGATAGTGAAATAAAACAAACTCCAGAATTCATTGAACTAATCAATAATACCTGATTGCCTATTACAAACTGCAAATACCAAATAGTGATCGCCAAACCCTCAAGTCAATAGACCACAGTCATCTAGTACGGTGGTTTCAAACTCCACCAAGCATCAGAGGCACCTGGAGAGCCTGCGTAAACCCACATATCTGGGCTCCATCTCCGGAGTATCTGAGCCAATAGGTCTCAGGAGAGGCCTGAGAACTGCATTTCTAATAAGCCCCTCTGCTTTCCATGCTCCATACACTCAGCAGTGGGGACTGCTCCTGACCTGGGAGTCATAGGTTCTCAGGACAGCGGCAGTGGTCTGTCCCTGCCCCAAGGTGCCCCACCACCCAGGCCTCCATGCACGTGTGCATGTTGCTCCCTGTGCCTGAAGGAAGACTCCTGCTTGCTTCCTAAGGCCTGCCCCTTATTCCACCTTTTCTCAGAAGCCAGTTATGACTCCTCCTAGCAGAGACTCCAGGATTCCTATGGAAACTTTCCACAGGGACAGCACTGCTCTTGGTGGGCTGGGGTGGCAGGGGTACTAGGAGATGTCTAAAAGCTCCGCACAACTTGTTGACTGTCTTTCCTTAGATTCTGTGTTTATTGGGGTTGGCTTTGTGGGGCTGGTGGAGGTGACGGGGAGCTGAAGCATCTTCTCGCTCCATTACGATGAAGTTCTACTTCTCCTGGGTGCTCTCAGCACAGGGCTTGTCCTTATCTTGTGGTGGAGCTGGCACCTGGGTGTCACACGCTCCTTCTGTGTCCTTCCCTGCCCTCTGCTCTCCACTTTGGGCTCTGGTCCTGCCAGCCACAAGGCATGACTAGCTCACAGGCACCCTGAGAATAGCCACTGGCACCCAGTCCACGGGAAACCTTGCACTCAACGCCTTGACTCATTTCACAGGTAAAATAACTGAGGCCAATAAGGGATAAAGGCTTTGCCTGAACCCCACACTAGGTGCCCCAAAACAGTTTATGTTTGGAGCCAGGCAGAGGGAGGGGGTGTGCTGTGAGACCAGAAGTCAATAACAGTTGGACCAATAAATCAAGTGGTAGATAGTGAAATAAAACAAACTCCAGAATTCATTGAACTAATCAATAATACCTGATTGCCTATTACAAACTGCAAATACCAAATAGTGATCGCCAAACCCTCAAGTCAATAGACCACAGTCATCTAGTACGGTGGTTTCAAACTCCACCAAGCATCAGAGGCACCTGGAGAGCCTGCGTAAACCCACATATCTGGGCTCCATCTCCGGAGTATCTGAGCCAATAGGTCTCAGGAGAGGCCTGAGAACTGCATTTCTAATAAGCCCCTCTGCTTTCCATGCTCCATACACTCAGCAGTGGGGACTGCTCCTGACCTGGGAGTCAGTTAACTGGATTCTAACTCACAGGCCAGCCTCTACCTCCCTGTGAGACCCTGGCAAATGCCTTTGCTCTGGCCCTCAGTCTCTTTATCTCCAGGTTGACGAGCTGGGCTTTGTCTCTAGGATAATTTCCAGAGCTTCATTTGTTTGCTACACACCACTGTAACTAAATCCCTTCCCCATGGCAGGCCCTGTCCTAGATGCTGGGTATACAGAGGTCATCCCGAGAGAAGGATTCATGTGCAAATGATGTATTAAGAAGGTGCTCTGAAGAAAAGCAGGGCGGAAGTGGGAAGCAGGAGAGGCAAGGGAGGAAACTGGGAAGAAGTGATTTCTAGTTGAGGCTCATGGAGAGCAGCTTCAGCCCAATCCCACAGGGAGCTCTGGAGTATAAACCACGTCGTCGTCGCAGAGTTATCCTGTCCCAAGACCAGGAAGCTGGGCTCACTTCCGCACCTGCAAGTCATTAGCTAAGGAGAGGCTGAATTCCCAAGCACTTCAGTCTGTCTGCCACTGCAGGAAGTTTCCAGTAGCCTGGGGCAGGCTGCAGAGAGAGTCACAGGTGTGGACCACAGAAAGCAGAACACAGGAGACAGGGGAGGAGTGAAGCACAGAACCAGCAGAAGGCCTCTGGGGGTCACTGGACACCCCACAGGCTAGCCCTGTCCCTGTATTCCAGGAGCTCACACAGCAGTGGGGGAGGGAATGTATTTGCCAAAAGGGCAATTCATAGTCACACGTGATCTGAGGTAATTAATTGTCTTCTCTTTTCTGAAGAGCACCTGCAAAATGAAGAGTTACAAACTAGGAATTGAAGCATGCAAGAGAGGGAGGGAAGGAGGGAGGCAGGCACTAAGCTTGCATTATCAAGCCTAATTTGCATCTCCCACTCCCCACCCCCAAATCGCGCTGCTGTCTGCCTTTTGCCAGCAGGATGGTTAAGACAACCCAGGAATCACAGGGCTCTGGCTCCCCAAAGACTAATTGCAAGCCCGGAATATCAAATGGACTGATTTCCCCAGGGATATAGACATGTTTTCATAATTCTGACAGTCTCCTTTCATCCTACATTTGTAGCAGAACCAGGACATTAATCAAGTCTTTTCCACACTCCCACCTTTGGCTGAGGACAGAGGGGCTGCGAATTGGGGAAGAACAGGGGATAGGGGCCTGAGAGGGCTGTCTCTAGGTGACATAACTGAGAATCCGTGAACAGGAATTCTGTATCCCCAGTTAATCTGGACACACAATCCTAATACTTGTGCAAAGCTTGCAGACTATCAGAGCTAAGGGGATGTTAGTTTCCAAGCATGGCTTCCAAACTCTGCTCCTTCGACCCAACTTCGCAAGAAGGGACCACCAAGGTCCCTAGGAGGGAAGGGGCAAGCAACTCTGTCCAGTGTCCAGAGTATGGCTTTCCAAAAGAGACCTCCTGAAAAGGCATCTATGACTGGAAAACAGTCCTAGATGCACTGACCTGGTGAAGCCCTTCCTGTTAGGCTGCAGAGCCTGGTTGGGGCATAGGAGGGTCCAGTGAGCTGGCACATAGCCTGGCCTGGACCAGAGCTCCTGGTTTAACACTCTCTCCTCAACTATCCTTCCCCTCCACCCATTTCCCCCTATCTGAAATTTAAAGTGTTAGGCCTGAGTGGACCTGGAGGTGATGCAGTGCAGGTCTCCTCCTGCCGTCACAAGCCTGGGTGCTCTCCCGTCCTCCTGCCTAACCTTGGGCCCACCCAGCCATGCCTGACTCATGGCCTCTTGTCTCATGGAAGTCCCTCTGGACTTCACACAGCTCTATTACAAAAGTCTTCCGTCTATTGGTCCCCAAACTGCCTGTCCCTCAACTTTCTCACTTTGCCTCTGGGAACCCACAGAGCACGGTTCTTCCCCTCTTCTGGAACACAGCCCTTTGGATGGCAACAGTAGTAACAGCTGCCATAACAGCACCTTCCTCCTTAGAAAAAGATTTCTATTAGTTTTTCTCATTCAACTGCTACCTTATGGACCCTTAGTAACAGTCCCAATTGTTCACTACTGCACTATTCACATAGTGTTTTTACTTTCTTTTGCCTCTGGTTCTCATGAGAACAGTGTCCAATATGCACAGTAAGGATCCTATCAGTCCATTTAACAGCAGAAGGGCTGGGATTCACTTAAGATCCCACAGCACAGCTGGACCCCAAAGTTTTCCATTTCCTTAGAACACTTGGGTGCTGGGTCCCTGAGGCTATGGGACCTTCATTCCCTCATTTAGCAGGCATCCCTGTTGCTTCCCTCAGGGCCCATCCAACCCAGCTAGCCCCCTAATTGGGGTGACATTGAAATGTGTGTCTGACTTCTGCGGCTGTGATATTCAAATCGCCTGAGCCCCACATGGGAGGGTGGGGAGGTGGCTGCACAGCTCTGAGCACCTGGAATCTCGACTCTGTGACTATCCATTCCCCCACCCCGCTCAGTCTGGCTGCCTGCAGCCATGTGGGCCCCAGCGGTTAAATACCATGTTCAGAACTGGAGCTCTGATGTCTGACCTTCAAATATAGGGCAACTCTGGCCGGCGGGAGGCAGCTGGGAGCCACTTACTCGTAATGCCAGCTGACTCATTTTCTCATCCTCTTGGCCATGTGGTGGGTGAATTAAGTGATACAGTCAAAATAGGCTTCACTTTGCTGGCATTAGCATCATTCTGTTTGGAACTCCATTAGATAGATGAAGGGAGTGGGAGCTTAGGTGACCTGGCTTTGACTCCCAGTTTTGAATCTGCCTGCCATGCAGAAGACCCAGGTTCGATCCCTGGATTGGGAAGATAACCTGGAGGAACAAGTGGCAACCCACTCCAGTATTCTTGCCTGGAGAATTCCATGAACCAAGGAGCCTGGCAGGCTACAGTCCATGAGGTCACAAAGAGTCGGACATGACAGAGGGACTAACACTTTCACACTTGAGCGACAGCAGCTTGATTTACTGCTCTGGACAAGTCCCCTCTCTGACCCAGACCTCAGTTTGCTGTTTTTTAAATTTTTTCTCTTATCCCCATCATGCCTTTTCTATTTATATTTATTTTCATCCATCTTTTTATTCTTTGGCATGTGTGGGCCTCCCGCTGCAGTGGCCTCCATCACTACAGGGCACCGGCTCTGGGCACACGTGCTCCAGAGTGCCGACTCGTAATTGCACACACTGGGTCCAGCTGCTCCGCAGCACGTGGGATTCTCCCGGGCTAGGGATTGAACCAGTGCCCCCTGCACTGCAAAGCCGGCCCTTTACCCACTGGACCACCAGGGAAGCCCAGTTTGCTGGTTTTTACAATGAAGGGATTGGACGCAAGGAGAGGAAGGAGGCATATCACTCCTCATAGCCTCACACATGAATGAGCTGGATAAATGGAAATGAGAGACACAGAGATGGTAAACTGATGGCCTGAGAGTTGCATCTGTCCACAGATGTGTTTAACGAATATACTGCTCTGTGGGGATGTATTTTTATTTTGAATGTATTTCAATGGGAAGTATTGGGGGGGGAGGGTACAAAAATAATTGTGGTTTCTGACTGTAAGTTTTAAATAGTTGTAACTAGGCTTAAACACATCTTTACTAATCAAAATAGGAACCATTACAATCAGCCAATGAGAAATAAGTTTGTTTATTCCTATAGGGTAAAAACCCATGCTTCAGGATTTGACGAACCCTTGGAAAGCATTTTCTGCCTCCTGCTGGGGTGGAAGTGTTCTCCCTGCAAAAAGTGGTCGAGATGCTTGAAAAAGAGGTAGTCGGTTGGTGAGAGGTCAGGTGAGCATGGAGGATGAGGCAAAACTTTGTAGTCCAATTCATTCAACTTTTGAAGTGTTGGTTGTGCAACCTGTGGTCATCCTTTCCGGGATCAATGTGGCCTCTAAAGCCATTTGAGTTTGCAACCCCTGTGCCAGTCAAATCATTTTCTATGGACTGCTTAGTTAAGAGTGAAGACAATAACAGCCACATTTGTTTTATGCTTTCAGTTTAACCAAAGCATTTTCTATCCATTGAAGTATTTGGCTTGATGCTAGAGTCTGTATGCAATTTCATAGTCTCAATTTCCTTATTTTTCAGTCCAAAGAGAATTATGGTGAGGATCAACTTGGTCATATATGGTAGAGATTAAATTCGTTATTCCAAAAGCTGCTTGCCAGAATGATTGCCTTTCCGAGATGAAAGCTAAATTCGCTTTAGCATGATTGCATTATTAGGGAAAACACACGATGGGACCTTTGTTACCTAAAGTAAAGGACCAGGATTGGGTTTTGGAGAGTGGGAGATGGTGGTAGAGGTTGTGATGGATGAATGGAAACAAAACCCTAATACATAATACACATAATACAGTAAAAATTAGGTCATACTTGGGTAGGGAGTTGATGAAGTTAACTGATTCCAGATTTCTTGAGATCTCAAAAGCAAGATTTGGGGGGACCTTAAGACATGGAAGAGAAGACACAAGAAAAGGTTTTTGTCCCCAAGCAGAGTAAACTGATCAGCATGGATCAAGGGAGACAGAATGAATTAGTGACTCTACAAAAAGTTACAGCTTCGTTGATGGTAATACTAATTTTTAAAAATTAGCAATGTGAAACAGACAAATGTTAACACACTAGCATGAGAGTCACCAAAATACAGCCTATGGGTCAAATCCAGCTCACTGCTTATTTTCAAAATACCTGCAAGCTAAAAAGCTTTTGTATTTTTAAATAGTTGGAAAAATCAAAAGAGTATTTTGTGACATGTGAAAATGAAATTCAAATTTCAGTGTCTATAAATAAGATCCGTGAGCTTTGGCCACTAACCTGTTTATATATCACCTGCTACTACTTATGCAATGCAGTGGCAGAGGCAAGTGCTGGCGACAGGCTCTGTGTGGTGCTTCCTAGTTTACCATCACCTGGGTAGAAGGGCACAGAGCCCTTTAAGGAGGAATCGTCACCATGTAACCTCACTGTGGTGTTTGGGGATCATACCCCATAAAGAGCAACCTCCCTGTCAGAAAGGGAAAATAGGAAAAGAATTGGGGATTCAATTAGGTATTGATCAAAGTGATTCATTGGATGAATTAGATGAAACATGGTTGGCAGGGTGATGTACGGTAATGTTCATAGACTCAGATTCATAGACTTAGATTAGATAAAAATTTAGACAATGGTGTAACTTGCACCTGGGAGTCTGGGTTATGAATCCAGGTCCATCTGAACAATATGGACTTGGAACTCCCTGACGTCACACGAAAAAGCACCAGAGAGGTATGAGCCTGCCTGCTTCGGGTTCTAAGTCTCTTGCGTCAGCCACACCTCGGGGCAACCAGCAGAGGCTCCCCTCTGAGATGGTAACTAGAGCATGGCTATGAATGAGTGACCAGAAACCTCAGCTCACTTGAAATGAGAGTCATATTCCCAGAGTGGAGACCTCGATTTTCTTGAGATGAGAAAGCTGTTCCCTTAGTGAAAAGGGGTCTTTTTTAACCCCTGGAAGGTATAAATTAAACACAAAAATAACAAACTTAACAGCACCCATAAAATTAATACATTTGTGTTAAGTTCAGTAATGGCCTATACGTACTTGACGTGTACGTATTTGCAGGGTTTGTGGTATAAAAGAGAATTTGGCATATCTGGGATTTGATTGTAAATACGTTATTGAGCAATTGATTTTAGACTTGTGATTTTAAATTAAAGGTTGTAAGAGAATTTGATTAGTTTTGTAAACAGTAGTAGAATGTTTATGAGAACTTAAGAATCACCATATTTAAGATTTTGATTTATTAAATTTAGAAGAGTAGTTTAAGTGCTTGGAAAGGCTCTGCTTGTTAGGTCAGGCCCGTGAAGTGCTCAGAATGAAAACAGGATGCGTCAAGTTTATAAATGTACTTCAAAATGCTTAATGGAACCTCATGAAAAACTGTAAATGAGACTTCTTAAGGGAACTTGGATTTACAACTAGGATAGTAAAATTTGAATTTAAACTTAGAGACTTAGGGGGAAAATAGTTTTTTTAATCTGTTACTTTTTTTCTGCATCTAAAAAAAACTGTCCTCGGTTATGAAGAACTCCCTCTGACACTCATGTCTAAAAAAGAATCATTGTTCTCCATCCCAAACATGGGCTCCAGAAGCTGAACAGCACTCAGGTGTCCAGGTGAGGGTCCCAGTTGTGCCCCACTTTTCCCTTTCTACATCTAAATGCTCTGTTGCTCCAAGTCATATCCTACTCTTTGCAATCCCATGGACTAGTGTGCCAGGCTCCTCAATCCAGGGAACTTTCCAGGCAAGAATATTGGGTCTAGGCTCCTCTTTCCATGGAATTTTCCAGGCAAGAATACTGGAGGGTTGCCATTTCCTACTCCAGGGGATCTTCCTGACCCAGGGATCAATGCCGTGTCTCTTGCATCTCCTGCAATGGCAGGTGAATTCTTTACAACTGCACCACCTGGGAAGCCTCCTACATGTAAACAGCTCTTGCCTACCTAGACCCCCTTCACATCATAGAACCTGCCCTCTGGCCCCCTCTGCCCCTCCAGCTATCCCCAGTCTCAGTCAAGTCACTCATTCATCTGGTGGGAGTCTCTCTGCCTCTGGTCTTCTTTTCTCTCCTCTTTCTTTTCTTCCTTCATGACAACCATGAAGACACTAAGAGAAGTGTGGAACCCTCACCCTCCTAGCTCTGGGTGCCTTTGTATAACTGCTCTCCCCTAATAGCCCCAGAAGTCTGTGGAGAGACATTCTCTGAGCACCTCACCCCTGGGCAGCAGATGGTCCTTCCAGGTCAGAGTTGCAGCTTTCTGCTTAAGACACCAGAGTCATCTCCATGAGCCCCATTGTTGGAGACTTACCATTGGTGGTTACTAGTCAGGCCGTGTGTGTTAGGAAAGGTACAGCCTCCTCTCTCCACCCATCTGCTTCTCCTAGTCACCTCTGATTTGATGTAAAGACCCAGGAGAGGCTGAAAGTGACAGTAGCTACCTTCTCTTTGCCCCTGCTGATAACTTTCCTCCAAGGATCTTGTCTCCCAACCTAAACTCTGAATCTGAAAAAACTGTCCTCGGTTATTAGGGAACTTGGATTTACAACTAGGATAGTAAAATTTGAATTTAAACTTAGAGACTTAGGGGAAAATAGTTTTTAATCTGTTACTTTTTCTGCATCTAAAAAACTGTCCTCGGTTATGAAGAACTCCCTCTGACACTCATGTCTAAAAAAGAATCATTGTTCTCCATCCCAAACATGGGCTCCAGAAGCTGAACAGCACTCAGGTGTCCAGGTGAGGGTCCCAGTTGTGCCCCACTTTTCCCTTTCTACATCTAAATGCTCTGTTGCTCCAAGTCATATCCTACTCTTTGCAATCCCATGGACTAGTGTGCCAGGCTCCTCAATCCAGGGAACTTTCCAGGCAAGAATATTGGGTCTAGGCTCCTCTTTCCATGGAATTTTCCAGGCAAGAATACTGGAGGGTTGCCATTTCCTACTCCAGGGGATCTTCCTGACCCAGGGATCAATGCCGTGTCTCTTGCATCTCCTGCAATGGCAGGTGAATTCTTTACAACTGCACCACCTGGGAAGCCTCCTACATGTAAACAGCTCTTGCCTACCTAGACCCCCTTCACATCATAGAACCTGCCCTCTGGCCCCCTCTGCCCCTCCAGCTATCCCCAGTCTCAGTCAAGTCACTCATTCATCTGGTGGGAGTCTCTCTGCCTCTGGTCTTCTTTTCTCTCCTCTTTCTTTTCTTCCTTCATGACAACCATGAAGACACTAAGAGAAGTGTGGAACCCTCACCCTCCTAGCTCTGGGTGCCTTTGTATAACTGCTCTCCCCTAATAGCCCCAGAAGTCTGTGGAGAGACATTCTCTGAGCACCTCACCCCTGGGCAGCAGATGGTCCTTCCAGGTCAGAGTTGCAGCTTTCTGCTTAAGACACCAGAGTCATCTCCATGAGCCCCATTGTTGGAGACTTACCATTGGTGGTTACTAGTCAGGCCGTGTGTGTTAGGAAAGGTACAGCCTCCTCTCTCCACCCATCTGCTTCTCCTAGTCACCTCTGATTTGATGTAAAGACCCAGGAGAGGCTGAAAGTGACAGTAGCTACCTTCTCTTTGCCCCTGCTGATAACTTTCCTCCAAGGATCTTGTCTCCCAACCTAAACTCTGAACTCTTAGAAGGCAGAGCCCTATGTCTACTATTTCTGCCTCCTTTAAGGCAGAGACAGGCATCAACTGGAGGCCAAGAAAGCAAGGAAAGGACTCTACCTTTTGTTGCAGAGGCCTGGGAGCAAGAGCCCGGGCTCAACTCCCTCATGGGTTTCCTGTGTGACCCCAAGTAAATCATCACCCTCTTTGGGTCTAATTTCCCCCTGCCTCTTGAAAAGCTTCTAGGCAGCTTTGTGCACAGAGACACAATTGAAGGGTGGTACCCTTATCATCAAACAGTCCACTAACAACAAATGCTAGAAAGGGTGTGGAGAGAAGGGAACTGTTCTGCACTGTTGGTGTGGGAACGTAAATTGGTACAGTCACTATGGAGAACACTGTGTGAGTTTCTTTAAAAAAAAAAAAAAACTAAAAATAGAGCTACCATATGACCCTGTAATCCCACTCCTGGACATATATCCAGAAAACAGCATGGCCCAAAAAAGATGCATGAACCCTTATGCTCATTGCAATACTGTTTATAATAGCCAAGACACAGAAGCAACTAAATGGCCATCAACAGAGGAATTAATAAAGAAGATGTGGTGTATGTGTGTGTGTGTGTGTGTGTGTATATATATATATATATATATATATAATGGAATATTACTCGGGCATTAAAAAGAATGAAATAATGCCATTTGCAGCAACATGGTTGGACCTAAAGAGTGTCATACTGAGTGAAGTAAGTCAGGAAGAGAAGGAGAAATATACGGCATCCCTCATATGTGGAATTCTCTGAGCACCTCCCCCCTGGGCAGCAGATGGTCCTTCCAGGTCAGAGTTGCAGCTTTCTGCTTAAGACACCAGAGTCATCTCCATGAGCCCCATTGTTGGAGACTTACCATTGGTGGTTACTAGTCAGGCCGTGTGTGTTAGGAAAGGTACAGCCTCCTCTCTCCACCCATCTGCTTCTCCTAGTCACCTCTGATTTGATGTAAAGACCCAGGAGAGGCTGAAAGTGACAGTAGCTACCTTCTCTTTGCCCCTGCTGATAACTTTCCTCCAAGGATCTTGTCTCCCAACCTAAACTCTGAACTCTTAGAAGGCAGAGCCCTATGTCTACTATTTCTGCCTCCTTTAAGGCAGAGACAGGCATCAACTGGAGGCCAAGAAAGCAAGGAAAGGACTCTACCTTTTGTTGCAGAGGCCTGGGAGCAAGAGCCCGGGCTCAACTCCCTCATGGGTTTCCTGTGTGACCCCAAGTAAATCATCACCCTCTTTGGGTCTAATTTCCCCCTGCCTCTTGAAAAGCTTCTAGGCAGCTTTGTGCACAGAGACACAATTGAAGGGTGGTACCCTTATCATCAAACAGTCCACTAACAACAAATGCTAGAAAGGGTGTGGAGAGAAGGGAACTGTTCTGCACTGTTGGTGTGGGAACGTAAATTGGTACAGTCACTATGGAGAACACTGTGTGAGTTTCTTTAAAAAAAAAAAAAAACTAAAAATAGAGCTACCATATGACCCTGTAATCCCACTCCTGGACATATATCCAGAAAACAGCATGGCCCAAAAAAGATGCATGAACCCTTATGCTCATTGCAATACTGTTTATAATAGCCAAGACACAGAAGCAACTAAATGGCCATCAACAGAGGAATTAATAAAGAAGATGTGGTGTATGTGTGTGTGTGTGTGTGTGTGTGTGTATATATATATATATATATATATATATATATATAATGGAATATTACTCGGGCATTAAAAAGAATGAAATAATGCCATTTGCAGCAACATGGTTGGACCTAAAGAGTGTCATACTGAGTGAAGTAAGTCAGGAAGAGAAGGAGAAATATACGGCATCCCTCATATGTGGAATCTAAAAAGAAATGATACAAACGGATTTACTTACAAAACAGAAAGAGACTCAGACTCACAAAACGAACTTATGGATGCCAGGGGAAGGGATAGTTAGGACTTTAGGAAGGTCATGTACACACTTATATATTTAAAATGGATAACCAACAAAGGCTTATTGTGTAGCACAAAATGTTTTTCGTGTTAAAAAAATTAAAAATTAAAAAAAAAAAGATGGCACCCTTGCTAGCAACAGTGAACAATGTCAAAGTACCTACAAGTAGAACAATCTGTGAAATCCACAAACAATAAATGCTGGAGAGGATGCAGAGAGAAGGGAACATGGACCCTAGAGATTGTCATGGGAAGAAAAATCTCTACGAATCTCTAAGATTCACAGTCTTAGTGAGTGAACTCATGGCTGTCAGGGGGAAGGTGAGGGGAAGGAATAACTAGGGAATTGGGGATGGACAGGTACACACTGTTACATTTAAAATGGACAGCCAACAAGGACCTACTGGATAGCACAGAGAACTGGGCTCAATGTCATGTGGCAGCCTGGATGGGAGGGGAGTTGGCAAAGAATGGATACATGGGCATGTATGGCTGATTCCCTTTGCTGTCCATCTGTAACTATCATGACATTGTTAATCATCTACACTCCAGTACAAAATGAAATGTTAAAAATGAAGCTATGAATAAATTATAGTACATACATAGATCGTGTCAGTCAGGGTCCAGTCAAGAAACAAAATATGCACCAGTTATTTTCATTTACATAATTCTGTTATGAAAAATTTCAAACATAAGGGAAAATTGAAAAAACTGTAAAGTGAATACTCATACACCCATACTTGGCCTTACTTGCTTTATCATATATCCATCCATCTTACTTTTTGGATGCATTTCCAAATAAGGTGCAACAATATGCTTTACCTAGAGATACTTTAACATGTATATCATTAACTAGAGCTCCATATTTGTTTATAGTTCTTTTTTAAGGTAAATTTTCATATAACCAAATATAAATTTTGTGTACAATTTAATGGGCTTTGCCAAATTCATCCACCTGTGTAATCTAAAACTGTCATCAAAATATAGAGCATATTTTCATACCAGACATTTTTCTCATTGCCTTTCCCTGTTGCTACCTCCACCTGCACTGGTAAAACACTGTTCTAAATTTTCCCCACCAGCACTGAGTCTGTTCTAGAACATCATCTAAATGAAGTCATACTGTGTAAGGCCTCTTTTAGTCAGCCCTATGTTTTCAAGATCTACTCAAATTATTGCATAAATCCGTAGTTTGTTTCTTCTTTTTTGCTGCATCATATTCTTTTATATGGATATATCACCATTTGCTTGTTCATTCTCGCACTGATGGACAACCCGGATGTTTCCGGTTTTTGTCTATTTCTGAATAAAACGCCTACGAATCACTTTTAAGTGATTCTTTTTGAGATCATATGTTTTCATGTGTCTTAGGTAAATCCCTAAGACTGGATTTGCTGGTCCATAGGGTAGGTTACTGTTTAGATTTCTAAGAAAAACCCAGTGCTGTCCATACCGAGACCCCACCGGGACCCGGCCCATGTCCCCTCCCATCCTCTGCCCCAGTGCGATGCCAGCCTGCCAGGGCATCACTCTCCCTTCAGGAGTGACTCCTTTCTCAGGGTCCTCCTCCCCATTCAGTCTTGTCATCTGACCTTGGTCAGGGCACCAGGTCACCGGCCATGCTTCAGTAACTGCAACAGTCATGGGGAAGGCCTGGAAGCCTCCATCTTTTTCATTCCAAGAGGCCTTGCTTCTTTGTAAGTGTTCTTCTCTACCCCTGAGGAACCTCCAGGCTTCCCAGACCAACAGATGGGATCGAAACTAGGCAATAACACTGACTTCTAAGCTGATTTCAGACTCCAAATGAGTCCAAATGTTCCATGAGTAGATCTGACTGCCTGTGGTCCCCAGGCATTCTTCTCTGGCCCATTCAGAGTGACTGGGGCAGGGGCAGACAGGTGGACTCCCCCAGCAAGCCTGGATCCTATCCCCTGGCCTGTCCAGGCTTAACACTTTCCATCTCCCCATGATGTATGGAAAGGGTCACCTAGTGGTCACCAGTGTTCTCAGCCTTCCTCCTGCATCTTCTCCACTTTCCCAGCACAGAGGTTAAGAGTGCAGGTACTAAACACCATGCCTGGATTCTAGCCCTGACTCTGTCCTTCCCTAGGTATCCTTTTCTCCTTCCATGATGAAGAAATTTAAAATATATTGTAAAATAAAGAGGAGCATCCGCTTTCTCTGGCCACTTCTATGTGTCTGCTGGGCTCCTTCTCCTCTAGACAATCTAAGCTTCTGCCTCAGGTGCGACACTTACTCTGAGCTCTTGTCTGTAAAGAGCCATACAAAGGGCAGGTTGCGGTGCAGTTAACTGCTGTCCTATGAGCCTGGGCAAGCCAGGTGAGCCCAGGTAAATGGAAACCCCTCCTCCCACCCAGCACAGCCCCCTCAACCTTGACTTCACTCCCCATTGTCAGTCATCACCCACAAAACCCTCACCATGGCCTTGGGAGACAGGGTGGCTCCACAGGAATTACAAACCCCCTTTACAAAGGAGGAAACTAAGGCCCAAAGTAGGAAATCAGCCTGCTGCATCTCTGGAGGGGGAGTCTGGATTCTGACCTGTTCGTGTATAGCTGTTTAGCATGTTAACTCGTGGTGAAGCCTCACCTATGCAGCAGGAGGGGCAGAGCCCAGTGGCTAACAGCCAGATCATGTAGGTTCTGACCCTGCACCTAACAGGGCAAGATATCAAAACTCTTTGTGCCTTTGTTTCTTCATCTTTAAATGAGCATTCTGAGAGGACCTATATTGTTAACAATATGGTATTATTATAGTGAACTGTAAGAATGAAATGTGTGGACACAGGTAAGACAAGATATCTAGAGCACAACAGATGTTCCATAAACACTGGCTGTCATGATCAGGCCTCCACTCATAGTCTAAGGAGCAGGGTCCACATCCTGTACCTAGTTCCTCTCTGTAACCCACATCTCCCGGCCCCCCACAATGGATCCAAGGCTGCCAAGTGCTCAAGGCTGTGCTGAATGGATGAATTCATGGTGGTCACTGGGGCAGGGGCAGACAGGTGGACTCCCCCAGCAAGCCTGGATCCTATCCCCTGGCCTGTCCAGGCTTAACACTTTCCATCTCCCCATGATGTATGGAAAGGGTCACCTAGTGGTCACCAGTGTTCTCAGCCTTCCTCCTGCATCTTCTCCACTTTCCCAGCACAGAGGTTAAGAGTGCAGGTACTAAACACCATGCCTGGATTCTAGCCCTGACTCTGTCCTTCCCTAGGTATCCTTTTCTCCTTCCATGATGAAGAAATTTAAAATATATTGTAAAATAAAGAGGAGCATCCGCTTTCTCTGGCCACTTCTATGTGTCTGCTGGGCTCCTTCTCCTCTAGACAATCTAAGCTTCTGCCTCAGGTGCGACACTTACTCTGAGCTCTTGTCTGTAAAGAGCCATACAAAGGGCAGGTTGCGGTGCAGTTAACTGCTGTCCTATGAGCCTGGGCAAGCCAGGTGAGCCCAGGTAAATGGAAACCCCTCCTCCCACCCAGCACAGCCCCCTCAACCTTGACTTCACTCCCCATTGTCAGTCATCACCCACAAAACCCTCACCATGGCCTTGGGAGACAGGGTGGCTCCACAGGAATTACAAACCCCCTTTACAAAGGAGGAAACTAAGGCCCAAAGTAGGAAATCAGCCTGCTGCATCTCTGGAGGGGGAGTCTGGATTCTGACCTGTTCGTGTATAGCTGTTTAGCATGTTAACTCGTGGTGAAGCCTCACCTATGCAGCAGGAGGGGCAGAGCCCAGTGGCTAACAGCCAGATCATGTAGGTTCTGACCCTGCACCTAACAGGGCAAGATATCAAAACTCTTTGTGCCTTTGTTTCTTCATCTTTAAATGAGCATTCTGAGAGGACCTATATTGTTAACAATATGGTATTATTATAGTGAACTGTAAGAATGAAATGTGTGGACACAGGTAAGACAAGATATCTAGAGCACAACAGATGTTCCATAAACACTGGCTGTCATGATCAGGCCTCCACTCATAGTCTAAGGAGCAGGGTCCACATCCTGTATCTAGTTCCTCTCTGTAACCCACATCTCCCGGCCCCCCACAATGGATCCAAGGCTGCCAAGTGCTCAAGGCTGTGCTGAATGGATGAATTCATGGTGGTCACTGGAAGCCCTGCCTCCTGTGAGTGCAGGACGCATGAGGAAGTGAGTTTTGTGACACGCTGCCTCTACCCGCAGCCACATGCATGCGCACTGCTCAAACCCTTCCCACTTGCCCAGACCCTGAAGGGGAGCTGTAGCCAGGCCTTGGTGGGGCTGAGTTTTCCCATGGCCCTCAGTGCCGCTCCTGCTGCCAGCCCAGAATCCTCTCTCTTTGTTAAGACTGTTTCTGAGGTCCACCCTTCCCAGCCAGGGCACTCCTCAGCTAATGATGTCCGTGGAGAGAGCAGAGGCTGCCTTGCACAGCCTTGCTCTAGGAGCTGGCCCCGGGGAGAGCAGTTTGCCAGGGGCGCTGCGGCCCTGGAGTGGAGTGAAGCTGACAAGCGCGTCCCGAGTCCTGAGAGTCAGGGCTGGAGGAGTCTCTGCTGATGTCTGCCAAGCCACCTCCTCCTCTGTGGGAGCAGGCAGGGCCAGGCCTGGAATCTAGGGCTGCTGACCACCCCACTCCCACACATACACATACCCAGAGAAACTCACACTGAGTCTGGAAGGCTTGTTCTATGAGCCCATCCCCAGCTTCTATTCCGCAGGTCTGGAGTGAGGCCTAAGACTGCGTTTCAGCAAGTTCCCAGACGATGCCGTTGCTGCGAGTCGGGACCACGCTTAGAAACTGTTGTTTTAGGAAACTGCCTTGTGCCTGCGAACTGGGGACAGAGCCCAGGAACATGGTGTGAAGAGGCAGGGCAAGATATCAAAACTCTTTGTGCCTTTGTTTCTTCATCTTTAAATGAGCATTCTGAGAGGACCTATATTGTTAACAATATGGTATTATTATAGTGAACTGTAAGAATGAAATGTGTGGACACAGGTAAGACAAGATATCTAGAGCACAACAGATGTTCCATAAACACTGGCTGTCATGATCAGGCCTCCACTCATAGTCTAAGGAGCAGGGTCCACATCCTGTATCTAGTTCCTCTCTGTAACCCACATCTCCCGGCCCCCCACAATGGATCCAAGGCTGCCAAGTGCTCAAGGCTGTGCTGAATGGATGAATTCATGGTGGTCACTGGAAGCCCTGCCTCCTGTGAGTGCAGGACGCATGAGGAAGTGAGTTTTGTGACACGCTGCCTCTACCCGCAGCCACATGCATGCGCACTGCTCAAACCCTTCCCACTTGCCCAGACCCTGAAGGGGAGCTGTAGCCAGGCCTTGGTGGGGCTGAGTTTTCCCATGGCCCTCAGTGCCGCTCCTGCTGCCAGCCCAGAATCCTCTCTCTTTGTTAAGACTGTTTCTGAGGTCCACCCTTCCCAGCCAGGGCACTCCTCAGCTAATGATGTCCGTGGAGAGAGCAGAGGCTGCCTTGCACAGCCTTGCTCTAGGAGCTGGCCCCGGGGAGAGCAGTTTGCCAGGGGCGCTGCGGCCCTGGAGTGGAGTGAAGCTGACAAGCGCGTCCCGAGTCCTGAGAGTCAGGGCTGGAGGAGTCTCTGCTGATGTCTGCCAAGCCACCTCCTCCTCTGTGGGAGCAGGCAGGGCCAGGCCTGGAATCTAGGGCTGCTGACCACCCCACTCCCACACATACACATACCCAGAGAAACTCACACTGAGTCTGGAAGGCTTGTTCTATGAGCCCATCCCCAGCTTCTATTCCGCAGGTCTGGAGTGAGGCCTAAGACTGCGTTTCAGCAAGTTCCCAGACGATGCCGTTGCTGCGAGTCGGGGACCACGCTTAGAAACTGTTGTTTTAGGAAACTGCCTTGTGCCTGCGAACTGGGGACAGAGCCCAGGAACATGGTGTGAAGAGGCAGGGATACAACTGCCATCCGGAAGGAAGGGAAAAGGACCCAGTCAAAAAAACTCGATTCTACGATGTACCATCCCCTCGATTCTACGATGTACCATCCTCAGGGAAAGGTGGGGGCAAGGGAGGCGCGGTTCAGACTAGGTGACGCAAGGTGTCTAGGCAGCAGACACCTGAGATGTTCCCTCAGGCTCCTACAGTGTGTCCCAGTGCCTGGCTTGCTTCCCCCAGTCCCAGCTCTGTCCCTGGGGGCCTGACCATACCCACTGCCCTCCCCCGTTGGGTAGGTCAGCACTGCAGCCAGGGTTTTCACAAGCAGCCACTTTCTGTGGGGCTCAGTGTCCACGTGAAACTCCACTTGGTTTAAAGCATGGCATTTAGTACCCTAGGCCAGGAAGAAGTATTGCATGTGCGTGAGTGTGTGTGTGTGTCTATCTATGCGCCGGCGTGTGTCTGAAACAAAGACGAAACAGGAAAAATGTTAGAGTTCTGCAGGGGCAGACAGCGCTGTTTAAACTTCTTGCTAATTAAAGTATGCTTCTTAAACTAGTGCCACCCGGAGAGCTTTAAAATATTCTGAAAGCCAGGGGCTTCCCTGGTAGCTCAGGGGTGAAGAGTTCGCCTGCCAATGCAGGAGACACAGGTTCGATCTCTGATCCAGGAAAATCCCACATGCTGTGGAGCAACTAAGCCCGTGAGCCACAACTACTAAGCTTATGCCCTAGAGCCTCAGAGCTATTGAGCCCATGAGCCGCAACTACTGAAGCCCATGTGCCCTAGAGCCTGAGTTCCTCAACAAGGGAAGTCACTGCAGCAGGAAGCCTGCTCACCTCAACTAGAAAGAGTAGCCCCCACTCCCAGTAACTAGAGAAGAACCTGCAGTAGCAATGAAAACCAAGAACAGCCAAAAATAAAAATAAATTATTAATTAAATTTAAAAAATTCTGAAGATGCTCAACATCAATAATTATTAGAAAAATATAAATTAAAACATCAGTGAACTACCACCTCACACTGGTCAGACAGCCATCATTAAAAAAATCTACAAATAAATGCTGGAGAGGATCTTGGAGAAAAGGAAACCCTCCTACACTGTTGATAGGGATATAAACTTGTGCCATCACTATGGAAAACAGTATGGAAGTTCCTCAGAAAACTAAAACTAGAGTTGCCATATGACCCAGCAGTCCTACTTTGGGGCATATATATGGACAAAACTATCATTCAAAAGGATACATGCACCTCTATGTTCATAGCACCTGTATTCACTATAGCCAAGATGTAAAACAGCCTAAATGTCCACAGTCGAGTAAATGGATAAAGATATGGTATACATAGACCACAGAATACTACTCAGCCATAAAAAAGAATGAAATAATGCCATTTGCAGCAACATGGATGGACTTAGAGATTATCACACTAAGCAAAGTAAGTCAGATAGAGAAAGAAAAATACCATATGCTTTATTCCACACACATAACACGTATATGTGGAATGTAAAATATGACATAAATGGACCTGTCTATGAGACAGAAACAGTCTCACAGACATAGAGAACAGACTGGCGATTGCCAAGAGGGGGCAGGAGTGTGGTGAGGGATGGATGGGAAATCTGGGGTTAGCAAATGCAAACTATTATACAGAGAGTGGATAAAGAACAAGATCCTACTGTATAGCACAGGGGACAATATTCAATATCCTATAATAAACCATAGCAGAAAAGAATATGAAAAAGAATATATATGTATATATATGTGTATAACTGAGTCACTCTGGTGTACAGCAGAAATTAATACAACACTGTAAATCAAGTGTACTTCAATTTGAAAAAAGTTCTGAAGCCCAGGTCACACTCTGGAATCTGCATTTAAACAAGATCCTCAAGTGACATAGGCACAGGAACAGTGGGATTATCTGTAGGTTTTTTTTCTTTTTTTTAAAAATACTGATGCCTAGGTCCTTCCTCCAGAGGCTCTGATAGAAGTTGCCTAGATTCTGTGTGGGAATTGGGTTTTTAAAACCTACCTATGTGGTTCTAATGGGCTACAAAGTCCCAGGACCATCCGTGTAGACCGCCTCAGAGGTCTTCAGAATGAATGTGGAAACAGAATGACGCAGTAGGACTCATACAGCCTTTTCACAATTTGCTGGAGAGGAATCTTGGAGAAAAGGAAACCCTCCTACACTGTTGATAGGGATATAAACTTGTGCCATCACTATGGAAAACAGTATGGAAGTTCCTCAGAAAACTAAAACTAGAGTTGCCATATGACCCAGCAGTCCTACTTTGGGGCATATATATGGACAAAACTATCATTCAAAAGGATACATGCACCTCTATGTTCATAGCACCTGTATTCACTATAGCCAAGATGTAAAACAGCCTAAATGTCCACAGTCGAGTAAATGGATAAAGATATGGTATACATAGACCACAGAATACTACTCAGCCATAAAAAAGAATGAAATAATGCCATTTGCAGCAACATGGATGGACTTAGAGATTATCACACTAAGCAAAGTAAGTCAGATAGAGAAAGAAAAATACCATATGCTTTATTCCACACACATAACACGTATATGTGGAATGTAAAATATGACATAAATGGACCTGTCTATGAGACAGAAACAGTCTCACAGACATAGAGAACAGACTGGCGATTGCCAAGAGGGGGCAGGAGTGTGGTGAGGGATGGATGGGAAATCTGGGGTTAGCAAATGCAAACTATTATACAGAGAGTGGATAAAGAACAAGATCCTACTGTATAGCACAGGGGACAATATTCAATATCCTATAATAAACCATAGCAGAAAAGAATATGAAAAAGAATATATATGTATATATATGTGTATAACTGAGTCACTCTGGTGTACAGCAGAAATTAATACAACACTGTAAATCAAGTGTACTTCAATTTGAAAAAAGTTCTGAAGCCCAGGTCACACTCTGGAATCTGCATTTAAACAAGATCCTCAAGTGACATAGGCACAGGAACAGTGGGATTATCTGTAGGTTTTTTTTCTTTTTTTTAAAAATACTGATGCCTAGGTCCTTCCTCCAGAGGCTCTGATAGAAGTTGCCTAGATTCTGTGTGGGAATTGGGTTTTTAAAACCTACCTATGTGGTTCTAATGGGCTACAAAGTCCCAGGACCATCCGTGTAGACCGCCTCAGAGGTCTTCAGAATGAATGTGGAAACAGAATGACGCAGTAGGACTCATACAGCCTTTTAGAATCTAGGATATGATTTCTAATCCTCACTCTACCACTAACAAACGAGTGACGTGGACTGGGTTCACTTTCTCTCCTCAGTTTCCTCAAAGCAAGATGGGAATATTAACAACCTCTCTAGACCAAGGTATTTGTGATTATTAGAGCTCTAAGGGGTCTCAGTTAACATTTAGGCCACATCGTTTCCATCTTACCCTTGAGAAAGCTTGAGACCTTTCTAGGCCTTGGTTTCTCCACTTATAAAATTGGAACTTGGACCAGGAACGGCCTTGCTCCACTGCCCTGCTCATATTCCTGCCTCTGTACAATGGTTCTCCGTTCAGTGCTTCCACTTCTCCACCCAGGCGTGGATCAGGGTTGTCCTTCCTCTCTGCACCCTCAGCTCCCATCTTCTTAAACTTTAGGTTTAAGGTCAGTAGTTTACTTCATGCAAGGAGCCTTCTCTGGCCAACCCCTTTCAGGTTAGGGGCCTATGGTCCCCTGAACGTCCCTGCCCTCTTCTGCCATTTATCATGGGACGTTATAATTGTCTAAATACTTGTCTGATGCCCAATCAGCTTGTGACGGCCCTGAAGGCACTCTCCTCTCTACATCACATGTGCCTGAAAGCTGACTGAAGGACAGCAGGAGGTTGTGATCAACTGATTTCACAACTAACTCTTGCTCCAAACATGTGGCCTTTACCAGTTTGATTCAACTCAACCTTTAAAAGGTAACTAAAGTATAAGGAGGGGCTTCCCTGGTGGGCCAGTGGGTAAGGACACCGCCTTGCAGTGCAAGGGGCGCCGGTTCGATCCCTGGCCTGGGAAGATCCCATGTGCCGCGGAGTGGCTGGACTAGTATGTCCAATTACGAGCTGGAGCTCTGGAGCACATGCGCCCAGAGCCGGCGCTCTGCGACAACAGAGGTCACTGCGATGGGAGGCTCGCAAGGGTCAAAGAACAAAAATATGGATGAAAACAGATTAATGAAAGACCAATAGAAGTGGCCCGCCCCCCCCCATTCCCCCCCCAACCACCCCCCTCCCCCCAAAAAAACCTTAAAAAAAAAAATTTAAAAAGTATAAGGAGGACTCCCTGACATTAACCTCAATTATCTAACTTTTGGAGGAACACAGTTTTCTAGATGGAAAAAATCAACTGAGTTACAAAACCAACTAGAGCTTGACCACAGTCTTTCACAGGCACACCACAGTTTACAAAGCACTCTCTTGTCTGCTGTCTCCTTCCTGAGAGGACGGCAGGACAAGAACTGTGACCACCACACTAGAGTACAATTGTTTGAGAGCAGAATCGTTTGTTTCTGCTGCAGGTCGTACTAAGTCATCGTGCTTCCATCTCTACCCTTGGGTGGACCCCCCATAAAATTGGAACTTGGACCAGGAACGGCCTTGCTCCACTGCCCTGCTCATATTCCTGCCTCTGTACAATGGTTCTCCGTTCAGTGCTTCCACTTCTCCACCCAGGCGTGGATCAGGGTTGTCCTTCCTCTGCACCCTCAGCTCCCATCTTCTTAAACTTTAGGTTTAAGGTCAGTAGTTTACTTCATGCAAGGAGCCTTCTCTGGCCAACCCCTTTCAGGTTAGGGGCCTATGGTCCCCTGAACGTCCCTGCCCTCTTCTGCCATTTATCATGGGACGTTATAATTGTCTAAATACTTGTCTGATGCCCAATCAGCTTGTGACGGCCCTGAAGGCACTCTCCTCTCTACATCACATGTGCCTGAAAGCTGACTGAAGGACAGCAGGAGGTTGTGATCAACTGATTTCACAACTAACTCTTGCTCCAAACATGTGGCCTTTACCAGTTTGATTCAACTCAACCTTTAAAAGGTAACTAAAGTATAAGGAGGGGCTTCCCTGGTGGGCCAGTGGGTAAGGACACCGCCTTGCAGTGCAAGGGGCGCCGGTTCGATCCCTGGCCTGGGAAGATCCCATGTGCCGCGGAGTGGCTGGACTAGTATGTCCAATTACGAGCTGGAGCTCTGGAGCACATGCGCCCAGAGCCGGCGCTCTGCGACAACAGAGGTCACTGCGATGGGAGGCTCGCAAGGGTCAAAGAACAAAAATATGGATGAAAACAGATTAATGAAAGACCAATAGAAGTGGCCCGCCCACCCCATTCCCTCCCCAACCTGCCCCTTCCCCCCAAAAAAACCTTAAAAAAAAAAATTTAAAAAGTATAAGGAGGACTCCCTGACATTAACCTCAATTATCTAACTTTTGGAGGAACACAGTTTTCTAGATGGAAAAAATCAACTGAGTTACAAAACCAACTAGAGCTTGACCACAGTCTTTCACAGGCACACCACAGTTTACAAAGCACTCTCTTGTCTGCTGTCTCCTTCCTGAGAGGACGGCAGGACAAGAACTGTGACCACCACACTAGAGTACAATTGTTTGAGAGCAGACATATTGCCTGTTTTGTTTACTAAGGCTTTCTCAGCACATGGTAGGTGTTCAATAAATATTTGTACAATAAAGAAATCTATCTGTAAAAGCTTTAGAGCAACTGAGGAGCCTCAGGGTTGCTGGTTCTTTGAATGTTTCCAAAGAACTAAAAATTCATTTCTCATGTGCAATCTTCTGGTTTTTAAAGGCTGGCCACTAACTTGAAATGTTAAAATAAAAACAAAACAAAAAGCACTGCAGGGCTATAAAAACTCATCAGAGGCCTCAGTCTGAGGGGCCAGCGGTTTATAATCTCTGAGCAAAGTCAACGTTACAGGTGTTCTGGACTTACAGTCAGACCGAACCACGATTCCAACCTTATCTCCCACAACCTGCCTTCTTACATAGCAAACCCCACTCCTCAGCTCCCACCTCCATGCCTCCACTCTCCTCCTGTGGCTCCTACGCCTGAAGCTGTGCCAAGCCCCGCCCTTGCCTCCAACATCGTCCCAATCCCACCAGCGTCGGCAGGGTTTTATGGGTCTCTACCTTGGAAACCGGCCATGCTCTCTCTGTTCCTGGCTCTCTGTAGCCCATCTCCACAGTCCCTTGCTGCTCTGGGGACTCCTGTGGACAGCACTCTTTGATTGACCCCTGTGCCCTCCAATGCAGGGCCCCCCAAGAGCCAGTCCAGAGCGAGTGTTCAGGAAACAATAGAGCGGCTGACAGACCCGGCAGCATTCATCCCGATGCAAGTAAATTCCTCACTTGGAGCAGAAGGATGGATAATTACAGCCTGGCTTTAGCAATCTGCTATGCGTTCACCCCTCAGGGTGTGTGAATTGCTGTGAAATTCTTATCAAGAGGAAAGCAGAAAGTGACTCTTAAAGGGAGAGCTAAAGGAAGGAAGAAAAGCCTTTGTAAGCTCTCATGGCTCCACTGACCTTTGAGCCATGGAGAAGCAGGCTAGTGCTGTCAGGAGGCATAGGTGGGACCCCTGCCCTGCCCTAATGTGACTTTGGGCAGGTGGCCTCCCCTCTCTGAACAGCAAGGGGCAGAAACAAATCATCACCTAGGGTCTTTTCTTCCCAAGATAAATAAGATGCTATGTGGCAGTCAACAGGATTTACATTGTCCCTGGTTAATGTGATCTGGGAACCACAGGACTGACTTTTAGCGGTTTCTCTCTCTCTCTCTCTCTCTCTCTGGGGTCCCCACCAGGGAAAGGACAAAGTCAGGACCTTCCACCTGAAGCTCATTAGCCCATCTCCCTCTGCTTTCCCTGGAGGTGACCACTTGGTGAGGTCCTGCAGGCCCCCAAAGGCTTCTAGGCCAATGGAAATCTGGCCACTGGGCAGATCCCAAGACGACTCCTGGGGCAACAAAAAGCACCATACGTGCTGAGATAGCACCTGCAGGACCTGGAACAGACCACTGAGACTCTTTGAGCCTCGGGATCTCCATCAACAGGATGCAGATGACAAATGCAATTCCGGGTCGTTAAAATTATGACGCTTGAAAATCCAGCACAGAGCCTGGCAAGTGGGTAACAAACGACAGGTCTCTGTCTCACGAGCCTCAATTTGATATGAACTGGTCAGCCTTTCAACAGAGCTCAGGTAGTTCTGTAAAGCCAACGTTTTATCTTCAACAGAAAGACCCCAGCCCCCCAGGCTACAGTTTCAGGTAAGATCATCTCAGAGGATAAGCAGGTATAGGATGGTGAGTGCAGGAAGGATAATTTAAGTAAATTTAGACCAGGGGATGGAGGACCTGAAATCTCTCAAGATTGTGAGTCCCAGTGAGTTACAGCTGTCTCAATTGTCTAGAACCATCCCTGTACAGGCAAGACCTAGTTTCTATGGGTCAAGGGTCAGTGGGAAGCACCCCAGACTCTAAGCAGGGCCCAGCTGGCACTTCCTCTTGGTAAGGACCGGTGGCCCCATGAGAAGGGGCCCTGGGCAGAGAGGAGCTACAAATGGGGAAACGGCAGGGCCACAGCCATGAGGAAGGCATCCAAAGGCAGGGCCAGAATCCAAGTTTCCTGAGTCCTTCCTGGGCCACTAAGGAGAGGAAAGGATGGAATAACAGCTTTGGGCACACAGCCCCAAGAGCTGAGAAAGAAGAAACTATTACAAACATCACCCACATCAGGCATGCTGCTCACCTGCGCCAGGTGTTGCCCTTCTCCAAACAGTTCCTTCATAGAGCATCACTGGCATCGATCTTAAAAAATTAATTACTAAATTCTGGCCTACATTTTTAAAATATCTGAGTTTTTACATTTTTATGTTCAACACGCTTGTTTCCTCTCAGCCCTTCCTTCTCACTGCCCCAATGCACTGCTTGTTCTGCAGCTGTACCCTCCGATTCTAATACAGAAACTGGGACACAGTAAAGTCTCAACCCATGTTAACAGATAAACAGCTTCCTCATTTATGAGCATGTTCTCTGGCCAGGCCCTGTGCCAGCTGCTAGAGGAGCAGAGATGCAGCTGGCCGATTCCTCTGCCCTGATTCATCACCCCTATGTATGGCCAGCACCCTTGGACTCTCTGCTTGGCTCCCTTGACTGGGGATCCTGCAGGGCAGACCCCCTACACTACTCAGTCCCAAGATCCAGGATCCACCTCAAACAAGGGCTCAGAAACTAATGAATTAGGTGGGCAGAGAAGCAGATGTTTTGACCTTGATGAAAAGTCAAAGGCAGAGTGGCCAAAAAGAGCTAAAGCTAAAGCCAGAGCTGCTGTCACCTCTTGCTGTCTGTCTCCATCTTTCTGTCTCTCCCCCTCTGGGTCCCCTTCTTTCTGGGTCCCTCCCCATTTCCATTCCTCCTCCCTCTCCCCTAACATCTGCCTTTGGTTCATAAACTTGCTCACGTTTTTTCCATGGGCTAGCTTTGAAATAAAGATTAGCTCTCAGTCATTTACCCAACTGACAGCCAGGACGACTGGGGACAATAATCAGCATAACATACCATTGACAAAGGCTAAAATTCCACTTGGTGGAAATTTCATTGACTAGACATTGACCAAAGCATCAGATCTTGATGGTGATTTGCTAAATATAGCCCAAGAAACGTGGGTTTGGTCAAAACAGTGACCAAGAAAAGAAAGGAGACAGTGGTAGATGCTATCATGTGTCAATTTTTTAAAAAAGAAAGAGAAAGAAAACTGATTGATACACCAAGTCTTCATGGTGAAACAACAGCCTTGACTGAAAGAATTTCAATAAGATTTGAGAGAAGATAAAAATGGACCAAAGAAGCCCATTAACTTTAAGGCACTGAAAATTTGCCATAAAATTACGAGAAAGAAGAAACTATTACAAACATCACCCACATCAGGCATGCTGCTCACCTCGCCAGGTGTTGCCCTTCTCCAAACAGTTCCTTCATAGAGCATCACTGGCATCGATCTTAAAAAATTAATTACTAAATTCTGGCCTACATTTTTAAAATATCTGAGTTTTTACATTTTTATGTTCAACACGCTTGTTTCCTCTCAGCCCTTCCTTCTCACTGCCCCAATGCACTGCTTGTTCTGCAGCTGTACCCTCCGATTCTAATACAGAAACTGGGACACAGTAAAGTCTCAACCCATGTTAACAGATAAACAGCTTCCTCATTTATGAGCATGTTCTCTGGCCAGGCCCTGTGCCAGCTGCTAGAGGAGCAGAGATGCAGCTGGCCGATTCCTCTGCCCTGATTCATCACCCCTATGTATGGCCAGCACCCTTGGACTCTCTGCTTGGCTCCCTTGACTGGGGATCCTGCAGGGCAGACCCCCTACACTACTCAGTCCCAAGATCCAGGATCCACCTCAAACAAGGGCTCAGAAACTAATGAATTAGGTGGGCAGAGAAGCAGATGTTTTGACCTTGATGAAAAGTCAAAGGCAGAGTGGCCAAAAAGAGCTAAAGCTAAAGCCAGAGCTGCTGTCACCTCTTGCTGTCTGTCTCCATCTTTCTGTCTCTCCCCCTCTGGGTCCCCTTCTTTCTGGGTCCCTCCCCATTTCCATTCCTCCTCCCTCTCCCCTAACATCTGCCTTTGGTTCATAAACTTGCTCACGTTTTTTCCATGGGCTAGCTTTGAAATAAAGATTAGCTCTCAGTCATTTACCCAACTGACAGCCAGGACGACTGGGGACAATAATCAGCATAACATACCATTGACAAAGGCTAAAATTCCACTTGGTGGAAATTTCATTGACTAGACATTGACCAAAGCATCAGATCTTGATGGTGATTTGCTAAATATAGCCCAAGAAACGTGGGTTTGGTCAAAACAGTGACCAAGAAAAGAAAGGAGACAGTGGTAGATGCTATCATGTGTCAATTTTTTAAAAAAGAAAGAGAAAGAAAACTGATTGATACACCAAGTCTTCATGGTGAAACAACAGCCTTGACTGAAAGAATTTCAATAAGATTTGAGAGAAGATAAAAATGGACCAAAGAAGCCCATTAACTTTAAGGCACTGACTTTGAAAAATAATTTGTCCATAAAATTAATGAGTGCTGATATGATTCTTATTGAAATAGTAGCAAGAACAGTCAAATGCCCAGACTGGGGGTATAGTTGGGGAGACACGCATGAATGGGTTTGGCCTGTTGTCTCTCACTGCTCCCTCTGCATGCTCTGCACTGCCTGTGATGGGCTGGCCCAGTTGCTCCTGATTTGTAATCATCACTGTCTTACCAGCGGTTTTATACTTCCAAAGCAGTTAAGTGTTTACACTAAACATTGCCTCCTTAATCAATTAATGAGACTTAAAAGGTCATTTATCATTGGAAATTGCAACTGGAATTGCCAGAGCACTACACTGGCCCACAGATGCTAAGGAACTGCATCCTACATTGATAATTGTGCCCCGGCTTTAATGAGATTCTTATTAACATATACATTATTAATTAGACCATTAATGCAGATGTCATTCTGAGTCACACCAGGATTCTCGATGGCTCACATGGTTATTAAACCTTGCTAATTTGCACAAGGAATCTCCACCGTGTATACTAAATTAAACGCTTACGCTTTAATACCTCACCACCACATCCGCTCAGACTTGTTAAAGAGAGGAATAAGAGAGGATCATTTTCATGCTAAGACTTGAGAGTTTCCTGTTCTGAAAGTATCTTTGGTGTCTGTAAGTAGACGGGGAAGGAAAGACCGGAGGAGTAGGAGGGGAGAGAAATCCTCTTTCTCCCCATCCCTCGCATCTCAGGAAGAATGTACTGGTATTAAACTAGCAAGGTTTCCTAACATGTGTAAAACAGAATATTTAAATTTTTCTTGATTAGCTGTCAGTCATTTACCCAACTGACAGCCAGGGCGACTGGGGACAATAATCAGCATAACATACCATTGACAAAGGCTAAAATTCCACTTGGTGGAAATTTCATTGACTAGACATTGACCAAAGCATCAGATCTTGATGGTGATTTGCTAAATATAGCCCAAGAAACGTGGGTTTGGTCAAAACAGTGACCAAGAAAAGAAAGGAGACAGTGGTAGATGCTATCATGTGTCAATTTTTTAAAAAAGAAAGAGAAAGAAAACTGATTGATACACCAAGTCTTCATGGTGAAACAACAGCCTTGACTGAAAGAATTTCAATAAGATTTGAGAGAAGATAAAAATGGACCAAAGAAGCCCATTAACTTTAAGGCACTGACTTTGAAAAATAATTTGTCCATAAAATTAATGAGTGCTGATATGATTCTTATTGAAATAGTAGCAAGAACAGTCAAATGCCCAGACTGGGGGTATAGTTGGGGAGACACGCATGAATGGGTTTGGCCTGTTGTCTCTCACTGCTCCCTCTGCATGCTCTGCACTGCCTGTGATGGGCTGGCCCAGTTGCTCCTGATTTGTAATCATCACTGTCTTACCAGCGGTTTTATACTTCCAAAGCAGTTAAGTTTTTACACTAATCATTGCCTCCTTAATCAATTAATGAGACTTAAAAGGTCATTTATCATTGGAAATTGCAACTGGAATTGCCAGAGCACTACACTGGCCCACAGATGCTAAGGAACTGCATCCTACATTGATAATTGTGCCCCGGCTTTAATGAGATTCTTATTAACATATACATTATTAATTAGACCATTAATGCAGATGTCATTCTGAGTCACACCAGGATTCTCGATGGCTCACATGGTTATTAAACCTTGCTAATTTGCACAAGGAATCTCCACCGTGTATACTAAATTAAACGCTTACGTTCAATACCTCACCACCACATCCGCTCAGACTTGTTAAAGAGAGGAATAAGAGAGGATCATTTTCATGCTAAGACTTGAGAGTTTCCTGTTCTGAAAGTATCTTTGGTGTCTGTAAGTAGACGGGGAAGGAAAGACCGGAGGAGTAGGAGGGGAGAGAAATCCTCTTTCTCCCCATCCCTCGCATCTCAGGAAGAATGTACTGGTATTAAACTAGCAAGGTTTCCTAACATGTGTAAAACAGAATATTTAAATTTTTTCTTGTTATACAATATCATTTATTCATTACAAATAATTTAGGAAATATATATAAGCAAAAAGGAGAAAATGTTCATCACCTAGTCTCTTCGCACTCGGTAATTACCACTCTGGACATTCTCATGCTATTTTAGCCTATTTTCTTTATGCTTAAATAGATAACTTTTCACGCAAATAGCATATGCTATGTGGTGTTTTGTAACCTTCCTTTTTAACTTAATATTTCATGAACACTTTCCTGTATCATTAAATGTTCTAGAGCATCGTGAATTGTCATGTTATATAACCTTCATTTTGTGGGATGGCCAGCCTGATAAACTGGTTAGGTTACAGTCCCCAGTTATTTAGTCAAACACTAAACTAGGTATTGTTGTGAAGGTAGCTGTGATTAAAGCCTCTAATTAGCTGACTGTAAAAGAGATTATCCTACATAATCTGGGAGGGTCAGAAGTCACCAGCTAGAAACCCAAAGAGCACATCTAAAGCTTCACTGAGGAAGAAACTGCCTTTGGACAGCAGCTTGAGCCTGTGCCTTCCCAGTGGGCTGCCTTACAGACTCTCCTGACTAGAGCCCCCAATTATGTAAGCCAATAAATCTCTGAATACATATATATCCTCCTGGTTCTGTTTGTCTGGTTGAACCCTGACTGACACAGGCTGTGTAGATTTTATTACATGACTATATCATAATTTAGTTAACCAATCTCCCACTTCTGGATATTGTACTGGGTTGTCTTGCTGTTAACTAGGCATCATAAAGCCATTTACAGCCTGGAGCTACACTTCACAGTATGCTGTATCCCAAATGGTTTCAGGATGAAGGCTGCAATGAGAATAACCCATGCTGTTGAGAGTTCCCCCTGCTCCGACTTGTTAAAGAGAGGAATAAGAGAGGATCATTTTCATGCTAAGACTTGAGAGTTTCCTGTTCTGAAAGTATCTTTGGTGTCTGTAAGTAGACGGGGAAGGAAAGACCGGAGGAGTAGGAGGGGAGAGAAATCCTCTTTCTCCCCATCCCTCGCATCTCAGGAAGAATGTACTGGTATTAAACTAGCAAGGTTTCCTAACATGTGTAAAACAGAATATTTAAATTTTTTCTTGTTATACAATATCATTTATTCATTACAAATAATTTAGGAAATATATATAAGCAAAAAGGAGAAATGTTCATCACCTAGTCTCTTCGCACTCGGTAATTACCACTCTGGACATTCTCATGCTATTTTAGCCTATTTTCTTTATGCTTAAATAGATAACTTTTCACGCAAATAGCATATGCTATGTGGTGTTTTGTAACCTTCCTTTTTAACTTAATATTTCATGAACACTTTCCTGTATCATTAAATGTTCTAGAGCATCGTGAATTGTCATGTTATATAACCTTCATTTTGTGGGATGGCCAGCCTGATAAACTGGTTAGGTTACAGTCCCCAGTTATTTAGTCAAACACTAAACTAGGTATTGTTGTGAAGGTAGCTGTGATTAAAGCCTCTAATTAGCTGACTGTAAAAGAGATTATCCTACATAATCTGGGAGGGTCAGAAGTCACCAGCTAGAAACCCAAAGAGCACATCTAAAGCTTCACTGAGGAAGAAACTGCCTTTGGACAGCAGCTTGAGCCTGTGCCTTCCCAGTGGGCTGCCTTACAGACTCTCCTGACTAGAGCCCCCAATTATGTAAGCCAATAAATCTCTGAATACATATATATCCTCCTGGTTCTGTTTGTCTGGTTGAACCCTGACTGACACAGGCTGTGTAGATTTTATTACATGACTATATCATAATTTAGTTAACCAATCTCCCACTTCTGGATATTGTACTGGGTTGTCTTGCTGTTAACTAGGCATCATAAAGCCATTTACAGCCTGGAGCTACACTTCACAGTATGCTGTATCCCAAATGGTTTCAGGATGAAGGCTGCAATGAGAATAACCCATGCAAAAATTGGAAGTGAGATGCCAACAGGAAGCCACTGTTATTGGGAAGCCACGGCAGTCCAACATGACGACAGAGTCACTGGGCATGGCAGAGTTAACAGATGCAGAGGCTCTGCAGATCTCTCCATGAGCTCCCATCCCACAGACCCATTCGGGGGAAGATGAATACAGCTTCTCAGGTTTTCCCACCTGTGCTATCTGTACCACCTCTGCCCCTGTAAATTCAGGTGACAGTACTTAGCAACTGCTTCTCAGACCCTTCAACTTCCTTCTTCTAGAATCTCACTCTTATGGCTACTCTCAAATTTGTATAAGTCCTGGGCTTCTCAGGTGGCAAAAAGTGGTAACAAATGCGGGTTTGATCCCTGGGTCAGGAAGATTCCCTGGAGGAGGAAATGGCAACCCACTCCTGTATTCTTGTTTGGGAAATTCCATGGACAGAGTTGCTCATGGGATCACAAAGAGTCCAACATGACTGAGCATACCAGTCCCTATGTTAAACCCTTATTCTTGTAATACTTGTATGGCTTTGTTTTCCTAACTGAAATCACTAGTGGTTTGAGACACAGAATCTTAAGGAGGAGAGTATGAAATTCTCTAATATTAGAATTAAGTGCATTAATGACACCGTTGCTACCTTGTGGTGATCCATGACATAAAGTGAAAGAAAATTTGCTTAAATTATTATCTGTCATCATCTGAAGTCAGGTATCTGTAGAAAGAAAGTCAAGTGACCAACTATCTCTGAGATAGAACTGGATTAAGAAACTGCCTTTGGACAGCAGCTTGAGCCTGTGCCTTCCCATCCACAGACTCTCCTGACTAGAGCCCCAATTATGTAAGCCAATAAATCTCTGAATACATATATATCCTCCTGGTTCTGTTTGTCTGGTTGAACCCTGACTGACACAGGCTGTGTAGATTTTATTACATGACTATATCATAATTTAGTTAACCAATCTCCCACTTCTGGATATTGTACTGGGTTGTCTTGCTGTTAACTAGGCATCATAAAGCCATTTACAGCCTGGAGCTACACTTCACAGTATGCTGTATCCCAAATGGTTTCAGGATGAAGGCTGCAATGAGAATAACCCATGCAAAAATTGGAAGTGAGATGCCAACAGGAAGCCACTGTTATTGGGAAGCCACGGCAGTCCAACATGACGACAGAGTCACTGGGCATGGCAGAGTTAACAGATGCAGAGGCTCTGCAGATCTCTCCATGAGCTCCCATCCCACAGACCCATTCGGGGGAAGATGAATACAGCTTCTCAGGTTTTCCCACCTGTGCTATCTGTACCACCTCTGCCCCTGTAAATTCAGGTGACAGTACTTAGCAACTGCTTCTCAGACCCTTCAACTTCCTTCTTCTAGAATCTCACTCTTATGGCTACTCTCAAATTTGTATAAGTCCTGGGCTTCTCAGGTGGCAAAAAGTGGTAACAAATGCGGGTTTGATCCCTGGGTCAGGAAGATTCCCTGGAGGAGGAAATGGCAACCCACTCCTGTATTCTTGTTTGGGAAATTCCATGGACAGAGTTGCTCATGGGATCACAAAGAGTCCAACATGACTGAGCATACCAGTCCCTATGTTAAACCCTTATTCTTGTAATACTTGTATGGCTTTGTTTTCCTAACTGAAATCACTAGTGGTTTGAGACACAGAATCTTAAGGAGGAGAGTATGAAATTCTCTAATATTAGAATTAAGTGCATTAATGACACCGTTGCTACCTTGTGGTGATCCATGACATAAAGTGAAAGAAAATTTGCTTAAATTATTATCTGTCATCATCTGAAGTCAGGTATCTGTAGAAAGAAAGTCAAGTGACCAACTATCTCTGAGATAGAACATGGGAGTAGAAATAAAGGTGGCAAGCACTTGGGATTTGTTGGCTACTTCTATTTGTGCTGAAGAATTTGAAAATAGAAAATGATGAGTTCAGGCTTTGAGTTCCCAACTCAAGGATACAGTATGGGGTTCTATCCGCATAACTTTGGCTCTTTGGCATGGAAGTCTTGGTTATCAAAAGAAGATAACTTTAGGGGGTTTCCCTGGTGGTCCAGTGGGTGTAAGGGGCGCCAGTTTGATCCCTGGTCTGGGAAGATCCCACATGTCGCAGAGCAGCTGGACCGATGTGTCCAACCACCAAGCCAGAGTTCTAGAGGGACACGCCCGGCCACTGTGAAGCGAGCCCCACACAGACCAAAGAACAAAGACTGATGAAAATAGATAAGTGAAAGACCAATAGAAGTGGCCCCCCCTCAAAGGAAAAAAAAAAGAAGATAACTTCGTTCAAAGGATATAACAGCAATCCATTCTGCATCAGTGGAATGATTAGTCCTGATTACCAAGGGGAAATTAAATTGCTATTTCACAATGGAGTTTGTCATAAATTAAATGTTTGGGTCTCCCTCCCCTCCCCCTCAAATTCATATGCTGAAATTCATCACCCAAGATGCTGGTATCTGGAGGTAGAACCTTTGGAAGGTAATTAGGTCATGAGGGCAAAGCCCTCATGAATGGAACCTCAAAGAGCTCCCTGGACTCTTCTAGCATAGGAGGTTGCAATGAAAAGATAGCCACTGGTGAGGAAGCAAGTCCTTACCAAACACTGAATCTGCTTGTACCACAGTCTTTGACTTCCCAGCCTCCAAAACTGTGAGAAATAGACATTTGTTTTTTACATACAACAGTCACGAGCATTTTGTTATAATGGCCCAAACAGGATAAGACAGGGATTAAGAGGAGTCTTTCTGGGACCCAAGAAGTTTTCTGGATGTTTTCTAATACTCTCATGTCCTGTGGTAAAATTGTATGGCTTTGTTTTCCTAACTGAAATCACTAGTGGTTTGAGACACAGAATCTTAAGGAGGAGAGTATGAAATTCTCTAATATTAGAATTAAGTGCATTAATGACACCGTTGCTACCTTGTGGTGATCCATGACATAAAGTGAAAGAAAATTTGCTTAAATTATTATCTGTCATCATCTGAAGTCAGGTATCTGTAGAAAGAAAGTCAAGTGACCAACTATCTCTGAGATAGAACATGGGAGTAGAAATAAAGGTGGCAAGCACTTGGGATTTGTTGGCTACTTCTATTTGTGCTGAAGAATTTGAAAATAGAAAATGATGAGTTCAGGCTTTGAGTTCCCAACTCAAGGATACAGTATGGGGTTCTATCCGCATAACTTTGGCTCTTTGGCATGGAAGTCTTGGTTATCAAAAGAAGATAACTTTAGGGGGTTTCCCTGGTGGTCCAGTGGGTGTAAGGGGCGCCAGTTTGATCCCTGGTCTGGGAAGATCCCACATGTCGCAGAGCAGCTGGACCGATGTGTCCAACCACCAAGCCAGAGTTCTAGAGCGCACACGCCCGGCCACTGTGATGGGAGGCCCACACGGGCCAAAGAACAAAGACTGATGAAAATAGATAAGTGAAAGACCAATAGAAGTGGCCCCCCCTCAAAGGAAAAAAAAAAGAAGATAACTTCGTTCAAAGGATATAACAGCAATCCATTCTGCATCAGTGGAATGATTAGTCCTGATTACCAAGGGGAAATTAAATTGCTATTTCACAATGGAGTTTGTCATAAATTAAATGTTTGGGTCTCCCTCTCCCCTCCCCCTCAAATTCATATGCTGAAATTCATCACCCAAGATGCTGGTATCTGGAGGTAGAACCTTTGGAAGGTAATTAGGTCATGAGGGCAAAGCCCTCATGAATGGAACCTCAAAGAGCTCCCTGGACTCTTCTAGCATAGGAGGTTGCAATGAAAAGATAGCCACTGGTGAGGAAGCAAGTCCTTACCAAACACTGAATCTGCTTGTACCACAGTCTTTGACTTCCCAGCCTCCAAAACTGTGAGAAATAGACATTTGTTTTTTACATACAACAGTCACGAGCATTTTGTTATAATGGCCCAAACAGGATAAGACAGGGATTAAGAGGAGTCTTTCTGGGACCCAAGAAGTTTTCTGGATGTTTTCTAATACTCTCATGTCCTGTGGTAAAAGTGCATGGAAAATATTAGCAGAGTCTAATGACATAGACTCCTCAGGAATGCCGGTTTGAATTATACCACCAGACAAGGAACCAGAACAAGTCAAATGCTTGCTAAGAGCAAAAAAGATTAAGGAATGAGTAGTTTAAAAAGAGAAGTCAAATTCCAGCTATAACCACATCACCCATTGCCAAAATGGGAACTACTGCTTTCCTGTTTTTTATTTTTTTGCTTTGATATAAGTATACTTACATGTGTTAATCATAAAATGGGAACTAGTTGCTTTCTTATTTCTTTGTTGTTTTCCTTCCCTGTTTTCCCCTCTCCCATTCTCGCTTAGCCAATATGCAGTGTGTTCATGGGGCTTAATCCTATATCTCCATATTAAGTTATAGCAGGATGATCCAGCGAGAAGAGTAAACATCATCCAGAGACTGATAAAGTTTCCTCTGGGACTTCTGTGTTTCCTTTTTTGGAGGGAGGCAGGTACAGTCAATTTGTTCTCAGTTGTACCAAGAAGAGACACGTCATTTCAGGTGGGAGTATGCTATTGTTACTGTGTCTATTCAGAAGTCAGTCTTAGTGAAAGCAATGCATGCGGATGTCAAACTTACAGTGGACTCTTCTGGATCTTCTAGCAACCACAGCTTCCATTAGCAGACTGGGAAATGTCGTTCCCTGTAGGGTTTGTGGGATTAGAATGTGTCAAAGAGATGAATCCTCGGAAGGCAGAAATGAAGCAGAAGCCATTTCTCTGGGTATCATGGCGGCAGGTAAGGTCACAGTCAGATGTAGCAGCTCTCAGAGGGCTCCCTGGGCTCTCACATTTTGGTGCTCTCCTGTGGACACAAGCTGGGCTCCTGGAGCCTCTCCCTCCACCCTTTCCCACCCACCTGCCACTCCTTCCATATAACCTGCTTAGTCATGGAATCTCCTGACTCCCCTTCCAGATCTTCACTGCGGGCCCCTGAGTTGTTATTTTCACAAAATCCTCAAACTAGGGAAATAGTACACCACATGTTTGTTTGTTTTAAGGGAAGTATAGAAAATGGGAGCTTATGGGAAGAAGTATTAGAGTGAGATAATTAGATGTGCAAATGGATCCTTCCTCCTCTAAAGCAGGGGTTTTCTAGTGGGGGGTATCTTGCCCCCCAGGGATACTTGGCAATGTCTAGAGACAGGTTTGTTTGCCACATGGGGTGGAGGGGCAGGTGGGTTGCTCCTGGCATCTGGTGGGTAGAGGTCAGGAATGCCACTAAACCTTTCACAATGTACCAGGCAGCCCCCCTCACACACCCCAACAATGGATTTCTGGCCCCAAACATGAATCACCCCTCTGTTGAGAAGTCCTGTTCCGGTTTTATTCTCAACCCTGCAATTCCAAGTTGTTCTCTAGGAGGAAGACTTCCAAGGAGATTCAGGGGGATGAGAGAAGGAAGCTCAGCATTCCAAAAGCTAGGCACACAGAGTACCCTGATTTAAAAGGGTCCCCTTATTCTTGTAAGGATCCTTTAAATGTCAGATTCTCCAAGCTGAGGTTTCAAAAACATTCAACTACAAAAAGTCAGTTTGGCTTCCAGTTATCCAAGTCTCACCCAGCGAGTGACCCAGTGCTCCTCTACCTGCCAAGACATAACGGCACTGCTGCTCAGAGGTCCACGGACGGCCCTGAGGCACCTTTGCAGCTTTGTTAACTAGGCTTCCATTAGTGAAGCAATGCATGCGATGTCAAACTTACAGTGGACTCTTCTGGATCTTCTAGCAACCACAGCTTCCATTAGCAGACTGGGAAATGTCGTTCCCTGTAGGGTTTGTGGGATTAGAATGTGTCAAAGAGATGAATCCTCGGAAGGCAGAAATGAAGCAGAAGCCATTTCTCTGGGTATCATGGCGGCAGGTAAGGTCACAGTCAGATGTAGCAGCTCTCAGAGGGCTCCCTGGGCTCTCACATTTTGGTGCTCTCCTGTGGACACAAGCTGGGCTCCTGGAGCCTCTCCCTCCACCCTTTCCCACCCACCTGCCACTCCTTCCATATAACCTGCTTAGTCATGGAATCTCCTGACTCCCCTTCCAGATCTTCACTGCGGGCCCCTGAGTTGTTATTTTCACAAAATCCTCAAACTAGGGAAATAGTACACCACATGTTTGTTTGTTTTAAGGGAAGTATAGAAAATGGGAGCTTATGGGAAGAAGTATTAGAGTGAGATAATTAGATGTGCAAATGGATCCTTCCTCCTCTAAAGCAGGGGTTTTCTAGTGGGGGGTATCTTGCCCCCCAGGGATACTTGGCAATGTCTAGAGACAGGTTTGTTTGCCACATGGGGTGGAGGGGCAGGTGGGTTGCTCCTGGCATCTGGTGGGTAGAGGTCAGGAATGCCACTAAACCTTTCACAATGTACCAGGCAGCCCCCCTCACACACCCCAACAATGGATTTCTGGCCCCAAACATGAATCACCCCTCTGTTGAGAAGTCCTGTTCCGGTTTTATTCTCAACCCTGCAATTCCAAGTTGTTCTCTAGGAGGAAGACTTCCAAGGAGATTCAGGGGGATGAGAGAAGGAAGCTCAGCATTCCAAAAGCTAGGCACACAGAGTACCCTGATTTAAAAGGGTCCCCTTATTCTTGTAAGGATCCTTTAAATGTCAGATTCTCCAAGCTGAGGTTTCAAAAACATTCAACTACAAAAAGTCAGTTTGGCTTCCAGTTATCCAAGTCTCACCCAGCGAGTGACCCAGTGCTCCTCTCTACCTGCCAAGACATAACGGCACTGCTGCTCAGAGGCCCCACGGACGGCCCTGAGGCACCTTAATGCAAATTAGAACAAGCTGCCCCTCTCCCAA
Organism: Tragulus kanchil; assembly: GCA_022376925.1. Lineage (NCBI taxonomy): Eukaryota > Metazoa > Chordata > Mammalia > Artiodactyla > Tragulidae > Tragulus > Tragulus kanchil. The sequence continues at coordinate 45,970,038 of JAIOJX010000023.1, forward strand.
GTACAGTTTTTAAAAGGTACACTATTTACTTCTTAAAAATAATTATTACAACAGTCATTTTTAAATAAACAAATTGTAGAATACAAAAGAATACGTAAGCTGTACACTTAAGATTTGTGTACCATCTGTTCTTTAAACCAAAATGGAAGGTTCTAAGTAACTAGAAAACTTGAGCTTTTATTCACAATAATTAGAACTAGGCTAAACTTGTTTTTAAGTTGTGTCACGTTGTATCAGATTCATCTCGGACCCCATCTCACATGCTCTCTGCCACTTAGTCACTCCAGCTGTTTCTGAGGTGACCAGTTGTGTGGAAGTGTCACCGGAGGGCACGCCACCTCAGCTATCCTCGTGTCTCCGGTTTTCTGCTCTGGGATTTTTCTGATGTGGTCATAGAGGACCTTTTGACAAATGTGCAAACTTTGAAAGACAAAAAGGTTAATTAATCAGAGAGTAACAACCCTTGACCCATGAGGGATGGACACCAGTGGAGAAATGTTCCCTTCTTCTGCCCCGAGGGGTGGCTTCCTCACGGCCCCTCAGTGCCCCTGCCAGATGGAGCCCAGGTACTCACCACACACGCCCCTGCATAACAGGGACCTTCCTTCCTGTTTCACTTTTTCTAATTCCCTGGCACCAGTTTCCCCAAATAAACCAGTTTCTGCCTTTTAGGGGAACCTAGGCTAAGACATGCATCTCGTTTTCATGGAAACAGAATGTTTATGATCATTTTAATGCTTACTTGCCCATATACCTTGCTTTTCTAGAAATGATCATTAGATTTGACCAACTATAAATCCTGAATAATTTAAAATCCACATTTATTTGACCAATTGGTTTTTATAGGATTCAGTTGGGAACAAGGCAAGCCCCCATCTTTCTTTTCTTACATGGTGTCTTTGGTGTTTTTATTTCTTTTTGACAAAACCAATGGGCACACTCTGGTCCTGGTTCTGGATAGAATGTATCTTAATCTCAAGAAGCTATGTTCTCCACTGGCAACCAGTGTTGTCAAAGTTACACATATTCTGAGAGCTGCAATAAGTATTCAGAAATGCGTCCAGTAAATTATTTATGCTAAGCACCAAAAGGAGACTTTAAAAGGAGACTTTAAGGTTTAATTCTTCACAGATCGATGCTTCATCAATAACGTAGTGATCAATTTGTTGTAAATTTTCACACAGTTACAGTTGTTCAAGCTCATCACAACTCTTCAAATTACATATGTCACTTGGAAGAATGAAAGGTCATGATATTTTTCAGCACAACAAACCTTTCTTCTTTTGAAAAAGAAATTGACCCTAAAATTTTACATGGGTCGCAAATGGGTTAATTGTGGAATTCATAGCTAAAATGAGTCTTTTTCTGATTATTTTTCCTCATGTTCCCCTCTTTAGAGAAGCTGGCATCCACGATTTCCAATTTGTTTAGCATCAAGAATATATTCGTCTTAAATACCATCATCTAAATTTTCTTAAAGGAATGTTTTAATTCCTTTGATGCTTTAAAGCATTTTGCATACCGATTTTGGTTCCTGAATCCTACTAATAATGTTACATAAAACATCGTGTCAAACTGGTACTAAGAAAATTAATTTAAAAGTGGGTATTTGGGCTTCTCCTGGTGGTCCAGTGGGTAAGGACACCGCCTTGCAGTGCCCCTGCCAGATGGAGCCCAGGTACTCACACACACGCCCCTGCATAACAGGGACCTTCCTTCCTGTTTCACTTTTTCTAATTCCCTGGCACCAGTTTCCCCAAATAAACCAGTTTCTGCCTTTTAGGGGAACCTAGGCTAAGACATGCATCTCGTTTTCATGGAAACAGAATGTTTATGATCATTTTAATGCTTACTTGCCCATATACCTTGCTTTTCTAGAAATGATCATTAGATTTGACCAACTATAAATCCTGAATAATTTAAAATCCACATTTATTTGACCAATTGGTTTTTATAGGATTCAGTTGGGAACAAGGCAAGCCCCCATCTTTCTTTTCTTACATGGTGTCTTTGGTGTTTTTATTTCTTTTTGACAAAACCAATGGGCACACTCTGGTCCTGGTTCTGGATAGAATGTATCTTAATCTCAAGAAGCTATGTTCTCCACTGGCAACCAGTGTTGTCAAAGTTACACATATTCTGAGAGCTGCAATAAGTATTCAGAAATGCGTCCAGTAAATTATTTATGCTAAGCACCAAAAGGAGACTTTAAAAGGAGACTTTAAGGTTTAATTCTTCACAGATCGATGCTTCATCAATAACGTAGTGATCAATTTGTTGTAAATTTTCACACAGTTACAGTTGTTCAAGCTCATCACAACTCTTCAAATTACATATGTCACTTGGAAGAATGAAAGGTCATGATATTTTTCAGCACAACAAACCTTTCTTCTTTTGAAAAAGAAATTGACCCTAAAATTTTACATGGGTCGCAAATGGGTTAATTGTGGAATTCATAGCTAAAATGAGTCTTTTTCTGATTATTTTTCCTCATGTTCCCCTCTTTAGAGAAGCTGGCATCCACGATTTCCAATTTGTTTAGCATCAAGAATATATTCGTCTTAAATACCATCATCTAAATTTTCTTAAAGGAATGTTTTAATTCCTTTGATGCTTTAAAGCATTTTGCATACCGATTTTGGTTCCTGAATCCTACTAATAATGTTACATAAAACATCGTGTCAAACTGGTACTAAGAAAATTAATTTAAAAGTGGGTATTTGGGCTTCTCCTGGTGGTCCAGTGGGTAAGGACACCGCCTTGCAGTGCAAGGGGCACCAGTTCGATCCCTGGCCTGAGAAGATCCCACGTGCCCCGGAGTGGCTGGACCAATGTGTCCAATTATCAAGCCGGAGCTCTGGCGCACGTGCGCCCAGAGCCGGAGCTCTGCGACAACAGAGGCCACCGCGATGGGAGGCCCACAGGAGCGGATGAAAATAGAGAAATGAAAGACCAATAGAAGTGGCCTGCCCATCCCCCTCCCTCCCCACCCCACGCCCCCAAAAGATAAAATTTAAAAAAAATTAAATTAAAAGTGGGTATTTTCAGAGTATGTCTGAGCTTGCACTCTGCAGTCTATATTGTTACAAACTAGGCTTTTTGATGATAAAGCACATTTCTTCTTCAAAAGTAGAACTGGAACAATAGATATCAATCTGGTTAGAACAAGCTAGTTTACTTCCATCTGCCAGAAAATTATCATGGTAAATGTTTGTGCTACCCATATTTAGTGTGGAAACATTTATAGTAATAACATTTTCTAATTTCAAAACAATGATGTTGCTTGCAAGACAAATGGCACCCTAAGTCATAACAGCCTTGTGCAGTACACATCTGAACAGCCACACATGGGAGCCCTGTGGACAATGATTCTTAGCACTGATGGCCCCTCCTTCTATTACCTGGCCCCAGTCTTCCTTTGCAATCTCCTGTTCACATGGCTCCACTCCTGCCAAATAACCACTACCTACCCCAGGCCTTTGCTCATGCTGGTCCCTCTGCTTTGGATGCCACCCCTGCCCTGACCCTGCCTAGAGACATCCTCCCCTATGGGGACCTGCCTCCCTCAAACCTCCAGAGCACTGCTGACAAATCATTTGGGCCTGACTCCTGACTACAATGCGAATGCTCCAAGATAAGGAATAGATCTGCTCCATCTGGGCTTTCTAGGAGGTAAGCCCAACACACACTGGACTTGGGAAAATGAGAGGACTTGAAAAAAAGCCTAGGATCCAGGAAACACTCTGAGGACAGTGGCATTTCTTGGTGGTAGCACTGGCTGCTCTTAGTAGTGATGGTGGATTCTCTGAGGACTCTTTTTTCTTTTCTTTTTTTTCTGAGAACTCTTCATGGGAGAGAGCGCCCTCACCTGGGAGCAGGGACTATGAGGAATAACCTTTCTAAATAATAACCCCTCCAGTTGGGCTCTCCAGTGGCCAGTGTGGCCTTTGTGAACTGCCTCAGCAATTTAACACCTGTTGAGTACCTGTTGTGCCTAGGTCCTCAGATAAACCAGACACAGATTCTTCCCCAAAGAATTCACAACCTGTCAAGGAAGACACTTATGGGTCAGTGGTGACCGCACAGTGTGTCTCTGTTCAGTGTTAGATGGAAGGGCTGATGCAGGCACAAATCAGGCAGCTTGCACTCTGCAGTCTATATTGTTACAAACTAGGCTTTTGATGATAAAGCACATTTCTTCTTCAAAAGTAGAACTGGAACAATAGATATCAATCTGGTTAGAACAAGCTAGTTTACTTCCATCTGCCAGAAAATTATCATGGTAAATGTTTGTGCTACCCATATTTAGTGTGGAAACATTTATAGTAATAACATTTTCTAATTTCAAAACAATGATGTTGCTTGCAAGACAAATGGCACCCTAAGTCATAACAGCCTTGTGCAGTACACATCTGAACAGCCACACATGGGAGCCCTGTGGACAATGATTCTTAGCACTGATGGCCCCTCCTTCTATTACCTGGCCCCAGTCTTCCTTTGCAATCTCCTGTTCACATGGCTCCACTCCTGCCAAATAACCACTACCTACCCCAGGCCTTTGCTCATGCTGGTCCCTCTGCTTTGGATGCCACCCCTGCCCTGACCCTGCCTAGAGACATCCTCCCCTATGGGGACCTGCCTCCCTCAAACCTCCAGAGCACTGCTGACAAATCATTTGGGCCTGACTCCTGACTACAATGCGAATGCTCCAAGATAAGGAATAGATCTGCTCCATCTGGGCTTTCTAGGAGGTAAGCCCAACACACACTGGACTTGGGAAAATGAGAGGACTTGAAAAAAAAAAAGCCTAGGATCCAGGAAACACTCTGAGGACAGTGGCATTTCTTGGTGGTAGCACTGGCTGCTCTTAGTAGTGATGGTGGATTCTCTGAGGACTCTTTTTTCTTTTCTTTTTTTTCTGAGAACTCTTCATGGGAGAGAGCGCCCTCACCTGGGAGCAGGGACTATGAGGAATAACCTTTCTAAATAATAACCCCTCCAGTTGGGCTCTCCAGTGGCCAGTGTGGCCTTTGTGAACTGCCTCAGCAATTTAACACCTGTTGAGTACCTGTTGTGCCTAGGTCCTCAGATAAACCAGACACAGATTCTTCCCCAAAGAATTCACAACCTGTCAAGGAAGACACTTATGGGTCAGTGGTGACCGCACAGTGTGTCTCTGTTCAGTGTTAGATGGAAGGGCTGATGCAGGCACAAATCAGGCAGCACCTGGAGGAAGCGATAGTGAAGCGAAAATGAAGGCTTGGGAGGAATTTCTCAGGGGATAATGTCTAGGGTGGAATTCCAGGAAGAGTGAACAGCATGTTCAAAGGCATAGCCATGTGAAATGGTCTAGCCTTTCTGGGGAACTGGGTATCATTTGGTACGGCTGGGCAGTCTGATGAGAGTAAAGAAATATCCCTTGGAGACTGGTATAAGCCAGATCGTGATGCCTGGAAGATTCAAATTTACCCTGAAAGTAACAGGCACCCTTTTTTTTGTTTGGGCGGAGGAGGGGGGGTGCGGGTTGGGGCGGAGAGGGGCGCGCAGGCCACTTCTATTGGTCTTTCATTTATCCATTTTCATCCATCTTTGTTTTTTGGCCAGTATGGGCCTCCCATCACAGTGGCCTCTCTTGTTGCAGAGCACCGGCTCTGGGCACATGTGCTCCAGAGCTCCGGCTTGGTAATTGCACACATTGGTCCAGCCGCTCCGTGGCACGTGGGATCTTTCCAGACCAGGGATCGAACCGGCGCCCCTTGCACTGCAAGGCGGTGCCCTTACCCACTGGACCATCAGGGAAGCCCAACAGGCACCCTTTGAAAGGAAGTAGGCAAGCAGAGTGACATGGCCAGGTTGGAGTTTTAGAAAGGTCATCCTGGCATGATCCACATGCCCTAGAAGCTAGGTCAAGCAACATGACTCTGGGGATTCATAAAAGGCAAACAAAGGGCACTTGGGACGACTGGGGATCGTCTTACAACACAGCTTCTGATTCAGTAGGTCTGGGGTGGGCCTGCTATTCTGCATGCCCCAGAGAGCTCCCAGGTGATGCCGATACTGCTGGTTCATGGACCACACTTTGTGTAACAAGGGAAGCCTATTTGCTGGCCCAGGTCTTACTGAATGCTGTGAATTTATAGCAGCATTCAGTGTATTCAGTGTATTTACTGTATTTTCTCAGGTTTTCTATTGCACAGGGTTGAAGTCACTTTCACTGGGCCCTGCCTCCACATACACAGAGGAATCAGGAGGTTTCTATGTCCTTAAGAAGAATCAAGAGGTCACTGGTAGATGGACCCTGGTCACAAGATCAATTGTCTCAGGCTGATACACAGGCAGCTCTTGGCCCTGCAATAAGCATTAAAAGAACACATTCATCACAGGATATGTCCATCCCATACTTCCAGAGTATTATGCATAGCTCTGGGAAGGGGACAGTGGACAACCATAATGCATGAGGGGTGAGAGGACAAGATGGGGAGAGGACCCAGTGGCTGAGGGATCTGGGGCACTTAGCCTAGAGAAGACAGGCGCAATGGGGCATGGTCACTTCCAGGTCTCTGAGGGGTTGTCATGGGACAAAGGAAGCAGACATCATCTGTGCTACTCAGGAGCTAAGCTAAGACAAATCAACGGATTGGAACCCCAGCAAGAGAGATCTCACTTCACTGTAAAAAAAACAAAAACAAAAACAAATTTCAATAGTCAGAGCTGACCAAGTAAGAGATGACCTCCCTTGGATAGCAGTCAGCTCCTCGTTACTGGGGATGTGCAGGACTTTTTTTCTTTTTAGCACTGATTTATTTGGTTGTGCCAGGTCTTAGCTGCAGCATGCAGGATCTTTAGTTGTGGCATGCAGAATCTATTAACAGTTCCAAGACCAGGGGTTGAATCTGGCCTCCCTGCATTGGGAACCTGGAGTCCTAGCCACTGGACCACTGGGGAAGTCCCTTGACTGTTTTACATAGTTGAAGATTGAATGGGATGACCTCTGAGTCCTGAGATTCTCTCATCCATTCATCCAGCTCAAGAGGCCTTAACTATCACAGCAAGCCCCCAAACTCTGTTGCTGTCCTCGGTGGGACTCCAGAGCCAACCTAGCTGCTAATCCTCTGGGCAAATAATCAAATACTAATATCTTCACACTGACCATTCGTATCCTACCTCCTTTTCCTGGGTATACCATACTTCAAAGAAATTTCCCGTACTGGGCTGGGACTCAGCAGTCCTGGGTGAACCTCTCTAACCACTTTGCTCTGTGACCTTGGGAATGCTGTCTCCTCTCTCTGGACTTCAGCCCTGACACGTTTAGTTAAAGCACCACTCCCTGATCCACTGCCAAATAGGACACATGGAAGTCCACTCAGGACAAAGAGTCTCTCTGGTTCACTGATGAGCCCTTGGGCCTAAAAACATAGTAGCTGTTCCATAAACAGTAGTTGAATCAAGTTGTGCTCACCACAGTGACTGGGTCTGTTGAACTGAGTTGAGTTGAATTGAATTCATAAATGTTTATGGCACAGAGCACCAGAATGTTGGTGCTAGATGAAATTTATATAAACCGTTTGGTTCCAGTCCCTCACCACTCACCCTTCCTTCACTATTATTGTTTAGTCGCTAAGTCGTGTCTAACTCTTTGCGACCTCATGGACTGTAGCCCTCCAGGCTCCTCTGTCCTTGGAATTTTCCAGGCAAGAATATTGGAGTGGATTGTCTTTTCCTTCTCCAGGGGGATCCTCCTGCATTGACAGGCGAATTCTTTACCCTGAGCCACCTGGGAAGCCCCTTCTTTCCTACCCCATCCCTATTTTCTGTTAACAGTCAAAGGGGCTGAGGCGATGCCTGGTCTCATTTATCTCAGAAAACAGCGTCTCTCGACCATCTCACCTGTGCTAAAAGTTTCAAGTTTTTGCTTTCAAACCAGTCCTCTTTCTGAAGTTCCAGATCTGTTGGGCCTCTGCCTACTGACATCCCTATGGTGAGTCTGCATGGACCACTGGGGAAGTCCCTTGACTGTTTTACATAGTTGAAGATTGAATGGGATGACCTCTGAGTCCTGAGATTCTCTCATCCATTCATCCAGCTCAAGAGGCCTTAACTATCACAGCAAGCCCCCAAACTCTGTTGCTGTCCTCGGTGGGACTCCAGAGCCAACCTAGCTGCTAATCCTCTGGGCAAATAATCAAATACTAATATCTTCACACTGACCATTCGTATCCTACCTCCTTTTCCTGGGTATACCATACTTCAAAGAAATTTCCCGTACTGGGCTGGGACTCAGCAGTCCTGGGTGAACCTCTCTAACCACTTTGCTCTGTGACCTTGGGAATGCTGTCTCCTCTCTCTGGACTTCAGCCCTGACACGTTTAGTTAAAGCACCACTCCCTGATCCACTGCCAAATAGGACACATGGAAGTCCACTCAGGACAAAGAGTCTCTCTGGTTCACTGATGAGCCCTTGGGCCTAAAAACATAGTAGCTGTTCCATAAACAGTAGTTGAATCAAGTTGTGCTCACCACAGTGACTGGGTCTGTTGAACTGAGTTGAGTTGAATTGAATTCATAAATGTTTATGGCACAGAGCACCAGAATGTTGGTGCTAGATGAAATTTATATAAACCGTTTGGTTCCAGTCCCTCACCACTCACCCTTCCTTCACTATTATTGTTTAGTCGCTAAGTCGTGTCTAACTCTTTGCGACCTCATGGACTGTAGCCCTCCAGGCTCCTCTGTCCTTGGAATTTTCCAGGCAAGAATATTGGAGTGGATTGTCTTTTCCTTCTCCAGGGGGATCCTCCTGCATTGACAGGCGAATTCTTTACCCCTGAGCCACCTGGGAAGCCCCTTCTTTCCTACCCCATCCCTATTTTCTGTTAACAGTCAAAGGGGCTGAGGCGATGCCTGGTCTCATTTATCTCAGAAAACAGCGTCTCTCGACCATCTCACCTGTGCTAAAAGTTTCAAGTTTTTGCTTTCAAACCAGTCCTCTTTCTGAAGTTCCAGATCTGTTGGGCCTCTGCCTACTGACATCCCTATGGTGAGTCTGCATGCACCACAAAATTAACATGTCCCACATCCCCAAAATCTGTCCCTCTATTGAGTTCCCACTTTATCCCCTCAACCTCTTACTTAGGAAACCTGGACCTAAGTCTGGACCTTCCTGATTTTTTAAAAAACTGGGTTGACTCTTGAAAGTGGAAAGTAATGAATGATTCCTGAGTCTATTATTTTTACATCAGTAATAAACTCAATTTTGCAAGCGCAGAATAATAATTTGAAAAAGACACGGTGCAGAATTGATCTGAATGTGCACCTTTCAGCAAAGTACACAAATATTTGCTGAAATAGCCAGATTATAAATTCCATACTCAACTCAGTTTTATTCTGGAAGCAGCAGCCCCTCCCCAGCAGGCTGGCCTTCCTGACAGTCAACCTGGACCATGCTCTCCTGCCTAGGAGGGGTGGGATCTACTCCAGTGGCTACAGAGGGGGTCACGAGACTTGGCTTCTTCTTTCCCCACCTGCAAAGGGGTCTGGGCATTGAATTAGAGCATCAGAATGCAAATCCCTGGGTCTCGCTGGTTCAGTAAATGGGACAGTAGAACATGCATCTTCAGCAAGCTTCTCAACTGATCCTGATACAGTCAGTTTACCAGCACCATTTTGAAAATTACCTGACTATACCACCTCAGAGCTTCCCAGGTGGCACTAGTGGTAAAGAACCCTCCTGCCAATGCAACAGAAGTAAGAGACCTAGGTTCAATCCCTGGGTTGGGAAGATCCCCTGGAGGAGAGAATGGCAGCCCACTCCAGTATTCCTGCCTGGGAAATCCCATGGACAGAGGAGCCTGGCAGGCTAGAGTCCAGTGGATGGCAAAGAGTAGAACACAACTGAGCAACTAATACCACACGCAGATCATCTCAAGGGGTACTCTGGGATTGACACCTACACAGCTAGGACAGATGCCTCTCCTATCCCATGCTCAGAATGGGAGCTGGTTCTTCCGTGTGAGTGGATGTACTATAAATCTCACTATGTTACACCCCAACATGCCATCCTCCTGAGAATGGGGCCAGTCATGCTCGAAGCCAAAATAAGGAAAAAAACAGCTCTCTGGGTGGTCATTTATAAGGGGGCACTAAAACATTCCTGAAAGTTTAAGTAAATGTATTTCCCAGACTGTTCCTCAAGATAGAACCATGCATGCCTGCAAAGTATCCCCTGACAACCTGCTTGGTCTGGACTAGATGCTGCCCTGCCTTCTCAGGGGGGTAGTGTAAGTGCCAGGGCTCCTACTGGTGAACAGAAGAAATAGTCTCTAGCTAATAAGCAGAAAGTAAATTTAGTGAAAGCACAGGACGCAACTTTCAGTGTGGTTGGGACAGATACAGAACTAGATTTGAAAACAGCCAGAATGCCACTACAGAGCGAGGATATCCAGGGCACCACTACTGGCCCCAAGTGCTGCTAGCCACAGCTCCCTGGATGCCACCACCCATCCACATGTCACCATGGCCCCTGGAGGCTGGGTGCTGCCACACAAGGATGGAGCCTCCATTGTTTCTTCATGTCCCTGGAGCAGATGGGTCTGAATGTCTGTGGCCTGCTGCAAGTGAGGCTTGGGAAGTATGTGCCCAGCTTTGCTGTTTCTATGGTGAGTCAGGCTCAAACATAGGCAGGATACTTCCCAACATTTGATACCCACTCCAAAAAGCCTTGGTCACCTACGGGGCTCTGCTGCTGCTTACTCACTAAGTTGTGTCTGACTCTTGGCAAGCCCTGGACGGTAGCCTGCCAGGCTTCTCTGTCCATGGGATTCTCCAGGCAAGAATACTCAAGTGGGTTGCTATTTCCTTCTCCAGGGGATCTTCCCGACCCAGGGATCAAACACACATCTCTTGTGTCTCCTGCTTGGCGGGCAGAATCTTTACCACTGAGTCACCAGGGAAGCTTACAGGGTTCTAGTCTTACAGAATGGAGCAGTCACATTTGGGGCCAGAATTAAATATCTCAGGACAGTAGAAAAAGGATTTATGTTGCCATTAACTATCCGCTCTTTCTCAATGTTGAGACTTTCATTTTGAAGCTGAGTTAAACGACCTGCACGCCCAGCCCAACTTTACGCCTCAGTTAGAACCTGGCCATTCCCCAGTCACGAACTGTTGTGTTGGGTCAGATCAGGAAGGAGGGACCTAGCAGACCCTGAGGTGCAGGGAGGTCTGGGCTTACGTCCTCGGAATGAGCCATGGAGGCTTCTGTCTAATTGTGGGAACCTGGTAATGAGAAGAGTGCGGCCTGCATCTTGGACTCTGGCGCTCGTGGTGGTGTGGTCTCTAAGATTAGGACAGCCGTGTAGCTGAGAGCACAGGACACAATGACCAAGGACTTCTACTTGTGCTGCACACCTGCCTGCACTGTGAGGGTCCTCTGGCTGGGATGACACCACTGTGTGGACCTCCACTCTCCCCCTCCCTGGTTGACTCCCAACCGTCCACAACCCAATCATTTTACACAACATTACTGAGACCCAGAGAGAGTCATAGATGGCACCTCATCTTGCAAAAACCAGAGATGGCAGGAACCCAGGCAGGAGCAGCCTGCATCCCTTTTCCAAGACAAGATGGGAGGTTGGGTCCAGCTTGGATTTGAAAGGGTCTGAATCAGTCCACTTTTGCCAACAGTTCTGAAATACCATTGACTCACAACCAACATTTATTTCTGGCTCACATCTGTATCCACCGTGGGTCAGTTCTCGCTCTTTTCCACTCCATCTTCATTTCAGGACCCAGACTAAACGAGAACACCCAATTTTGGTCCCGTGGAAGAAGGGAAAGAACAATAACAGAAATATAAGACAGCTCTTAAAGCTGCTACTCAGAATGGGCATATGGCATTTCCCTTCAGGTTCAGTGGCCAAGCAAGTCACAGGGCCAAATCAGATATCCAGAGAGGTGGAACAATCATGACCTCACAAGGACAGAAGACAAGGGAAACAATAACACAGTTTGCCACCGAGTCATCCCATCAGAAGCCACAGCAGTGGTCCCCAAGCCAGGTCTCCTATTCCTCTGACCCACATGTCCTCCAGCTTGTCCTATTTCTCTTCCTCCTAATAAACATTCCCTAGGGTTTGGCCCCACAGTCCCAGTCCTATTTTAGAGATGCAGAGACTGAGGCCCACAAAGGAGCCCCAGGTCACCAACTCCTCCCTAATGCCCTTTCCTAGACAAGGGGCTCCCTGCCTACCCCATGCTCTTCCTTGACTATCCTGGATCCCCAGAAATACCTGCTCCCCATGGAGCACAGGTGCACGCCTGCTATGAATCCATATGATGCTTACTTAGCCTCTCTGTGAGGTTGGGGATTAATAAGGCAGAGCTGGAATGGGAGCTGCCTCTCCAAGCCCCCAGGATTGAGCATCAAACCAGACCAGACTCCAGTTTTGCCCAGCCCCTAAGCTGGTGTCCTGCCACTGGCCTCACGCTGACCTCTGCCCCTTCCTCCTCAGCATCCTGGCCCACGTGTGTCGCCTGCCACCTGTGGTGTAATCCCAGGTCAAGATGTCACAGCCACGGGACGGTTCCCTCCTCACCAGCCCGAACTAATTTCTAATTCAAACCCACGAAGCTGGCCCTTCAGCTTCCATCGCCAGGCACAGAAATGAGGATAAATGCGGCTGTCAGTGGCTTCCTGCCTCTTTGTTTTTTAATTTACTTAGAGTTGGGCAGCAGAGATGGCAGGAGTGGAAGCAGATGGCTCAGTGTGACAGATGGGATCCTATCCAGTGACACAGGACAAGGTGAAAGAAAGCGTGATCAGGAGGAAACACAGGCTCTGCGTGAGAGCGTGTGTGCGTGGGCTCCCGTGCCAGGACGCCAGTACTCCGGCCAGCTCACCAGGCTCGGGGCACTGGGCTGGGGCTCCAGCTTGCCCAGCTCCACACCGTCACCTGACAGTGAGGATACTGAGGCTCAGAGAGGGTCACCAGGTCACAGACTCTAAAGGCACCTGACTCTACAAAGTCTGGGCTACACTCTGGTGCACACATGATGGGTGATGTCAGTGCACCGGCTCCCAGGGCCGTCCTCCCATCACCCCAGCCCCGCCATACGTTCATACAGAAGGCCACCTTCAGCTATGGGTCGCCTACGCTAACGATTCTCCAGGCAGCCTTTCAAAGGAGAGTTTCATCCCTAGAATACCCAAGGTCTTCAGCACATGGATGGCAGTGCGAGGGCTCCAGTCCAGGACTGCGGGCTTGGGAAAGGTGGCTCCCCTTCCATCTCTGCCCCTGCACCCTGGGGAGGCGCACAGGTAGGTAGCAGAGCTTTCAGATCTCCCCGTACCTCACCCTGATTAGGTCATGGATGGAAAATAGTATTGTATACATGGGCGGCTGTTCAAAGAGGAGGGGAGCATAAGATAAAAGACCCTTCTGTTCTCCTGGGTACACTTGAGGGATTCAGGCCAGACAGGTGGCTGCTGCAGTACTAGGGAGCAGGGGCTGCACCAGATTGTGGAGCTCAGCACAACAGTAAGAATCTGGAACTCCTGGGACAATCAGGAAGAAGGGGAAAGGAAAGGACAAGGATGTGGGAGAGGAAGCCCAGAGTCTGCGTTGGCAAAGTGCAAGCTTTTTTCTCTTCTGGGAATGTCTGATTCTGCAACACTTGTGTAGAGGGCTGCATCTTATTAACAGTATAGGAAAGAAACAACATAGGAGAGATAAAAGGATGATCCAGAAATCAGACTAACTCAGACCCAAAGGTGGCCAAATTTAGAGAAATCTTGGGGACCACTGGATCCGCGTCACAATTAGGGGTTGGGGGTTTGAGTTGATCTTAACGTTAAAGGCTGTCTTGGGGACACAGAATTAGAAAGGTCATTTTGTAGGAGAGAAAGGTGGAGATAGGGAGACTACTTCCTCCAGGAGCACTGGACTTGAGTGGGGAGGACCTGAAGAGGAGCACGTGTGGGTCACAGGACCCGCCCACACCCCAGCCCTTCCCGGCTACACCACTTGCAGTCCTCATGGGAACCCTGGAGCCTGACAGCTATTCTCACTGTTATTTTACACAGGAGGGAAGGGACTTCGCAATGAAGCGATTTGCCCACAGCCATCTAAGGTGCAAGAGGAGGATCCAGGATTCAAACTCAGGTCTATCCAATCCTAAAAGTCAGTTGTTTCTTCTCCTGGAAACCAGGTTCCTCTGGATATGATCATCTTGAAGGCAGGATGAGGAATCTCTCCTCACTGACCATGTGGCTTCTCCCACCTGCCCTAAGTGAGCCAAGTGATGCACTTGTCATATCTAGAGACCCTATGGCTGGGTTTCAGGGAGTGAAGCACAGAGGTGCTCCACCCTTGGACCAGCACCCAAGACCTTAAGCCGAGGGCCCTGGAAGTATGAGTATCCCCCATCCTGATGTACCCAGGCTCTCTGTTACAAAGAAGCTTAGCAGAAGGTCCATCCTCACAGGCTGAGAGATGATAGAGAAGTGGGGGGCAGACATTGCCTCAAACCATTTAGGTTTCTGGAGGATAAAGACTTTTATATCTATTTCCTGAAGGTGCTGAAGCCAGGCTCTGCAACCAGACCAGAGGAGTCCAGAGGTGAATAAGGCAAGAACCCCGATCTCCAGTATGATATCTCCTCTCAGTCAGGATCTTGGCACCAAATTTAAAGCCCTTCACTGAAGAGACTTTGTCAAGGAAACCATGAGCAGGGATGTGAGCAGGATGGTGAAGGATTCAAGGCCTAGAGGGGTAGAGGGGGAAAATGTTCTCAGAGTGTCATGAGAGCTGAAGATACAGAGAAGCAGCCATCTGCTCACAGCAAGCATGGAGGGACCCAGACCCTGCCACAGAAATGATGACAGAGCAGGACAGGAGTGGACAAGAAATACCTAACCTCTCCCACCTTCCACCCTCCCACCTCCTGTGCTGCCTCCCTAGACTGAATCTAACCAAATGCTGAAGGCAAAGGAGACAGTGCATTCTGTAGGGGTCAGAGAGAGTCAGAGCCTGGAAATGGAAGGGAACTGCAATGGAGAAGAAACAGATTTCTCCCATGAACCTCTCCTGATCAGGGCTTGACAGACCCTCTCTTATCTATAGGTTAGAGGCTGAGATGAGAATCTTATAGTCAGAAGCAGGCTGACTTACTTCACTGCCTCATGCTTCTAGAAAGTTGTTGACTGTCACGTTGACTTGGAGCCCCTCAGGCTCTCTGGTCTCAGACAAACGTGAAGATCAGGGCTCAGGTTGGACACTATGCTCTCCCTCCATTCCCTCCAGCTCAGTGAACTCTTCCTGGGTAGAACCAGGGGCTGCCCTGACACGAGGGATTCCCTTCGTAAGTGTTCTTGAGGACTTGAAAGACAGCAGAAAAGAGCTGTCTTCGTGGATTTTCATTACACTGAAAAAACACAAGGCTCCAATTAAACACAGACCTTTTCCCTTCCCATTGAGTTTTCTCCTCTCCCCCTTAGTCCTGCTCTAATCTGGGACCAGCCACTGTAATTCAAAATCGTTCCTAGAGACAAAGAAGCTTAGCAGAAGGTCCATCCTCACAGGCTGAGAGATGATAGAGAAGTGGGGGGCAGACATTGCCTCAAACCATTTAGGTTTCTGGAGGATAAAGACTTTTATATCTATTTCCTGAAGGTGCTGAAGCCAGGCTCTGCAACCAGACCAGAGGAGTCCAGAGGTGAATAAGGCAAGAACCCCGATCTCCAGTATGATATCTCCTCTCAGTCAGGATCTTGGCACCAAATTTAAAGCCCTTCACTGAAGAGACTTTGTCAAGGAAACCATGAGCAGGGATGTGAGCAGGATGGTGAAGGATTCAAGGCCTAGAGGGGTAGAGGGGGAAAATGTTCTCAGAGTGTCATGAGAGCTGAAGATACAGAGAAGCAGCCATCTGCTCACAGCAAGCATGGAGGGACCCAGACCCTGCCACAGAAATGATGACAGAGCAGGACAGGAGTGGACAAGAAATACCTAACCTCTCCCACCTTCCACCCTCCCACCTCCTGTGCTGCCTCCCTAGACTGAATCTAACCAAATGCTGAAGGCAAAGGAGACAGTGCATTCTGTAGGGGTCAGAGAGAGTCAGAGCCTGGAAATGGAAGGGAACTGCAATGGAGAAGAAACAGATTTCTCCCATGAACCTCTCCTGATCAGGGCTTGACAGAC
The DNA here is from genome assembly GCA_022376925.1 of Tragulus kanchil. Lineage (NCBI taxonomy): Eukaryota > Metazoa > Chordata > Mammalia > Artiodactyla > Tragulidae > Tragulus > Tragulus kanchil. The sequence continues at coordinate 45,986,237 of JAIOJX010000023.1, forward strand.
CCTCTCTTATCTATAGGTTAGAGGCTGAGATGAGAATCTTATAGTCAGAAGCAGGCTGACTTACTTCACTGCCTCATGCTTCTAGAAAGTTGTTGACTGTCACGTTGACTTGGAGCCCCTCAGGCTCTCTGGTCTCAGACAAACGTGAAGATCAGGGCTCAGGTTGGACACTATGCTCTCCCTCCATTCCCTCCAGCTCAGTGAACTCTTCCTGGGTAGAACCAGGGGCTGCCCTGACACGAGGGATTCCCTTCGTAAGTGTTCTTGAGGACTTGAAAGACAGCAGAAAAGAGCTGTCTTCGTGGATTTTCATTACACTGAAAAAACACAAGGCTCCAATTAAACACAGACCTTTTCCCTTCCCATTGAGTTTTCTCCTCTCCCCCTTAGTCCTGCTCTAATCTGGGACCAGCCACTGTAATTCAAAATCGTTCCTAGAGACAAAAACTAATTTGAAAGCTCTAAGTCACTGGAAGAGGCACAGGTGATCCTTGAAGCGATGTTCTTAGCAACTTTGAGAGAAGACGGATGCACATGGACCAGAGACCTGTCTGTCACTCTCCATGAGATAATGCTGCAAAGATTTGTTGGATTTCAACAGATTAGCAAAAGCACATTGTTATCAGCCAGAGTTTGTCTGTACTCAGCACAGATTCAGCAGACTCAATATTATTGCAATTTTTTGTGATTTTTATATCCTACAGTTTGCATGTTTCATTCTCTTGGTCAATGATGTCACAACACACTTGTTCACCTCCAAGTCCCCCAAATTCTTTACATCTTTCAAGGCCTATCTCAAGAGGCATCACATCTTTCATTCATTTATTCAAAACATTTTTGAAACCTGCTTTGTGCCAAGTATGTTTGCAGCCAGACCCCGCAGCTATGGCGGTAATCAAGACGGACTTGACCCCTGTCCCTGGGGATGCTTTCTTCATTATGCAGTCTCTTCCATCTCTGACCTCTCCCTGTGAGCACCAGCTCCGATGATCATATCACATTTGACCTTCCATGATGATCTCCCAAGTCTATGTCTAGTCCTTCCCTCCAGATCCTGAGCCCCTGAAAACCGAAGACCGTGCCTTCCTCTGTATTAATCAGTACAGCACCAAACACACATGAGATCCAACCATGAGCTTTCAATCTGATCAAGTCAGTCCCTTAGCTTTGATCTCATCTGTACAATGGGAGATGTTATCTCAGGGTTTTCTGAGTTGAATTTTCTGAGTTGATGAAAGTGAAAGCATTCTGCAAACTGCAAAACTCAAAAAAGTACAGCAACCTTCCCAGACAAAACAGTTAACTGAAAAGGAATTCCGTCCAGTCCGCCTGCAGAACAGGGTGGCTGTGTGCTCCCGGATGTGTCTCAGCCATTGCAGAGACAAAGCAAGTGCTGATGAACCTGCCACCCCACCCCCTCTCCCTGCAGTTAAAAGGCGGGTCAATTACCATCGGCTCATTTGTAATCATTATAGTTGTCTCCAGTTTTCTCCACTGATTGCTTAGGTTAAGAAGCCTCTAATCAGTGGAAGAGGTGTGGGGGCTTGAGGCTGTCTTTTGTCTGTGAGCCCCATCCAGTCTCGCTTGGAAGTTGGCGGAAAGGATGTCAGGAAAGGAAAGGGGTCCCCATACCATCTGTCCTTGGTATGCTACCCAGAGGCTTTTTTTGGAGCCTTGGAGGTTTTTCTGGGCTGACCACTGATGGAGGAGCTGGGGAGGTAATCCTATTATAGAAAGGGACCCTAGAAATTTTCATCACTATTGATGCATACCGTCCATCACCAAGAATGGTTTTCTCACTCTTTTGACACGAAAACAGACAGGTGGAGTCATTTTGATTTGGGCTGCCTAGTTTCTTCCCCAGGGAAGCTGCTTCCTCTGGCTTGCATGATAATTGAATTTCACGGATGGAATCTTCCACATACTTCTCAATTAGAGGTGTGTACAGGCAGTGCGATTTTTCAGGTGTTGATCTATGATTGCCACCCCCCTTTTTTTACCTTTAAATTAATCTTCTTAATTTCTGCCAGCTCTAAATCCAGCTTTGCTAAATAGCATTATTCCAACTTAAATGGTCTAATCTGTTTGTCGTAAACTGGGTACAGCTGAAAATCGTGTATGCGGGAGCCTTCCTCATTAATCACAGCTGACAAGAAGTCAGAAATCAAGAAGCAAAATTGTGAAGGCAAAGTGGGGAAGGACTGGGAAAAGCAGCCAACTTGGGCTGATGGCCGAGCTGGGAGGGCAGTGGGTGAGTCCCCGCTCCAGCTGCATGGCCCTAGTTAAATCCTTGCACACTGGGGTTTCAATACCTTTGAGAAAAAAATGCAGGCAGGGGTGAGATGGAGGAGAGGTCAGATCAGCTGAGTCTTCTAGGACCTTTCCAGCTGTAATATTCTCTGGATCTATACGTGGGAAATGCCACCGAAGTGACATCTCGGTACGGAAACGCACAGTTGTTGCTGACTCTTGAGACTACCTGGTGGACAATACTCTACCAGAGCCTTCTTCAAAAAGAGGAAGGCAAGATGATTTGGGGTGGTAAAGGGACACAGACTTGAGGGCCGCAGGAGCGCCGAGTGCCTCTGGAGTCACTATACCCCGAGCAGATTCGTCTAGTCCGATGCATCTTAAATACCTCCCCAGTACTGGTGCCACTCCCGGGTTATCAGAGAAGGAACATTTGCAGACTCAGAGCCTCAGGCAAGCAGCAGATCCAGTTAGAATCCAACACTTGTTTGGTGGCGGCTTGTGTTGTTTGTTTTTCTCCATGAAGGGTAGAGGTTATTTCCTTTTAAGATGCATTTACTAAGGGAGCTGATTTTGAAGAGCATTAAGTTGATGCTGTGTGGCTTGGCAGAAATTAAAAGTAGCACGTGAATGTCTGCTTTTTCAGTCTCTGAAATAGTATTTAGAGTCTCAGTAGCAAACCAGGCACTATTCAGACACTGGGAAGACAGGTGAGTAACACCTGTAGGTCCTTTACCTCCCTCCCAACCTGCCTGCCCCCACCCCCCGCCATGTCCTGAGTGTCGAGGTCATGTTTCCGCCCCTTGAACAGCGCTCTGTCCAGACACTGATCCTAGAAACCAACAACTTCATAGCTCTGACATTTCCCTGTGTTGTCACTACTCTGCACAGTTGGGTGACCAACCACCCTGAGGGAGTTTCTGGAACCTGGGACTTTTGGTTTTAAAACCACGACAGACAAGCCAGCCCTCTGACCAGTGACCTAGCCCAGTCCTAAAGCAATGCTTCCCTCCACCTTCTCTGTCCTCCACCCCAGGGACTGCAGCTGCAGGTGAATCAGTCTCCCACCCCTGGTCCCCACAGACTGGCAGTCATCCAAACTCTGGTCTCTGCTTAGCACTGCCTGTCATCTTGTGTAAGCCTCCCCTACGCTCTCAAGAGCTGTTTCACACTTCTCCCGTCCTCCCCAACAGCCTCCATATACCCACAACCCCCTTCCACGGCTGAGTGCGCTCCAGCGAGATGAGGCCTTGCAGGGCAATGAGCACAGACGACCCCTCCTCGCCTCCCACTGTGCATGCAGGCAGCCCCCACCCCACCCGTCCCGTCCTTCTGTCCTCCTTGCTCTCTCCTGTGTCTGTAGCTACTCCTCCTAGTGGAACCTTCTCTTCAATGAAACAACACTCCTTCTCTGTTTTTTTCTGTTTAGCTAACCTTCCCTCCCTTTAGTCCGATGCATCTTAAATACCTCCCCAGTACTGGTGCCACTCCCGGGTTATCAGAGAAGGAACATTTGCAGACTCAGAGCCTCAGGCAAGCAGCAGATCCAGTTAGAATCCAACACTTGTTTGGTGGCGGCTTGTGTTGTTTGTTTTTCTCCATGAAGGGTAGAGGTTATTTCCTTTTAAGATGCATTTACTAAGGGAGCTGATTTTGAAGAGCATTAAGTTGATGCTGTGTGGCTTGGCAGAAATTAAAAGTAGCACGTGAATGTCTGCTTTTTCAGTCTCTGAAATAGTATTTAGAGTCTCAGTAGCAAACCAGGCACTATTCAGACACTGGGAAGACAGGTGAGTAACACCTGTAGGTCCTTTACCTCCCTCCCAACCTGCCTGCCCCCACCCCCCGCCATGTCCTGAGTGTCGAGGTCATGTTTCCGCCCTTGAACAGCGCTCTGTCCAGACACTGATCCTAGAAACCAACAACTTCATAGCTCTGACATTTCCCTGTGTTGTCACTACTCTGCACAGTTGGGTGACCAACCACCCTGAGGGAGTTTCTGGAACCTGGGACTTTTGGTTTTAAAACCACGACAGACAAGCCAGCCCTCTGACCAGTGACCTAGCCCAGTCCTAAAGCAATGCTTCCCTCCACCTTCTCTGTCCTCCACCCCAGGGACTGCAGCTGCAGGTGAATCAGTCTCCCACCCCTGGTCCCCACAGACTGGCAGTCATCCAAACTCTGGTCTCTGCTTAGCACTGCCTGTCATCTTGTGTAAGCCTCCCCTACGCTCTCAAGAGCTGTTTCACACTTCTCCCGTCCTCCCCAACAGCCTCCATATACCCACAACCCCCTTCCACGGCTGAGTGCGCTCCAGCGAGATGAGGCCTTGCAGGGCAATGAGCACAGACGACCCCTCCTCGCCTCCCACTGTGCATGCAGGCAGCCCCCCCACCCCCACCCCGTCCCGTCCTTCTGTCCTCCTTGCTCTCTCCTGTGTCTGTAGCTACTCCCCTCCTAGTGGAACCTTCTCTTCAATGAAACAACACTCCTTCTCTCAGTACCCTTGTACACCCTCTACCACCCCCTCTTCTCCTCCTGTTTCTATCAAATGGCTCTCAGGAGCCATCTCCTTTTCCCTGTCTCACCCTTTCAGGTCACTCACTCTTCAACTGCCACACTTGGACTTCTACCTCCTCCTAAAAAAGTGCTTTTGAGTATTTAACAGATATCGGCTTGTCTGAGCAAGATGATGTATATGTGGTTAAAACAACAACAAAAAATGATACATCAACTTAGTAAGGTAATCGTTTACTCCCATTTTACAGCTAAGGAAATAGGAACAGAGAGGTTAAGTAACTTGTCCAAGGTCACACAGCTACATGTGATAGAGCAGATGATTCACAAGCCTGTGCCCCTCACATTCTCCTCTGGCACCTCTCTGCTGCCTTCACTTCTGTTGTCCCCTCTCTTCCTCCTAATCTTTGTCTCCAGTTCCTCGGATAGGCTCTAACAACTAGAGGATGATCAACAAATAATGCTTGTGCACTGAATTCACTGACTGACTGTGACACGCTCAAGGATGTCACCCACCAGAGGCAGAAGATCAAACAGCGGCCACCAAGGTGTTAGAAAGCCGCACACGGTCCAAGGACTCCGACAACGGTGATGAGGAATACAGTAACAGTTGCAATGACAGGGCTCACCACTTGTCAAATTCTAATATACACCAAGAGGTCTACTAAGTAGTTTCTCCTTTAGCTCCTCGAGTTCAAAACGACTCTTCAAGATAAGAATTATTCTTCAGTTCATTTTACAGATCAAAAAAAGAAAGTTCAAAGACATCCCCAGGAAAAAAAAGCATATAAGGGAGCCTCAGCAGAGGATGGGCCTGCTGAGTAGTGTTTTGAAACACAAGTAGGAATGAGACAACTGAAGAAGAACACAAGAGTGTTCCAGGAAGGGAAGTGTTTGCAGAGGCTCGAGGTCACGAGTGCATGTACCCATTTGGGAACCTGAGACAGCCGGGCTGGCTGGAGGGCACCCTCCTCGCCTCCCACTGTGCATGCAGGCAGCCCCCCCACCGCCACCCCGTCCCGTCCTTCTGTCCTCCTTGCTCTCTCCTGTGTCTGTAGCTACTCCCCTCCTCGTGGAACCTTCTCTTCAATGAAACAACACTCCTTCTCTCAGTACCCTTGTACACCCTCTACCACCCCCTCTTCTCCTCCTGTTTCTATCAAATGGCTCTCAGGAGCCATCTCCTTTTCCCTGTCTCACCCTTTCAGGTCACTCACTCTTCAACTGCCACACTTGGACTTCTACCTCCTCCTAAAAAAGTGCTTTTGAGTATTTAACAGATATCGGCTTGTCTGAGCAAGATGATGTATATGTGGTTAAAACAACAACAAAAAATGATACATCAACTTAGTAAGGTAATCGTTTACTCCCATTTTACAGCTAAGGAAATAGGAACAGAGAGGTTAAGTAACTTGTCCAAGGTCACACAGCTACATGTGATAGAGCAGATGATTCACAAGCCTGTGCCCCTCACATTCTCCTCTGGCACCTCTCTGCTGCCTTCACTTCTGTTGTCCCCTCTCTTCCTCCTAATCTTTGTCTCCAGTTCCTCGGATAGGCTCTAACAACTAGAGGATGATCAACAAATAATGCTTGTGCACTGAATTCACTGACTGACTGTGACACGCTCAAGGATGTCACCCACCAGAGGCAGAAGATCAAACAGCGGCCACCAAGGTGTTAGAAAGCCGCACACGGTCCAAGGACTCCGACAACGGTGATGAGGAATACAGTAACAGTTGCAATGACAGGGCTCACCACTTGTCAAATTCTAATATACACCAAGAGGTCTACTAAGTAGTTTCTCCTTTAGCTCCTCGAGTTCAAAACGACTCTTCAAGATAAGAATTATTCTTCAGTTCATTTTACAGATCAAAAAAAGAAAGTTCAAAGACATCCCCAGGAAAAAAAAAAGCATATGCAAGGGAGCCTCAGCAGAGGATGGGCCTGCTGAGTAGTGTTTTGAAACACAAGTAGGAATGAGACAACTGAAGAAGAACACAAGAGTGTTCCAGGAAGGGAAGTGTTTGCAGAGGCTCGAGGTCACGAGTGCATGTACCCATTTGGGAACCTGAGACAGCCGGGCTGGCTGGAGGGCAGAGAGCGAGATGGCGAGTAAGAGAGGTGAGGCTTTCTTGGGAAGCAGGGAGAAGAGGGGAGCCCCACAGATCACAGGAGTGAATTTCAACCTGATGGGGTCTCAGTGGTATGCACAGAATTGCAAAACTGCATTCTAGGCCTCCTGGCCACATAATCAGGAGACCCAGGGCAGGACTCAGGAATTGTGTGTGCAAATGTGTACATATCTTGCAGCAGCAGCAGCAGCAGGATTAGTCGCTCAACCATGTCTGACTCGTGCAGTCCCATAGACTGCAGCCTGCCAGGCTCTTCTGTGCATGGAATTCTCCAGGCAGGAATACGGCAGTGGGCTGCCACTTCTTCCTCCAAGGGATTTTCCTGACCCCGGGATAGAACCTGGGTCTCCTGCACTGCAGATACCATCTGAGCCACCAGGGAAGCCCTAGTGCATATTTTACTAAGGCTCAGTTGTACTTACAGTTTTATTAAATATAATTGGCATACAATACACTGTATATATTTTAAGTATAAATTTGATAAGGTGTAAGATACAGACATACACACACAGAACTGCCACAATTGGGCTTCCCTGGTGGTCCAGTGGGTAAGGACACCGCCTTGCAGTGCAAGGGCCAGTTCCCCTAATAGTGCAATTTCAGGGTCCTAAGGGTCATGACTGACTGTGACACGCTCAAGGATGTCACCCACCAGAGGGTGTTAGAAAGCCGCACGGTCCAAGGACTCCGACAACGGTGATGAGGAATACAGTAACAGTTGCAATGACAGGGCTCACCACTTGTCAAATTCTAATATACACCAAGAGGTCTACTAAGTAGTTTCTCCTTTAGCTCCTCGAGTTCAAAACGACTCTTCAAGATAAGAATTATTCTTCAGTTCATTTTACAGATCAAAAAAAGAAAGTTCAAAGACATCCCCAGGAAAAAAAAAAGCATATGCAAGGGAGCCTCAGCAGAGGATGGGCCTGCTGAGTAGTGTTTTGAAACACAAGTAGGAATGAGACAACTGAAGAAGAACACAAGAGTGTTCCAGGAAGGGAAGTGTTTGCAGAGGCTCGAGGTCACGAGTGCATGTACCCATTTGGGAACCTGAGACAGCCGGGCTGGCTGGAGGGCAGAGAGCGAGATGGCGAGTAAGAGAGGTGAGGCTTTCTTGGGAAGCAGGGAGAAGAGGGGAGCCCCACAGATCACAGGAGTGAATTTCAACCTGATGGGGTCTCAGTGGTATGCACAGAATTGCAAAACTGCATTCTAGGCCTCCTGGCCACATAATCAGGAGACCCAGGGCAGGACTCAGGAATTGTGTGTGCAAATGTGTACATATCTTGCAGCAGCAGCAGCAGCAGGATTAGTCGCTCAACCATGTCTGACTCGTGCAGTCCCATAGACTGCAGCCTGCCAGGCTCTTCTGTGCATGGAATTCTCCAGGCAGGAATATGGCAGTGGGCTGCCACTTCTTCCTCCAAGGGATTTTCCTGACCCCGGGATAGAACCTGGGTCTCCTGCACTGCAGATACCATCTGAGCCACCAGGGAAGCCCTAGTGCATATTTTACTAAGGCTCAGTTGTACTTACAGTTTTATTAAATATAATTGGCATACAATACACTGTATATATTTTAAGTATAAATTTGATAAGGTGTAAGATACAGACATACACACACAGAACTGCCACAATTGGGCTTCCCTGGTGGTCCAGTGGGTAAGGACACCGCCTTGCAGTGCAAGGGGCGCCAGTTCAATCCCTGGCCTGGGAAGATCCCACGTGCTGCACAGTGGCTGGACCGATGTGTTCAACTACCGAGCCGGAGTTCTCGAGTACATGCGCCCAGAGCCGGTGCTCTGCAATGAGAGAGGCCACTATGATGGGAGTCCCACACAGGCCAAAACACAAAGATGGATGAAAACAAATAAATGAAAGATCAATAGAAGCGGCCAAAAATAAACAAACAAAACCTGCCACAATCAAGAGAGAGAGTATATTCTTTGTTCACAAAGGTGTCTTCATATTCTTCGAAATCCCTCCCTCCAAACCCCATCCTCACTGATTTGCTATCATTATAGACTAGCTTGTATTTTTTAGGATTTTTCAAGTGGGATATATATATATATATAATGTGTATATATATATATATATATATATATATATATATATATATATATGTGTGTGTGTGTATAAAATATATATATATATATATATACATACATACACACACACACATTTTTATTTGGCTTCTTTCACTTGGCATAATTATTTTAAGATGCATTTTGAGATAGACATATCTCAAAATAATGCATTCCTTGTTATTTCAGAATAGTGTTTCTTTGTGTGAAGGTACTATATTTTGTTTAGCCATTTACCAGTTGATGGATAAATAACGTTGCTGCAAACATTTGTGTTCAAGTTTTTTAATAGGCATATGCTTTCATTTGTCTTGGATAACTACCTAGGAATAGGATGGCTGGATCATGTGGTAGGTGTAAGTTTAACTTTTTAAGAAATGCCAAATTGGACTTCCCTGGTAGCTCAGTGGAAAAGAATCCGCCTGCCATGAAGGAGACACAGGTTTGATCCCTGACCTGGGAAGATCCCACAAGCTGCAGAGCAGCTAAGCCTGTGCAGCACAACTACTGACCCTGTGCTCTAGAGCCTGGGGGCTGCAACTACTGAAGCCCACATGCCCTAGAGCCTGTGCTCCACAAAAGAAGCCATTGTAATGAGAAACCTACACAGCACAACTAGAGAGGAGCCCCCACTCATGACAACTAGAGAAAAACCCAAGTAACAGTGACGACCCAGCACAGCCAAAAATAAATAAATAGTTTTTAAAATAAGAAGAAGAAGTGCCAATTATTTTCCAAAATAGTAGTACAGTATTAATTCAGTACCCATGAGTGGTATCTCATTCTGGTTTTTAGTTTGCATCTCCTTGATAAGTACTATGATGAGCATCTTTTTAGGTTATTTGCCACCCTACATCTTCTTTGATTAAGCATTTGTTCAACTCTTTTGTCCATTTTTAAACTGGATTCCTTATTTACATATTACTGAGTTTTGAGAGTTCATTTTACATTCTGGATACAGGTCTTTTATCAGATATATGAATTAACAAATATTTTTTCCAGTCTGTTACTTATCTTTTTGTTCTCATAACAACATTTTTTGAAGAGAAGTTTTTAACTTAATCCAGTCCTATGTACCCAATTTGCTTCTGTGGATTGTGCTTTGGGAACATAGTTAAGAAATCTTCGCATAATCCAAGGTGATAAAGATTTTGTCTCATGCCTCCTTGTAAAAAATGTATAGTTTTAGGCTTTACATTTAGGCCTATGATCCACTGAATTAATTTTTGCATATAGTATAAGATATAAATTCACATTTTTGAGTTTTGGGGCTTTTGTTTAAAAATTTTGGATATCCGGCTGTTCTAGGCTTTGCTAAAGTTGCCTTTTCTCCACAGCAGTTCCTTGGTACATTTGTTAAAAATCAGGTGTCAGGGCTTCCTGGTGGTCCAGTGGGTAAGGACCCTGAGTGGGTCCAGCTTTCATTTGTCTTGGATAACTACCTAGGAATAGGATGGCTGGATCATGTGGTAGGTGTAAGTTTAACTTTTTAAGAAATGCCAAATTGGACTTCCCTGGTAGCTCAGTGGAAAAGAATCCGCCTGCCATGAAGGAGACACAGGTTTGATCCCTGACCTGGGAAGATCCCACAAGCTGCAGAGCAGCTAAGCCTGTGCAGCACAACTACTGACCCTGTGCTCTAGAGCCTGGGGGCTGCAACTACTGAAGCCCACATGCCCTAGAGCCTGTGCTCCACAAAAGAAGCCATTGTAATGAGAAACCCACACAGCACAACTAGAGAGGAGCCCCCACTCATGACAACTAGAGAAAAACCCAAGTAACAGTGACGACCCAGCACAGCCAAAAATAAATAAATATTTTTTAAAATAAGAAGAAGAAGTGCCAATTATTTTCCAAAATAGTAGTACAGTATTAATTCAGTACCCATGAGTGGTATCTCATTCTGGTTTTAGTTTGCATCTCCTTGATAAGTACTATGATGAGCATCTTTTTAGGTTATTTGCCACCCTACATCTTCTTTGATTAAGCATTTGTTCAACTCTTTTGTCCATTTTTAAACTGGATTCCTTATTTACATATTACTGAGTTTTGAGAGTTCATTTTACATTCTGGATACAGGTCTTTTATCAGATATATGAATTAACAAATATTTTTTCCAGTCTGTTACTTATCTTTTTGTTCTCATAACAACATTTTTTGAAGAGAAGTTTTTAACTTAATCCAGTCCTATGTACCCAATTTGCTTCTGTGGATTGTGCTTTGGGAACATAGTTAAGAAATCTTCGCATAATCCAAGGTGATAAAGATTTTGTCTCATGCCTCCTTGTAAAAAATGTATAGTTTTAGGCTTTACATTTAGGCCTATGATCCACTGAATTAATTTTTGCATATAGTATAAGATATAAATTCACATTTTTGAGTTTTGGGGCTTTTGTTTAAAAATTTTGGATATCCGGCTGTTCTAGGCTTTGCTAAAGTTGCCTTTTCTCCACAGCAGTTCCTTGGTACATTTGTTAAAAATCAGGTGTCAGGGCTTCCCTGGTGGTCCAGTGGGTAAGGACACCGCCTTGCAGTGCAAGGGGTTCCAGTTCGATCCCTGGCCTGGGAAGATCCCACGTGCTGCACAGTGGCTGGACCGATGTGTCCAATTACCAAGCCGGAGCTCTGGAGCACAGCGCCCAGAGCCAGTGCTCTATGACAACAGAGGCCACCGCGAAGAGAGGCCCACACAGGCCAGAGAACAAAGATGGGTGAAAATGGATAAACGAAAGACCAATAGAAGTGGCCCACCCGCTGCCCTCCCTCCCCAACCTGCCTCCCTCCAAAAAAAAAAAAAAAAAAAAAAAAAAATCAGTTGTCAAACACACAAAAAAAGAAAATTACAGGCCAATTTCACTGATGAACTTAGACGCCAAGATCCTCGACAAAACCCTAGCAAACAGAATTCAGCAACACATCAAAAAGCTCATACATTATGATCAAGTTGGGTTCATCCCAGGCATGCAAGGATTCTTCAATATCTGCAAATCAATCAATGTGATACACCATATCAACAAATTGAGTGAAAAAATCACATGATCATCTCAATAGATGCAGAAAAAGTCTTTGACAAAGTACAACACCCATTTATGATAATAATAATAAGAAAAAACTCTTCAAAAAATGGGCATAGAAGGAACCTATCTCAACATAGTGAAAGCCATCTATGAGAAGACCACAGCAAACTTTATCCTCAGTGGTGAAAAACTGAAAGCATTTCCTCTAAGATCAGGAACAAGATGTTACTTATCTTTTGTTCTCATAACAACATTTTTTGAAGAGAAGTTTTTAACTTAATCCAGTCCTATGTACCCAATTTGCTTCTGTGGATTGTGCTTTGGGAACATAGTTAAGAAATCTTCGCATAATCCAAGGTGATAAAGATTTTGTCTCATGCCTCCTTGTAAAAAATGTATAGTTTTAGGTTTTACATTTAGGCCTATGATCCACTGAATTAATTTTTGCATATAGTATAAGATATAAATTCACATTTTTGAGTTTTGGGGCTTTTGTTTAAAAATTTTGGATATCCGGCTGTTCTAGGCTTTGCTAAAGTTGCCTTTTCTCCACAGCAGTTCCTTGGTACATTTGTTAAAAATCAGGTGTCAGGGCTTCCCTGGTGGTCCAGTGGGTAAGGACACCGCCTTGCAGTGCAAGGGGTTCCAGTTCGATCCCTGGCCTGGGAAGATCCCACGTGCTGCACAGTGGCTGGACCGATGTGTCCAATTACCAAGCCGGAGCTCTGGAGCACAGCGCCCAGAGCCAGTGCTCTATGACAACAGAGGCCACCGCGAAGAGAGGCCCACACAGGCCAGAGAACAAAGATGGGTGAAAATGGATAAACGAAAGACCAATAGAAGTGGCCCACCCGCTGCCCTCCCTCCCCAACCTGCCTCCCTCCAAAAAAAAAAAAAAAAAAAAACAGTTGTCAAACACACAAAAAAAGAAAATTACAGGCCAATTTCACTGATGAACTTAGACGCCAAGATCCTCGACAAAACCCTAGCAAACAGAATTCAGCAACACATCAAAAAGCTCATACATTATGATCAAGTTGGGTTCATCCCAGGCATGCAAGGATTCTTCAATATCTGCAAATCAATCAATGTGATACACCATATCAACAAATTGAGAGACAAAAATCACATAATCACCTCAATAGATGCAGAAAAAGCCTTTGACAAAGTACAACACCCATTTATGATAATAATAATAAAAAAAACCTCTTCAAAAAATGGGCATAGAAGGAACCTATCTCAACATAGTAAAAGCCATATATGAGAAGCCCACAGCGAACATTATCCTCAACGGTGAAAAACTGAAAGCATTCCCTTTAAGATCAGGACAAGACAGGAGTGTCCACTTTCACCACTATTATTCAACATAGTCCTGAAAGTTCTAGCAACAGCAATAAGAGAAGAGAAAGAAATAAAAGGAATCCAGATTGGAAAAGAAGAAGTAAAGCTCTGTCTTTTTGCAGGTGACATGATATTATACATAGAAAACCCCAAAGACACTATTACAAAGCTACTAGAGCTAATCAGCAAATTCAGCAAAGTCATGGGATACAAAATCAATATACAGAAATCACTGGCATTCCTATACACAAACAACAAAAAATCAGAAAACGAAATCAAAGAGGCAATCCCCTTCACCACTGCAACCAAAAGAATAAAACATCTAGGAACAAACCTACCCAAAGGAACAAAAGAACTGTACACAGAAAATTACAAGACACTCATGAAGGAAACTAAAGACGACTTAACAGCAAAGTCACAGGATACAAAATCAATATACAGAAATCATTGGCATTCCTATACACAAACAATGAAAAATCAGAAAACGAAATCAAAGAGGCAATCCCCTTCACCATCGCAACCAAAAGAATCAAATATCTAGGAATAAACCTACCCAAAGAAACAAAAGAACTGTACACAGAAAATTACAAGACACTCATGAGAGACATTAAAGAAGACTTAAACAGATGGAGAAATATTCCATGTTCCTGGGTCAGAAGAATCAATATTGTGAAAATGACCATACTACCAAGTGTCATCTATAGATTCAATGCAATCCCTATCAAACTTCCAATAACATTCTTCACAGAACTAGACCAACGAATAACACAGTTCATATGGAAACACAAAAGACCTCGAATAGCCAAAGCAATCCTCAGGAAGAAGAATGGAGCTGGGGGGATCAGCCTCCACAACTTCAGACTCTAATACAAAGCAACAGTCATCAAGACAGTATGGTACTGGCACAAAAACAGAAATATCGACCAATGGAACAAGATCGAGAGCCCATAGATAAACCCACGCACCTATGGGTACCTTATTTTTGACAAAGGAGGCGAACATATAAAATGGGACAAAGACAGCCTCTTCAACAAATGGTGCTGGGAAAATTGGACAGCTACATGCAAGAAAATGAAGTTGGAACATTATCCTCAACGGTGAAAAACTGAAAGCATTCCCTTTAAGATCAGGACAAGACAGGAGTGTCCACTTTCACCACTATTATTCAACATAGTCCTGAAAGTTCTAGCAACAGCAATAAGAGAAGAGAAAGAAATAAAAGGAATCCAGATTGGAAAAGAAGAAGTAAAGCTCTGTCTTTTTGCAGGTGACATGATATTATACATAGAAAACCCCAAAGACACTATTACAAAGCTACTAGAGCTAATCAGCAAATTCAGCAAAGTCATGGGATACAAAATCAATATACAGAAATCACTGGCATTCCTATACACAAACAACAAAAAATCAGAAAACGAAATCAAAGAGGCAATCCCCTTCACCACTGCAACCAAAAGAATAAAACATCTAGGAACAAACCTACCCAAAGGAACAAAAGAACTGTACACAGAAAATTACAAGACACTCATGAAGGAAACTAAAGACGACTTAACAGCAAAGTCACAGGATACAAAATCAATATACAGAAATCATTGGCATTCCTATACACAAACAATGAAAAATCAGAAAACGAAATCAAAGAGGCAATCCCCTTCACCATCGCAACCAAAAGAATCAAATATCTAGGAATAAACCTACCCAAAGAAACAAAAGAACTGTACACAGAAAATTACAAGACACTCATGAGAGACATTAAAGAAGACTTAAACAGATGGAGAAATATTCCATGTTCCTGGGTCAGAAGAATCAATATTGTGAAAATGACCATACTACCAAGTGTCATCTATAGATTCAATGCAATCCCTATCAAACTTCCAATAACATTCTTCACAGAACTAGACCAACGAATAACACAGTTCATATGGAAACACAAAAGACCTCGAATAGCCAAAGCAATCCTCAGGAAGAAGAATGGAGCTGGGGGGATCAGCCTCCACAACTTCAGACTCTAATACAAAGCAACAGTCATCAAGACAGTATGGTACTGGCACAAAAACAGAAATATCGACCAATGGAACAAGATCGAGAGCCCATAGATAAACCCACGCACCTATGGGTACCTTATTTTTGACAAAGGAGGCGAACATATAAAATGGGACAAAGACAGCCTCTTCAACAAATGGTGCTGGGAAAATTGGACAGCTACATGCAAGAAAATGAAGTTGGAACATACCCTGACACCATACACAAAGATCAACTCAAAATGGATTAAAGACTTAAATGTAAGGCCAGAAACCATCAAACTCTTATAGGAGAATATAGGCAAAGAAGACTTAAGCAGATGGAGAGATATTCCATGTTCCTGGGCCGGAAGAATCAATATTGTGAAAATGACCATACTACCAAATGTCATTTATAGATTCAATGCAATCCCTATCAAACTACCATTGACATTATTCACAGAACTAGACCAAAGAATAACACAGTTTATATGGAAACACAAAAGACCTAGAATAGCCAAAGCAATCCTTAGGAAGAAAAACAGAGCTGGAGGAATCAGCCTCCCTAGCTTCAGACTATACTACAAAGCAACAGTCATCAAGACAGTATGGTACTGGCACAAAAACAGAACAACAGACCAATGGAACAAGATCGAGAACCCAAAGATAAACCCATGCACCTATGGATACCTCATTTTCGACAAAGGAGACGAAAATCTAAAATGGGACAAAGACAGCCTCTTCAACAAATGGTGCTGGGAAAAATTGGACAGCTACATGCAAAAAAATGAAGTTGGAACATTCCCTGACACCATACACTAAGATCAACTCAAAATGGATTAAAGACCTAAATGTAAGACCAGAAACCATCACACTCTTCGAGGAGAATATAGGCAAAACCCTCAAGGACATAAATTAAAGCAAGACCTCTCTGACCCACCTACTAGAACAGCAGAACTGAAAAGAAAAATGAACATGTGGGACCTCATGAAACTTAAAAGCTTTTGTACAGCAAAAGAAATTACAAAAAAGCTGAACAGACACCCCACAGAGTGGGAGAAAATCATAGTATATGAAACAACAGACAAAGAATTAACCTCCAAAATCTACAAGCAACTCAGACGACTCAGCACTGGAAAAATGAACAACCCAATCAAAAAATGGGAAACGGATCTAAATAGACATCTCACCAAAAAGGACATACAGATGGCCCAAAAGCACATGAAACGATGCTCAACCTCACTTATTATTAGAGAAATGAAAATCAAAACTACAATATCACCTCACACCCATCAGAATGGCCATCATCAACAAATGGACAGACAATAAATGCCGGAGAGGGTGTGGAGAAAAGGGAACACTCTTGCGTTGCTGGTGGGAATGTAAATTGATACAGCCTCTATGGAAGACAGTATGGAGAGTCCTTAAAAAACTAAAAATAGAAGTACCCCATGACCCAGTAATCCCACTATTAGGCTTATATCCTGATGAAATTAAATCTGAAAGAGGCACCTGTACCCCAATGTTCATTGCAGCTCTCTATACAATAGCTAGAACATGGAAGCAACTTAGATGTCCATCGACGAATGAATGGATCCAGAAGCTCTGGTACACATATACTATGGAATACTACTCAGCTGTTAAAAGAAATGTAGAAGACTCAGTCCTAATGAGGTGGTTGGAGCTAGAATCTATCATAAAAAGTGAAGTCAGTCAAAAAGAGAAAGACAAGTACAGTATACTAACTCATATATATGGAATCTAGTAAAAGGGTAATGATAACACATGCAGTGAACCCATGGAAAAACAGACAGAGAATAGACATATGGACATTGTGGAGAATGAACAGTGGGTGGGAAACATAGAGGGAGTAACATGGAAACCTATACTATCATCTGTGAAAAAGATAGCTACTGTCGTTGGGCTAAGGGAATAGGAGTACTTACAATAGCTTGGTGCAACGGCCTGGAGGGGTGGGATGCGGGGGTCCTGGAAGGGGGGAGGGGACCAGGGATATGCATATGACTGATCTGGAAACATGCATGTCTGTGAACAACAAAACCATGTAAAAACTTTAAAATAAAGAAATAAATTTTTTAAAAAATCAGTTGTCAATATGCTCAGGGTTATATTTCTGGAGTCTTATTTATTTATTTTTATTCTTTATTTAAAAGATTTTACAGAGTTTTGTTGTTCACCAACATGTATGTTCCCAGATCATTCATATGCATATCCCTGGACCCTTCCCCGACCCAGTTCCCCCCCTCCCACCCCTCCAGACCATCGCCCCAAGTAATTGTAGGTACTCCTATTCCCTTAGCACAATGACAATAGCTATCTTTTCCACACATGACAGTATAGGTTCCCATGTTACTCCCTCCCACTGTTCGGTCTCCACAATGTCCTTATGTCTATTCTCTGTTTTTCCATGAGTTCACTGTGTGTGTTATCATGACCATCTTACTAGATCCCATATATATGAGTTAGTATACTGTACTTGTCTTTCTCTTTTTGACTGACTTCACTTTTTATGATAGATTCTAGCTCCAACCACCTCATTAGGACTGAGTCTTCTGCATTTCTTTTAACAGCTGAGTAGTATTCCATAGTATATGTGTACCAGAGCTTCTGGATCCATTCATTCGTCGATGGACATCTAAGTTGCTTCCATGTTCTGGCTATTGTATAGAGAGCTGCAATGAACATTGGGGTACAGGTGCCTCTTTCATTTTTTATTTCATCAGGATATAGGCCTAATAGTGAGACTGCCGGGTCATAAGGTGCTTCTATTTTTAGTTTTTTAAGGAATCTCCATATTGTCTTCCATAGAGGTTGTATCAGTTTACATTCCCACCAGCAATGCAAGAGGGTTCCCTTTTCTCCGCACCCTCTATTTCTGGAGTCTTTAGGCTGATTCTATATTGTCTCATTTATCTATTTACTTTAATGACAAAAACCATGACTTTTATTATTATATGTTTATAAGTCTTGCATTCAGGTAGAGTGAGTCTTCCAGTTTTGTCCTTCTTTTTCAAAATTTATTTTAGCTATTAGTGCATTTTAGTATGAATAGTAGAATCAACATATCAATTTCTGCCCAAAAGTGCCATTGGGAATTTGATATGCATATAACTGATCTGGAAACATGCATGTCTGTGAACAACAAAACCATGTAAAAACTTTAAAATAAAGAAATAAATTTTTTAAAAAATCAGTTGTCAATATGCTCAGGGTTATATTTCTGGAGTCTTATTTATTTATTTTTATTCTTTATTTAAAAGATTTTACAGAGTTTTGTTGTTCACCAACATGTATGTTCCCAGATCATTCATATGCATATCCCTGGACCCTTCCCCGACCCAGTTCCCCCCCTCCCACCCCTCCAGACCATCGCCCCAAGTAATTGTAGGTACTCCTATTCCCTTAGCACAATGACAATAGCTATCTTTTCCACACATGACAGTATAGGTTTCCATGTTATTCCCTCCATGCCTCCCTCCCACTGTTCAGTCTCCACAATGTCCTTATGTCTATTCTCTGTTTTTCCATGAGTTCACTGTGTGTGTTATCATGACCATCTTACTAGATCCCATATATATGAGTTAGTATACTGTACTTGTCTTTCTCTTTTTGACTGACTTCACTTTTTATGATAGATTCTAGCTCCAACCACCTCATTAGGACTGAGTCTTCTGCATTTCTTTTAACAGCTGAGTAGTATTCCATAGTATATGTGTACCAGAGCTTCTGGATCCATTCATTCGTCGATGGACATCTAAGTTGCTTCCATGTTCTGGCTATTGTATAGAGAGCTGCAATGAACATTGGGGTACAGGTGCCTCTTTCATTTTTTATTTCATCAGGATATAGGCCTAATAGTGAGACTGCCGGGTCATAAGGTGCTTCTATTTTTAGTTTTTTAAGGAATCTCCATATTGTCTTCCATAGAGGTTGTATCAGTTTACATTCCCACCAGCAATGCAAGAGGGTTCCCTTTTCTCCGCACCCTCTATTTCTGGAGTCTTTAGGCTGATTCTATATTGTCTCATTTATCTATTTACTTTAATGACAAAAACCATGACTTTTATTATTATATGTTTATAAGTCTTGCATTCAGGTAGAGTGAGTCTTCCAGTTTTGTCCTTCTTTTTCAAAATTTATTTTAGCTATTAGTGCATTTTAGTATGAATAGTAGAATCAACATATCAATTTCTGCCCAAAAGTGCCATTGGGAATTTGATTGGGATTATGTTGCATTTATAGACCACAATTTAGGGAGAAATGACTTCTGAACAATATTGATTCTTCCAACCTCTTTTCTTTTTTAGGTTTTCTTTAATTTCTCTCAGCAATATTTTGTACTTCAAGGGTACAGGTCTTTCATAACTTTCCTCACATTATTCCTAAGTATTTTATATCTTGTGATACTACTGTTAAGTAGTAAGTTTTTAAATTCACTGTTTGTTGCTTTTCTATATTATAAAATATATTGTTGTTCAGTCGCTGTATCTGACTCTTTGAGACTGCATGGGCTACAAGCATGCCTGTCCTTCACTATCTCCCAGAGTTTGCTCAAACTCGTGTCCACTGAGTTGATGATGCCATCCAGTCACCTCATCCTCTGTCACCCCATTTTCCTCTTGCCCTCAGTCATCCCCAGCATCAGGGTCTTTTCCATTCAGTCAGCTTTTTGCATCAGGTGGCCAAAGTATTGGAGCTTCAGCTTCAGCATCAGTTCTTCCAGGGAATATTTTCAGTTGATTCCCTTTAGAATTGACCAGTTTGATTTTGCTCTCCAAGGACTCTGAAGAGTTGCCTCCAGCACCACAATTCCAAAGCACCAGTTTTTCAGTTGTCAGCTTTCTTTATGGTCCCGCTCTCACATTCATACATGACTACAGGAAAAACAATAGCTTTGACTATATATGGATCTTTGTCAGCAAAGTGATGTCTCTCCTTTTTAATACACTGTCTAGGTTTGTCTTATCCTTTCTTCCAAGAAGCAAGCATTTTTTAATTTTATAAATTGATCAAAACTAGTAGCTTTTTTTTTTAGATTCCAGTAGCTTTTCTACAAAGATGATTATGTTGAGTGTTAAACGTTAGTTGGTCAATCATGTCCAACTCTTTGCAACTGCATGGGTTGTAGCCCACCAGGCTCTTCTGTCCATGGGATTCTATAGGCAAGAATATTGGAAGTGGGTAGCCATTCTCTTCTCCAGAGGTGATTATGCTGTGCGTGAACAAAGTATTACATTCCCAGTCTAGATTTCTCATTTCTTTTCTTTGCCAGATTGCACCGGCTAAGAATCCAATACAATGTTTAAGTAGAAAGAAAGGATATCGCTGTCTTACTCCTCCTGATCTTAGTGAGAAAACATTGTCTTCCGTGACTGAGTACAATGTTAAAATCTATTGCGATTTTATAAATGTCCTTAATCAGGGTAAGCAAGGTTCCCTTTCATTACTTGTTTGCTGACAGTTTTTTCTTAATGGAATGGATGTTGGATTTTGTCAAGTGCATTTTCTGTACTTATGAGATAATCATACTGTTTACATTCTTAGTTTGTTAATATGGTGAGTCACATTAATTTCTCTTAACATTAAACCAACCATGCATTTCTGGGGAAAACCTTACTTGTCCTAATACATTATCCTTTTAATCTATTGTTGGATTTAATGTTTATAAGGGATTATTGAACTGTTCTCTCTTTTTTTTTTATAATGTCTTTGTCAGTTTTTGGTATTAGGGTACATCTGGTCTCATAGAATGAGTTGGAAAACATTTTATCCCCTTTTAAATTGGTATTATATTTTTCTTGAATGATTTGTGAAATTCATCAGTGTAAGTTTTTATAACTTGTAAATTCAATTTCTTCAATAGATAAATGGTTTTTCAGGTTAACTATTTCTCCTTGCGTAGAATTGACCAGGAAGGACTCTGAAGAGTTGCCTCCAGCACCACAATTCCAAAGCACCAGTTTTCAGTTGTCAGCTTTCTTTATGGTCCCGCTCTCACATTCATACATGACTACAGGAAAAACAATAGCTTTGACTATATATGGATCTTTGTCAGCAAAGTGATGTCTCTCCTTTTTAATACACTGTCTAGGTTTGTCTTATCCTTTCTTCCAAGAAGCAAGCATTTTTTAATTTTATAAATTGATCAAAACTAGTAGCTTTTTTTTTTAGATTCCAGTAGCTTTTCTACAAAGATGATTATGTTGAGTGTTAAACGTTAGTTGGTCAATCATGTCCAACTCTTTGCAACTGCATGGGTTGTAGCCCACCAGGCTCTTCTGTCCATGGGATTCTATAGGCAAGAATATTGGAAGTGGGTAGCCATTCTCTTCTCCAGAGGTGATTATGCTGTGCGTGAACAAAGTATTACATTCCCAGTCTAGATTTCTCATTTCTTTTCTTTGCCAGATTGCACCGGCTAAGAATCCAATACAATGTTTAAGTAGAAAGAAAGGATATCGCTGTCTTACTCCTCCTGATCTTAGTGAGAAAACATTGTCTTCCGTGACTGAGTACAATGTTAAAATCTATTGCGATTTTATAAATGTCCTTAATCAGGGTAAGCAAGGTTCCCTTTCATTACTTGTTTGCTGACAGTTTTTTCTTAATGGAATGGATGTTGGATTTTGTCAAGTGCATTTTCTGTACTTATGAGATAATCATACTGTTTACATTCTTAGTTTGTTAATATGGTGAGTCACATTAATTTCTCTTAACATTAAACCAACCATGCATTTCTGGGGAAAACCTTACTTGTCCTAATACATTATCCTTTTAATCTATTGTTGGATTTAATGTTTATAAGGGATTATTGAACTGTTCTCTCTTTTTTTTTTATAATGTCTTTGTCAGTTTTTGGTATTAGGGTACATCTGGTCTCATAGAATGAGTTGGAAAACATTTTATCCCCTTTTAAATTGGTATTATATTTTTCTTGAATGATTTGTGAAATTCATCAGTGTAAGTTTTTATAACTTGTAAATTCAATTTCTTCAATAGATAAATGGTTTTTCAGGTTAACTATTTCTCCTTGCGTAAGCTTTGATAATTTGTGTCCTACAGGGAATTTGTCCAATTCATCTAAGTCATTGAACGTACTGGCATAAAGTTACTCAAAATGTTCCCTTATTATCCTTTTATTATCTGGAGAATCTATAGTGATACCACCTATTATTCCTGATATTAGAAATATGTATCTTTACCCTATGTTCCCTGGTCAGTCTAACTAAAGGCTTGTCATTCTTACCGACCTACTCAAATAACCAGTTTTAGGTTTCATTGATTCTTTCGACTGTTTTTCTACATTCTGTTTTGTTTGTTTTGATCTGTTATTTTCTTTACTTTATTTGGGTTTCATTTGTTCTTTCCTTTCTATTGCTGTTATTAGGAGGAGTATTCAATAAATGTCATTTGGATTAAGTTGCTTCATAGTATTGCTCAAGTTGTCCATATTCTTACTGATTTTCTGTCTACCCATTCTATCAATTTTTGAGGTCGGTTATTTCAATTTGCTCTCCTTTTAGTTCTATGACTTTGGCTTTATGAATTTTCAAGCTTTATTATTATGCACATAAGATTCAGGACTCTGTTATCTTGATTAATTGATTCCCTCTTATGATCATAAAATGACTTTCTCTCTGGCAATATTTTTTGCTCTGAAATATACTTTGATAATAAGTCTCTCTATCATTCTTTTGACTAGTGTTAACATAGACCTTTCTCCCCCCATCAATCCACTCTTAACCTATTTGTGTCTTTATATTTAAAAAACGAATTTATTTTGGCCACACCATGTGGCTTGTAGGATACCCTAGTTCCCTGATCAGGGATCAAACCTGCTCCCTCACAGTAAGAGTGCAGGGTCTTAACTACTGGACCACCAGGGAATTCCCTAAAATGTTTTCCTCACAGGCAACATACAGTCGGGGCTCGCTTTTTTATGCAATTTAATAACCTCTGCCCTTTAAGCTTTTAGATCTATTACATTAATGTGCCTATTGATGTAGTCAGGTCTAAATCTATTATCTGGATATTTTTCTATTTTACTCAGCTACTCTTTGTTCCCCTTTTCTTCTTTTCCTGCCTCTTTTTCATTAATTAGATACTTTATGATTCCATGTGTCACCTTGGTTTATTTATTAGCTATAATTTTTTCTTTTTTATCATTTTAGTAGTTGCTTTAGGGTTCATAAAGCACACCTTTAATTTATCACAGTCTTCCTTCAAGTAATATACTATTTAATTTATAAGAGCTTTAAAATAGTATACACCCATTTCTCTACTGCCAACATGCATGCCACTGTTGTTATGCTTTTTAATCTGCATTATGATAAATCCCACATTATACTGCAGTTATTTTAATATTAACAGTAAAATATCATCAGGAGAATTTTAAACAATACAAATATATATTGGGTATACTTACCATATAGTTATCATTTTGAATGTTCTTTACTCTCTATGGATTCAAAGTTCTACATGGCGTCATTTTCCTTCCATCTAATCAACTTCTTTTAGCATTTATTTTAGCATGGGTGCACTAATAATTAATTCCCTCAGCTTTTGCATGTCTAAAAATGTCTTTATTTTGCCATTAGTTTTAAATGATATTTTTGCTGAATATAAAATTCTATGTTAAAAAATAAATTCTATGTTGACAGATTTTTTTAAAATCCTACAGAATGCCAAGGAGCAGTTGCTTATGATAAGAAATTTACTGTTGTCCTCATCTTTGTTCCTCTTACATGTCTTTTTTCTCTTCTTGCTCTTTAAAGTTTCTCTTTATCAATGCTTTTGAGCAATTAAATCATGATAAGCTTTGATATCATTTTCTCCATTTTTCTTATTTTTGGAGCTCTTAAGCTTCTTAATCTACACTTACATTATTACTTGTATTATTAATTATACTTACATACTTAATCTATACTTTATATTCATCACTATTTGTAGCCTGAGAACATACTCTGTAAGTTTCTAATTTTTTAAAATTTACCAACACTTGTTTTATTTTCTGGTCCAGCATATGGTCTCTCCTGATGAATGTTCCATGAGCACTTGAAAAAAAATAAGTATTCTACAGTTGCTGGATATCAAAGTGCTTGATAATGTTGTTGAGATCTTTTATATCCTCACTATTGTTGTTCTAGTAAATTTATCAATTATCAGAGGAGTAAATCTATGACTGTAGATTTCTCTTTCCATCAATTTTTGCTTCATGTATTCTGAAGCTCAGTTTTTGCACATATTCACAATTACAATAGTCTTGTCTTCCTAATGAATTGACCCACTTTTCATTATGAAGTTTACTTCTTTGTCTCTCACAATACCTCTTGCCTTGATGTCTGTATTATCTAATATTAACATAGTTATTCCAGCTTTCTTATAATCATTGCTTTTGCCTAGTATATCTCTTTCAACCTTTCTTTCACCTGTAGACAGCAGTGTCCACAGAAAACAGATAAACTGTAAACAGCAGTTAACTAGCTCTTGTTCTTTTAATCAGTCCAAAAA